>OY282644.1:80591259-81791259 GCA_958299015.1 Tetanocera ferruginea | reverse complement strand
CGACCGCTGCCTGAAAGAGTGAGATTTTATGAGATTTTTTAGTGACAAGGTTAAACAATATAAACAGTTCAAAATACAAAATAGAAAAACATGAATTGAAATGAAAAATTCAAATGGAAATGCACGCTATGTTTGTAAACGATCGCGAATACAGTGCATTTCATTACATTTTCGAATAAAACTGACCACTGCCAATTAAAAAAAAAAAAAATTTTAGCCAATGTTAAAAACGACAAAGCATTATGTCGGAATTAGAGATGGGGGCGTGTCACGACGAATCACGTCGTGATCGTGAGCAAGCCAATAAAAAATGACGATTAAATTCGTTATCGTGTGTGATTAAATTTTTCTCGTCCGTGAGCATGCGTGACTTAAATTTATTCGTGTCACGACTTGTGTACCAAAATTTTTGAAATCTATGTCAAATTTCGCAATAATGTTTTCTTATGCTTTTGCTACCAATTGCATACAAAATGCAACACTGACCACTTCTAAAAAAGCGACAACAACTAATTTCGCTTTCTTGAACTATTTTGCGAAACGTCAGCGACAACTTGAGGCAATTTTGGTAATTTAAAATACAAATCATAAGATAAGAAATTTTATAAATTTTCGTTTTCCTATAAGACCTATTCGTGAGAAATCGTGAGCAAAATATGCCATCGTGATCGTGAGCAAACAAATTTTTTTTAATAGTGAGCGTGCGTAATTAGAAGAAATCACATCGTGATCGTGTGTGATCGGGATAAAAAAATAATTTTTAACCGTGAGCGTGCGTGATTAGAAGAAATCACATCGTGAGTTTGATCTATTGTGTGCTCCACAAGTGGAATTTCAAAGGACTTCTTCAACCTTGTGTAACCTATGAGGTATAAAAAAGCTCACAAAACTGTTACCGTACGTACTATTCATACCTTTTTGTCACCCTATTTTGTCACCCTATTTTGTTGCTAATATTCTGGTCAGACTCAGTGGTGTAAAAAGTATTTTGCAAGGTAGGGGCTGAAATTTATATATTTGTCAAACAAACATGAAAAAACATACATGTGGCGGCCGTGGTCGTGTGTGCTTAGTGTGTGGCATGAAAACCAACGGATCCCGAGTTCAAACCTCAACTCGGGCAAGTGCTTTTTTTTTAATAGAAAATTTTCGGCTGTGCAGACAATGACAAAACTCTGAAAGTAAAAAATGCCGAGCAGAGCTTCTTGAGAACATCAACTTTAGCCGTTCGGAGTCGGCATAAAACATGTAGGTCCAGTTTTCGGTTAATTGTGTGCAAACATTCAATAAAACACACAACAAAATTTATCATAAGAAGCTCTGTCAAAATTCTTTCAAGGGCTGAAATGGCCAATTTGTTTTTTATACCTTAAACCCGAAAGGTCAGGGTATATTAACTTTGTGCAAACGTTTGTAACTCATAGAACGAAGCGAGTCCGGTATAGAAAAGTATATATATTCTTGATCAGCGTCACCACCTGAGTCGATCTATAAATGTCCGTCCATCTGTTCGTCTGTGTGTTGTCTGTATACACAGGATAAGAGAAAGAGTTAAGATAATTGCATGAAACTTGGTACACATTGTCACATGGACCCAAGGATCTACACTATTGACGGACATGCCTACCTCCCATACAACCCAAAAATTGAAAACGCAATAATTAAGCCTCTGTTTAACCTACCGAGATAAAATTTGGCACGTGGATTTTTTATGACAAAACAAATATGGTTTTGAAAAATTGACATCATCCGCCCACGGACACGCCTACCTCCCATGCAACGCAAAAATTTAAAACTGCATAAATAAGCTCACAATTAACCTACAATAATAAAATTTGGTGTGTATGTGTTTTGTATCAACATAGAGATGTCTTCGAAAAATGGGTGTCTTTCGCTGACGGACACGCCCACTTCCCATACAACCTAAACATTGAAAACGGAAGAAATAAGCCCCTGTGTAACCTCCTACAGAGAAAAAATTTGGGAAATATGTTTTTTATGACAAAACAAAGATGGTTTTGAAAAATAGACGTCATCCGCCCACTGCCACGCCTACCTTCCACACAACCAAAAAATTTTAAACTACATAAATAAGCTCATAATTAACCTACAATAATAAAATTTGGTGTGTATGTGTTTTGTATCAACATAAATATGTCTTCGAAAAATGGGTGTCTTCCGCTGACGGACACGCCCACTTCCCATACATTCCCAAAATTTTAAAAAGCAATAAATAAGCCTATGTTTAACCAACAAAGATACAATTTTGCACGTATGTTTTGTAAGACAAAATAAAGATGATTTTGGAAAATGGACGTCATCCGCCCACGGACACGCCTACCTTCCACACAATCCAAAAAAATTAAAACTCAATAAATAAGATAATGTTTGTCATAGAAAGATCAAATTTGGTATGTTTGTATTTAATACCAAAATTAAGGTGTGTTCAAAAGTTGGGAGTAATCCGTCCATGAACACGACCACCTCCAATAGCGAAAGCATAATAAAGACATTAACTGTGAGCTACAGGCATAAAACTTGGTATGTGTAAATTTTTCATCAATATTTAAATGCATATAAAATATAGGCTTCATCCGCCAACGGACACGCCCATTTTCAATAGTATTATTTTTTTGAAAAGT
Organism: Tetanocera ferruginea; assembly: GCA_958299015.1. NCBI lineage: Eukaryota > Metazoa > Arthropoda > Insecta > Diptera > Sciomyzidae > Tetanocera > Tetanocera ferruginea. The sequence continues at coordinate 81,788,617 of OY282644.1, read as the reverse complement.
AGGTTTAGGGTATTTCATAGTCGGCCTAGACCGATTTTAGATTGTCTTTACTTGTTGGGTTTTAATCTCATATATTAAACCGCTAACACAAAACTTTTTTTCAATTTGAACACAACACTTTTAATTGAAACTTATATCATTTGAAAAGTACTGTCTGCAGATCTGTGTGGAGAATGTATATAAAAATGTTATATCTGATGAAGGGGGTTCCACGCCTTTTAAGAGAGAAATAAAATTTTTGTAAAATTTCTATTCAATATGAAATTTCGTTGGGAGAGAGCTTTTGAGTTGGCCGAATTTGAGTTTTTCTCAAAAGTAAAAATTTCCTGAAAAAATTTAGTTTTATGCATTCATAGATAATAATTTCTAATTTGTAAAAAAATATGTATCAAATTCAACATTTGATCGTTCCATGTCAATATCTTAGTCGAATTTTAGTGGTTTTTCAATTTTTAAAATTATTTCTAAAACTTATTTAATTTTCTTTCAAAAGTGTTAACAATCGCTGTAAAGCTGTAACCAAAAGTATTTTTCATAAATTTTTTTAATATTGTTGGTAGTTATTTAGAGTGTACTTCAACCAAATGTCAAGGAAGAGAAAAAAACTGTCTCAAATTGAATGTTCTGAATTGGGAAGTCAATAACTCTGTCATTTTTTAATGCATTTCATTTATTTATTTTTTGTTGTTAAGTCTGATAAGTTTACTTAAAAAAAAATTTATAAAAATTCGATCGTAACTTTTTTGTTTATATCTAAATTATTTTTTTTTAAAAGAGATCACAAAATGTGATTTTTTTTCACAAAATATGGGGTAAAAATGATTTTTGTTGTAACATGAGAAGAGTCAAATTTATGTTTTTAATTGTGTTTCAAATTTTATGTATTTATTTAATTATTTCTGAATATGAAATACAACATTGAAGGTGCATTTCAGGAGAATTTATTCTGCCTTAACACTTAATAAATAAACTCTTCGTGTCATAAAATAATTAAGGCTGACCCCTATGATTTTCTTGAGAAAATTATGTACATATTTTAAAATATTATTTTTCTTATTTTTCTATTTTTTTTAAAGAATTTTAAAAATGCAAACAAGTTATTTGAAGGAAATAACTGTATATCTCTTATATATATATAGTATATAATATATAATATGAATTTGGTCGAATTTTTACCACAGGCGTTAATAGTTTCTTAATATGCAAGCACATTTATGTGAAAAAAAGGGTGGGGGAGGGGGCAAATAAAGTAGTTTTTTGTGTTTTTGTTTTCGGATATATGTCATATATCGATTAATATTCACAAAAAATTTTGTTCCAGCTTTTACCTGTTTTATTTAGTTTTCTTATTAATTCGTTATACCTTTGCCAACATTCCGTAGATCATCTGCATTGGTTTTAGAAATGAATATCGTCCGAAAAATTTTATGAAATAAAAAAAAAATCCAATCTTTATAAAATTATAATCATTATAATCCCCTGGATTGGTCGAAACTTAAACAACTCCTTAAATTGGTTTCTTAAATAAATATAATATATATTTTAAGCCGTTCAGAGCAAAAAAACTTGAAATAAAATTTTTTCCATTATTAGACACAAATTTTTTTTATTAATATTTTGTGTTGTTCTGTTTCAAAACCATAAACAAAAAATAAATTCATATTTCAATTAATTATTCAATTGATTTCAACATTTACTTGCCTGATTGTAAACCTTGCAATTTTTCAACATATCTTTTTGCTGTTTAAGTAAAGTTCGGCAGTGAGGTGTAAATAATTAAAGTGTGGAACGTGGACTTTCCTGCCGCTAAGGTGGTTGTATGAGATAAACTTGCTATGGCTAGCTAAATGACATAAATAAAGAATTCATGGAAAGCGGAGACAAAAGCCTATTGCCGTGGTGAGTTTGGTGAATGCTTCTAAATGCTGATTGGTGTATGTATTTGCTAAACAATTGGACTCATGCGTAAATTTGTCAACAGAGGCTATTAACTAGGGTGTACCATTTCTTTTATTTAAATTTGAATTTTTATATACAGTTGCGGTCAAAATAATAAAGGGTGATTTTTTAAGAGCTTGATAACTTTTTTTTTAAAAAAAACGCATAAAATTTGCAAAATCTCATCGGTTCTTTATTTGAACCTTTAGATTGGTCCATGACATTTACTTTTTGAAGATAATTTCATTTAAATGTTGACCGCGGCTGCGTCTTAGGTGGTCCATTCGGAAAGTCCAATTTTGGGCAACTTTTTCGAGCATTTCGGCCGGAATAGCCCGAATTTCTTCGGAAATGTTGTCTTCCAAAGCTGGAATAGTTGCTGGCTTATTTCTGTAGACTTTAGACTTGACGTAGCTCCATCTGACAACAACAACACGATTCACAACATTTGACAACATTTCCGAAGAAATTTGGGCTATTCCGGCCGAAATGCTCGAAAAAGTTGCCCAAAATTGGACTTTCCGAATGGACCACCTAAGACGCAGCCGCGGTCAACATTTAAATGAAATTATCTTCAAAAAGTAAATGTCATGGACCAATCTAACGTTTCAAATAAAGAACCGATGAGATTTTGCAAATTTTATGCGTTTTTTTTAAAAAAAAAGTTATCAAGCTCTTAAAAAATCACCCTTTAGCAGTGCTCTAAAATTCAGACATGCTTGAATCAATAATACTAGTCTAAAAAAGTAGGATCCGGAAAACCCAAAATAATTTCTATATGACCTTTCAACGCTGATTCCAAATCTGTACTCAATTTTTACTGTTGTGGTAGGATTTTTAAGAAACAGGGTGTTTTACACTTTTTACACTTGTCTAGTTTTATTAATCCAGAATTTAAACAACACACCATAAGATAAAAAATTAAATTTTGTATTTTAGAGAAAATATGAAACGTTCCAACGGTATATCAACTTTTAATGTCTTATGTGTAGTAGCGGAGCTATAATTAAGAGATTATCAAACGAAACATCGCAAAATTTTGTATCTTTTGTTTTAGCGAAGCTATAATCGTCCAAAGTTTAAATTTAGAAATAAACTGTGGATTTAGTGTTTTTTTACATAAAAAACAGTAACTTTAACTTTGGACGATTATGGCTTCGCTAAAACAAAAGATACAAAATTTGGCAATATTTCGTTTGATAATCTCTTAATTATAGCTCCGCTACAACACATAAGACAATTTTTTATCTTATGGTGTGTTGTTTAAATTCTGGATTAATAAAACTAGACAAATGTAAAAAGTGTAAAACACCCTGTATCTTGAAAATCCTACCACAACAGTAAAAATTGAGTACAGATTTGGAATTAGCGTTGAAAGGTCATATAGAAATTATTTTGGGTTTTCCGGATCCTACTTTTTTAGACTAGTATTATTGATTCAAGCATGTCTGAATTTTAGAGCACTGAATTTTAGAGCACTGCTATTATTTTGACCGCAGCTGTATATATTTAAGTTTTGCAATAACATGAAAATATGGAGAAAGTATATGTTTCTATAGAAAATTTCGAATTCAATGCTTTTGTTTCTATTTGAATACACTCTCACGTAATTCATAAGAGGTATATTAACTTGTTTTGGCAGAATTAATTGCAAAACTCAAGAAAAATTAGAAAAAACAGTAAATTTTACTTGGATTTTGAGTTCGAACTACATGTATTGAACCAACAAAAAAATTATCCACGTGTTATAACAACTATTTACAATACAAAACCATAGAAACGCAACAACAATAAAATATCATCTTCAATTCTGTGTCGACAAGGAATAACAGCTAAACTCATTTTGAAAATTTCAGAAGAGCATTTTGCAGATGAAAATTTCTTCTTAATATCTGGATACCCTGGCTTTTGTTGTTTAGATTTGATGGCCTCAAACATTTAATTTTCAAGATACAACCAAAAAAATTTGAGTACTAGTGTTTTTCGTTGCGAAAAAAAGCAAAGAAATTTATAACCTCATTTTGTCCTAACTCGACTTTAGCGGTTATTCCTTGTCGACACAGAATTATAACATAAAACTGAAATCTTTGATCCAAAAAACAAATGCACTAAATGATTACAATAGACAAAGACGAATTTTATAGACGAAATTACAATAGAAGAATACTTTGTTGACCACAGCATTTTCCAAGACAACAACAAAAAAATTTGAAAATTAAGATCACTTTTAATGCAGCATATTAAAAAACAGGTTTACTACATCTAGTACGGTCGGTTTATCTAGGTTAATGTACTGGGTACTTTTTATACACTTAAAAATTTTCAAAAATTTTGAACACCATAACTGAATATTTATTTTTTTAAGCTCCGAGTCACTGGAATTCAAATTTTGAGCTGTCCAAACGGAGTTCAAATATAATTTATTAACAAATCGGATAATTTGAACATTTTGATTTTGAGAAGTTGTCAAAACGCAAAGTAATTTTCTGTTATGTATCATTTTTGAACACCGATAGGATAGAATAAAAAACTTGAACGGATTTTATTCAGACCGATTGGAAATTTCTATAAATTTAACAAATTTATTAAACAAATTTGAAGGAGTTTAATCTTATGAAAAAAAAAAAATTAATGTACGGGGGGTAAATCGGATCAACGGCACTTACTTGTTGAATATGAACTCAAAAGTCATTAATTTTTTAAGATCTGACTTGTAATGCTTAAGTTATGCAAAAAATACCACTTTGGCTGTTTTTCCGGTGGTCCAAAAAAAATTTTTTTTTTTGTTTTCGGAATCCTCTCGAGGTCAACTTTAATTTAAAATAGGGTAGGGGGTGGTTTTTCAAATTTTTTTTTCGAATAACTCTAGTGTACATTCGGTATTAAGTGTCTTAAGGGGGGACATGACATTCGCCGTTTTTCGAAATCGTTTTAATTATTCTTAAGATTCTAAGAAAAAAAAAATCCATGGTAAAATTTCAACGGGTGCAAAAGTTGCAGCCGGATTAGTGAAAGCTAATTTTTAATTTTAACCTTTTAATACCCTAAACCTGAAAGGTCAGGGTATATTAACTTTGTGCAAACGTTTGTAACTCATAGAACGAAGAGAGTCCGGTATGGAAAAGTAAATATAATCTTGATCAGCATCACCTCGTGAGTCGAGCTATCCAAGTCTTTCCGTCCATCCGTCAGTCTGTCCGCCTGTCTGTCTGTGTGTTGTTCGTAAACACAGGATAAAAAGAAGGAGTTGAGATAATTAAATGCAACTTGGTAGTCACATGAACCCAAGGATCTGCACTATTTAATATTATTGGAATCCGCACACGGACGCCTACCTCCCATATAACGCAAAAATTTAAAACTGCATAAATGAGCTCCTACAAAAACAACCTACAATAACAAAATTTAGTACGCTTGTATTTTATATCAAAGCAAAGATGTTTTCGAAAAATGGGTTTCATCCGTCCACGGACACGCCCAGCTCCCATACAACCCAAAAATTGAAAACTCAATAAAAAAGCCCCTGTTTAAACAACAGAGATAAAATTTGGCACGAATGTTTTTTATGTCAAAACAAAGATGGTTTTTAAAAATAGACGTCATCCGCTCACGGACACGCCTACCTCCCATACAACTCTAAAATTGAAAACTGCATAAATAAGCTCATAACTAACTTACAATAATGAAATTTGGCGTGTAAGTGTTTTGTATCAACACAAAGATGTCTTCGAAAAATGGACGTCATCCGCCCACGGACAAGCCAACCTCCTATAAAACCCAAAAAGTTTAAAACTCAATAAATAAGATTATGTTTCATAGAGAGATAAAATTTGGTAGGCATGTATTTTATACGAAAACTAAGGTGTGTTCAAGGGGAACTTTTGTGGGAGTAATCCGTCCATGAACATGCCCAACTCCCATAGCGAAAGCACAATTAAGGCATTAACTGTGAGCTACAGGCCATAAAACTTGGTATGTGTAAATTTTTCATCAACATTTAAATGCATATAAAATATAGGCTTCATCCGCCCACGAACACGCCCATTTTCAATAATATTATTTGTTTTGGAAACGAAGGTTAAGGGTATTTCATAGCCGGCCTAGACCGACTTTCTTTACTTGTTTTTTCTTTGTTCGCAAACTTTGAACGCGTTTATCTCGAAACCATGTTTTTCGTACTAGTTGCGGCACCAGCGGGTTCATTTTTTTACGAAATTTTTTTTTTGTTTGTATTTTTTTAAACTTGATTCGTTATCGTATTACACGAGCTTTTTTTGTAATTTGTGTTCGATTTTTTATGAATTTTTACAGTCAATATTTTTTTCGAAAAAACACACTTTCAAATTTGGAACATCACCAAAAATTTAAAAAAAATTTGTAAAAAAAAGCTCCTGTCATGCGATAGCCAATTTTGTTAAAATTTAAAAAAAGCCATTTTTTCCAGATCGGACAATTTTTGCGACTCCCAGCGCTGCAACCACGAGGCCCCGTTTTCTTCTCTGCCGCCAATTTGGAGCTCTATAAAATCAAGTTGGAGTGAAAAATATATTTTTTTGAATTTGTTTCTGGAATTTGTTCAATTCTCTACAGTAATAAAATCATTTTTGGAAAAATGTTTGTTTTTGACTGAGTTAAGAATTTTTAAAAAAAGGTCTGTTTTCTGTGCCGCACTATATAACAAGCATTCATCAATTTGGACGCCATTTTCTTTTAGATACTGAACTGATTCTTCGATGCTGCTCCAAAATGGTTCAACGTTTAGTCTAAATTATGCTATAAAATAGATTAACCGCAGTGAACAACTTCTTTTTTTGTCAAAATGATAATAAAGGGTACAAAAGAGGAATTTCAGAAAAAAGTAAAAAGTACGGACTTCAAAAAGAGTAGGGTACTCTTAAAAGAGTACGAATAGTAACCCTTCGATAGTTGATATTTTATTTCCTTATGAATTTTTTGAAAAAAATTTTTGAGTAAAAGAAGTTGTTCTGACGTTCTTGGGTATACTTCGAGGTCAATTCACCAATCAAGTCATGCAAGCACATACATTAAAGTTAATCCAAGGTTTTATTTCTTAAAAACTAAGAAGTAACTTAACTTTAACTTCGCTATTGAACCATGAATTTTCATGAATAGTGCATTTTCTTTTTTAAAAGATTTAAGTTAAAGCTGGACTCATTCTTACGATTTATATATTTTCCAGAACGATATGTGAACTGTCAATCTCGATTTCAGCCATAAAAACTTAAATATTTAACTTAGAAACATCGCTAGCGTCTGAATTTGAATTTTTGCTGAAGTGGATTTCATCTCAACTCAAACAAAATGAAATCCTTGTTAACACACATTTTGTATGGAAGCCCTATGAAATGTCAACTTTTTTGATAAAATATTTAAACATAAGAATAGGCCATAAGAAAATAAAATTTTTGATACCCATATTGGGTAATTTTAGTGTAATAAAATTTTTCTCTTAAGTTAATAAATGCATTTCAATGAAACAAATATTTTAATATACACAGTAAAAAAATTTAAAAAACAAAAAAAAGGTAAGTTTAAAAATTGCCTTAAATCCAACATAAATTAATATGAAATAATTGTGTCAACATACTTCTATGATATCGACTAAACATTACTAAAAATTACAACAACAAAATTACAACAAAATTTTCTTATGTAAAATTGATGCCATCGTGTGTGGTTTTGTAAGAGCTTTCGTTTGGTACCAAATTTTTAAATGCTTCCATGGAAAATAGTGAAAGTAAAGCAAAAAAACGAAATTTTCGCTGATTTTGGAACGCGTATTTGACACCCTAAACCATCGATTGAGCACATATAAAAAAATACGTCGACCTTAGATTTTTGTCTTCTATCACACATCCGAAAATCATTCAAATCGGAGACTGTCACCTGGGGACCTTTCCTTGTCAGATGTTAAAATTTTCTCCAAAAATTTACTTTTATGTAAAGGGTGATTTTTTAAGAGCTTGATAACTTTTTTTTTAAAAAAAACGCATAAAATTTGCAAAATCTCATCGGTTCTTTATTTGAAACGTTAGATTGGTCCATGACATTTACTTTTTGAAGATAATTTCATTTAAATGTTGACCGCGGCTGCGTCTTAGGTGGTCCATTCGGAAAGTCCAATTTTGGGCAACTTTTTCGAGCATTTCGGCCGGAATAGCCCGAATTTATTCGGAAATGTTGTCTTCCAAAGCTGGAATAGTTGCTGGCTTATTTCTGTAGACTTTAGACTTGACGTAGCCCCACAAAAAATAGTCTAAAGGCGTCAAATCGCATGATCTTGGTGGCCAACTTACCGGTCCATTTCTTGAGATTAATTGTTCTCCGAAGTTTTCCCTCAAAATGGCCATAGAATCGCGAGCTGTGTGGCATGTAGCGCCATCTTGTTGAAACCACATGTCAACCAAGTTCAGTTCTTCCATTTTTGGCAACAAAAAGTTTGTTAGCATCGAACGATAGCGATCGCCATTCACCGTAACGTTGCGTCCACAGCATCTTTGAAAAAATACGGTCCAATGATTCCACCAGCGTACAAACCACACCAAACAGTGCATTTTTCGGGATGCATGGCCAGTTCTTGAACGGCTTCTGGTTGCTCTTCACTCCAAATGCGGCAATTTTGCTTATTTACGTAGCCATTCAACCAGAAATGAGCCTCATCGCTGAACAAAATTTGTCGGTGAAAAAGTTGCCCAAAATTGGACTTTCCGAATGGACCACCTAAGACGCAGCCGCGGTCAACATTTAAATGAAATTATCTTCAAAAAGTAAATGTCATGGACCAATCTAACGTTTCAAATAAAGAACCGATGAGATTTTGCAAATTTTATGCGTTTTTTTTAAAAAAAAAGTTATCAAGCTCTTAAAAAATCACCCTTTACTTATCAATTGTCAAATATGTGAAAAAATATATTTCAAAATCAAAACTGTAATTTTTCGAGACAATATTTTGGATTCAAATGGGTTTTCAAAAACTTTGTGTTAATAATTTGAAGGATATTTCATAATATTTTCAGAAAACTATGAAGTTGTATAGATATGTTAGTTATAGATTAGAACATAAAAACACCGATTGTTTTTCCAACTTCCTAGCTTCATAATCGGACGACCACCCCCACACAAACAATTTTTTGCTAGTCTCATCACGAGGAATCACCGCAGCATTATTAGCGTGTCCCAGGACGCTGTATATAAAAGTAAGAGAGTATCGATTTATACGGGACCCTTAGTTCAGGTACATAAATTAAATTGTATATAAAAATTCTTTCGATTAGTACTTAGTTTTGGTTTAAACCAATAATGGAGTAAATTTTGCTTACATGTGGGAGGTAAACTCAAAAACAACTGGTCAGACTTCGCTGAAATTTTCACTAACAGAACCTTTAACTATCCTGGATGGACATAAACTATGTTAAATTTCACTTTCATATTATAAAAAATTATAATAAAATAAAAAACTTTTGTATTGAAGTCAAACTTCTTTACCTGCGTATTCAACATAGGGCGAATCGAACGGGGAGCAAAACCGATGTAACACTTTAATTAGATGAAGCGAATCAATAAGCTATCAGAGGGTGTTGGGAAGTTTAGCTTTTTGTAAACGTTTCGTTAATTGATTTTCGTTCTTTTTGTTCATTTGCAAAAGCAGAGACAGATCAAAATGAACAAGAGATACAACGTATTAAGCAATTAATGATTATTGCTGGTTTTTATATTAATAAATAAATATAATATATAAATCAATTAATAAATTAAAAATTATTAATTAATGATGAATTGAAAATCTTTGATACAAGGTACGATAATCGTCCTGGGCTAGTATACAATCATAGCTAAATTAGTAGAATTTTCAATTCAAATCTTATTTTTGTTCTAAGCACTAAATGCACTTTGGTTTTTTTATATAATTTTTGCCAATAATTTTATGTTTTTGTATTGTTAACTTATTTTGAAAATATGTCCTTCGTTGGCTGTGATAAGGTTTTTTAAGATTACCACTCGGCATATAACTATGTTACAATAATTTTATGTTTTGATTTTTAATAAAACTATTCAAGCAACGTAACGAACTAATCCACAATGGTTTGAGTTCGTAAATTTTTGAAGTGGAACAGCTTTAGTCGCGTATAGAGCAATATGGTGAATTGAAACGGGGAGTAAAACCAAACTAGAAAGTTTCAAATTTTTTAGCAGGTTTAGAGACTTTATAATTGGTTTATGATTATGAGGCTATAACTAACATTTTAACTAAATAAAAAGTATGGCACCGTGTAAATAATTCGCTGCGAATTTATAATATTTATTGAAATCACATTGAAATTTTCCTTAAAATAATCTGCACTAAACAGTTTGTTTTTCACATTGAATCCAAAATATAGAAATTTACAAGTTTGTTCGGTAAAGCAACATATATCTCTAATGATTAACAACATATATCCTTTCATAAAAAAGTATGTCTGGTACACCACCTACCTGCATAGATCCTCTGATGAATTCTCTCTCCGAAAATTCTCTGTCCCAAAATATATGCAACTTCAATAGATTTATTTTTGTTACAAAATATTTCCATGGATTGTGTAGATAGACCAATTTTGGTATAATTTTACGACGTTCTTGATGTCTGTCATTGTGATTTCTCCAATGTTGCAATTTGGATGAAATGGAAAACAAACGTTTATTATTGTCAACATTACATTTTGGTTTGTACTGAATGATTTTGTAGTTTTTAATTGATACACGTTGTTGAACAGATTGTTTGATAATATTTTGTAAGCACGTCAGATCGGGAAGTTTGAGAAAACGCAGAAATTTTGAAAGCATTATTTAGAATTTATTGTTAAAAAAAAAATAAATAAATATTGACTGAATAGTTTTAATTTTGTTTTGTTTTGAATGCGAAAGAGACATATTTTGAAAAGATTTGCTTTTAAAATTAAAAAAATAAAAACAACAACAATTAAAATACAGGGAATGTGTAAAAAAGTCAGCATATACTTGAACCTCCATTATATGCATTTTTTATATTATAAGAGTGAATTCAATGTGTGTGTGTGATTCAATTAGTTTCGCTGTAAAGTGCAACATTCGATAACTTATCCAAAGTGGTTGCCTTAAAGTCGTTGGGACATGCCGAAACAAGTACAGCGTGAGAACCTTAAGTTAAGGTTTGCACATATTCACACACACACACACACACACATTGAAAAAAAATCACTCATGCAAACAGGAACTGCAAGTCGAAAATTAAAAAGTAAAAAGTTGCGCATGCGCAACCGGTTTTAGTAGCGACGGCAACGCGACTCAGCCCACTTGTGCTTGTTTGTTCTGAAAGTCTTGTACCTCCCGCCAGTCTTTCACCATAACATTTCTTTGGCAACACGTGCAGCTCTCAGCTGTATTCTGCATTCTTGAAGTGTCGTTAGTGTAAAAAACTTGGACACGAACCAGAACCTGTGACTTAAGCTGCATTGGGCTCAGCGTGATGCTGATGTCTATAATATTGTTGTCTCTTTTTAAGCATTCATTCAACTAAGAAAAGCACATTTGCAAAGCTGTGTAGCAACATTTTTGTATCAATATTTATTTTTTTCCCCTTTTAATGTTAATTTTGTGTTTCCAAATGTTGAACTTACGTAACTTTTTGGTCATTTTTAATTCGTAGATGGCTATGCCTGTGTGTATGTGTACCCTAGAGACATGGGTGGCATCCATCCAGTCGTTACTGGATAATTATTTACCGTTCTTTACCATTATTTACCGTTATGTACCGTTTACTGTTTGCCAAAATGTAAAACTCCTGTTATCACGAAGGAGGTTTCCCGTCTTCATGGAAATACCAAAGATTTTTTTTAGTTCTCAGACCCGAAGAACTGCCCTATCAGCCCTCGCCATACAGACCTCTTTGTATGCTCGACTCACTAGGAAAAGTATTAGAGAGCAACATCGTTAGAAAACTCCAAGAGACCCGGTGGCCTATCTGTGAAGCAATTTGGATTCTGCCCAAGAAAGTCCATATCTAGGTGATGATGACAATTGCTAGGCATGTATGATGACGTTTTAACATTTATCTGCCTGCTGGTACCACTTTGGTTTGCCACGCGGATGACATAGTAGGGGAAGAGTGGCATGAAAGAGCCAGTTTTAAAAAAGATAAAAAATATATAAAAATAACACGGTACAACACTCAAAAAATCCCAAGAGGTTTCTCAACGGTTTCATAAGTTTTCGCGTTCGCTGAATCCAAATCTGAACTCAGAATTTTCGGGTCACCCTAGGTTTTCGAGCTACAGGGGAGGCAGAACCCTAACCCCCTACTGTTAATAATATCAATATTACCGACCCCCATACTTTTTCAAGAGGAACATTTTTTGCCTTGAAACCCATCCCCTCCGATCCCACCGTATGGGGCTTCCATACAAATTTTATGATTTTTGCATAAATTTTATATGAAAATTTTATATAAAAAAAAAACAAATTTCATTAATATTAATTTTTTTGAATACAAAAAATTTGTTTGAAATTAATTTTCTTTTTATTTTTTATGTCTTTATTATTATTTATTTTTGGTATTTCTTTACTTAAATGTTTATACATACATAATTATAAATAGGCAAACAGAAAATTTGTCGAATTTCGAATATTAATAAAATTAGTTTTTAGTTAAAATAAAAAAGTTCACATAAAAAATATATAAAAATCATAAAATTTGTATGGGAGCCCCCATACGGAGGGGTTAGAGGGGATGGGTTCCAAGGCAAAAAATGTTCCTCTTGAAAAAGTAATGGGGGTCGTTCATATTAATTTCATTAACAGTAGGAAGTTAGGGTTTTGCGTCCTCTGTAGCTCGAAAACCTAGGGTGACCCGACTATTCTGACTTCAGATTCGGATTCAGCGAACCCAAAATCTTAAGAAACCGTTGTGAAACTTCTTGGGATTTGCAAAAACTTCAGTTTTGTTGTACAGTGTAATTAATAAAATTATAATTCTTGTATCAAAAGTATTTTCTCGTTCATTTATGAACGTTATACCATGAAATATTTTCCAAAATCAACAATATTCTTGGACCTGTAGCCATTTATAAAAAAACATGAAATTCGGTTCTTTCATAACACATGGGCATTGAAAGAGCCAACCAAAGTTTTGAAAGAGCCATCTTCTTATTAAAAGACTTAACACGAAAAATAACGAATATTTTATTAAAAACATTAATTGTTATTATAAAAAGTATTGTTTTTACAAAAACAAATTAAATAAATAAAAAAATTCAAAACTAAAAACAAAAAATAGTTAAAAAACTTGAAAATAATTTTAGCAAAAAAATTAAATCGCTTTGAAGAAAATCTATAATAATAAGACCTATTCTAAAAACAAAATAAGAGGTTTAAAACACTTAAAAAAATTTTTGACAAAAATAATTTAAACTTCCTTTACGCTTCTTCATACCACCGCAACCCAGCTCTTTCAAAACATATTGTCCAAAGAAACATAACCTCAAAAATGAGTATGAAATGAAGATTTTTCCGGCAGAATAAATATGTTATTGGTAGGCCTAATATATCCATAAAATTATAGTATAATAATATTACTGTTAGTTTTAAAGGTGAAGACGTCACAAAACAAATAAAATGTTCTGAAAAACTTACTTAATGATGAAGAAATCCAAAATACGATACACCATCGTCGTTTATTATCAGTGAACTGTCAAATGTTCGAGGGTGCCATATGGCTAGTATTGCTTCTTAAAAATTATAATTTAAGAAGCATTCGTATGAAAACTACCGCGTAAATCAAGATGGCTCTTTCAAAACTTGGCTCTTTCAAGCCACTCTTCCCCTAGCTGTAGCAAAACATCTGCACATGCTTGAAACATCTTGCAGCGAAACGATAGGGAGAATAACGACGTATCTGCGAAGTGTTAATATGGAGTTGGCAGCGCAAAACACTGAGGTGGTTGTGCTAATCTCTCTTACAGTCCGCGAAAGCATTACCCTCAGAGCGGAAGAGCACATAATAACCTCACTACCGTACATACGTTACCACGGTGTGCTCATTGACACTCGTTTATCGTTTAAAGATCACCTACTAGCATTTAGCGACAAAGCGTGAGGTGGGCGTGTCCGTAGACGGATTACACCAAAGTTTTGAACACATTTTAGTTTTGGTATAAAATATATACATACATATCAAATTTGATCTCTATAGGTTAAACATAAGCTTATTTACTGAGTTTTAAATTTTTGGAGTGAAAAGAAAATGGGCGTGTCCGTAGGCGAATGATGTCCATTTTTCAAAGACATCTTTAGTTTGTTAGAAAAAGCACTAGTACCAAATTTTATCTGTGTAGGTTAAACATAAGCTTGTTTATTGAGTTTTCAAAGTTTGGGTTGTTGGGGAGGGTGGCATGTCGGTGGGCGAATGACATAAATTTTTCAAAAACATTTATTTTTTGTTATAAAATACAAACGTACCAAATTTTATCTGTGTAGGTTAAACATAAGCTTATTTATTGAGTTTTCAAATTTTGGGTTGTATGAGTAGAGGGCGTGTCCGTAGGCGGATGACACAAATTTTTCTAAGACATCTTTGTTTTTATGTAAAATATATACGTACCAAATTTTATTGTTGTAGGTTAATTATAAACTAATTTACAGAATTTTAAATTTTTGTGTTGCATGGGAGGTAGGCGTGTCCGTGAGCGGATTCTAAAAATATTAAACAGTGCAGATCCTTGGACTCATATGAAGATGTGTACCGAGTTCGTCCAATCTCAACTCTTTCTTCTTATCCTGTGTTTACGGACAACACACAGACGGACGGACGGACGAACATGGATAGATCGACTCACGAGGTGACGCTGCTCATGAATATATACACTTTTCTATACCGGACTCGCTTATTTCTATGCGTTACAAACGTTTGCACAAGATAAATATACTGTAACCTTTTAGGTTGAGGGTATAAAAATGAACGAGTATGTTATGTTATGGTTATGGTTATGGTTATGGTTGTGGTTATGGTTATGGTTATGGTTATGGTTATGGTTATGGTTATGGTTATGGTTATGGTTATGGTTATGGTTATGGTTATGGTTATGGTTATGGTTATGGTTATGGTTATGGTTATGGTTATGGTTATGGTTATGGTTATGGTTATGGTTATGGTTATGGTTATGGTTATGGTTATGGTTATGGTTATGGTTATGGTTATGGTTATGGTTATGGTTATGGTTATGGTTATGGTTATGGTTATGGTTATGGTTATGGTTATGGTTATGGTTATGGTTATGGTTATGGTTATGGTTATGGTTATGGTTATGGTTATGGTTATGGTTATGGTTATGGTTATGGTTATGGTTATGGTTATGGTTATGGTTATGGTTATGGTTATGGTTATGGTTATGGTTATGGTTATGGTTATGGTTATGGTTATGGTTATGGTTATGGTTATGGTTATGGTTATGGTTATGGTTATGGTTATGGTTATGGTTATGGTTATGGTTATGGTTATGGTTATGGTTATGGTTATGGTTATGGTTATGGTTATGGTTATGGTTATGGTTATGGTTATGGTTATGGTTATGGTTATGGTTATGTTTATGGTTATGGTTATGGTTATGGTTATGGTTATGGTTATGGTTATGGTTATGGTTATGGTTATGGTTATGGTTATGGTTATGGTTATGGTTATGGTTATGGTTTTGGTTATGGTTATGTTTATGGTTATGGTTATGGTTATGGTTGTGTGTGGTTATGTTTGTGGTTTAGCTTACGGCTTAAGGACCGATCTTAGAACAATTTGCCTGACCTTGTTGTTCATCACCAATTTTGATGTCGTTCTTATACCTGAAGTTCAAAAGATTTTCATATATTTATTTATATTTAAAAAAAAGTCAGGACCACACAACAACAATAAAAGCCGTTCAAACTGTCTGTATGAAGTACTAAAACAACACGACGCATTTGAAATCTTCGTCTTTATTTCTACGATTTAACTTGATGCTAGCTAAGCTTGGCCAAATGGCCACCAACATCACATAACAAAAAAAAAAACAAAAACAGCAACAACTACAACATCAACTCATGGTTCATTCATTTACCTTCATCTTAACTGAAATCCTTGTTTTGTTCCACTTCGCCCTGGTCAGCGTTATAAAAATAGATTCTTTCAACCATAAAACTAAATTTAACGCTGGCAGCCATCGATGCGATGCGATGCGATAGGCTAACCATAGCGTGAGACTGTTTGAGTGTCTCTACGTCTGTCTGTCTTCATATCTATTCGTACAACTGCCTGTCTAGTGATGCCGCCATATTTCATGAGCCAGACCTTCGGTATGTGAGTCTTAAGCCAACGACTATTGAAGCAGGATCAGCGCCTAAAGCGTTGTTATAAGAACATCGCAGTTCGATCAGTTGTAGGTACACCGTAAAAAAAAATATAATTAACTAAAAATCGTAAAATTCTAAATTTATGCATGTCCTTAAATAAATAATTATTTGAAAACAGTTCTAAATTCGTTGTAATTTAAATGTTTTATTTCGTGTAGAAACAGTTATATTGATGTTTGTCTTTTGAAGATATTGAGCTGGATAAGAATGTCGTGAAGTGATATGCATGCGGGTTTTCTGAAGTTTAAGCGTTTTTTGGGTTAAATTAATGAATATTGATTGGTATTTCATTGGTAAAGCGGGAAAGAAAGAAAATATCAAGCTCATTAACAGAGAGGCTTGATTCAACAAATTAACACAGTTATGTATTAAATTTGAGGACTAAGGTGGGACTAAGGATCTATCATTTAAGGCTTATCGCAGAATTCTAAAAACTAGGCTGTATACGTTGCAGTTATTTGCCCCATAAATGTGGCTTCAAGTAACTCAAAGCCTATGTCTCAAAGTATCTCTTCGCGTAACACAAATGATTCTCCAACTCAACACTCGCAATATTGAGGCGAACAAAAAAAAAAAAATAATAAATTCCTTAGTTTAAGCAATTTATTAACTTGGCCAACAGAGAGTTGGTTGGCTCAACACGCAGCCAAATAGCGCAGCGATAATCATTTTTCATATGAAATTCGAGCTAGTAAAATATAGAGATATAAAAGAAAACAAAACAACAACAACAACAAAAAAATAAATAAATTAAAATCCTGAAATGCGCAAATTTAAGTCATGTTCGCGTCGAATTTCAACAATTTATGTAAAATAGTCGGGAGTGCAGCTCATTGCTGCAGGCTGCGCATGCGTTGTACACAATTTAAGCGTCTGCAATAGCAAGTTTTTACTTCACCTTCTTCTTCTTCTTCTACTGCAGCTTTTGCTGCTTCGTTGTCGTCGTCGCTTAGTTGCTGATCGATCTGATCTGCGGCGCATTGGGCTCAACAAACAAATCACGTATTTTGCAAAAATTTACAAAAAAAAAAAAAAAAAAAAAAAACAAAATCAAGAAAAACGTTTATGGCCAAGATCACATTTCAGCGTAGACAACAAAAACAACAGCACAGCACAGCACAGCACAGCACATCAGCAGCACGAGAAACAAGCCAAAAGCTAAGTACCACAACAGCTAAAACAGCAACAACAATAACAAGAACAACAACAACAACAACAACAACAACAACATGACGATCTGCAGATTTTGTTTATGAGTTTCTTTATTTAATATTTATTTACTTAATATAGAAAAATAGCTGGTTGTTGTTTTGTTTGTTGTTGTCTCTGTTGTTTTTGCTTTTATTATTATGATTATTAATATTATTATTACTGCTATTGTTGTTGTCGTTGCTGTTGTTGCGTTTGCTGTGAAATTTCTCCCGAAGGCCTCGCTGCGTTCGTGGCTGTGTCTTGTTGCCTGATTTCCGCAGCGCCAACTTTGCGGGTGGAGCCCACAAAACGCTGCTTGTGCTCTTAGCCTAGCGCGTCACTAAATTTGCTAGAGTTGCACGCTTGCGCATTTGCGTTTTGCTTACAACGCCGGCGCAGAACTTTGCAACTTACGCAGATATTTGATCGCTTCGATTCCGATTCGAATTTCAACATCGACAAACATACAGATAGACATACAGACAGTCGAACGACTATTACTGCGTTTTGTGGTCAGGATGTGGCGCTCCACTGACAGCACCAACGTTAACGTTGTTTTCTGCATGTTTTTCCTTAAGATCGCATTCGCTGTCGATGGGTGTTGTAGTTGTTGTTGTCTTGGGCAGCATTAATAGATAAGATCTTCATTTGCAGCCCAAACGAAAGTTTAAATGCAGTGTTTTATTATTTTATTTCAAGCTTACTTACTTACTTACTCCTGCCGCTGTCTCACCCGCTAGTTATGAATTATTTTCTTTCTTGTTTTTTTTTTTATTTTGATGGGCGACGCGCAAATCATGTCACGAAAGCATTTTCTGTTCACTACGCGGTGAGAAGCAGTTTTTCAGCGTGCTGCAAAATTTGTTAACATTTTAATTATGGTTTGGCGGCAAAGTAGTATTCGAGCAGTCTTATGGTAAACAAAAAAAAAAAAACTGAAACAAAAATAATATACAAAAATTTTGCCAAACATTATGTTGAAAAATTGCAAAAATTTCTAATATTTTACATTTAAATAAACGTCAGTTGTAAATTGTTGCGGAAACTCTGCACAAATTTTTTTGTTAATTTTGCGTTGAAAATATAATGAATTGCTTTGGTTTTTGAGTTATGAGCTCGTGAAATAGTTTTGCTTTCATATAATTGAGCTGTTTTAACATTGTTTTTGCAAACAATCACAATGATTTATTATAAAATCTTTGAGTGTTTTATAGCAAGATCTACAAGTTCCACTGTTAGGTAATAATAGGAAGAAAAAAATTCAATAAATTCTAAAAACTTTTTTAACTAGGGTTTCACGAAGTTTTAAAAAATCGTTATAAGTAATTTAAAAATAATATATTTATTTATAAACTTATGTCATTGGTCTGAAATTAGAAAAATCTGACTCCCTAGACCTATAAGAGGCAAGCTTCATACTCTGCACCGAATATCGCTCAAACTTTTGTTATTTCTTGCTCTTAAAGTGCCTTTTAAACTTTTTAACTTAAACTAGCCGAAAAAATGTTCATCCTGAAAATATGCACAGAAAATATATCTCCTCCCTACGGAGAAAAAAAACCGGTTCAGAACATATTGCGTGATATGTTCCAAGCCCTACGGCAAAAGCAGGAACAATTGCCCTAAAGTGACCGGTCCTGTGATATTTCTTATTTAACCTATCACAGGACCGGTTCGATTTTACTCAGAATGGGTTCAATAGTTTTTACATGTGTTTTGCTATATTTATCTTATCGTTACCAATAGCTCAGTGGAAGTGCGTTGGACTGTCACGCGGTGGACATGGGTTCGTCTCCTGGCTGTGTAAGTATACTACATATATCAACAATTTTAATTTAATAATTTAAATTCTAATTCCGTTTCATTAACTATTTAATCAAAACACCTTCAAAAAAAGTTTGCTTAACACCTTGAAAAAAACTGTAAATTTCATTATTTATTAAAACAAAAACGTATTTTATTAAAATTAAAAAAAAATATTTTTGTGGTTCTGCCGGGGATTGAACCCAGGTCAGTCGAGTACTAACCGTGAACGCTAGCAAGCTCGGCTAAACATCAATTTCCAAAACATTGATTCAATTTCATTAACAACGTGAGTATAAGTGTACCATGTTCTATAAATAAACCGGCTACTGATTAGCTGCAAAGGTATCTATGAGGTGTCAATTGACACCTGCCCATATATTTTTAAACCGGTTCTAGGATTGGTCCAAAGGTATCTAGCCGGTGTCAATTTACCCCAGTCAATGACAACGCCATGTAAAAGGGAACGGTTGGTTTCATATGTTGGTGGCAGAATTGCGACCGGTTACTATCACTTTGGAACCTATCACGTGATAGATTTTGAACCGGTTCTTTTGTCCGTAGGGAAGTGATAGTGACGGGTCCCCGACAGAACAAAATATTTTTTACATAAATCGCTGAACAGATTTTTTTAATCCCTTGGATCTACCTGGTCTACCATCATACAACTTGCAACTGAAAGTTGGCTTAATCCTCATTCATTCTATCTACCAAAATCTTAATCCACCAAATCTTAATCTGTCAAAGCCGTTCAATGGAACCAAATTTATAGTGAAGCAGCTCAAAAGCAATGTTATTCAAGCGACGATACTCAACTGTCACTTCAAAGATGAGGTTGTACTTATTTCTATAAAACTTGTCCATTCTGGAATTCAAACCAACTACCTCTTACCAGACCGCCATTCTCACACGACCGTTAGTTAGAGAAACCACAAGGGTAAAATAAAAATAAACGACTCCTAGGAAACCAAAGGAGGCCAACCGAGTACCACAGCGCAGAGAAAGGGGTAAAAAAAAGGGACTTCAGGGGGACTCCAGGTCTGTTCAAATAAGCCTTCACCACTCCAAATCTGCTTCCGCAGTCCTGGTCCAGACAATGTGGCAAGACGGAACTTAAATATCATGTATACGAGACCCAGAACCTGTGATTTTTGCAACAATAACATTTTTTTTTTGTCTTGGCAGAGTTCGACAATCAAGGCCTGCCGGCGGCGCTGATAAAGCTTAATAATTGGAGAAAGATTATCGTAGCCTCAACCAAATTTGCGGAAGATGTACCATAAATTCCATAAAGACGATAACCCATAAATTTCTTTTAATTGCATTCAGGTAATATATGAAACATTTTACTTGTCTTCTTACATAAGATCTGAATAGAGACTTTTAACTTTAAAGATAAAACACCTAAAAATTTCAAACTATTTAAAAAAACACGATAAATGAAGTACTTACTTTAAATTTTCACTGTTTCAGAAACTTTTTTGCACCACGAGGTACTTACATTTTAATTTCTCTCATGTTACTGGACATTTTTGCACGCAACAAGTGGTAGAATCTGTGTTAAGTCATAGCTGCTAGTTCTTGAGGAAAACTTCAAACGACGCATTGAGTAACGCATAAGAAGAAGAACAGTTTATCGGAAAAACCTGCACTTCCAGTGAGTATAAAAGCTGCTCTATGTGCAGTGTTGCCATTTTCCGGCTTAAAAAAAAACAATCAGTGTTAAGAATTCTATCGCTCCCTTTTCAAAGGGAAATAAAATGTTTGTAAAAATAGGTCGAATTTAAAACGATATGAAAATTGGTTTGAACTGAGCTTTGGTCTCATCAAATTTGAATATTTACCAAAAGTAAAAATTTGCTCCAAAAATTTTGTTTTATCATAACATCAATGTTTCGGTATTGGTTCAAGTCTAGGAGTACAATTTTCGGTGGTTTTTTGAAATTCAACAAAAAATCAAGAATAGTTTTAGTAGCCATTTTTTTTTTATAAAATTTTTACTGATGTTTTTTAACAAAACAAAAAATATTAAAAAAAAAAAGTTTGAAAATTGAAAAAACTACAGGCTAGTAAAGTGGAAGTGTGTGTAAAAAATAAGGGTGCGTCCTTCTAGACATGGTTTCAACCTTCCTGGTGATCTGAGGAAGAAATAAAAAATATTTTTAATAATAATTCACTGAACTACGATAATTAAAAAAAAAAAAATTTTTTTACAAAATAGCGGCTGTTTGAAAAAAAAAATTATATATAAAATTAAGCATTATAATAATTCTAGTCCCGATAAAAGAAGTAAATATAAAGAAGGTTAACACCAAATTTTGAGTTAATGAGTGATCATTAGAACTTGAGACATAACTTCAAAACGTATTAGAAAACGTAGTTTCGAGAAAAACACGTTTAAAGATTTAAATTTAAATCATTTTTTTTATGTTAAAATAGCAAAAAATCAACATCTTATAAAATAAATGGCTAGAAAAAAAATTATTTGTTTTTTTATCGATTAAAAAAAAACTACCAAAACTTGTACCCCTTGACTAGAAAACCGTCTTAAATATGTGAGTAATATTCGGTAGCAGCTGTTAAAAATTCAAAATATTGACTTTTCAATTAAATATATAAGTTGAATTTTAAGGGCTTTATAATTTTGCTGATATAATTAAGAACACCATCATTTATCTTTATTTATTTATGATATTTTGTATATTTATCTTAGCGTTAATAACTGAATTATTTACTTCAAATGAAATGAATTTTTTAGAATTCCATCTTGGTCCTTTGCTACTTTTCCTCCATGCTTCCAGTTAAGAATGAAAATGTTGCATAGAAATATTGACAATTGTAAGAAACAACTTGAATTATTTTTATACCCCCACGCATACTGCGTAAGGGGTATATTAATTTTGTCACGACATGTGTAATACCCAAAAGGAGGCGTGGTAGGTATGGAAAAGTATATATATTCTTGCTCAGCATCACCACCTGAGTTGGTTTAGTCATGTCCGACTGTCTGTCGACACGATTACAGCCGTAATTTTGAAGCTATCGTAATAAAATTCGATATTTTTGCTTTTTAAAAAAAAACTTAATTCAAGATCGAGAATGGGCTACATCGCATGAAAACCTCGCCTACCTCCCATGCAACTCCAAAATTGAAAACTCTGCACAGAAGCTAATATTAAAGCTACAATACTGAAATTTGGTATTTGTGTATTCAATATTAAAACTGAGATGTGTTAGAAAAATGGGCGTCATCCACCAATTAACATATATAAAGAGGCTAATATTACAGTTACAAGACAGAAACTCGGTATTTGTGTATTTTATGTCGAAACTGAGGTATGTTAAAAAATGGGCGTCATACACAAACTAACACGCCCACCTCCCATGCAACCCCAAAATTGAAAACTTTATAAAAAGGCTTATATTTAAGCTGCAGGAAAACAATTTGATATGTGTATTTTAGACACATAAAAATAATAAAATCTCTCAAAATCTCATACAAAAAGCTCTCTAATTTAAGATTCTTCCACCCTTAAGAATCATCCGTGGGGGTATTTTAACTTCGGCCAAGTCGAAGATATACCTTACTAGTAACGTTATTTTACTAACACAATTGGTTGAATTTTGACCCCAAGGCTAAGATCGGTTTATAAGTTAAAATCAGATCTAAGTTCAAGACTTAAACATATAGAAACATGGTGAAATAAATTATATGTAAATATTGTTAGTTATTTTTTTGAGAAATTTTAAGCTGTCTTCTGCCAAGTGCGTTGGCAACCCTGTTTATGCTCATGTGAGAGCACAGCAAACAATCAAGAAGACTGGCATAGAAGCCAACGATCATTCCAATAGAAGATCTTATACGTAATATTAACGTGCAATAAGCACGGTAAACTAACAAAGAGAAATACTCTCTGACTTCTAAGCCAGATTTGATGGAACCAAGCAAAACATGTTGTTGCACTCAATGCTTTTGGAGTTTTTTGATAAGTGTGGTAAGAGGTTCTTCTGGATGCTAATAAGTTGACCATCTCTAAATATAACGAACGAAATCAGCTGCATTAAATGTTTTTTCTACTTTTTTCTACAAATATATTTAAATTCTTTGAATGCTCAAATATTAATTTCTTTAGAAGAAAAAAGAAAAGAATAAAATTCTCAAACTTAAGTGCAATATTTTCGCTACTTGTTGTTGGTTGTATCTGCTTGTAACTCGAATTTCAGCAAGTTTTCTGCACACTTCACAGCGTCACTGAGAACTGAGATTGAAACAAGTTTTGAATAAAGTTCAACTTTGATTAAGAACTGGTTCTCTAAGAAAAAGAATAAGAATAAGCAACTCCACAATAAGTAAAAATGCAAGAAAAAAAAAACAATTCAACAAAAACAGGATAAGCAGTAAGATTGCCCGAGAGAAGGAATAACAAAAAAAGGAAAAATAATAAAAAAGGATGCCATTTGCAGTGAAGTGGCTTTTATAATTCTACAGTGAAGCGAAAATAATTTTTGTTTTTTATAATAATGTTGGAGGTATGGAATTAAAAAAGGATTTTTAGCCGACTACCGACTTAGGAACATTAATAAATGTCATTTAAGATAATTTTATAGCACATTATTTAAACATACATAGAAATTAAATATAAAATTAATTTATTTAAAAGCATATCTCAGTGCTTATTCGATTTATTCGCGTTATATAAGGATAAGAGAAAAATTAAGCAGATTATGATACAATCATAAGCTCCTTTGCTGTAAACATTATAGTACCGTTTTATACTTGTCAAGAGTTGACGGTCAATTCTTGCATTTGTGGATGAGAGATGCGGACATCAACTTGAGAGAGGGCAAATTCAAAAAGAAAGAGCAAAGAATTGACCCTCAATTCTAGACAAGTATTAGCCGGGACATAGAAACAAAGTACGCAAAATCAAGCTCTACTTATTACCAACATGTGTTTGGTAAAGACTGTGTTTTTTTATTATTCTATCTTATTAGCAATGAAAAAGGTAGAAATCTAAAATGTCTTCATCAAAAAGGCTACGAATATTTCAATGAAATATAGCAGTGCGTAGCCACTATGAAAACAACAAGATATACACAAAAAATATTGCATCAAACGCTGCATATCTTTCAATTAAATCAGCGAAAACAAGGCTATACCTATTAACATACATATGTACTCGTATTTGTCAATAAAAACTTCAAATCAATCCTTTTCATAAGTTGTCTTATCCCTCCATTCCTTTTTCATTTCAATTTTCATTTTCATTTTCATTTTTATTTTCATTTTCATTTTTATTTTCATTTTCATTTTCATTTTGATGTTCATTTTCATTTTCATTGTCATTTTCATTTTCATTTTCATTTTCATTTTCATTTTCATTTTCATTTTCATTTTCATTTTCATTTTCATTTTCATTTTCATTTTCATTTTCAGTTTCATTTTCATTTTCATTTTCATTTTCATTTTCATTTTCACTTTCACTTTCATTTTCATTTTCATTTTCATTTTCATTTTCATTTTCAGTTTCATTTTCATTTTCATTTTCATTTTCATTTTCATTTTCATTTTCACTTTCACTTTCATTTTCATTTTCATTTTCATTTTCACTTTCATTTTCATTTTCATTTTCATTTTCATTTTCATTTTCATTTTCATTTTCATTTTCATTTTCATTTTCATTTTCATTTTCATTTTCATTTTCATTTTCATTTTCACTTTCACTTTCATTTTCATTTTCATTTTCATTTTCATTTTCATTTTCATTTTCATTTTCATTTTCATTTTCATTTTCACTTTCATTTTCATTTTCATTTTCATTTTCATTTTCATTTTCATTTTCATTTTCATTTTCATTTTCATTTTCATTTTCATTTTCATTTTCATTTTCATTTTCATTTTCATTTTCATTTTCACTTTAATTTTCATTTTCATTTTCATTTTCATTTTCATTTTCATTTTCATTTTCATTTTCATTTTCATTTTCATTTTCATTTTCATTTTCATTTTCATTTTCATTTTCATTTTCATTTTCATTTTCATTTTCATTTTCATTTTCATTTTCATTTTCATTTTCATTTTCATTTTCATTTTCATTTTCATTTTCATTTTCATTTTCATTTTCATTTTCATTTTCATTTTCATTTTCATTTTCATTTTCATTTTCATTTTCATTTTCATTTTCATTTTCATTTTCATTTTCATTTTCATTTTCATTTTCATTTTCATTTTCATTTTCATTTTCGTTTTCATTTTCATTTTCATTTTCATTTTCATTTTCATTTTCATTTTCATTTTCATTTTCATTTTCATTTTCATTTTCATTTTCATTTTCATTTTCATTTTCATTTTCATTTTCATTTTCATTTTCATTTTCATTTTCATTTTCATTTTCATTTTATTTTAATTTTATTTCATTTTATTTTACTTTATTTAATAATTGTTAATTTATTTTATTTTATTATATTTTATTTAATTTTATTAAAATTTATTTCATTTTATATAATTTCATTGTATTTCATCTAATTTTTTTCATTTTATTTTATTTTATTTTATTATACCCTAAACCTGAAAGGTCAGGGTATATTAACTTTGTGCAAACGTTTGTAACGCATAGAACGAAGCGAGTCCGGTATAGAAAAGTATATATATTCTTGATCAGCGTCACCACATGAGTCGCGCTATCTATGTCCGTCCGTCCGTCCGTCCGTCCGTCCGTCTGTGTGTTGTCCGTATACACAGGATAAGAAGAAGGAGTTGAGATAATTAGATGAAACTTGGTACACATGGTCACATGTACCCAAGGATCTGCACTATTGAATATTTTTGGAATCCGCCCACGGACACGCCTACCTCCCATACAACGCAAAAATTTAAAACTACATAACTCAGCTCATAATAATTCTACAACAACAAAATTTGGTATGTGTGTGTTTTATACCAACACAAAGATGTCTTTGAAAAATGGACGTCATCCGCTCACGGACACGCCCACCTCCCATACAACCCAAAAATTGAAAACGCAATAAATAAGCCTCTGTTTAACCTACAGAGCTAAAATTTGGCACGTATGTTTTTTATAACAAAAACAAGATTGTTTTGAAAAATGGACATCGTTCGCTGACGGACACGCCTACTTCCCATACAACGCGAAAATTGAAAACTGCATAGCTCAGCTCATAATTAGCCTACAACAATAAAATTTGATATGTATGTGTTTCATACCAACACAAATATGTCTTCGAAAAATGGACATCATCCGATCACGGACACACCTACCTCCCATACAACCCAAAAATTGAAAACGCAATAAATAAGCATGTGTTTAACCTACAGAGCTAAAATTTGACACGTATGTTTTTTATGACAAGACAAAGATGGTTTGGAAAAATGGACTTCATCCGCCCACGGACACGCCCATTTACAATAAATTTTTTTTTTTTTTTTTGAAAAGTGGGTTTAGGGTATTTCATAGTCGGCCTAGACCGACTTTAGACTTTCTTTACTTGTTTTATTTTATTTTATTTTGTTTAATTTTATTTTATTTTATTTTAAAATATTTTATTTTATTTAATTAATTTAATATAATTTAATTAAATTTAATTAAATTTAATTAAATTTAATTAAATTTAATTAAATTTAATTAAATTTAATTAAATTTAATTTAATTTAATTTAATTTAATTTAATTTAATATAATTTAATTTAATTTTATTTAAATTATTTAATTTTATTTAATTTAATTTAATTTAATTTAATTTAATTTAATTTAATTTAATTTAATTTAATTTAATTTAATTTAATTTAATTTTATTTAATTTAATTTAATTTAATTTAATTTAATTTAATTTAATTTAATTTAATTTAATTTAATTTAATCTAATTTAATTTAATTTAATTTAATTTAATTTAATTTAATTTAATTTTATTTAATTTAATTTAATTTAATTTTATTTAATTTAATTTAATTTAATTTAATTTAATTTAATTTAATTTAATTTAATTTAATTTAATTTAATTTAATTTAATTTAATTTAATTTAATTTAATTTAATTTAATTTAATTTAATTTAATATAATTTAATTTAATTTAATTTAATTTAATTTAATTTAATTTAATTTAATTTAATTTAATTTAATATAATTTATTTTTATTTTATTTATCTCTTATTAAATTATATAATATTGATCGCATATTTTAAATATTTATCATTTAAAATAAATTACTTTATTGAAATATTCATAATTGCTGAGAAATACATTAATCTTCAGTTCATTTTTTAACTAATCAAATAAAATACCCTCTGTTAAGTCCCCATAAACGACTTCGTTGTTCGGTTTTACTGCAAAGAAATCCTTGAATCATTTTATCTGAAGTGTTTTATAAATACATGAGATGATTTCAAAAGTAAATCTCTCTCCACCATTTATCTAACCACCCACTTAATAGCTTCCAATATGAGCAACATACATTTCCATTAAATCCACCCGCAGACAAACAGCTGTCACTGCGTAACACACACTCATAGTTAAATACACACAGAATCCAAAATAAAAACAAAACAAACACACACTAACAGATAAGCCGGTAAAATCAAAGCAAACACAAACAATTCCAATAAATTTTCACGATTTTCCAAGACTGCAGGCAGTAATGGTGGCAGCAGCAGCACAACAACAATAACAACAAACTTCCAGTTGCAAAAATCAGCTGAAATGCAGAAAGAAAAACAATAACAACTGTAAATGAGCGTTAGCTTACGCTGACGGTGAGAGCAGATGTTGGCCATGTTCTCTAAAGAAATAATTTTCCAAAATAACAAAACATTTATTTGGCTAAAAGATTTTCCACACCATGACTACGGCTCTCTCTCTCGCTCATACACTCAAAATTAAACTTTTTTTAATATATTCTTAAAACTTTAGTTAGCTGCAAGAGAGTCAAAGCGACTGCATTGAAATCAACAACAAAACACACACATACACACATGCGCTCAACTGCATCCAATCCAATTGGAAGGCAGCAGCAGCAGCATGTTTTGCATTTAGTTGAATTTCGTCGTTTCTAGTTTACGGTCGTGTGTGCGGAAAATTCATTGGCGGAAGTGCAAAGTGTGCGAATTGAAAAGTTTTTCATTTCATCTCAATATTTTTGGTTGTTGTTGTTAAGTTGTGTCAGAAAAACAAAGAAAATTCAAAAAGAAATGTTAATAAAATTACTCAAAAACAACAGAGCTGGTTTGAAAATAATAATGCTGCTCAAGAGTGTGTGTTGAAATAAGTTGAAAATAATTAAACATAAAATTTTGCAATTTAAGCAGAGGAATTATTTAAAACTTGCGACGACAGAAAACGGATTATTTAATAAAGCATAACTTTTAAGAGGTAAGTCAGAAATAAAATTTATTTTAAAGTCGGATATAATAAATTAATTCATAGTTTTATTAAACTACAAAGAGACGGAGTTTAAAATGTTGATTGAAACTGTTGGTAATTTAAGTGTAATAAATTAATTTTTTAATTAAAATTAATTTATTAATTTATTAATTTTAATTGCCAAAGTTCGACTTTTATAACTTGGATTTTTAATTATTTTACGCTAACTTAGTACGATTTTTGTGAGTAGAAAGTTAAATGAAATAAAGTTATTGAATGCAACTTAAATATATTAAGCTTAAATATAAATGTTCTCAAAAGCGATAATCGTCTGACTCCGATGTCAATATTTTAAGAAATCTTACTTTAAAGTTTTGAATCGCCATATAAGTTATATGAAGAGTTCTTACAAATTTCTATGGATCAATACGAAGCTGCATCAACATGTCAATTCTTTCTTAAATCGACTTTTACTATTATCGCTTATTACCATAGATATTAAGCATGCTTAACCTGATTGAAGGTGACCAGAAGTAAATTTTAAAAATCTGTTGAGCATTTTATAAAAAAAGTCATTTCAGTTACAGAAAAGTTTGATAAAAAATTTGTATTGCAAAGCATGTTCTTCATTGGTAATAAGAGCTCTTCATTAGAACTCTTAATGAAAATTCGAACTGACATACATTGCATTGAGCCCATACAAGCAATGGACAAGAATAGAAGGAGTGGTTGGATATCGATGAAATTTGGTACTAAAAGAAATTTGAGTCGCTGAGCTCAAAAATTAATCTCAGATTTCTTTTTAGGACGATTTTCTTAAGTGATTCTTTTCGAACGATTTTTCTATTATATATTAGAATTTTGTTTTTACTCTTGTTTTTTCTTATGTTTCTTCTTCAATCTCTAAAAATTTGAATTACTTATTAATACAATGCAAATATTTTTATATATTTTAAGGTTTTTTAGAAATATATATAATTTTTTATGTAAGTTTTAAGTATGTAAGACGAATTTCATTGAAAATAAACTAAGAAGATTTCATGTTTTGTAATAGATAATATTTAATTTATAATTTCAAGTATTTATTATAATATTATTCACTTAAACTTTCCTCAGGAGAAGAAATTTGAAAACATTTATGTTCGTTAAAAATATCTTCTTCAGCGCTTTCTTCGTATATGATATATTTCTTGATTTCCTCATCTACTGGTATCTTTTTTGGTTTTATATTACGATTTCAAGATATTAGTGGATCCGAACTCAGCAGCAATTGACACATCAAGTCCTTATTTGTGTTTTCTCGGGATGTTTTTCTTGTATGCGACAAGCGAATATTGCGGATGTCCTTGTGCCTTGCTTCTAGAGTCTCTTCAGCATTTCCGCAATCAAAGGAAGGTTTCGGGTTTAAACCCCCCCCCCCCCAAAATTATTGTAGTACCTATCAAAATAGAATTAAATCAAAATGATTCATATGAAAACTAATCACACATCTTATCAAATGAGTAAAAACCCAAAATGTATATTTCAAATCGAAACCCACTAAAACGACTTGAAATATTTGGATGAAAATTAGTTCAAAAGTAATATAAAATATGAAAGCCTGAATTTGAGGAAAAGTGGTTGAGTCCCTCGCCAGCGAAATGATCAAAGGAATTTCCTCAAAAATTGTTATTTTTCGTGCTTTTTTTTATAATTTTTTTAAACACAAATTAACCCATACTCTGCAGGAGTTAAGTTTAAAATGAAGTTATGTGATTCAGTAAAACAATAATTCCGATTGACTTCCGAAACTAGAGCACAAATTTACAATCCATAATTTCCTAGCATATTTTTCCAAATCTGTTTCATAAAAAATTCTCTTAATAGCCCAAATTTCGGCTAGTATTTTAGTGTTAAATATGACGTTATAAAAAGTCGATTTTAGAGGAAATTTCATCGAATATTTTGGTGGCTAGAGATCAAGCAATTTTTTCTTATTTAGGCTCTTAGTTTTTCATTCCATGGTGTCAGAAATTGTGAGTTTTATACTTCCGGAAATGAGCCCCATTAGTACTCACCAAAGGATGAATTTTAAGGCTTGCCCCAGTTGGTTATTTTTACAACGAAGTGAAGTTTTGGGGAAAATTTTCATTGTGGGAAGAAAAAATAGCTTTTTTTCTGCCCCAATTGGGATCCGAGAACATTGAAAATATTATAGCTCAATTCTTAAAACCTTCGTATAACTGCCTAAAACCTCGTACAACTGCCTAAAACCTTTTTAGAACACAGCTACTACTGCTATACAGCCTGACAGTGCCCGTTTTACATCCGTTTTACAACTTGTTTCTTAAATTTTTTCGTTGTTCGGCCGTTGTGTACAGTTACAGTTACAGGAATAGGAACAGGTACAGGAATAGTGTACAGTTTGAACGAAAAATTTAAATTTTTACACGGGGAGAGATCAAATTTTGAGAAACAAACTCGATTTTTATATACATTTGTTATTATTTTATTTTCTTGCACGGCTTTGGAAACAATTAAAATGTGCATTATTTCGATTCGTATTCAGTATTCGTATCCAAATAATAAACGCATTTTTGGATAAACCGATACCGATTTTCAATCTTGATTGCAAGACTTGGATGTTTTGGTGGAAAAAGTATACAACTGAAAACAATTTTCGAAGTATTTTGAAAAGTAACTTACAACGTATAACTTAAATTTTAAATATGAATGTTTTTAATGGGTTGGATCGTTTTGAAAATTAATTTTGTTTTTGCCTTATGACATTTTACAATATGTCCAAAATATTCTCCCAAAAGCTTGAGTCCAAACTTATTTTTGCGAATTAGTTGTCATGATTTCGCAAAAAGTTATAATCAATCTTGTTAAAATTTGAAACGAACCCTTCTTCAAGATACATTATCAAGTCCTTGAAATATTTAGTTAATATATTAACAAAAAATAGTTATGATATGCTTTGTTTGGGCCTTCAAAACCCACCTAGCTCATTAGCTTAACTAAACTTCTATTTGAAAATATTACTACCAAGTGTTGAAACTTATTGCTGTAATATGAAGCCTTTGTGAAATGGATTTTATATATAAGTCCAAAATTTGATAAAATCTTCCCAAACAAAAATCCTGGTTGCGCCCTGAATGGTAGGTTTGTTTACGACATATAGTCGTGCCTGAAACCAACTTCATTCAATTAATTTTAATATTTTGCTCGGAAATACATATCGTCGGCCTTATTCGAAATTCAAAATTATCTAATGTTAATGAGGTGAAAAAAAAACTATATATTTAAAGTATGCAGTTCATACTCGTACTATAATATATTATTTTAAGCTTTCTATAGCCATTTTTTCATACAAACGTTAAAAACTAAATAAAGGCATAGATGTAGTTTTGGTGAATCTATACAAAATGCTAATTACCATTATTTTCAAAATGTTAATTTACGTCGTATTAGAATAAAACCGATATGCCTATAATTTCTGTGTGCATAGATAAAAAACGACTATTCCTTCATTGGATATTTGTTAATGAATCCAGACAATTTAAGAAGTTTCTAAGAAGCAATAAAGCCTTTGCATGAACTCTTTAATCCAATTCTATCTTCAACTTACTTGACCCAAAAGTGAATTCTAGAATCAATAAAATTGTTACTAAAAAATTGTTTGGTGGACTCACTTCAATTGAAAGGGGATTTAGAAGTATTCTATCATCTCTATTCGAAGGCGTAGAATCTCCAACGGGTGCAGTTAATGTTTCAGAAAGCAATAAAAAATCCCTTAATCCCTCAAAACAAAAACAAGTTGGCCATTTCAGCCCTTGAAAGGACTTTGACCGAGCTTCTTATGATCAATAGTGTTGTGTGTGTTATTAAATGTTTGCACACAATTGACCGAGAACTGGACCTACATGTTTTATGCCGACTCCGAACGGCTAAAGTTCATGTTCTCAAGAAGCTTTATCATGGCATTATTTACTCTCTGCGGTTTGCCATTGTCTGCAGAGAGGTGGTGACCGATCAGAAACATTTTTCATTGAAAAAAACTTTTCGCCGCGGCTGGGGATCGAACCCAAGCTCCGAGCATGCTAAGCCACACACTTAACCTGCATGCCACGGTCACCACAATCACTTATTCTATGTCCCAAAATATCATCAATAGTTTAAATTGGTACTTCTGTTCTAAAAATTGTTGATAAAACTCTTGACTTGGGTGTAAAAAAATCTTTTGACGTTATGCTTTACGACCTTTAAACTTCACTGAACCTTTTCCCTGATATAATGTTTCGGTGTTTGCTTATAAATCCAAAATCATTGCAAAGTAGATGAACTAGATTATCGTTTGGGTACATTTATGATTTAATAAGTGGCACATTAGACTGTCCATGACTTTTAGAGATGATAACTTTAAATTTTCCTTGCAGAAGTTAACGCTCTTTTGATATATTTTTTATTAGATTATGTAGAACAAATAATGCCCCACATAATCGCGTCTTGATTGAATTTTATAAGCTGTAAACAGATATCGATATATTTCTATTGATTTCTATCCGATTTTGATCAAATTTTACATGGAGCACCACTGACGGAAATAAAAAAATATGTGTGTGGCCGCCAAGCACGGTATAGGTGAAACTTCAACCCAAAAATGTTGAGAGTTTTTAATTTAGTCTTACTTAAAAAAGTCTCATTAAGCATTAAGCATCTCATAAAGTTTATTTTAAAAGAGCGAAAGTGCTGATCTTCAAGGTCATGCGTCATCAAAGAAAGCAAATAGTAGGGTAAAACCTTCCATTTCAGCGTTTCAAGGTATGTTTTGACCGGCATTAACTGAGTTCGGTAGAGTTGCCCTGTGATAGTTTCACGTAGTTGTAGCAGCCTAAAGTACATCACGGCCCCACCAAATACAGAGACCAAACACAGAGAAGGACCTTGTCACTGTGAATATTGGATTGGACTTTGGCGTCGATTTTTGTGTATGGCCGGGCAGCCCAGCCCGTATGGTTTTCAGCGCTAAGAGTTATCGTAATGAACCCATTTCTCATCATAATCATTATAAATTGAGTTCGTCTTGTAAAAAAATGTACTTAAAAATGGAATCCATTAAAGTTTCAATGACCACCTGCGAATGATATCAGAAAATCCCATTGGAATCATCCATTTTTGTCCAAATGTTCCATGGAATCCATGAAATTGCCATTGACCCGTCTGTGACCTAAGATAATCCCATTTTAGTCGATTGTCCATAAAATCATCCACATACATATGTCCAACTGTTCCATGGAATCCATAAAAGTGCAAATGACCCTCTTGTGATATCAGATTATCTTATTGCATCCGATTGGCCATTGAATCATATAGGTTGAAAATTCTAGTGTAACGTATCATGGTTGGAAACAGTGTTGCCAAATTACACGATATATCGTATTTTCCCCGATCTGAGTCCCTGTGGACGATGTCCCGATATATGAGATAAAAACACGATCTGCAAAAAAGCAATTACGACACACGATCTAAAATACTAAATTCATTAAAACGGAATAAGTTTAACTAAAATGCGAAAGCTTTTATACACATTTCATGGAAATATATCACAAAATGGATATTATTTTTGTTAATTTTTAATATAATATATATAAAAAGATTTATATGCACTCATAAAAAATATAGCTACACTGAGAAATAAAACATACTTTAAAATCAAACAAAAAATTTTAAAATAGCAATTTAATGCTTTTACGTTTCTACAAAACAAAATTTAAAGCAAGTGTGTTTGATTTTCAACTACCTATAAACTCCTTTCTTTTTTTAATTTTCTCATTATTATTTCTTTGAAAAAACAAACAAAAATCTGAATATAATGACAATTTTTTAATTTTTTAAATTGGTTTGACATATATAGACCAAATGATAAAATAAAACTTATTTAATTTATATTAACTAATATTAAAATATTTAAAATGCAAGCTTCATCAAATGGAGTTAACATTTGGTTTTCGGAGGATCCCGGAGGTAGCTTATTATGAATCTGTTGCCAAAAACTCGGAAAAGCTAAGAAAATGGCATGGAAAAAATTATGCTTTAAAACATTTGTTTTAAATTTTAAAATTTTTATTTTAAATCGTTTTTCATAACAAAAACATTGTTTTAAAAACAAAAACTATTGGTTTGGTCTTAACGTTAAAAACAGTTGTGTTTAATTTTAATGAATTTGTTTCAAGCTCTATTTCAAAAACAAATTCGTTATATATGAACACAATTTTATTTACTTTTAACACATATTTCCCTCAGTGTATATATACCAATCCAAAAAATTAGTTTTCCTTTGTCGTATTTAAATCAATAGTTAGGAATAAACGAACTGATTTCAAATATATCTACTAACAATCTCTTCTATCGCCCTATAGATGGGGTATTTACATATATTATTAGTTGTACCTTGTACAGTACTACAGGGCTGTACCGTACTATAGAAACTTCAAAGTTGTACTTTGTAGTTGTACACGACGAAATACGATATGGGATAGAAAAAATCCCGATATGGCGCATTGGTTTTCTGGCAACACTGGTTGGAAATTTAAGCATAACGTATCAAGTTGAAAATTCCACCTTCAAAAAGTACGGTCTAAAACTTTGTTGATTAATTCATCTGTTAGTTCGAACTCAAACCATTGTTTGATAATTTTTTTTCTTGCGAATACCTTATGAATTTTAATTTATAAGGTTTTGCGAACACCTAGTTTCAACTTAATTCACCCAAATTCACCTAAATTTACCTAAATTCACCTAAATTCACCTCAGTTCGCCGCAGTTTCATTAGTTTCATCGGTTTTACTACCAGTTTCGTTCGCCGTATGTTGTATACGCGGCTAAAGAAGTTTCACTTCAATAAAAAACTTAATTTGAAGGAAAAAATTTTGGCATTATTTTTCGCAGAGTTACGGAGTCCACAAAATCGGCAAAAAGTCAAAAATAGATTTTTTTCGAAAATTTGTATCAAGCAGTTATTAAAACAATTTTTAGTTTAAAATAACATTGAAAAAGTAATTAAACGAAATTTTATTTCAAAATAGTTTTAGAAAGTTTTGGTGAAAGGAATTTCAACCCTTGCAATAAGGTAATTGATTTCGATTAAGAGGTTCCAAAGACACCATCAAAAAATCTATTTATTTTTTTCTCAAAGCTGGCAAAATTTCCTTTTCAACAGTACTAATAATAAATATCTTATGAACTCTATGGGTTTTCCTGCTCCCAACCTTATTTCGGCCACAAACCCTTGACAAACTATTTAACGAAATTGTACCCATTGCAAAAAAAATTCAAGTTTGAGTATTAATTCATTTTTTAAAGATTTATTTTCAAAATAATTGTGTTTATCAATATAACAAATTTAAGTCCAAAAGTCAAAATTAATCCAAATATTTAATAACTTTCTTTTTTATAATCAAACTAGCGATACCTAAATATAGCGATACTTTGTTACGCCTAAAACAAACACTTCATCTGTGACTTACAAACCTACTTGATAAAAAATTGAGTGCCCGGTCCAGTTCTAGTAGAAGTACATAACCAAGTGGTTACTCCATTCTGAGTTTCAATGCTCTGAGACTTTTACTTTTTAAGCTATTTGATATCAAAAATTTGTCTCGTATGGGTGGAGTCACTCCCCGTTTTCCAATCCCGTGCTTACTTTCTGGTAGAGAAACAATGCCAAGAAGTAAGTTTATACTGAGTTTTAATGTTATGTGACATTTAGTAACAAAGCTATTCGATGTTAAACATTTGAATTGTGTGGGTGGTACCACGCCCCTTCAAAGAAAACGTCTAAGTATTATACTCTTTCCGAGTTTCATATTTATGTGACTTTTATTTCGAAAAATAGAAATTTAAAATATCAGATTCTGATATGGTTTTTGATTTGTAATATATTTCGACTGTAGTTCCACAATAAACATCCTCCACCAGAATATGATTAACGAACTTAAAGAACTTTTTCGAAAAATTTGTCCAAATAAAACATATTTATTTGTATCGATTTTTTGGGACCTAGGCTCGAATATTTTTTTCTAATTTTTTTTAATTGTATTGCCCGATGGTAAAAAAATTATTGGTCTCGATTAGTTAAGGAGATAAAATTCATGAAAGTGAATGTAACAACAGGGTGTATCAAAAGTTGAAATTACATTAGTTGCGCTTACATGCCACTTGAAGTTTTGGAGTTTCATTGACATGTATCTTTTTTCAATTTTAGGATATTAATAAAGTGCCGTCTAGTCTGGAAAGTACCGAAAAAAGCACAGTTGTGCATAAAATTACATTCCTGCTCTGCACTTTGTGAAGAAGCGCTCAAGAGAGCATTCAAATCTAATGGTAAATTGAAAGATAGTGATAAGTTATGAAGAGTATGAAGAGTTTTTCAGCTCATTTACTAATAAATCTGCTTTTTGAGGCACATTAAGTTTGACAAAATTTGTGTTTGTTGTTGAAAATAATTGGCTTAAGCTCACCTCGGTTCATAAGGCCCTGTCAAGTGACCTACTACGCTCTGCACCTAATATTGCTCAAACTGTTGTTGGTTTCTGCTGTTACAGTGGTTTTATTATACGAAAAAATGGTCAGCCTAAAAGTATGCACACAAAATTAAATTGATATTTTTCAGTCACAACACTTTGACGACAACTGCAACATAATAACATTCGCGGTTACTGTAAAAAGTCGCTTCTGCGTAGCACAAGCTTTTGTGCTTATTACACGATGCAACAAAACTGAAGTTTTTATAAATCCCAAGAGGTTTCACAACGGTTTCCTAAGGTTTTGGTTTCGCTGAATCCGAATCTAAAGTCAGAATTTTCGGGTCACCCTAGGTTTTCGAGCTACAGGGGAGGCTGAACCCTAATATCCTCCTGTTAATGAAATCATTATGACCGACCCATATTACTTTTTCAAGTGGAACAATTTTTACCTTGAAGCCCATCTCCACCAACCCCTCCGTATGGGACTTCTATACAAATTTTATGATTTTCATATATTTATACCCCCACGCGTACTGCGTAAGGGGTATATTAATTTTGTCACGATGTGTGTAACACCCAAAAGGAGGCGTGGTAGGTATGGAAAAGTATATATATTCTTGCTCAGCATCACCACCTGAGTTGATTTAGCCATGTCCGTCTGTCTGTCCGTCTGTCCGTCTGTCCGTCTGTCCGTCTGTCCGTCTGTCCGTCTGTCCGTCTGTCCGTCTGTCTGTCGACACGATTACAGCCGTAATTTTGAAGCTATCGTAATGAAATTCGATATTTAAGCTTTTTTTAAAAAAACTAAGATCAAGTTCGAGAATGGGCTAAATTGGATGAAAACCACGCCTACCTCCCATACAACCCCAAAATTGAAAACTCTACAAAGAAGCTAATATTAAAGCTACAATACTGAAATTTGATATATGTGTATTCTATGTCAAAGCTGACATGTCTTAGAAAAATGGGCGTCATCCACCCACTAACACGCCCACCTCCCATACAACCCCAAAATTGAAAAATCTATAAAGAGGCTAATATTAAGGTTACAAGACGGAAACTCAGTATTTGTGTATTTAATGTCAAAACTGAGGTGTGTTAGAAAAATGGGCGTCATCCACTCATTAACACGCCCACCTCCCATACAACCTCAAAATTGAACAATCTATAAAGAGGCTAATATTAAAGTTACAAGATGGAAACTCGGTATTTGTGTATTTAATGTCAAAACTGAGGTGTGTTATAAAAATGGGCTTTCTCCACCCAATAACACGCCCACCTCCCATACAACCCCAAAATTGAAAAATCTATTAAGAGGCTAATATTAAAGTTACAAGACAAAACCTCGGTATTTGTGTATTCTATGTCGAAACTGAGGTATGCTAGAAAAATGGGCGTCATACACAATCTAACACGCCCACCTCCCATAAAACCCCAAAATTTAAAAATTTATAAAAAGGCTTATATTTAAGCTGCAGGAAAACAATTTGATATGTATGTATTTTAGACACATAAAAATAATAAAATCTCTCAAAATCACATACAAAAAGCTCATCAATTTAAGATTCGTCCACCCTTAAGAATCGGCGGTGGGGGTATTTTAACTTCGACCAAGTCGAAGATATACCTTACTAGTTTTTATATGAACTTTTTTACTTAAACAAAAAACTCGACAAATTTTCGTGTGCCTATTTATAATTATACAGAATTCTAAACATTAAATTAAAAAAAAACCAATAAATAGCAATAATAAAATATATTTGTAATAAAAAGAAAATTAATTTCAAGCTAATTTTTTGTATTTCAATAAAATTAAATTAATAAAATTCGTTTTCTTAAATAAAATTTTCATATAAAATATATACAAAAAAACATAAAATTTGTATGAAAACCCCCATAAGGAGTGGTCAAAGGAGATGGGTTCCAAGGCATAAAATTTTCCTTTTGAAAAAGTATTATGGGTCGGTCATACTGATTTCATTAACAGTAGGGGTGAAAACTTAGGGTGACCCGAAAATTCTGACTTCAGATTCGGATTCACCGAACCCAAAACCTTAAGAAACCGTTGAGAAACCGTTTGGGATTTCTTGAGTGTTGTACCGTGTTATTTATAAAGTTTGAAAGGCACTCTAAAACTTCAAAATTATTAAAGTTGAAGCGAAATTAGGTGCGCAGCATGACGCTTAAGATTAACTAGCCTCATGCATGCCCAAGGATTAAAAATTTTAATGAAAAAATGCGTGTTCATTACGTGAATAATATAATAAATATTTTTAGCTTACGATAATATTATTCTTAACTTTCGGTGGCTAGAGATATTTTGCGGCTCCAATGGTCTCAACAAATTTAATAGCACATCCGGTTAGCTGCTTTAATATTTTGGCCAGCCAAATTTTCTTATATATTTCAAGTAAACTTTTAAATTATTTTCAACTTTTCTGCCAAATTTAATTCTTGACAAACAATTTCAAGGCTAAAAACAAAAACTAAAAAAAAACTTATTTTTGATTATAAAAAAAAAATTTGGCACTGCATAGAATTTCAGAGAAAAAGTTGTTTTTTGCAAATATCAGTTTCTTTATTTCTTCCGCATATGCAGTTTCACCAAATTTAGTCGCTCTGCAGTTATCAGTTTCGCTTCTTTGCGCAATACATGCGTTATCAGCACTTTTTTTCTAGCATTTTTTTTAACTTAAATTTTCAGTTCGCTTATTTACTTTTTTTTTACGTATTACCTCTTTTTCACTTGTTTTTTTCTGCTACATTTAGTCATTCGTTTTATCGTCATCTTCTTTAGCGTTGTAATTGCAATAACAGCAACTTGTCTTACGTGCTAAATATTGCCTTAAAATGAAAAGTTGTCTTACAGCCTTACGTTTACGAGTGATCGTAGCCAGCGACGTAAAATAGTCATGGCGTAAAAGTAACTAGCTACTACCATGAATTAATCCAGAAACAAGCAGATGCTTTTTTATAAAGTAGCTCGCTAACATATCTTAGCATCCTGTGATTTATCACATTAATATTAATAAAGCGCTGTTAAGCTATGCATAAATTTTCTGGCTTTATCGAATGCCATCGACTAAGCATCGAACGGAAACTCTGTTCATATCCATAACTTAAAAGCTATGCCTAACAGCTTTCGTTACAACTCATTAAGATGCAGCTACGGTGTTTTGTTTTTTTTAGCTTGCAGTTTGCTGCATAAACTAAAATGGCGTGAACATGTTTTGAAATGGCAGCAAATTTGAAATCTGTTCTTGCTTTCTTTTCTGCACAGCTTCTTAAGTTGAGCGAGCGAGCAGTTAAGAAGTAAATTCTTAACAAGTGCGGAATATGGCAGAATAGAAGAAAGTGAAATAAAGCAAAATCAAGCAAAAGTGGTCAAGTGACAAGTCTGCACCGCATACCATTTCGAATGACCAAACTCAGGCATTGCCGCCGCACTCTCACACACACACGCAATTGCAGCAAATAAACTTAATTTAATAGCCCGTAACTCTGAGATACAAGTGCAAGTTTGCGCGTACCTTTTGGAAACTACAGATACACGAATTGTGCAGCAGCAGCAAATATTAAAAAAAAGACGCACCAAACTTAAAATCACTAAAAAGGGGAAAACCATCATAAAAAACAAAAAATAAAAGATTTTCAACTGGCTCTGCCATTAATTTATTTCTTACTCCGTTTTTTTTTTTATGCATTTTTTTCTCAAGGTACCAACCAGTATGTAACTTGAAGTGACTGAAAGTTAATTTACTACGCAGCCAAGGCAAAACGCTGTGCTGTGGATGTTAACTACTAGAAATGGTATAAAATTATATACTCTAGCGTGTATAGCGGGTACAGCGTCTGCATCTACTGCAGCAGCGATTCTTCTAATGAACGAATCACGTGTATTTTACGTTCATGTCTCTCCTCTTTTCAAGACTGTACAAATAATGAATGAATGAAAACACTTGTATTCTCAGCTGAGATACTGATGAACAGCAAAAAAAAAATACAAAAAAAAAAAACAAACAAAATATATAGTGGTTGATTCAATGCGCATCTCATGAATTGAACTCCAACTTGCATGCTGGAAGCCGTAACTTTGTAGACAGCAGCAAAATGCGTGACTGTTTTTATAACTGCGTTTGCCACGATTAACCTTTCCTGGTTGCTAGTTTGTTTGTTTGTTTGCATTTCTTGCTCGTTTTATTTTGATAGCTTTTTACTTGCTTCTTTTCATCAAACTTCTTCAAATTGCTTTATTATCTTTTACAGTGATGGAAGTTATTATTTAATCTTATTAAGAAGACATGGAGGAGTATTAAAACCAGAGTTGAGATTTGAAATTAAAATGAAGAGATGAGAAAGATCTACGAAAAAACAAAAAAAAAAAAAAATAAAAATTAAGTTATATTTCTTTTGTTCCAAGTTCTTAGAAAGCAGAACTCCAAATAAAACGCCAATTCGATCAGAGATAAGAAAAAAAAAAAAAAAATAAAAAAAAATATGCTTATAATATTATTTACGTAACTAAAACCAAATTAAGTTTTTTAAAATAAAATTCTGGTATGTTTACAAATAAATTTGTTCTAAAGAAAAGTCTCAATTAAGGAAATAACGTCGCAATTATGTCTATTTTCTATTTTATTAAGATTATAGTATAAGTTTGCTTAGAAAGTTTTTATCTAAATTAATTTTGGAATCTACTGAGATATTCTGGTACTTTACTTACTTACCATGACAATCCGTAGTCGGGTTACGGCGGACTTCATCAGTTCTCACCAGGCGAATCTGCTTCGCGCGCGCCATCTCCATTATCTTTCACCACGCAGGGTGAGGGCTTCCTCGGTCTGGTAAATCCACCGGAGGCATGGTCTTCCTCTTCGTAGTCGACCCGAAGGCTTTCGCCTCAAACAACTTTTTCGCTGAGGCTTTTGCATCCGTACGAAAGACATGACCTAAAAAAAAAAAAAAAAAAAAACAAAAAAACAAATTGGCCATTTCAGCCCTTGAAAGGACTTTGACCGAGCTTCTTATGATCAATTGTGTTGTGTGTGTTATTAAATGTTTGCACACAATTGACCGAGAACTGGACCTACATGTTTTATGCCGACTCCGAACGGCTAAAGTTTATGTTCTCAAGAAGCTTTACATGGCATTGTTTACTCTCTGAGGTTTGCCATTGTCTGCAGAGAGGTGGTGACCGATCAGAAAAATTTTTTATTGAAAAAAACTTTTCGCCGCGGCTGGGGATCGAACCCGGGCTCCGAGCATGCCAGGCCACACACTTAACCTGCATGCCACGGTCACCACAAAAAAAGACATGACCTAGCCAGCATATTTGCTGAATTGTCATACGCTGGACTAAGTCAATGTCGTCGTAGAGCTGGTACAGTTCGTCGTTTTTTTTAATGCAATAGTCGTCACCAATTCGAACAGGACCAACGATTTTGCGAAAAACTTTCCTCTCGAACACCTTAAGAGCTTCTGCATCTGATTGCAATACCACCCATGCTTCTCAGCGCCATAGAGAAGCACATGTATGATGAGCGTCTTGTAGAGTGTAAGTTTTGTCGAGAGAGGGCTCTGGAACCCATAAACGCAACCAAAGGAGAGTTTCGGGGCTTAAACCCCCCCAAAAATTATTGTAGTTCCAAGCAAAATAGGATTCAATCCAAGCGAGTCACATAAAAATGAATTATACATCTTATCAAATAAGTAAAAACCTTCAATGTTTATAAAAATGCTCTTCTCGTTGATTCATAATATTTGGTTGTTGTTTAATTTTTGTTAAATTATGATTCTGTCCACTCGAGGGGTTCAATGGAACTTTCAACTTTTAGCATGAAACCCACTAAGTCGGTCGAAATATTTGGTAAAAACTTAATTGAAAAGTAAGACAAAATAATAAAGTCTGAATTTGAAGACAATCGGTTGAGTCCTCGCCACACAAATAATTAGAGAAATTTCCTCTAAAATAGTCATTGTTTAATTTTTCAAACGTCATGTGATTCAATAAAAAAAAAAATTCCAATTCACTTCTGAAACTGGAGAAAAAATTCACAATTCATCATTTTATATCATACCGTTCCGAA
The DNA here is from genome assembly GCA_958299015.1 of Tetanocera ferruginea. Taxonomy (NCBI): domain Eukaryota; kingdom Metazoa; phylum Arthropoda; class Insecta; order Diptera; family Sciomyzidae; genus Tetanocera; species Tetanocera ferruginea. The sequence continues at coordinate 81,745,309 of OY282644.1, read as the reverse complement.
TATGTTTCATAAAAATTTCTCTCAATTGCCAAATATTATCCGATTTTAGGAAATATAGGGCTTATTAAAAAAATATTTTTAATTTGATTTTTCTTCCGTTCACCCGTTTCTGTCCAGTGATATATTAAAGTTATTCTGCTGGTCTTCACGAAATTTTTCTAAAAAGGGATTTTCATTCAACAGATTTGGCTTAGTATGAAAGTTTTTAAAAAATTGCGGTATAAAAAAAGATTTTGGAGGAAAATTTATCAGTTATTTAAGTGGTGGCGAACTCAACTCAAAATGTAAGAAACAAGTCTTAAAAAGGCAGTACGACGGGCATTTGCAAGACATTTTGACCTCACAGAGGTTGAACAGCGTAAAAACGAACGGTTTTTTTTCTAGTTCGGTCGTTGCACTAACAGTGATAGCATGAGCTTAAAAATTTTATTTTTACACTCAAGGAAAAAATACTGTTACATCAAACACAACATGGGTTTAAATAACAGATTTCACTGTTAAATACCATCCAACAAATGAAACTTTCAAATCAACAGCCGGTTGACTGTTGGTCTATAGAACAAGAAATTCCATATAAAAACGTTCTTATTGAAATTTTATCACTGTTTTGAAAGTTCAAGATTGGCACACGTGTGCTGACGTGTGCGTATAGTATTCGCCCGTCTTTGGTTCAAATACCGGCAAGGCCAACAAAGATTTTTTTTTATTTAAAATTTTTTTAAATAAACATTAAATTTTTTATTGTGTTCAAGATTCTAAGCAACTGATTTTGAAAGTTATTTTTGACCAAACAATTCATGAAACAGAATTATAATTTCAATTATTAAATTACAATTTTTGATACATACATAGCTAGGGTTCGAACCCACGTCCCCCACATGACAGTCTAGCACACTTCCATTAAGCTAATGGCACCGATAATATAAATATAGCAAAACACATTTAAAAAATAATGCTAAGAGAAAATAGAAATTTCAACAAAAACACAAAAATATTACAACAAATGATTTTAACAGCACAAAAATACTTTGAAACGTTCTTTCAACAAAGAAAATTGTTTACTGAAACGCGAATCATCAATCTAACTGTGCTTTGAATAAACAGCGCCCAACCGTTAATATAACAGTTGATATTTTTCTGAGTGTATTCGGGGAGAGATAAAATTTTACAACGGACAAGATTCCGTTATTCCATATTTACCGAAATATTTTAGTTAATAAAAAGGGTGACTTTTTAAGCATTTGGGTTTTAAACATAAAAACAAAAAAAGAAAATTTGCATAGCGAGTAAAATATATATTTGGAGCGATACATCAATGCCTGTTGTTTACTTTTTAAAGATAATTTCATGTATCCGTCCATCATGTTAGTTACGTTTACCATTAAGGTCCATCCGTAATGTTATTTTGGCATACTTTTTCCAGCATTTCGGCTAATATCTCGAAACAAATGGCATCTGTAATGTTGCCTTTCAGGGCTGAAATTGTGCTTGGCTTTTCTCTGTATAGGAAAGACTTCACGTATTCCAACCAAAAATACCCCAAAGTGGATAAAATCGAATGATGTTGGCGGCCATTGGACTGTTCCAAAACGTGAGATTAATTTCTCACCAAACTTGCCTCTAACTAGATCAATGGTATCGCGTGCGGGGAGACATGAGTAACCGTTTTATTGAAACCACATGTCAACTAACAATAAGTCCAACTGTTCTATTTTGGGGCGTGGAGTTTGGTAACGTACCCAAAAAAACAAAAGAAACAAATTGGCCATTTCAGCACTTGAAAGGACTTTGACCGAGTTTCTTATGATCAATTGTGTTGTGTGTGTTGTTAAATGTTTGCACACAATTGACCGAGAACTGAACCTACATGTTTTATGCCGACTCCGAACGGCTAAAGTTCATGTTCTCAAGAAGCTTTACATGGCATTATTTACTCTCTGAGGTTTGCCATTGTCTGCAGAGAGGTGGTGAACGATCAGAAAATTTTTTTGAGAAACAATTTTCCTCAGCCTCGGCTGGGGATCGAACCCGGGCTCCGAGCATGCTAAGCCACACACTTAACCTGCATGCCACTGTCACCACCCATTGGTGACGTACCCATTGAGCCAAAAATTAGCTTCGTCATTGAAAACAATTCTTGGATAAAAAATTGGATCTTCATTCAAGTTTTCTAAGGCCCACTCACCAAACAAACGACGTTTTTGTAAGTCAACCGGCTTCAGTTCTTGTACCAGTTGTACACACTTTTGTATGGTTTCATACCGAGGTCGTTACTTAAAATGTTCCAGGTGGTCGAATAACACAAGCCCAATTGTTGAGAACGGCGACGAATTGCAAATTGCAATATTCATTGAAACTGGCATGACAGATACAGCAGTTCGGTGGATAGATTATGAAACACATTTGTTTCAGAGCACAAATTTTAATTATAAATTTCATTGATTTGCAAAAGCTGGCTGTTTATCAATCTATTTACGGTGAAATGGAAAACCTTATAGAGCATTTTTGGCTTTGTCAAATGTTACTTATCACGCGTGTGGTGTTAAAAAATGTACTCTGAAAAAAATACCGTAAAAAATTAACCTTCAAAAACAAGTAAGTAAACATATGCTTTGTTCGAACATTGTTGAAACTTATGCTGTGATATGAAGCCCTTGAAAAAAAAAATTTGAGGAAACAAAATAAAGTCTGAAGTTTGAACAAGGAACCAATAGTGCAAATATCGGACGCATTAACCGCTAATATATATAAAAGACAAGTGTCTTGCTCCGTGCTCTATATCGCTCAAACTGTTAAAGTTGTTATTGCTATGCATAGGCTGAACATGTTAGCCTGGACCAGAACCTGTTTCGCTATTACAGTGGTTTTTATATGAAAAAAATTGTTAGTAACTTAATTATTTTGAATACGACCCGTCGTATGACGGGCTTCTATACTAGTAATTACATAAAATTGTTTTCATACATATATAAGCCCGACATTTCATAAAGTTCCCCCGCCCCCCCAAATTCCTGCTTGCCCCCACCACCCCCCTGGCGAGGATATCATGTGTTTGGTCGCCACAAATAACACTCAATGCATGCCTTCTTTTAAAGAGCACTGGTTTAATGGCCTTTTGGGTACTGATAGGGTCCAATCAGTGTTTTGGTATGCGGCTTCAATCTCTCAAACAATACGCTTGAAAGATTTTTGTATGCGATGTAAATAAGACTCGTACCTCGGTAATTGGCGCAAATTTTTGGGTCATCTTTGCAATCAGTAACTTGATTGTAAGCATGTCTCGAACTGTCCAAAAATACCGCATATTTTGATGTTTGGGATAGTCAAAAACAGGAAACAGTTTGGTTTCTGTGGTTTAATACGCACGCACCCACTGCGAGCTAGAATGCTTGCCATTTTCCACCAAGTCATTATAATATGACGAAAATTTTGTGATAGGCTGAAGCCCACAAACCGTCCTTTTCGTTTCTTTTCACTGTCTTGGTAAAAAGACGTCTACCAATTCTTTTGATGTTTTAAATAAAAATATCTTTTGAAATATCCTTAACAGCCTCAAAAAATTTAAAATACCGAAAAAAATTAGTTTGGTCGCAAAATAGGAAAAAATTCTTTATCGGAAGCGAATATTTCGACGAAATATTGTTCAAACCATGAGTGGAATTTCTCGACGAAGACGTTTACTCGACGCGGAGCTAAGAATTAGGGTTGATACATACGAAGTTTCTTAAATACATACTTTGTAACTTTCGTTACTAGGCTGCATATTTTCGATCAGGACTAATACATCGACTACATTTTTTCCCCACCTCTATCGAATTTTTTTACTCACAGAAGTGTTAAAAAATATATTTTTATGCTTCGGTTTATATTTTGGGTATGAATTGAATGCTTGATCTTATAAATTGCATCTAATGAAAATACTTCGCATTGTCTAGGCTTTATCATGATCGATTAACCAAGCAGTGTGAGCGTAATCAATGAAGATTCTATAAAATAGAAATCAAGTTAGTAGGCAAAAAGCTTGTAAACGCGTTGAACTTAGCTTATAGTGCACTTAAGCCACGCATGCGTCATAAGATCTCAGGTAGTCAAACAAGTTTTTTTTTTTAATTTAACAAATGACCGCTTAACGCTGCTTATTGTTTGTGGTGTACTTGGCAGCAAGATGAAAAGAGAAAAAAAAAAAAAAAAGCAAAAATCTAGGTAAGTGTTACAGTGACCAACACTATGCTTGGGAACGCATCGCAAGCTGACTGTTGACTACAATAGATAATCATGGCGCTAGTGCAAAAGCATTTAACAAGCGTTTAACTTATTTTGGAATTTGAAAAATGTACCTATGCTTGGAATATATAAACAACTTTATTGATATAACAGCAAAATTTTAAACCATTAAGTATATGATAAGAATTTTTGCAAAATTGCCTGCCTGCAGAGAAAGGAAGTTGCAATAAAAAACCTCATCGGAAGTATCTTTAAGTATATTACCACGTACTGTTTTTTATTTTTTTTTCTGCAGCTTCTACATAAGTTATTGAAACACATTTAATTGTATATTTTTATTTTTGCCTTGAATAGACAATATTTTCACATAAATTCTGCATAACTGCTCCTGACTGTAACTCAAGAAAACCCATTTCAAACGGTTTCTTCTCGATTGTTTTTTTTCATATGTTTCTTCTTGTTTTGCAGCTTTTAACAAGTTTTATTTTAGCATTTAATTGTTTTAACTGCTACTTGCTCCAATTTTTCATCCTATCTAACTAAACGTTTATCAATCGTTGTTGTTATTGTACAAGCCTGGCTTTAATTTTTACACAATTTGATTTAATTGAACTTAATTACTTGTTATCAATGCATTTTATGTATCTTGTATGTGGTCTATCTTGCATCTATATAGCTATGTATCTAGCTACTTGTGCTCGTATCTTACATCTTGTAGCTCATAGCTTATTTGTTAGCTTGTTGCTTTTATTGCTCTTCAAATATCGTTTATTATCAAATTATAAACTTCAGTTGCTAAAATGTTTCATTTGTGTGCAAATTATGTATATATTTTTGCTATAGCCGGTGCTGAAGTTGTTTTTGTTGTTTGTGTTGATGTGTCTAGTGTTCCAGTAACACATAACTGCCGGGTTGGTTTTTGCTAGTAAACAATTTTTGAACAAATTTCAGCATGTTTTGATTTCAATCACTTTAACTTAACTTTAAATTTACAAGCTAACAAAACAAAAAAAAAAAAAAAATGTCCAACACATGTCTTTTAGTAAAGTTTTAATTGTTTCTTTTTGTTTTTTTTCCGTTTTGTCAAATTATGTAATACCTTGGACTATAGTTTTTAACTGAAAAATATAAAAATTTTTATCACTTTTCATAAAAATAGTTTTATGAATATTATTTATAATTTATTTTATGGCTAAATAGCTGTAAAATCAGCATTAGAGGGACTAAAAAGCTATTGTTCAGGTGAACGGAAAATCTTTATTTCATAGAAAATATTAACATTCTCTGAATAGAAATATGACATAGCTATACTGCAGTAGGTAAGCATGCTCGAATATTTCAAGTCGTTTCCGGGACGCACTTAAAAGTCTCCTTAAAGGTCAATGTTTAGTTGAGCCGATGATGTGGGTTTCAGACCGGAAAATGGTGATTCCATCCTCATGACACTCAATAGTTTGGGTCCAAAATAAGTTGGACAAAAATAGAAAGAGTATGATCATCCCATGATCCTACGGTCTTATAGGTATGGTAAATATATGTACATTTTTACTTTAAGCTATGCACTTAAAAATATTTCGGAAATAGTTGAAATCAGTCCCTCTTTTGGATATATATTAATTTTTAATATGATTTTGTATGGAAGGTATATACAGAGGTTCGCCGATCTTGACGAAATATGGTCGAAATGCAAAAAAAATAGTGTTATTATAATAGTATGCACTAAAGATAGACGTAAACTGTCAGATCCTACGGGTACCTCTCTTGGGTGGAATCTATACTCAAAACTAGTATATAAAATTGAAATGCTAAATATTGGAAAGAAATAAACTCAAAAGTATTGCGCCGATTTTTATGAAATAAATTTTAAAATATCATAATTGTGCCACAAAAGGACATAAGCGTAGTTCTTTAAAGAAATTTCAATAATAAATATCTTTAATTGAAGTGAAAAGTATTTCAGAAACTATCACCGATGCCACTCATAGCTTAATCATTTTGTTACTTTTCATAAATTAAAAAAATATCATATTTGTGCTTCAGTGGGTAATTTTGGGATATATTTCTTAAGAAAATTATATAATGAACATTTTTAAGTCAAGTGCTAAGTTTTTAAAAAAATTTTACTCGATGCACGTATCACTTGTTCGTTTTCTTTTCTCGCGTTCATGTATCGAAAGTTTTAATGAGCTCCATGCTGCTCTTTTTTTTTGTCCTGAAATCTCAAATGTGGTGATTGCGTTCGTTTTAAGGCCATGACACGGAGAAAAAAATGGACTTAAATCAATCTCAAAGCGTTCCTAAATGAAATGAATTCAATAGAGCTCAAAATCTTCTCAAATTCACGTTCGCATTTTATGCCAGAAATTAAACTTCAAAATTTTTTTATATCGCCCTTTGATATAAATTAGTGTCCGACCGATTATTCGGCTTCGGTAATCGGCAGATATTTGGATCTTCGGCATTGGCTTCGACTTCGGCCAAGATAGCCGATTATTTTTGCCGAATGTTTTTGCTTTGCTAAACAGTTTTTTTATAAGTTTTTAGAATTTTCTTGAATTATTCAGTGAACTCCGTTCATAATTCCACATTTGGAACATTGTCCATTGTTTGTTTTGTTTTTCTCTCCTTTTCTGTTCTTTCATGAGTTGGTGAAACTCGTTGAAAATTGTATTCAAATGATAAATCATTTCTTATGAATTGGTTCGTTTTTCATACCAAATTTCTTTACATTCGGTCCAGTCGTTCAGGCGTTATTGAGCCATATATATTTTATTGCTTTAAGCGCCCTCTATCGAAAGCTTATAATATGAAAGTTTTCTATGCTTGGCGACACTTTCGGTACCTTCATGATAAAGAAACAGAAGATACTCAATAACATCGCGATTAGACGGTAGTTTTGTTTACTTTTTGTTAATTTTCACGAAGGGCATTTTTAACCGACTTCAAAAAGGAGGAGGTTCTCAAGTTGGTTGGTTTCTCTGTTTTTTTTTTTTTTTTTTTTTTTTTTTTTTTTTTGTGAATGTATGTACATCGATAACTCCTAAAGTACTTGCCCGATTGCCGTAATTTTTTGTCAACATATAGAGATTATCAACGCGGAGGTGCCCGTTTATGAAAGGGGGCGGTATTCGGAAAAGGGGCGTGTCTCTATAAGAAAAACACTGTATCTCAGTAAATATTGACACTACGGTAATAAAATTCACGGTAAAATTACAAGGGCAAGCACAAGTATTAAAAATGACGATCACTTTAGTGGGCGTAATTCTAAAAAAGGGTGTGGCAATATTGGAAAAACCCTGTATCTCGAAGAAAATTGACACTAGAGTACTGAAATTAAGTACAGAGGTAGGTACAATTATTGGAAATTACTACACCAAAAGTGGGCGTAATTTGACAAAGGGGTGTGGCAATATAAGAGAATTACTGTGTCTCGAATACTATTGATACTAGGGTACAGAAATTTATTACAAAGGTAGGAAAAATTACTACAAATTTTTGTAAAAAAAAAAATGGGCGTCAATCAAGAAGGGGAGTGGCAATATTAAAAAAAAACACTGTATCTCGATTACTATTGACACTACGATACTAAAATTTAGTACAAAGGTAGGTACAAATATAACAAATTACTGTCAGTAATGTGGGCGGTATTCGATAAAGGGGCGTGGCACTGTAAGAAAAACACTGTATTTCAGTAAATATTGACACTAGAGTACTAGAGTTAATAAATTCACAGAAAAAATGCAAGGGTAGGTAAAAAATAACAGTCAATTAAGTGGGCGTTAGTCGACAAAGAGGTGTGGCAATATTAGAAAAACTGTGTATCTCGAATAATATTGACACTAAAGTTAACTACAGGGGTAGGCACAGTTATAAAACAATTAATTTCAATACAGTGGACCTTGTTTGATAAAGGGGTGTGGCAATATATAAAATACACTGTATCGCGAATAATATTGACAATAGAGTACTGATATTTAGTAAAGAGGTAGGCACACTTATAACAAGTTATTGTGAATAAAGTGGGCGTCATTCGACAAAGGGGTGTGGCAATATTAGAAAACACTAAATCGAATTCTGACACTACTAACTGAAAAAAGTACAGACGTAGGCACAATTATTACAAATTACTACCGAAGAATTTGGCGTTATTCGACTAAGGGGTGTGGCAGTGTGTAAAAAACTGTATCATATTGACTTAAGGGTGGTAAAATTCATTGTTAGAATGGGTAGAACTATTGAAAACACTATGACAAAGAGTGTGATATTCTCGACAAAGAGGCGTGTCAATATTATAAACACACTTTATTTCAGTCAATATTGACAATGGGGTAGTGATAAAAATACAAGGAAGGTACTGATAAACATACTGACAAAGACCAGAATAAGAAACGACAGAAAAGCATTTTCCATATTATGAGCATAAATAATTGGTGTTTAATTAATTTATACACTTTTTTAATATATATATAATTTTCTCTAAAAAGAAAGAAATAAAAACTTTTTAACAAAAAAAAAAACCTACTTCAAAATCACTAGAAAGTAAAAAATAATTTTAAATTACTTTTACTATTTATTTCTTGGTCAAATATGTATTTTTATAATAAATATATTTATTTTTTTATGATAATAAGAGCTTCGAAGTCGGCGCTAATATAATCAGATTTTTGTGCAGCTGCAACACACATATAGCATTTTAATTAAGATTTAAGAAAAATTAAGATTACAAATTAATACAGCGTCACCCAAGCAGGATATTTACAAATAAAAAAGTCTTAAATAGAGTAGGGATGGCGAAAAAATCATGATTTTACATCAATGATTAGCGCTGACTAGAAGCTTTTATTATCATAAAAAAATAAATATATTTATTATAAAAATACATATTTGACCAAGAAATAAATAGTAAAAGTAATTTAAAATTATTTTTTACTTTCTAGTGATTTTGAAGTAGGTTTTTTTTTTTGTTAAAAAGTTTTTATTTATGAAAAGAAGATAGTTTGTTTTTAGTATTGAAAATATTTTGTTCGCTTGGGTGTGAGGTTGTGAGCCTCTTCCTTTAGTTGCTGCTTTGCTTGTTAGATTATTTTTTTATGTAATAATTTGGCTAAACGGTCGACTGGCTAAACGACTGTAGCGCTTTTGATAAAATTGTACGAAGACTCTACTGACCTAGTAATACAAGATAGACTTTTAGAAGTTATAAAAACTTTCGATAGAGGGCGCTTAAAATAATAAAATATATATGGCTCAATAACGACTGGCCCGAATGTAAAAAAATTTGGTATGAAAAACGAACCCAAACGAAGATGAACCGAAGGCTAAAGTCCAAAAGCGAAAACGAACTTCACTAAAATTTTTTTCTGTAGCTTTTTTTCCTACGAATGAAATTTAATGGTTTCTTCACAAAAGTTTAATGATTTTTTATGAACTTTTATTATATAAAAAAAAAAATTGAAAGTTTTGGGGGTGCTTGTGTACTAACTGAGACCTATCAAAAGATTACTTCTTTTCACGATCGGGTTAAAACTGGTGAAGTTATACACAAAAGACCATTTGGGGCAGATTTCGGGTTCACAAAAAAAAATGGTATTGTTCTGAAATCCTCTCAATATAACCTTTCATATAAGGGGTGGTAAATGCAAACTGTTTTCCCCATATGGGGTGACCCACCTTAATACTCATACCTCATGTAATAAAATGCACGAATTTTAAAATGACATATCTTTTTCATGAACCATAAAAATCACTTTAACTTTTATATCATCAGAATCCTCTTATTACGTTGTCTAGCTATTTAACATTAATTTCAAATTTTTTCACCCGTGCTCATTGGAGATATTTGACCCCAAAGTTGGGACAAATTTGAGATTTATTATTATTTTTCAAAGCGATTTAACCCAAAAATTTTATGATCTAGTCACTTTTAAAAATTTATATTTTAAGTTCTTACTAAGACCTACCTAATACCAAAAAAATAGGTCACTAACTTCTTTATATTAAAATTTTTTTTCAAAGTTACCAAAAATTACGATTATTTTCGGAAACTTAAACGTTTTTTTTTAAAATTAAGTAACATCCCAATTACTTTTTCTGATATGCAAGATAACAGCCAAGGTATAATTAATATTATGTTAATTCATTTATTACTGTATATTTAATAGGAGCTGAGATATGTTTATTACCGCAAACTCTATAAAATACGAAAATCGCTCGCAGTTGCATGATAAGCATGGTCGCGATTGTCAGGATCAGAAAAATAAAATTAGCCATTTTACTGCGGTTAAGCTTATTAACTTATCAAAGTAAGTGGACTGCATAAACCACAGAGACTACTGATGAGTCGGAGTAGCGTCCGACGAAACCATGGTCTAGTCTACTCGGTTTGTTCTGCAAAGAACATTGTTGTTGTAGCAGCCTGTTTGACTTCAACAAATTATTTGGCATCAAGCTCTAAAAATAATTCTTAAAAAATATGTTTTTTAAGAATTATAAAATAATATAAACAATTAAAATGCCACAATTTTTTAAGTCAAATTAACCATTTTTTAAAAACTATTGATTTAATTTTATTGAAACGATTAGAAAGATATAAGACTTGCTGCCGGTTGCAGCTCAATTTACATACTGCCACCAACTCGTTACTTATATGGTGCAAAAGAAAACGGATAGCAAAGAAACAAAAAGGAGATAGATAAAAATGTTGCCATATTATAAAATTCATGTTGACACGATTTTGTAAACACAACAAAAAAATATTTTTTAAAGCAGTTCTAAAGTGCCGAAACATTACGAAATGAATGGTTAAAAAAAACATTTTTTTAAAATGGTTGACCGACCGAATTTGCTATTTTGTGATCAATCTCTGCGGAATGACCCAGCAAGTATCAGTTAGTAGCTTTTCTCGACAGGGTCGAAAATTGATAACATTTTTTTCTACGTTATCCTGACGTCAATAAATCAATTATAGAAACATCCGAGTTTTGTAGAAAAAATTCTTACATATAATTCGAATTTAATGATTTCATTCAGACATGCACAACGAAATCAACAAAATTTTTTCGTTTCGTTGAGACCGAAAAATAAATTATCAAAATTATTTCGTTTTTTAAATAACAATAAAATAACAAAAATAACAAATTTAAATAGCAAATTTCGTTTCGTTGAAAAACGAAAAATTTTCTATAATTTTCTCCTATGCTAAAAAAAAATTTCTTCTGATACAAAAAAAAACGAAATTTTTTTGTTGAAATTAACGTTATTTTCAACGGTTGATTGGGAAAAAAACGAAAAAATTTTATTTCGTTTTCTCCGAAACGAAATAAATATTTTTCGTTTTTTGAATTAACGTTATTTTTTTATTTTGTTTCAACGAAACAAAAAAAATATTTCGGTTACCGTTAAAATTAACGTTAACGTGCATGCCTGATTTCATTACGTTTTTTTGTACTGAAATTGTAAATGAATATATAACAAAAGCAAAGAATAAATTTTTATAATTTTTTTGACTTTAAAACATTTGTTTGTTATTCGTCTTTGGCTTCGGTCTTCGGCCGATTATTACATTTTGCCGAAGATTCGGCTTCGGAAAAAATTCACATTCGGTCGGACACTAATATAAATCAATTCACAAAACACATATCTCACTATCTTTTTCATTACTTTCTTCATTAACTGGAAGAATGAAGTTTGTGAGCTTAAATGAGAATTGCTGTTCTTCCGCAATTTCAACCAAATGGTTTTATTTTAAACTTCTCTTGAAAAGTTATGTTTTTTGAGTTATGACTGTTTTATATTTAGTGTGAGATATATTAAATCGGTAAATACAGAAAAAGTAAACCTAAACCTTGAAAAATAAAAATGCTAAGTTCAATAAAAATACAGAAAACGTTAAGGATGTTGCTTGTGTTTTTATGTGGTAAAAACTTTATTGTATGTATTTTTAATCTGTAGCAAGTTAAAAAACTTGTAGATTTTTTTATCTTTTGTAATTTGGTATTCCTTGATTTTATCAAAGCGCAGTTACATAATATTCACAATTGAAACATTTTGTATTGAATAGTGCATATTAAAATATGTATTTAAAAAAATCATTTTCTATTGAAATATATAATTAAAAAGTAATTTCAGTGAAACGTGAGTGACAATTTTTATTGATAAGTTGGATTATCTTGGCTGGCAAAATATATGTCTCGGAACTACTTTCTATATAAGATTAGTGAATTTTGTATTTGTAAATCAGGCAGACGCAATAGTTTTTCATTCAAAATGTATTTGAAGGAGTGAAACGTGAGTGACATTTAATTTTTTTTTGTTTGTCTTTGTTTTAGAAATGAAAGAAGATAACAAAAACATCAAGAAAAAGTAAAAGCCAACCCTAAAAGAACGTATGAAAAAATATACGTTTTTTTATAAATAAAAAAAACGTACTTTGCAAAGATTATTAATATCTAATTAAAGTATTATTTTAAGCCGTTGGCATCGACGAAATCGCTTATAGGCCAGACATATAATCAAATTTGGCACGGTCTTTGATTTTTAATGAGCTTAAGGATCAATTAGTAATATATTATATATTAAGCCGGATCGAAATTTAGATATCGCCGGACACCAACTCAAAAGTTAGAGGGACTCTTAAAAACTATTTCTGCATCATTTTTTTTTGATCGGAGAAATCCCCATGGAGCGGTTTTGGTTCTCCTGAACCCTTTTTTGGCCAAAAAAATCAAGTTTTTGCATATAACTTTTTTTCTTCTTCAGAATGCATACCCAAGATAAGCAAAAAAGTAAAGATTGTGATAGTACACAAATATTGTTTAAAAAACATTTTGAAATTTGTTGTCTTTACAAACTCTTTTGAGACCCCAAAAAATCGATATTTTATCATTTTCGAAAAGGTGTTTTTTTTAAACAATGATGCAGATATAGTTTTTAAGAGTCCCTCTAACTTTTGAGTCGGTGTCCGGATGACTTTTTTTTCTTCATACAAAATCGATCCGGCTTAATATATATAGATTTGGGTGCAGTGCCGGTATTAATTTTGTTAAAATGTTATATTTCTTAAATAGTTTTTGTACTTTTTTATATTATGAATTATTTTTCAACTATACAATGCTTTACATAATCTTCTTTTAACATGGAGAGAAAAAATGGGCTATAAACAGCTCAAACCGTTCATAACTGAAATCAGTCCAATAGAACTCAAAACATGCTATTCACATTCACAACTTGTGCCAGAATTGGGCTTGAAAAATTATTTGATAAACACGGCAATTTGTGCTTAATAAGTGTAATCTTTGGCTTGCTTGAAAAAAAAAATTTATTTTGTAGTTGTTGTTTTTGCACATCAAAACAATGAGCAACAGAACGACGTAATTCTCAGTTGGATTTTGTAACTTTTAGTATAAAAGTGCAGAAAATAAATTAAGAAATTATATTTTCCTCTCCAAATATATCTAATTTGGACAATGAAAATGAAATATTAATGTACGTGTCATAGTTTTTTTCTTTCTTTATTTTTTGTTTTGTTTGGCTCCTTTGGTGCTTTCAAACACTCCCAAAATGACTTAGATAAGGCATATGAGAGCATATTCATTTTTTTATTAACAATTCATAAATGACAAACATTTGATACAAATGAGCATGTTTTTTATTTGAAAAACAATACCAAGACGTCATAAATTGGGCACAAGTGAGCATATTAATGTTTCTGATAAATGATCCAAAAATCGCACGCATTATGCACAAATGGGCGTGTTATAATTTTTGACAAACAAACACATTAGGGCTTGATATCAAGAATTTTATGGCTAAGCACAGAATCACTCCCAAAATTAATAGATTTGGGATTACGCTCAAATTTCTCTTCGTCGACTGTAGTCGGAGTGCTAAAAATAGTGTAATACATGTGTTGCTTAAATGAACCCAGGAATATTTTAACCCAGTTTATACTATTTTTTTGTGTGAAGACCGACACGACCTCGTGTTCATAGGTTGTATGAATTTTTGTCACTAAATGCAAAGAGTAGTTCACGCTATCATTGCATCAGTACATGAGTTTCATGCATTTTCCATTCTTATCTTATGAACTATTCTTGCAGCCCTTGTATTTGTTCATGGACTATGTGTATTTCAGTCAATAAAATCATAAAGTATTTTACGTTTGCCTGAGTTACGTACATGAGTTTTATGAGTATTATTTACAAAAATTGGTGACCGTGGCATGCAGGTTAAGTGTGTGGCTTAGCATGCTCGGAGCCCGGGTTCGATCCCCAGCCGCGGCGAAAAGTTTTTTTTTCAATAAAAAATTTTTCTAATCGGTCACCACCTCTCTGCAGACAATGGCATACCTCAGAGAGTAAAGAATGCCATGTAAAGATTCTTGAGAACATGAGCCGTTCGGAGTCGGCATAAAACATGTAGGTCCAGTTCTCGGCCAATTGTATGCAAACATTTAATAACACACACAACACAATTGATCATAAGAAGCTCGGTCAAAGTCCTTTCAAGGGCTGAAATGGCCAATTTGTTTTTGTTTTTTTTTTTTTTTTTATTTACAAAAATTATGATTGATTCATTTTACCTTTGTATTTTTTGGTAGGAAATTTTTTATTGGTTTATGCACCTTGTACACATGTTTTATGTACTGTAAACACTAGACTTATGAAATATACATGTTCTCTTGTTTTTTCTTTTGCATATTTTGTACATTGCTAGCTGTATAGTTCATGTGACTCATGCAATTGGTTACTGAACCAAAATTCATGAAGGCGGTACATGGAGATCATGTAAGAATTCATAATTATTGTGTAATTTTATGGTAGAACTCAGGAGAAGAAGCTTGTCCTTAAGCAACATAATGTGAGGATATCATTAAGAAGCTTAGTAGTTGAAGACGACAAATGAGTTTTGATTTGATCTTTGATCTTTAAACCACTTCAGGTTGTGGTGCACAGTGGATGTGAAATAGATTAATGCATCAGAAGTTTTGTATCTTTCAGTCTTTCAAAGTTAGTATGGCTTGGGAGCAAAGGTTAGCCTACATGTCACACATTAACCATGGTCTAGTATTGGCAACCCAGTGAAATTGTTGAGCTGGACTTTATTGTGAATTTTGTTTGTTTTGCATAAAATAATAAAAATCATTTCAATTTGTCTGGAAGAAAAAACGAAGCCACGATTTTCTTTCTCACAATATGTGATTTTTATGGGCATTGATGGTTTTTGCATAGTACTTTCATTTTCTCTCTCGATAAAATCTTGATATATTTATAGATATAAAAGAAAAATACATTTTTCTCACTTTATTTCTCAATCCAACCCATCTTTAATTTGCATGAGACTTTTTATTTTACAACTATTTTTTATTCCATTGCTCTTGTTTTTTCTAAAGTTATTCTAAATATTGTGCAATATTAATTAACTTACTCCAACTGCCCCTGTTATATAATCCTTTCGCTTTAATATCCACATATATCAACTTGAAAAAGAAAACAACTTAAAAATAACCACATGTTCTGCTTAGATTCCGTTAAATTTATAACTTAATTCACTTAAAAATCCATTACTTACTTCACTAAAAATTCAGCCATTCAAATTTTCTATGCTTCAACGTATCCGCCACACAGATGCCCGATGCATAAATCTTTGCCCAAAGCCAGCTACAAACCAAACTCCCACACATGCTGCTTCTTCGATTTTCACTGCTGCCAACCACCACCCACACCCCACTTTTGCTGCTGCTGCTGCTGCTGATGTGCAAGCAATGTTCAAAACTTATCGTTACACATTCATAAAGCATACAGCTACAACTAATGCATGCAGTATCTGGATACTATCTGTCGCATTGCTTAGCAAGTTGATTCAGTTGTAGTTGTTGTCTTAATTAAATTAAAATTTCTTTGGCAAATAAAGCCAAAGATTATGATGATGATGATGTTGTTTATTCATAAGTTGTCGCTGCTGTATAGCATGAGAACTATTTGGAATTTTCTACATAATAATGGCAACTATTTTATAGTCATGCATTTCACAGAGATAGCAATTTTAGTTCCGCTTAGGATTGTTTTTTTTTTCTGCCCGATTTCTTCTTTTATTTTACATTGTATAACATAGTTGCTCATAATTAGTTGTAGTTTTTTTGTAGGTTTTTTTGCAAAAATCATAAAATTTCACTTTCATTCGTTGCAGTGAAATTAATTAGATCTCTACTCTTCCTGTCTATCTATTTCTTTTTGTTTTTGTTTTTTTTTCTTTTTTGTCGAAATTATTTGCCAAGTTTAATTGTCAGATACTTATCTATCTATATTAGCAGTAATTGCGTCATTTTATGATGCTATCTTCAGAGAAAAGTTAGCATTTCAATTATATGCTGGGTCTTTTTTTGAAAACTTAAACTGTCTGCCTTTGCGTCGACAAGCTTATTTTAATGAAAAAGTGTTTGAAATGCTATTTGACAGCGGTTAAAAGGTGCAGTTCAAGTTTTTGTGCAAAACGTTTTTGCAAACAAATCTCTAGAAAAACAACACACACACACACACACACACACACACACACACAACAGTTAATATGCATAACTGCCACCTTTCGAAAAGCAATAAATTAACACATTTAAATGCTTTTTAATGCATAGTTAGTTCAGAAACCAAAGTAGAAATATAGTTATGTTGTTGTCTTCGCTAATGTAAACAAACCATAAAACGGTAAAAAAACAACAGCTCTCGGTACATCAGGGCGTTAAAAGCGCATCAACAACAACCGTCAATGCAAGGTAAACAAACAACAGCCAAACAACAAACAATAATAAATGATGTTAAACAAGCAACCATATGAATAAATGTGTCGTGCACTCTAACTTTGGTCACACACACACACGCACAAACGCTGGCGCTGAAATAATAAGCATAAAACAACGCTTTGTAAGCTGCAGATACAAGGCGCCAGCGTTAAAATTGCAGTAAAAACCTTTGAGAATTTTTTTTTAGCACTTCAACATTTGCAATAAGTTTAAGGCATGTCATATTATTTCACTTTCATTAAAAATTTGTCAGAAAATTTTTTTGAAAACTATACATTAGTCGTTTTATTTATGTATCTCTGTCATGTCCCCCATGAAGTTACCCATGACGCCTAGCAAAATAATCAAAATAATGACTGCAGAGATAGGTAGATAGTTTTGATTTCTTTTTTCTTTTTGTCCACAAAGTTCGATGACGTTTAATTGCTAATAAAGTAAAAGTATTTGTTTTTTTTTTTCTAAACATTTATTTGCAATACCTTTTTTTCTTAACGATTATTCGTTGTTTTTGTTTTCTTCTCTTTTTTTTTGGTCAATTAAACAAAAACTTGTTGCTTTTATGGCATAAAACAGCTGATGACTGACCGACCAACATTCATTGTTGTTGTATATCTCTCAGCTACTGACTTCTTATTTTGGTGACAATCAGTTTTTATCATTTTTATTATTGTTGTTGTTGACAATGAAAAACATAGTAAAATAGTTTATTGTCTCAAAAATGCTTTTATACTTATTTATATTGTTCAAGAGCGGCTTAGTTATATTTTGGGAAACAGAAGAACATGCTGGTTTTTTTTTTGTTTTATGACAAAACTTAATGATTCGCTTTTACTTTTACAAAGTTTTCGGCAGAGTTTGAGAAAGTCATTTTCTAAACTAACATACTTTCTTTGTAGACACAAAGATTAATTAACAAAGATCTAGATGATGCACTTGGTCTCATGAATAGATATGGAAAAATCTTATTCCGAAAAATTTCTCCAAAATGAAACAAAAATTCTTAAAGCTTACCAAAATGTTACAAATTCTAACGCTTACGTAAATATTTTTTAATACGAAATTTATTGTAAATTCTTTACAATAAATCAGGAGATGTTTATTGTAAGAATATCCAAATCAGCTTTTATTTATTTGTTTTAAACAAATTGCCCCCAAAAGGACATTTTTGGCAAAAAAATCACTCTGATGATTTGCATTTGATGATTTTTGATCTGCCTACACTGAAAGTACATATGAAGAGTTGTTTTTTTTTGTAAGGTTTGGCCTACTTTATTGAAATAAATGCTGGATTTAGAGTAAAAACTGCCATACCGATACACTTTGGGCAAGGCTGTGTACTTAAGTTATCTATATTTAAGTGTTTTTACAAATTTTAGGGTACAAATTTTTTTATGTTTTTAAAAATCGTTTGAATACATAACAATTGTTTTTCGCAACCACTTTTTTTTATGAGATTTTATTTTGATTGATTGATTTTTTAACAATGCAAAAAGAAATAAAAACAAAAAAAGAAAGTCTAAAGTCGGTCTAGGCCGACAATGAAAAACCCTAAACCTATTTTTCAAAAACAAAAAAATTTTTATTGTATAGCCTATATTTGATATAATTTAAAATGTTGATGAAATATTTACACATACCAAGTTTTATTCCTGTAGCTCACAGTTGATGCCTTTATTGTACTTTTGCTATGAGAGGTGGGCGTGGTCATGGACGGATTACTCCCAATTTTTGAACACACCTTAGTTTTGGTATAAAATACATACATACCAAATTTCATTTCTCCATGACAAATATAACCTTATTTATTGAGTTTTAAACTTTTTGGGTTGTATGAGAGGTAGGCGTGTCCGTAGGCGGATGACGTCCATTTTTCAAAACCATCTTTGTTTTAGTATAAAAAACATATGTGTTAAATTTTAGCTCTGTAGGCTAAACAGAAGGTTATTTATTGCTTTTTTAATTTTTGGGTTGTATTGGAGGTGGGCGTGTCCGTGAGCGGATGACGTCAATTTTTCAAAGACATTTTTGTGTTGATATAAAACACATACATACCAAATTTTATTGTTGTAGGATTATTATGAGCTGAGATATGCAGTTTTAAATTTTTGCGTTGTAATGGAGGTAAGCGTGTCTTGGGTGCATGTGACCATGTGTACCAAGTTTCATCCAATTATCTCGACTCCTTCTTCTTATCCTGTGTATATGGACAACACACAGACGGACAGACGGACGGACGGACGGACGGACGGACGATCATGAATAGCTCGACTCACGTGGTGACGCTGATCAAGAATATATATACTTTTCTATACCGGACTCGCTTCGTTCTATGCGTTACAAACGTTTGCACAAAGTTAATATACCCTCACCTTTCAGGTTTAGGGTATTACTAGTAAGGTATAACTTCGACTTGGCCGAATTTAAAATACCCCCACGGCTATATTAACTTTGTGCAAACGTTTGTAACGCATAGAACGAAGCGAGTCCGGTATAGAAAAGTATATATATTCTTGATCAGCGTCACCACGTGAGTCGAGCTATCCATGTCCGTCCGTCCGTCCGTCCGTCTGTCCGTCTGTGTGTTGTCCGTATACACAGGATAAGAAGAAGGAGTTGAGATAATTCAATGAAACTTGGTACACATAGTCACATGAACCCAAGGATCTGCACTATTCAATATTTTTGGAATCCGCCCACGGACACGCCTACCTCCAATACAACGCAAAAATTGAAAACTGCATAACTCAGCTCATAGTTAACCTACAACAATAAAATTTGGTATGTATGTGTTTTGCATCAACACAAAAATGTTTTTGAAAAATGGACGTCATTCAATCACAGACACGCCCACCTCCCATACAACTCAAAAATTGAAAACGGAATAAATAAGCCTCTGTTTAACCAACAGAACTAAAATTTGATACATATATTTCTTATAACAAAACAAAGGTGGTTTTGAAAAATGGACATCATCCGCCCACGGACACGCCTACCTCCCATACAACCCAAAAATTGAAAACGCAATAAATAAGCTTCTGTTTAACCTACAGAGGTAAAATTTGGCACGAATGTTTTTTATGACAAGACAAAGATGGTTTTGAAAAATGGACGTCATCCGCATACGGACACGCCTACCTCCCATACAACCCAAAAAGTTTAAAACTCAATAAATAAGGTTATGTTTGTCATAGAGAAATTAAATTTGGTATGTATGTATTTTATACCAAAACTAAGGTGTGTTCCAAAATTGGGAGTAATCCGTCCATGAACACGCCCACCTCTCATAGCGAAAGCACAATAAAGGCATTAACTGTTAGCTACAGGAATAAAACTTGGTATGTCTAAATTGTTCATCACCATTTAAATGCAATTTAAATATAGGCTTCATCCGCCCACGGAGACGCCCATTTACAATAAAAATTTTTTTATATTTGAAAAGTGGGTTTAGGGTATTTCATAGTCGGCCTAGACCGACTTTAGACTTTCTTTACTTGTTATTTTTATAAAAATATGTGACATACAGTGGCGTTACACAGTTGACCGAATAAAAGGAGGAGCTCATTCAGCGAACTTAAAGCAGAACTTCAAAAATCATAATTGGCTTAGTGAAAGAGCCATATTGGCGGCGTAAAACTAATATTCGATGACCTCAACGCAAATATTCAAAATTTCATTCCGTGACCGCTGTTTTTCTTCAAATCGGTTGACACAATTATTAACCAAGATGAGGTTGTCAACTATCCCATGGAATTTTTTAATTCACTGGAATTGCCTGAAGTAGGCTCAGTCATCATCATGTTGCGTAACATCAATCAACTTCTACTATGCAATGGAACAAGACTAGCTGTCAAAAAACTTATGAACAACGTAATCGAGATGACGATTATCAAAAAAAAGTACAAAGGAGAGGATGCTTTAATTCCGCGCATCCAACGGACATGCCCTTCGATTTTAAACGGCTGCAATGCCATGTGCATCTGGCCTTTGCGAAGACAATCAACAAATCACAAAGCCAGTCGTTGGAAGTTTGAGGAATCAACTTGGAGTTTTCGTGTTTCGCACATGGGCACATGGGTTTCGCAACTGAAGAATGTTAACTGAATTTATTTTTTTTTTTAATATAAGGCATTGAATTTATTTAAATTATAAACGAGTTTCATTTTATAACCAAACTTAATTCAAACCGTCCACGATGCGGCCAATATTATCGATCTCAGCAAATCGCAAATTTTTATATTTTTTTTTCTACACAAATTATTAGTTCGACGTCATTTAGGCAAAAATAAAATTTTTCTAAACTCGCACAGAGCCATCTATTGAAAAATGGATTCATTGAATATTTTATTTTTGGAAAAACAACGTTTGCCGGGTCAGCTAGTAACTAATAATAATTTGACTTTTACAAAATATTTATATTTAAACGATTGAAAACGAACTTGAACTATCATGCAAGCCTAAATCACAAACAGGATAACTACAGAAATTTAAGAAAAGAAGCTTTATACAATGATCAGGGGATGCCCAATAACAGGCTATGGCTAAGTTGAATGATTCAAAAATTGAATAATATTTTTGAACATTTGTCTTTAATAACTTACCGTTTGAATTTAAACTTACAAAATATTTTTGACTCGGTGTCCATTGAGCACATATTATTCACATTTACGGTGTTTTTGTTTTAGATGTAACTCTGCGTGAGATTCTCGGCCAGACCACTTCGACAAGAAATATTCAGATGAACGGATAGCTATGAAAATTTTTGAAAATATGTCTTATCGTACATTTTGACTATAAATAAAAGCTTTATGATTATTAAGACGTTAAGCTAATTAAGATAGTCGCGGTGGGGCTTTTGAAGACAGTTTTATGGCCTGTAATAAATTTGGAACTAAGCTGCATTAGTAACTTAGTTACAGAAAACATGTAAACAAACCTATTGACAGTGTTTCGTGTCCGTGCATTTTTTGCATTTCATTAAATGTATTCAATACAAATAACTGCTACATTGTATCGAACGGCCTACTCCGCCTTCTACGAGCAATTTATTTTGCTGACCTAGAATTGTGTAATGTTGCAAACAAAGTTCCTGCTTAAGTGCAGCTTTAATTTATGAGATATTTTTTTATGTTATTTGCTTGTTGTTGTTGTTGTCAAATTATTGAGTTACTACTGTGGTCTGCGAAATAAGGTTGTTGAAGTTTAAATAAAAACAAAACAAAAAAAAAAAAAAAACAACAATAAACAAAACCTAGCTTAAAGTAGGTAAAATAATGCAAACTCAGCATGTTGGCCACTAATGTTGGTTTAAAAACATTTTCAAGTCAAGAGGTACACGCAGCTTGCATCGCTGCATTATTTAAATTTGGTTATCTGTGCCGTTAAAGCTATCTTTGTTGTTGTTGTTGTTTTTGTTGTTTGTGCGTATTTTGTGGTATTCATGTGATTTTTCATTCAAGACTTGCAACTCAAACAACGCAATGTGTGGCCTTTAACAATCATTGGCATAAAAATGAAACTATTATAAATAAATTATATGTTGTCTTAATAATATGGCATTAAAGATATTTAAAAAATATTTATGAATTAATTCTATGATACAAAAAAAAACAATAAATTAATTTGCTATTGAGCAGTGAGTTAAATGAAAATGATTATTAAAAACTGAAATACAAAAGATGTTGAATTATTATGTTTTCAACATTAACATGAGATTTAATTTTATGTCTGCTTGTTAATGATTTGGTATTTAAAAATATAAGCAAACCGTTAACGCTTATTAAAAATTGCTGACTTCAAAAATTTGTTATAAAAAAATTACTTTAAAAATTATCTGTGGCAATGCTTTTGGTAGCAACAAATCTGTGATAAGAGCCTAAAGTAGAGGATTGTTTATAAAAAACTGTACCGAGACGCACCCTAGTATATATAATTATCTCACTTTATATCTGCAATATATATATATATATCCAATACATACCATATAGAAATTAAGCAAATGCTTAAAATATTTAACGACTTCGTCAAATACACACCTTTTCCAATCACTGCGTTATTCACACCATTCTCAAATTTGCCTGCCTGCCGCCTGCCTGCCTCTGGCTGGCTGCTATTTCCAACTTGTCATAAAAATTAAGAATTTATTACTTTTGCGATTGCGCAACTTCCTTCTCAGCAGTATTCGTTATTAAGAATATTACTCAGTTGCACTGGTCCATGCAATACTCTACGAACTCTTAAAGGCACTTGCAAGTGTTCCAAGACACGTTCGAATCGTGCGAAAGTCTTGACTTACCCAGCCTCCACTCAATGTGGATAATATTCTTTTTGGAGCGCGTCGAAGTGGCAAATATTGAATTTCATTTAAATTAAGTTGTGTTTTTTTTTTTATTCCATGCCAAACACATATAAGATATGTGATTACAGGGCGGGCTATATGCATTTTGGCGCCCCAGGCCAGGCTTAATAGATTTTTGAAAACTGCTAAATGACGATTTGAAAATTTAACTGCTTAGAAAATGAAGCAAATTAATTTTTTATTAAAAGTAGTGTTTAGTTGTGGCTGTTTTTAAATGAAAATGTTAAGGTTTTCTATTTTAAGGCATATTAATCCGTCTCTGTTTATGTGACTTACCTACCACATACCATGGAGCATTACAAATATTAACTCAAGCAGCGACACGTTCGTCTATCATGCGGCAAGCTTGCTAGTCTAGCCTTTAGGATACCAAAGAATTGCAACCTACGCATCGATGTTGATTGAAAAGTTGTTAACTAGAGCAAAGTCAAATGACCTGAGGTAGAGTAAAATAAACATAATGTAGAAAAAAATATTAATCTTTACCGGTAATAAAACTGTTATGCCAAAAAAAATTCTGGAAATAACTTATTTTTCTCTTTAAACTTCCTATAGCCCGGGGGTAAGTTTAAAGAGCGTAACGAAAATGGACTTAAAATAATTAAAAGTTGGACTTTATCAGTGGGAAAGAATGGGTGACAACGGGTGGCGTCAGCTTAAAATATGTTAACCGTTATAAAATTTTCCAATTAAACACAAAAACTGAAGCGAAACTGTAACTTTAAATGCTATAATAGGAATTGCACAAGTGAGAGAGCATTTTAAACAGGCTATGAAAAGGTCCACTCGTGTACGCACCCGAACCCATACATTGCTCTCACTTTGGTCCACATATGTGTGCCGTTTATAATGCTACACGTACGCGAGCCAAAATTCTAGAGTAGTACATCTCCATGAAGAAGTACTGGAATGAAATGATAGATGCTCATAAGACCGTTTTTCATGAGACGTAAATGTCAGTAAATGGCAAGAATGAAAAGAGCCCAAGGTATATCTGAAAACATTTTCAATAGCTTCAGAACTGCCAGCGATTCGTTTAGAAGATGAAACAATCGCCGCTGAGCTCTTTTGAGAGTCATGCGGGTATCGCCAAATGCAAGCAGCTGAGGCCCTAAATTAGATTCACCGGCAAGATTCACCAGCGTCTAAAGCGATTCGCTTGGAAGAGTCGCGAACGAATCGCCTATAGGCATCTTAAACGATTCTTCTGTAATCCAAAGACTAGTGAGCTCCAAAGACTCTACTATCCTGTCCCAATTCAATGAGTTTTTTACTTGTTTAACTTTTTGATAATTTTTTACGATTTTTTAGAACCTGCTTCATATTTCAATGCTGGATTTTGATGATGAAACATATAACAAGCTCGTTGGAATGAAGGCACAAAGATTTTGAAGGTTTTTTTAAACACGAATTGAGCAATCGAAAAGCGATCCATTTTTCAACGATCGCCGAAATGCGCCAAAAAGCGGAAAAAGATTCTGAAAATTTTTTTGTAAATTTCGCATTTGTTGCTTGTGGTGACCGTGGCATGCAGGTTAAGTGTGTGGCTTAGCATGCTCGGAGCCCGGGTTCGATTCCCAGCCGCGGCGAAAAGTTTATTCAATAAAAAAATTTTTCTGATCGGTCACCACCTCTCTGCAGACAATGGCAAACCTCAGAGAGTAAATAATGCCATGTAAAGCTTCTTGAGAACATGAACTTAAGTCGTTCGGAGTCGGCATAAAACATGTAGGTCCAGTTCTCGGTCAATTGTGTGCAAACAATTAATAACACACACAACACAATTGATCATAAGAAGCTCGGTCAAAGTCCTTTCAAGGGCTGAAATGGCCAATTTGTTGTTTTTTTTTTGCTTAGGCAATCGGAAAATGATACATTATCCAAAGAACCCTTGGGTGAATCGCAAAATCAACTTCTCTTCTGATCGTCTGCCAAATTGCAGGTATAGCTTTCAAATGAGTCACAGGAATAAGCATGGGTTCTATGCTATACCCAGACAAAAATAGCCCCTTTGGAAAGAATTTTGAAAAATCGCATTTTCAAAATTCACAAAAAATGGTTTAAGAGACCCATTTTTGTCTTATATCCCGAAAAAGTATGATGAAAAGTGTGAATCCCTGGCCGGCTAGGCCATGGTCGTAAGGCGTTATTTTTTTTTAATTCTTTTCTTATTTCGAACCAACTGAAATTAAAAATGCATCAATATTTGCAAGATATTGAAGGAAGAAAATAACTTGAACTAACTGAGATTAAGACATAGCACTCACCTCAGTTTCAAACTCACGATTTGTTTATGTGATTTGTAATTCTCTTACTCGATTATCCTTTCCTTCCCTCTTATCTACCACCCATTTTTGAACCAAGGCAGGCTGGAATAAATCGGTTTGACACCTAAAATCCTTGGTGTAAAGCTAAAAAAAGAAATCTCGAAACCTAGAAATTTGTATGCAAAACAAGTAAAGAAAGTCTAAAGCCGGTCTAGCCCGACTAAGAAATAATAATAATACGCAAACCCAAACTCCGCAGGAATTAAGTTAATAGTGAAGACCTGTGATTCAGTAAAAAAATTATTCCGATTGACTTCCGAAACTACAGAAAAAATTCACAATTCATAATTTTGTAACATACTTTCCCGAATCTGGTTCATTAAAAATTTTTCTAAATTTCCAAATATTATCTGATTTTATGATATAAAGGCCTAAGAGAAAAAAAAAACGTGTTGGTCTGATTTTTCTTCTTGATTAAAGTTATACCAACAAGCAGGAATACTAACTGCTGAAATGCTGAATTCTGTCGAAATAATATCTTTTTAAGGATTTGTCTTCACGACACTTTTCCAAAGAGGGATTTTATTGAGACAGGTTTTGAAAATGGAAAATTATGAATTATAAAATATTTTTCACCAGCTAGCTACGGAAGGCAATCGGAATTATTTTTGACCTGTATCATGTGGCTTCACTGGATACTTGATTACCACAAAGCATTTGAGTAAGTAGTAAGCGTTCAAAAAATTACGACGTAAAATAACGAGTTTGAAGGAAATTTCTTCGGTTACGTAGGTGGTGAGAGACTCAACTCAAAATGTAAGAGACAAGTCGTTAAAGGTCAGTACAACGAGAGCTTGCAACACAGAAGCTGAACAGCATAAAAACGATAATTTTTTCTAGTTCGGCCGTTGCACGAATGGCATGAATTAAAAAATTTAATTTTTTTTCGGGGAGAGATCAAATTTTGACAATGTACAAGAGTGCGTTATTCCATATTGACAAAAATATTTCAGTTGATATAAAGGGCGATTTTTGAAGCGTTAAGTTTTTCAAAATAAAGGAATAAGTATTTGAAATAGTTAGTTAAATATTAATTTGAAAATGTTTTTATTGAACCACATATCAAATAAGTCCAACTTTTCCCAATTTGGGGGTAAAAAAAAGTCAGTTATCATCGTACAGTTCCTTGCTTTTTGTAACAGTACGATTTTCATTATTTTTGAAAAATAACGGTTCAATGATGTCGCCGAACCACAAACCGCACAAAATAGTGCATATTTCTGGGTGCATTGGCAGATCTTAATCTGCCTCTGGCTGCCCTTCAGACCAAATTTGGCAATTCAGTTTGTTGACGTATTCACCAACATTGATCCAAAAATAAGCTTCGTCAGTGAAGACAATTTTTGAATAATAATCTTGATTTTCATCCAATTTTTCTGAGGGCGCATTCACCAAACAAACGACGTTGTGGTAAGTCACCCGGTTTAAGTTCTTGTACCAGCTGTACGCACTTTTGTATGGTTTCATACCGAGGTCCTTATGTAAAATGTTCCATGTGGTCAAATAACACAAGCCCAATTGTTGAGAACGGCGGCGAATTGCAAATCGTAATCTTCATTGACACTGACCGATTCAGCAGCAATATTCTCCCGGTACTCGGCAGTCTCCGCCTATGGGTTGGTGGATTTACGTCTAATAAAGTGGAACTGGTGCGTAATTTGGTCACGATACCTTGAATGACCTGTTCGGTGGGTTGATTATGACAACCATTAGATTGCCGTAATGATTGAATTCCTCTCAGAGAACGACTTAATAAATAAATGAAATGATTTGCAGAAGTTGTTAGTCTGTTCATGGTGAAATGGCAAACTTTACTGAGCATTTTTGGCTTTGCCACCAATCACGCGTGAGGTGTAAAAAATTACACTGAAAAAACAAATAGCAAAAAAATCACCCTTTATTAAGAAAACAAAAAAAATAAACACATTTGTTTGAACATTGTTGAAATTTATTGCTGTGATATGAAGCTTTTAAAAAAAATAAATATGTGGTTGGCCCTGCCAGAAGATTGAACAAGGAAACATTAGTGCAAATATAGAACGCATTTACCGCTACATCACATCCGCCATAATAACGTAAAATTGTTTTCATATATGAGCTCGACATTTCACAAACCCCCTCTCCCCCCAAAAAAAAATTTCTGGTTGCGCCCCTGGGGAGAATCTTATTTCAAAACTAAGATGTGCCAACAAAATGGGCGTTATCCGCCCATGAACGCGCCCGCCTCTCATACAACTCCATTGAAAATACCATAAAAAGGTTTTGTATATAACTTACCGGGATTAAACTTTGTATGAGAGAATCGTATATCAAAACTAAGGTGCGCACAAAACATGGGTGCCACCCGCCCACAAACACGACCTACTCCCATACAACCCACATTAGTGAAAACTGTTAAAACTGTGCAGGAATACATAGACTTTGAAAAATTAAGAATTAGATAATTGTTGTTGTTGTTCTTGTTGTTGTTGTTTTTGTATGTTATGTCAAAGTAGACGAACTAAAAAAGGTATCCCACTGATTGTATTAAAAAAATTTTTGTGCGTCATTTGAAAATAAAAACCTTATTTAAAAAAATGCCTAAAATGCTATTACAGCTATCTGCGAAGAAGGCGTGGCAGTTAACTGACCACGCTCATTTTTGGGAAAACATTTTTTCATTGTTGGATAAACTAAGAAACCAAGTTTTCAGCATACATAAACCAAAGTCATTCCATTCATAATACTTCTCTTGTATTGGAAGTAGTCGAGGCAGTAAACTTATAACGCCCATTTTTAGGCAAACATTTTTTAATTGTTAGATGAACTAAGAAACTGAGCTTAAAAACTATTTATGGTTTAGATCTGTAGCTATATTACTTTTTGAGATATGAGTTTTGATATGCTAAAATTGAAAAAGACACACTGTGCGTTGACTGACCGGATCGACTTTGCTCGTGCAAATGGAAACAAAAAGCAAATGGTGACCATTTCACGTAAATGGTTCTACAATTTTAGCTTTTGAACGACTCAAAAACTAACAAAAATTGTTTTCAAAAATCTTTTGTTGTGTTCATTTTATGAGCAAATCGCCGCACAGTTTAACGAGTGGGACAAAATTAGGTATGGAAAAATATGTCGCAAATTTTCAAAAGGAAGTATGAAAATTTATAGTTTGAAGTCTTGGTTATATGAATCTAAAGGAACTTTGCGATATCTTTCTATTTGCGGATTTTATGCTCTTTTTATGTTACCATGAAAATTTAACGAAATTTATTTTTTTAATAGATTCGTAATGAATATTTTCCAAAATCGAAAAAATTTTCATATAATTCACACACGAAACTTTAACAAAGATATATAGATATATTTGTCAAGTTCTTACCAAAATTAAGAAAGTTAAAACTATATATACAATTCCACAAAAAAAGGCATGGAAAACCATAAAAACCTTAATGTATATGGGCATTACCATGGTGTCGAACGTGACTGTTGTACACATTTCAAGTGAAAAAAGTGTTATAATGAAACAAATTAAAAAAAAAAACAAAGGCGGGCCTTATAGCTCTCAATCAGCCCTTTAATTATTGGTATTGTCAATTGTTGGGTCATTTTTAGTTCTCAAGATATTAGCAAAAAACCAAGGTGGTCGCACGTGACCAAAAACAGAAGTGGTGTTCGTGGCAAAAAATTCAGACGCGGATTTCAGCGAAATGGAAATTAATGCTTTTATGTAATTTTTTTTTAATGTTGTGCATTGATGTTCCTTAAATCAATAAATAAAATGATATCAATAAAATAAAAATGGCTAGCATTGTAGACATAAAGGATTATATTTTTTATTTAATAAAAGAGATGGTCGCACGTGACATGTCGCACGTGACACTTTTTCGATCACCATATTTGTTTTTTTTATGCTCTATAATGAAATTCAAATCAAAAAACTATGCATAAGTCCACAAAAATAATTAATTCAAACATAATAATAAACAAGTAAAGAAAGTCTAAAGTCGGTCTAGGCCGACTATGAAATACCCTAAACCCACTTTTCAAAAACAAAAAAATTTTATTGTAAATGGGCTTGTAAATTTTATAGGGCGGATGAAGCCTATATTTTATATGCATTTAAATGTTGATAAAAAATTTACACATACCAAGTCTTATTCCTGTAGCTCACAATTAATGCCTTTGTTGTGCTTTCGCTATGGGAGGTGGGCGTGTTCATGGACGGATTACTTCCAATTTTTGAACACACCGTAGTTTTGGTATAAAATACATACATACCAAATTTAATTTCTCTATGACAAACATAACCTTATTTATTGAGTTTAAAACTTTTTGGGTTGTATGGGAGGTAGGCGTGTCCGTAAGCGGATGACGTCCATTTTTCAAAACCAACTTTGTCTTGTCATAAAAAACATGCGTGCCAAATTTTAGCTCTGTAGGTTAAACAGAGGCTTATATATTTCGTTTTCAATTTTTGGGTTGTATGGGAGGTGGGCGTGTCCGTAAGCGGATGACGTCCATTTTTCGAAGACATCTTTGTGTTTGTATAAAACACATACATATCAAATTTTATTGTTGTAGGCTTATTACAAGCTGAGTTATGCAGTTTTCAATTTTTGCGTAGTATGGGAGGTAGGCGTGACCGTGGGCGAATGATGTCAACTTTTCAAAACTATCTTTGTGTTGTTACAAAAAACATATGTGCCAAATTTTAGCTCTGTAGGTTAAACACAGGCTTATTTATTGCGTTTTCAATTTTTGGATTGTATGGGAGGTGGGCGTGTCCGTGAGCGGACGACACTTATTTCTCGATGACATCTTTGTGTTGATACAAAACACATATATACCTAATTTTATTATTGTAGGTTTATTATAAGCTGAGTCATGCAGTTTTCAATTTTTGCGTTGTATGGGAGGTAGGCGTGTCCGTGGGCGGATTCCAAAAATATTCAATAGTGCAGATCCTTGGGTTCATGTGACTATGTGTACCAAGTTTCATCCAATTATCTCAACTCCTTCTTCTTACCCTGTGTTTGCGGACAACACACAGACGGACGGACATGAATAGCTCGACTCACGAGGTCACGCTGATATATATACTTTTCTATATCGGACTCGCTTCGTTCCATGCGTTACCAATGTTCGGACAAAGTTAATATACCCTGACCTTTCAGGTTTAGGGTATAAAAACTTAAAAAATTTCATGAGTATTCTGAGTATTCTGAGTTCAGATTTGGATTCAGCGAACCCAAAACCTTAAGAAACCGTTGAGAAACCTCTAGGGATTTTTTGAGTGTTGTACCGTGTCTTTTTTTTGTTTTTTTCATCTTTGTTTGTGCTCATCTACATTTAAAATAAAAATTTGTTAAGTGCGTATTTACATTAATAATTGATCTATGTAAGCAAAAAAAAATTAATTTTGAATTTCTCACTTTCCATGTCGCTCGTGACCAACTTTATACAAGTTAAAGCAATGTTCTGTGCAATGTTCAGTGCATGTTCTTCCGACGCACTGAGTAAAAATGTTCTTTTTGCATGTCGAACGTGACAACGAACTAAACGAAAAAGCAAATCAAAAATTTACCGTTGTCTTTCATTGCGTAGTTACTTATGATTTTGTTTTTTCGTTCTTTATACTCTTAGAAAGATTTGGGCAAGCAAAAGTCAATGCATTATGTTTCTGTTTAATAACCGTTATAAAGACAAGACATACCAAAGAAATATCAAAATAAGCAATATTTCCCATTTGCGCTCTTTGCATCCGAATATTTTGCAATGAGATATGAATATATGTAAAATGTATTTAAATTACTTAAATTTTATTGTTTCTCTAGTGAATAAGACATCAAACATTGTCATCAAGAACTTTTAAATTTTTCGTCTCGGTTGACTTTTTGGTGGAAATGCTCATATATATAAAATTCAAGGAAAAGTACATTATTGGTTTATTTTTATATTTGAGTATGTTTTAATACAACTCTTCACAACTCTTCTCTCTTCGGATGCATTCTCCAAGCATCTGATGGGACAAATCTAAATAAAGTATTTTATGGCGTTTTTCCTAGAGCATGTTTAGGCAAAAATTAAATTATTAATTAATTATTAAAGAAATAGAACATTTTGTCTTTCTTCATGCTTGAGTATGTTTTAAACAACTTTTTCAAAACACATTCCCATATTATAGGGTATAAAAAAGTGAATCTATTTAATAAAAATCAAGTTAATTTTGTTCCTTGCAATTGCTACACCTGAAGAACTCGTTACACTGTCCGCCGTGTACCAAACATATTCAAGTCACTTAACCGCATACGTCAATAAAGTACGAGTGATATATAAAACAAATTTTTCAAACAAACAAACAAACAAACATTACTACAAATTGCATCAAAAAATCGTTTAATTTTTCAAAATTTGAAGGTAATTTTTATTGTTGTTTGCTGGCCATGGCTAATGTCAATGTCATTTGTTGGCTATTAAATCACACAGAATTAGTGTAAAATTTCCACACTTTGGGGTCACGTCATTTTAACTAACTAAAAGCCGCGTAGCACAAACATATTTTAGACGCTTTTTAATATAGTTGCGGCTATTAAATAAGTGTTAACGAGTATGTGTGAGTGAGCTTAAATATATGTGCGTGCAATTGTGCATAAACAAACATGTACATATCTACAATGATGTAACATTGCAATAAAAGCAGATATTAAGTTGGTTTATTTGTTGAAAACACGTTAGAGCAAAATAAAATTTATGAAAAGTAAACAACAATAGCGG
This sequence comes from Tetanocera ferruginea, assembly GCA_958299015.1. Taxonomy (NCBI): domain Eukaryota; kingdom Metazoa; phylum Arthropoda; class Insecta; order Diptera; family Sciomyzidae; genus Tetanocera; species Tetanocera ferruginea. Next base: position 81,712,851 of record OY282644.1, on the reverse strand, counting down.
CGTTTTAAATACAATTGCAATACATATAAACATGTTTGTAGTAAGTAGTTGTATGTGTTATAGAGTATGTTCGTAGGCTAAGTGATTTTCTATTTTAAGCAATAGCTAGTTAAAATTAATTTAAAAAAGCAAAAACACAAAAAAAAATGTGTGTAATTTTTAGCACGTGTTTTTATTAGAGTCACTTCAAGTGATTCAGATAAACTTATGCATATGTATGATAGCTGACTTGTGTGACTCACACTCACTACATGACTGACTATGAAAAACCTGCCTCAATTAAACTAAACCGAACATCCAGGAAATAACGTTTCCTTTTGGATTTATTTTTTTTGCTTATGTTGTTGCTGTTGTTACTGTTGTTGTTGGTGGTATGGCACTTTGTCTTAGCTTAAGTTTTGTTCTTGTTGTATTGTTGTAGATATATTGCTGTGTTTGTTGGAGGAATGCTTAACAACTAGCTAGAGATGTTGTTGAAAACTGGTTTCATTCTGATCAAAACAAAGATTTCAGCCAAGATTCTATTGCAAAAGTTTGTTGCTGCTGCAGCTATTTTGTCTATTCATCTGCCTGCCAGTCTCTCTGTCTGTCTGTCTGTCTATCTGTCTGTCTATCTGTCCATTTGTATTAGCTAGCAAGAGCATTCAGTGCTTAAACGTTGTTGCCCAGCAAGCTTAAACTAAGTTCAGAGTGGCATATGTGGCAAATGCTACAAGGCAGAAAGAACAGGCTTCGAATCGAAGGCTTAGAAGGTTGCTGCATGTGTTGCCAAGACAATCGCACTTTAAGTGCATTCAACTAAGTTGTGGATTGCGTAGTGTTTTGGCCAATAACCATAAATTGTGTGAGCATTGCTTTGTTGACTTGTGCTGATATAATCCTTGGACTTTGATCGCTGCCATAGAAACATATATAACTGAACATATTGTACATAGCTCAGGCACGAAGAAGCAATAAGATGTATTTTATTATAACTTTTATAGAACTGTTGAGACCTAAAACTTGAACGGTTTTTCGTGTACAAAAAAGTACGCATTGGCCTTTAACTTTAGTATATTATTCAATCACACTCAGCTAACTTCAAACATGAACTGAAAAAAATAGTTGTAAAAATTTGTCTTTGATGACAGTTTCAATTTAAAGCAAAGCATTCTCACAAGTCAGATTATAAGAAAAAAAAAAATAATTGTCATTGAATTACTTTGTTAGATCTTATCTAAGCCTAAAATCAAAGGCACGATTTTGCTCTAAAAGTAGAACGCAACAAATTTAAGAATTTTTTAACAATAGCAAATCAGTCAAATTTTCGACAAATTCTCTTAGTGGGTGTCATAAAATTTAATCAATATAATATCTATTAAAAAAAACCCACACTTTTGTAACACTGACTTCATATCTTTTAAAACTTCATGCACAACAATCAATAAATATTATTATTTTTTTTTCAAAAAAACTGAAAATTCTCCTCAAGTAAATGTATGCTCTAACCTAGTGGTCAGACGATTAGCTTAATAAAAACTTTTTAACAAAAAAAAAAACCTACTTCAAAATCACTAGAAAGTAAAAAATAATTTTAAATTACTTTTACTATTTATTTCTTGGTCAAATTTGTATTTTTATAATAAATATATTTATTTTTTTATGATAATAAAAGCTTCTAGTCAGCGCTAATCATTGATGTAAAATCATGATTTTTTCGCCATCCCTACTCTATTTAAGACTTTTTTATTTGTAAATATCCTGCTTGGGTGACGCTGTATTAATTTGTAATCTTAACTTTTCTTAAATCTTAATTAAAATGCTATATGTGTGTTGCAGCTGCATAAAAAATCTGATTATATTAGCGCCGACTTCGAAGCTCTTATTATCATAAAAAAATAAATATATTTATTATAAAAATACAAATTTGACCAAGAAATAAATAGTAAAAGTAATTTAAAATTATTTTTTACTTTCTAGTGATTTTGAAGTAGGTTTTTTTTTTTGTTAAAAAGTTTTTATTTCTTTCTTTTTAGAGAAAATGATATATATTAAAAAAGTGTATAAATTAATTAAACACCAATTATTTATGCTCATAATATGGAAAAATGCTTTTCTGTCGTTTCTTATTCTGGTCTTTGTCAGTGTGTTTATCAGTACCTACTCTTGTATTTTTATCACTACCCCATTGTCAATATTGACTGAAATATAGTGTGTTTATAATATTGACACGCCTCTTTGTCGAGAATATCACACTCTTTGTCATAGTGTTTTCAATAGTTCTACCCATTCTAACAATGAATTTTACCACCCTTAAGTCAATATGATACAGTTTTTTACACACTGCCACACCCCTTAGTCGAATAACGCCCAATTCTTCGGTAGTAATTTGTAATAATTGTGCCTGCGTCTGTACTTTTTCAGTTAGTAGTGTCAGTATTCGATTTAGTGTTTTCTAATATTGCCACACCCCTTTGTCGAATGACGCCCACTTTATTCACAAAAACTTGTTATAAGTGTGCCTACCTCTATACTAAATATCAGTACTCTAGTGTCCATATTATTCGCGATACAGTGTATTTTATATATTGCCACACCCCTTTATCAAACGAGGTCCACTGTATTGAAATTAATTGTTTTATAACTGTGCCTACCCCTGTAGTTAACTTTAGTACTCTAGTGTCAATATTATTCGAGATACAGAGTTTTTCTAATATTGCCACACCTCTTTGTCGACTAACGCCCACTTAATTGACTGTTATTTTTTACCTACCCTTGCATTTTTTCTGTGAATTTTATTAACTCTAGTACTCTAGTGTCAATATTTACTGAAATACAGTGTTTTTCTTACAGTGACACGCCCCTTTATCGAATACCGCCCACATTACTGACAGTTATTTGTTATATTTGTACCTACCTTTGTACTTAATTTTAGTATCGTAGTGTCAATAGTAATCGAGATACAGTGTTTTTTTTAATATTGCCACTCCCCTTCTCGATTAACGCCCATTTTTTTTTTACAAAAATTTGTAGTGATTTTTCTTACCTTTGTAATAAATTTCTGTACCCTAGTATCAATATTATTCGAGACACAGTAATTCTCTTACATTGCCACACCCCTTTGTCGAATTACGCCCACTTTTGTTATAGTAATTTCCAATAATTGTACCTACCTCTGTACTTAATTTCAGTACTCTAGTGTCAATTTTCGTCGAGATACAGAGTTTTTACAATATTGCCACACCCTTTTTTAGAATTACGCCCACTTAAGTGATCGTCATTTTTAATACTTGTGCTTGCCCTTGTAATTTTATCGTGAATTTTATTACCGTAGTGTCAATATTTACTGAGATACAGTGTTTTTCTTATACAGACACGCCCCTTTTCCGAATACCGCCCCCTTTCATAAACGGGCACCTCCGCGTTGATAATCTCTATATGTTGACAAAAAATTACGGCAATCGGGCAAGTACTTTAGGAGTAATCGATGTACATACATTCACAAAAAAAAAAAAAAAAAAAAAAAAAAAAAAAAAACAGAGAAACCAACCAACTTGAGAACCTCCTCCTTTTTGAAGTCGGTTAAAAATGTCAGTTCACTTAAAAACCACCACAATATCAGCAACATGTGGTGGCTTGCAGTGCGTAGGTTTTTCTGGCCGCTATACAGATGTATAGCAATTGTTGCACAAACAAAAACTTTGCTAGCTAACAGGAAAAGAATTTTTTAGTTTGCATTCCTAAATGTTGAAAAGTGTCTGTCGTGAGTAGCTGTTGTGGTTGTTTTGTTTGTGACAAGTTTTTGTATTTTAATTTTTTTTTGTTTTTATTTAGCCAAGTTTGCTTAATGTCGTAAAATATTTTTTATGTCCTCGTCTTTATAAAGTTATTTCGTAGTTATGCTGCCTTAACCACCAGCTGTTTGTTGAAAGAAAGAGTTACAAAAAAATAAAAAAAAATTGCAGCAATGTGGCAACACCAGTGGCAAATAATGGTCTTTCAAGTGGGTTTCGATGATTAAATGCTACTCGACTGGTCGGCATTTTTATTGAACATTTTTTTTGTTAAACTCTTGTTTTTTAGTAAGAAATCAAGTGTCACCGGTATGTTGTGTAAATTTTTACCATTTGAAGTGATCATTCAATAACAATTGCAGCTGGAATTCACGATTAAGTTCAGTTATCTGCATTGGAACTGTACATTTTTAGATTACATTGTAGCGATGCTTTAGAGCCACAGTTGGAGTTTTTGCACAAATACTTGAAGATGTTTTAGGGCTCAGACATAACTTTGTTAGGAAGGGATTGCTACATATCGCACACTAAATACAAAACAGTCACAACTCAAAAAACATGACTTTCCAGGAGAAGCGAAAAATAAACCCTCTGGTTGAAACTGCAGAAGAAGAGCAATTTTCATTTAAACACACAAACTTCATTCTTCCAGTTTATAAAGAAAATAATGAAAAAATAGTGATAAAGGGTGATTTTTTAAGAGCTTGATAACTTTTTTTATTCTTTATTTGAAACGTTAGATTGGTCCATGACATTTACTTTTTGAAGATAATTTCATTTAAATGTTGACCGCGGCTGCGTCTTAGGTGGTCCATTCGGAAAGTCCAATTTTGGGCAACTTTTTCGAGCATTTCGGCCGGAATAGCCCGAATTTCTTCGGAAATGTTGTCTTCCAAAGCTGGAATAGTTGCTGGCTTATTTCTGTAGACTTTAGACTTGACGTAGCCCCACAAAAAATAGTCTAAAGGCGTCAAATCGCATGATCTTGGTGGCCAACTTACCGGTCCATTTCTTGAGATTAATTGTTCTCCGAAGTTTTCCCTCAAAATGGCCATAGAATCGCGAGCTGTGCGGCATGTAGCGCCATCTTGTTGAAACCACATGTCAACCAAGTTCAGTTCTTCCATTTTTGGCAACAAAAAGTTTGTTAGCATCGAACGATAGCGATCGCCATTCACCGTAACGTTGCGTCCAACAGCATCTTTGAAAAAATACGGTCCAATGATTCCACCAGCAAAACCACAAACCACACCAAACATTGCATTTTTCGGGATGCATGGCCAGTTCTTGAACGGCTTCTGGTTGCTCTTCACTCCAAATGCGGCAATTTTGCTTATTTACGTAGCCATTCAACCAGAAATGAGAAATTATGAAAAAGTTGCCCAAAATTGGACTTTCCGAATGGACCACCTAAGACGCAGCCGCGGTCAACATTTAAATGAAATTATCTTCAAAAAGTAAATGTCATGGACCAATCTAACGTTTCAAATAAAGAACAGATGAGATTTTGCAAATTTTATGCGTTTTTTTAAAAAAAAAGTTATCAAGCTCTTAAAAAATCACCCTTTATATGAGTTTTGTGAATTGATTTATAACAAAAAATCGATATAAAAAAATTTTGAGTTGTGACTGTTTTGTATTTAGTGTGCGATATGTATACGGTTATAAATCTTGGACTATATTTTAGTCAATCCTGTATTGTATATATATGATGACACCGAAATTGTATTAACATTTAAACTACGTGAAATACTAAAACTATTTTTAAGTTCCGCATGGGTTAATCCCGACGTCAATGAACATAATTTATGTCACACCACCAATAAACTGAGTGTCATACACTCTCAAAAAAAATTGTTAATTCTAACAATTAAATAACAATAATCTTGGTTAAAATAGCATTAACAATACCAATGGTTGATTTCTTGTTAGAAATAACAATAAAATTGTAAAATTTTAAAAATGAAATTTTGATTGTTGTTAGAACTTAAATTTATGTTAAGAAATCTCATTTTTTTTATAAAAATAGACGCGCTTTAAATATTTAAATCAAGATCTTAATCCACTTCCTCTCAATCCATATCACGATATCTTTAGAAAAAAAAGGTATACCTGAAGAAAAATGAATATATGTAAATAAAAAACTTCAAGTATACAAAAGAAAATGTTTCTTAATGTTTTCTAATAAGTCAATAATATATGTATATTAATTTGGGAAAAGCATATTCTGTTTCTTATGCCTAAAAATAATTGTTTTAAATTTAAAAGGAGACCCAAAACTTGAGTACAAAATTTTACAAAGCTCGGGTGTTATACGCGCGAGTTCATTGACGACGGGTTAAAATTTAAACCACGTCAAAAACTAAAATATATAAATATTTTAGTCTCGCATGGATTAAAATTTAAACTCCTACCGGTTTAATTTTAAAGTATTGTAAGCATTAAAGTACACAATTAGCATGCGCACAAAATTTTATGCCGTAGCTCAGTTGTTTAAGCGGCTGTTGATTTGATTTCATGAATCGAGTGACCCTGGTTCGACCCTCAACCAGACCGTGTTTTGTTTTTTTTTTTTTTTGTTTTTGTTATTCTTATTACTATAACATAATTCCGTAAAATGTGAGTGCGGAACGCTTCGTTTCTTTTAAAAAATTTCGTAGCATATTTTTAGGCATTTTTGTTTTGTGAATAATTGAAACTTCATAAATTTTTTATAACTTTTTCATTTTGAAATTTTCAGTTTTATAAAAATTTGTTAGACAAATTTCGTCGCACCTACTATGGTTTCCGTTAATACTTAAAGGTATTTTATAAATATTTAGAACTAAAAATTGGTATTTGCACAATTTAAAATTGAATATGTGACCAACGCTGATTTCTAATTCAACTTAAAGAAAGTCAATATTTCATGTTTTTTCCTTCCGGAAAACCGGGCCCGTAATTTTTGACTGGAAAGAACTAGTATTATTATAATCTTATATATTTAATTATTTCATTGAAAAATTGCATTGAGTAAGTTTAATTTTTTGCCACATCCTAGGTTCGAATCGCAGACTACGGCAACCATCGCGTTAGAATCTCGCGTTCTAACATCGGTCCAAACTGTTGCACGATAGAGCATAGGGGTGTCGAAAAAACATCGATGCATTGGAAATATCGATGTTTTGCTTCGAAAAATTTCACTCGATGTTAATTGTGCAAAAAAATAAAGCGAGTATTCACAGGTTTTCTTATTATAACTCTCTTGCAAGTCAAATTGGGGATAGATTTTTAAAATTCAGATTTATAGAAAGATTAATAAAAACCCAAAAAATTTAGGTGAAGTTTTTGAGGACTTAAAATTTAAATTTTTATAATTTTTGTGGTTTAACGAAAACGTTTTTGAACTAATTCGATAGTTCATTAGAAACATAAATAGCTGAGGTAAAGTAATTAATTTTAAATTATGTTCAATTTGGCTAAATAACATATTTCTTTGTTTAATAATCTTCTCGATGCATCGATGTATGCCTTCTAATGCATCGAAAGATATAGATGTACATTTCAATGCATCGAATCAGAGAAATACATCGATGTATTTTTCCCACTGACATCCCTAAGGCCGTAAACATAGTAAAAGCATGAACAAAATGACACTTGGGAAAAATGGTGGTATATCAAAAAATCGTGGGTTGAAGTAATATTTCACTTACAAATACCATCCAACAAATGAAACTTTCAAATCAAAAGTCGGTTCACTTTTAGTCTGTAGAACACGAAACCCATATAAAAACGCACATACTTATTGAAATTGTTCACTTTTTTCATTTTTTTCACTTTTTTTTCTTATGTTTAAAACATTAAATGTAGTAAAAATTTTTTCAAGATTGTAAGCAAACTTATTTTGAAGGTTATTTTTGACCAAAGAGTTAATAAAACGGAATAATAATTTCAATTATTAAATTAAAATTTTCGATACTTGCACAGCTAGGGTACGAACCCACGTCCTCCGCATGACAGTCTAGCACACTTCCACTGGGATATTGATGACGATAAAATAAATATACCACAACGAATTTAAAAACTATTGCATAGAGAAGACAGACCATGTCAAAAAAAAACACAAAAACATTTCAACAGATGAATTTAACAGCACAAAAATACTTTGAAATGTTTTTTCAACTAAGAAAACTCTTAACATAAACGCAAATAATTCAATTCAACATTGTGTTTAAATAACAGCGGCCGACTGTTAATATTACATTTGATATTTTTCTCAGTGTAAACAATAATTATTAATTTTTACATGATTTTCATGAATCGCATTTATGAATTATGATTCAGTAACCAATTATATGAGTCACATGAACATTAATCACAGCAATGCTAAAATTACACAAAACCAAAAAAAAAGAGAACATGATTATTTCATAAGCTTACACTCACAAAAAAACACATATCTTTCTGCGGTAAAACATTTCTCTATTTCCAATAATGGCAATTTTCTCTTTTTTTGAAATTTTTGTACTTTGTGGTATTTCATGTCCCTAATAGTAAACAAGTATTTTCTTGCACATAAAAGTCTCATTTATAGAGAAAAATTTATTGAAAATGAACAAGTTTTCCTGTATTTTGATAAAGAATTTACTATACGAAGTATTTTCTTCAATAAAAACATGATATATTAACTTCACCAGATAATATTGACAAGCTTTGTATCAAATACCAAAGGAAATTTTACCGACAAGTTTTGACTTAACAGTTGCCAACTGTTGAGTACGCTGAATGTGACCAGTGAAAATAAATTGTATGCAATGACGGGTTGTGAGCGCTCTCTTCTTAGTTTTATTTTTTGACAGATGATAGTTTCCACCAGAAACGTCAACACAACCTTGTGATTATTATATCATGCTTTTGATAGAAAAATACATCTTACGCATGTACATTAGGACAAGTCGGGCTTCACAAATAAAAAAATAAACTGCTAAACTGGCATTCAATTGCCAATTCGAATAAAATTAGCAGAAGAGGCTGAGAAGAAGTACAAATAGATTTTTAGAATGTCTTCTAGAAGCAGTGTATCTAAGAACACATGCCAAGCTTGTATCAAAAATTTTTCTGGGTTTGTATCAAAAATTTTATTTTTTTCATCGCAATTATTTATATGCTTCTTAGTAATAAATTTATTGAGAGTTAGGTGCAAGTTCTGGCTACAATGCAGGCCATCTTTTTTAAATATTTGTTCAATAATAGGTCTGTTCCCGTACTTTTTGCACTAAAAATGGTAAAACTGTCAAAAGTCTGAGAGTACGAAAAAATCTCTCGAAAATAGAGAAAAACACAAAAAAGTACGGGAACGCTTTTCGGACAAAAATTGTAGAATCTGTCAAATAAGAATGTTTGTCCAGCGTTGGATTGATCTGGAACATCGGCAGTGCAAGCGAAATGCTTGAGATTTTGAAAAATATTGAAATTAATTCAGATGTTTAGCATTTATATTAGTTTTTACACATTTTTCCATGTTTCTGGTTTCCATTTTAATAGTTTCAAAGAAGTTTTGATGCATCGCAATTTCTTTGCTAACTTCTAAACAGCTAATTTTAAGCTGTTTGACACTTTTACCATTTTTACCCGAAGAAATTTCTCGGACTAAAACTTGCAACTTTTGACAAGGAGGGGAAATGTTTTACTGTCTCGATTGCACTCTCTTTTACCATTTTTTCGAGTACGGGAACGCTTCTCGGACTAAAACTGGTAAAAACTGGTAAATTGGACTAAAACTTTAGAGTACGGGAACAGACCTAATGTTTTGCTAAGCTTTGTCTTAAAAGCTACCAGAGACCTTTAGATTAAACTTTTTTAAAACTAACTTCAAATTGTCAGTCATTTCCGATAAAATATGGTATAGTATTTGATTTCTTTGAGCAAATTTTCTATTTTCTATTAAATTTTGTTCCAAAATTGGCTGTTAAATTTGCCGTGTTAAAGAAAGCCCTTTAAAGTTTGGGTCGAAATGAATTACTTCAAAATCTGACCATTAATTCTAATTCTAAATACAAATTAAATTCACCAGAACATTTAGCACAATTTTCTTCAAAGCGAATTCTTATTTTAAATCATATTTTTATGTCACTTCAATTTTTTTTTAAAACAGCTCACTTGCAGTTTTCTCACAACTTCCACATGTTAATTTCAGCTTTTTTCTAGAACTACTTAGAGCTAGTTACACTTCATGCTAAGCATAAAAACGTCAACAAGATTTTTGCCACTTTTTTCAAGCATTAGCAACCAGCTTTTGGTTTTTTTGTTTGCTTATGATTTGATGCAGTTCTGCATTAAGACGGTCATAAAAAAAAACTCCCAGACATAATCATGCCCTCTTTTTGTGCTTTTTTGTTTCTTTTCTTTATAATTTAACATGGCAGCATCTTATTATAATTCACCCTGAACTCTTATTTTGTGCAAATACCAATCTGCTCTGTGCTGTGAACAGACTTTCACTTTATAAAGTGATTTTTTTTTTTGTTTGCTAACATCAAATATTTGTATTGTTGTGTTCATAAATTAGGACCACGTCCGTTTCTTGAAATTTATTTGTTTATTGTTTTAATAGCAAGCGAGGAACAATGTTAGAGCAAAATAAACAAAAAAAAAGCAACAAAGCATATCAAAGAAGTGCATCACATCAAATTCAAGCGTGAAGTAAATAAAGAAGAACAACGACCAGAAAGAAGCCAAAGAAGATGTGGAAAATCTGTAGATTCATCACACCCTCTAAGCGACAAAAATGCCGGCACCTGTTGTTTAGTGAATTGCCATTTTCCATGCTCTAATTTTGTTTTCTTTTCCGACTTTAACTTTGATGTTGTGAAATGTTTTGTGGAGTGGCACAGTGAGGTGATTGAAAAAAGTGAAAATATTTAAATCATCAGTCATTTGATTGAATCGAGTCTTAAATCGAGTTGAGATATTTAAAAGTGAACTGTGACAGCAGCTGATGTTTGCTACAGAACTGAAATATGATGACGCAATACACTATTTTTGCAATTTATTATTAGAATGTTTAAAACAAAAAAACACGCCGCTAGGCGGATTTAACAAAAATATAAATATTTGTTAAGCTTATTTTGTTTTTGTTTAAAAAGATCAATAGTAAAAACTAGCAGCTATAAAGCTGGAGCTTAAAACTTGAAAACTCATAATTCAACTCTTTGTTTTTTTTGTTTGTTGCTACTTTAGCATTGTTTTGACCTTTATTGATGTTTAAGCGTTACTTAAACATAGCCACAAAAGCAACTTCAACTTTGTCTCATTAGCTAGCTTCTTTGCATTATCTCTATTTTTATATCATTGCATCACTAATGAGCTCAGTAGTCTCATCATTGGTTCATTCTCCTTATTTGCCTAATATTCTTATGATCTTCTTAAGACTCTACTATTTTGAGCTTTCATTGTTTTTGATAGCTCTTTTTCTGCGATCTTTTTGAATGTTTTTTCGAGTTTGAGTTTCGTTCTTTCCGTACAATCTCTGTAAAATTTTGACAATTACAATGAACTTGACTGTTTTTTGTTGGCTTAAATCATTTTTATGTTTTCTTTGCATGTCATTTTTATGTTTTCTAAAAAGTATGCTGAACTGGTTCAGAGTACTTTTTCGTTTTTTCCCCCCTTACATCAGTAATAATGTTAAATTTATGCTGAATTCACACAAACTACTTCCCGGTCACTTCCTAGTACTCTTGTAATTTTTTGTTTTTTATTTGACTGCAAAACTATTAAAATTATTTCTAAGAACTTTGCTTGAGGCCCAAAAAGAATATCAGGTGGAGTACTTCATTATGCTCTTAAATGAGCGGTAAGAAGGAGGAAGTGAGGTTGTTATTATGATTATTCATTCACGTTTCAGCACGAAAATGTGTGTAAAAGGTTTTTGAAATAAACTTCATTAATTTATTTGGGCTTATTTAATAGATTTAGAATGGCTTCAGAATTAATTGACATTCACTCATAATTTTCTTTGTTTTTTAAAAACTAAGTATAGTTATAGATCCACAGGTAATTGTGTAATTATTAAAAACCATGACTTTACGGTTAAGGCGCCATACTTAAAAAATTTTTATAATATTCACTCCGTACATTTTTGTACATAACTTATATGGAGACAGTTCACTATCATATATTATATATATATACAGGACCTAAGTGGCCAATTGACAGACCCATTTCTTGATATGATTCGGCTGAACCGTCTTCCTAGAACCATTACCTATTTAGTACTTTGACGATTGACTGCGAACTAGCAGAGTGATCAGTTTTTGGTTGCTAACAATTTTCAAATACACAAGGTGGTATCAAAAAGAAAGGTTAATGTATTGAAAATAATGAAATCAATATTTTTGCTTTCAAAGTAGTCCTCGACGGCTGCAACGCACTTATGCCAGCGCTTGATCCAGTCACGAAAACCTTTCTGGAACACGTTTTTTTGTTATGGCCTTCACAGGGTTCATCGATTTTTCAATGACCTCTTCTTTGCTGGTGAAACGCGTTCCTCGAAGCGGTTTTTTGCCTCGATCGAACAGGGAAAAATCACACGGAGCCAGGTCAGATGAATTTGCCGGCTGCTGGATGGTTGTCGTGTTGTTTTTGGCCAAAAAATCACGAAAAAGATGAGCATGTAATTGAGTTCTTTCGGTACCAACTTCGCAGCAACACGTCTCAAGCCCAATTAATTCTTCAAAATATTCTGAACGGATCCAATTGAAATGCCGACGTCCTCTGCTATCTCTCTAATCGTCAATTTGCGACTTTTTACCAATATTTCTTTGATTTTTTCAACGTTTTCTTTGTTAGTCGAACACGATGGTCGCCCGGTACGATGGTCGTCTTCTACTTCGACTTGGCCACTCACAAATCGGTAAAAGCACTTGTTTGCCTTCTGATACGATAGAGCAGAGTCACCGTAACAATTCACCAACATTTTATGCGTATCGGCGCAGTTGAAACCATTTTTCACACAAAATTTGATACAAACTCGTTGCCCAATTTTTTCTTCCATCGTAAAAATCGAAGACACAAAAAAGTTGTTGTATACAAAACACTGTCACTTTACCAAATGTCAACGAGAGACGCTGATATTTGGCAGCCTTGTCATAGGCACATGTGCCAACCTGCAAAAATAAAATTTTCGAATCGGACAGGTTCACAGTGTGAATTACCCTGTCTTTTTGAGCAAGGTGGTATTTTTATGGTTAAATTTGAGCAGGTGCATATTAAGTCCTCTTCCCAAAGAATCATAAGCAACTTTTAGAAAAGTGGTGCTGTCAAGACTGCACCTAGAAGAGGACAGCCAAGGCTAACTACTGAGCGTGATGACTAATATTAAGAGAGATACAGAATAAGCGATCTACTTCGGCCAGGAAAATAAAAAATACACTTAAAATACAAATTTCCTTAAGAAAGATTCAACGTTCAATAACAGCAGAATTATTTTAGTCATTTCAGCGTTAAAAACCTCACATCTCAAAAAAAAAAAACGAAACTACGACTGGCATACGCCAAAAAGTAATACGACATGCCTTTGGCTTTCTGGGAGAAAATTATTTGGAGTGATGAGAGTAAAATCGAGTTTAAAAATTCAAAGAAAAAAAAGAAAAGAAAGGAAAAGAGAAATTAAATTTGAAGGAGAAAATTTGAAAGGTTGGTCCAAATGGGCGGTAGAATCTTAGAAGTTGATTGTAGTGCTAATTTAATGGCTGCAGTTCAAAAAGAGGGTCTGCAAGACAATTGTATAAACCAGCAGAACAACGAACACGTGAGTCGTTGCAAAGTCATGTTGCTAATATAATTCTCTATCAAGAGTGTGTACCATTCATTCTGTGAGACCAAAACGTGTGTGCTCGCGGTTGAGTTGGTTAATGGGACTCTATTAACGGGGAACATGACATAGGCCATTTCTTTAAATCGACTTTTTTTGATAATTTTGTATTTTAGTAAATATTCTAAAGATTCTAAGAAAAAAAAAATTCCTACGAGTTTAAAAGTTACAGCCGGATTAGTGAGAGCGGATTTTTATTATGCCCCCACGAGCAGTGTTGCCGTTTGGATCCAAATGGATCCATATGAATACTTTTTTTCTTCAAAAATTGATGGATACTTATTATTTAGCCTTAGTGGAAATTTGGATACTTTTATTGAAAAATCAGTTTTATATGAAAATATAGTCATATGAAATCAAAAATGCCCTAAATTACCAAAAATTCAAAATCGAGTTTTTGATTGATTATGATGCACCGTATCCAAATATATTTTAATGCAAAATGTTACACTCCTACTACTAAAATCAACGATTTTATTAACAAAATTATCCTGAAAAAATATGGTTTTGTTTTTAGTTTAGAAAGTTTTTTGGTTCTTCTGAAAAATTTTTCAAATGATAGATAGGAATTTTTTGATTTTATATGAACCCTGCAAGCATTTTCTGAGGCATGTTTTTTGATGACTCGTTAAAAGGACTCATGAAAGAGTCTTTAATATGACTGTGAAATGATTGTTCAAAAATAAGACTCTTAAAACAGTCATTATTGCATCTGCTTTATGAGTACTCATAAAAGACACTCATTAAAGAGTCCTAAATATGACGGTTACATGATTGTTCATAAAAAAGACTCATAAAAGGATCATATATTGATTGATATATACGTAATCAGAAATAAGACCCATAAAAGAATCTTCTATGGGAGTGATGTATGAGAGAATAGAATCGGATTATTTTAAAAGCACCATATCTAATAAATAAATAAGAACTTAATCGAGAATATTTATTTTAATTGTATAAAACTTTGTAACTGTCCGTTATGGACACATACTATCCTGACATCGCTTTTCGGAGAATTATTTGTGGCGTTATATATGCATTAGAAGTGAACTACAACAAATGTTCGTTTTAAAATGACTTCTTATATGAGTCTTTAAAGAGTATTCAATATGAGTATTAAAAGAGTACTCAATATGAGTCTTTAAAGAATATTCAATATGAGTAATGAAAGAGTCCTCAATATGAGTCTTAAAAGAGTTTTAAGTAAGAGTCTAAAAACCGTTATTACTATGAGTGCAAAAAGACTCATAAAACAGTCAAAAATATGAATCATATTTTGGAGACCACAACATACGAAAATGTACTCATAAAAGAGTCATTTTTGAGCGCATTATGATAATGAACCCTCTTTTATATGAGTCTTGAAAGAGTCTTTTAAGAGTCATAATGTTTGCTGGGAAATTATGCTTTTTATTGTTAGCATTGTCATTATTGTGTATTTTTGTAATTTTGTAAACCCGTGGTTAGGGTTACAAGCAAGACGTCAAATTGAGTTAGATTTGTCAAGTTTGTTAAGAGCAAATTGACTGTTGGCAGCTCAATAGACTTTTGTTCAACAGACTCTTGCAGCTACTATTTTTAAGTGAAAAATACGATAAAAGATTTTAACAGATAGTACTCAGCTAAATCCAACAAGTTTTGTGGAGTTTTCTTGGGTTTAACGAAACTCAACTCAACCCTTGTTTACATGCAGAGCTCACTACGAGTAAGCTCCGAGTTTACTCTGCATGTAAGCACAGTATATGCCGCTTCTAATTAAATACTTTTTATGAAAATTGAATGAGATAAGAATCAAAAACTACTTTTTTGTGTTTAAAAAGTGAATATAATATAGTTTTTTGCAATTTGATACCTGGATACTTATTTGTTTTTAAGTGGATACATTTGGATCATTTCTGACCTTTTTATGGATACTTTTTTTAGAACCGTCGCGGCAACACTGCCCACGAGCACTGGGTAAGGAGTACATTAATTTTGTCACGACGTGTGTAACGTCCATAAGGAGGCGTGGTAGGTAAAGAAAAGTATATATTTTCTTGCTCAGCATCAACAGCTGAGTTGATTTAGCCCTGTCCGTCTGTCTGTCCGTCTGTCTGTGGACACGATTTCAGCCGTAATTTTGAAGCAATTGTACTGAAATTTGATATTTAATCTTTTTTCAAAAAAACTAAGATCAAGTTTGAGAATGAGCCAAATCGAATGAAAACCACGGCTACCTCCCATACAACCATAACAATGCAAACTCCATAAAGAAGCAAATATTTAAGCTACAACACTTGAATTCAGCTTATGCGAAGTCTATGTCAAAACAAAGGTGTGTTAGAAAAATTGGCGTCGTCCATCCACAAACACGGCCACCTCCCATACAACCCCAAAATTGAAACTTATATAAATAGGATTCTGTCCAAGCTACAAAAGTAAAATTAGATATTTATTGATTTTATAATAAAACTGAGACGTGTAAGAAAAATCGGCGTCATCCACCCACGAACACGCCCACCTCCCATACAACTCCAAAATTGAAAACTATATAAAAAGGCTTCTGTCCAAGCTACAAAATTTAAATGAGATATTTATTCATTTTATATAAAAATTAAGGCGCTATAGAAAAATGGGCGTCATCCATCTACGAATACGCCCACCTCCAATACAACCCCAAAATTGAATCCAAGCTTCAAAAGTAAAATTAAATATTTATTCTTTTCATAAAAAAATTACAACGTGTTAAAAAAAGTGGCATCATTCACTCTAGAACACGCCCACCTCCCATATAGCCCCTCATTGAAAATTTATAAAAAGGCTTGTCTTTACTTTGCAGGAAAGCAATTTGATATGAATGTATTTTAGACGTCATCAAAATAGTAAAATATTTGGAAATCTCATACAAAATGAGCTACAATCTAAGATTTTATACCATAACGAATCGGCCGTGGGGTTATTTTAACTTCGGCCAAGTCGAAGATATACCTTACTAATCTTTCTTTGCATTATTCTTTGTTCACAAACTTTGAACGCGTTTATCTCTAAAATAAATAAAATTTAACCATATTTTCGTACTGTTTGCGGCACTAGCGGGTTCATTTTTTGACGAATTTTTTTTTTTTTTTAATTTTTTTTTAAACTTGAGTCACTATCGTATGACACGAGCTTTTTTTTTACATTTTTTTCGATTTTTTATGAATTTTTGTTTTCGAAAAAACACACTTTCAAATTTGAAATATCGCTAAAAATTGAAAAAAAAAAAACAAAAAAAAAGTTCCTGTCATACAATTCAAAATGTTGTTAAGATTTGAATAAATCATATTTTTCCATATCGGACAATTTTTGCGACTTCCAGCGCTGCAGCCACGAGGCCCCGTTTTTTTCTCTGCCGCCAGTTTGAAGTAGACATGGGTAACGCAGCGTTGCGTTGCGTTATTGAGTTGAAGCATTTAAATGCGTTATTGCGTTGATACACTTCTTTTAAAAAAAGTAACGCAATAGCGAATTAATACAAATGCAACACTCAAAGTAAAGCCAACAGCAAGAAAAACATTGAAAGCAAATGTACAAGTTGTACGGTTCATCGAGCACAGTTGGAAAAGACAGAAAGTTGAATCAAACAAAATAAATTATGCTCGTATTATATAGAAAAGAGGTTGTGGGGAAGATGCTGTTAAGCATGAACTCTTGGAGCATGTCTGATTGGATGATGATTGAGCACACATGTGTGAATTTATTTCAAATTGAACATGTTCGATTTCAAAAGTATAAGCAAACTTAAATCGAACTTCAAACTTGTTTTGCCCACTAGAAATGTGTATGTATCTGTTTGAAAGCTCGATTAAATGATAAAAAACACAACCATCTGCTTACTTGCTGGAATTTTAGGTTTTTTAATTGTTGGTGGATGCTGAAATCTGCACTTTATTTAGATAAATTTTATACTAGCTACTATTTATTATATTCTTATTAATGAATATAGCCATAACATTAAACATTGTAAAGGATTTTGATGTTTTTTTACTTTATATGTATGAATTCTTTACCACATGACTCAACGCACTATGCAATGTTCTACTGTGAGACTTTCTGTGCTGATACGCGTCTTGTTGATACAGATACCATAATATTTTCAACAGCGGCATGACGCAATTGCGTTAACGCATTTCGCTGATACAGTTTACTGCGCTTGAGTTAGTGTATCAGCGCTGCAATTTTTACTGCGTTACCCATGTCTAGTTTGAAGCTCTATAAAACCATGTTGGTGTAAAAAATATATTTTTTGGAATTTTTTTTCTTGTAATTTGTTCAATTCTCTAAAATAAAAAAAATTTTGGGAAAATGTTTGTTTTTGACTGAGTTATGAATTTAAAAAAAAACCAAGTAAAGAAAGTCTAAAGTCGGTCTAGGCCGACTATGAAATACCCTAAACCCACTTTTAAAAAAAAATTATTGTAAATGGGCGTGTCCGTGGGCGGATGAAGTCCATTTTTCCAAACCATCTTTGTCTTGTCATAAAAAACATACGTGCCAAATTTTAGCTCTGTAGGTTAAACACATGCTTATTTATTGCGTTTTCAATTTTTGGGTTGTATGGGAGGTAGGCGTGTCCGTGATTGGATGACGTCCATTTTCCGAAGACATATTTGTGTTGGTATGAAACACATACATATCAAATTTTATTGTTGTAGGCTAATTATGAGCTGAGCTATGCAGTTTTCAATTTTCGCGTTGTATGGGAAGTAGGCGTGTCCGTGGGCGGACGATGTCCATTTTTCAAAAACATCTTTTTTTTGTTATAAAAAATATACGTGCCAAATTTTAGCTCTTTAGGTTAAACAGAGGCTTATTTATTGCGTTTTCAATTTTTGGGTTGTATGGGAGGTGGGCGTGTCCGTGAGCGGATGACGTCCATTTTTCAAAGACATCTTTGTGTTGATATAAAACATACACATACCAAATTTTATTGTTGTAGACTTATTATGAGCTGAGTTATGCAGTTTAAAATTTTTGCGTTGTATGGGAGGTAGCCGTGTCCGTGGGCGGATTCCAAAAATATTCAATAGTGCAGATCCTTGGGTACATGTGACCATGTGTACCAAGTTTCATCCAATTATCTCAACTCCTTCTTCTTATCCTGTGTATACGGACAACACACAGACGGACGGACGGACGGACGGACGGACATACATAGATAGCTCGACTCACGTGGTGACGCTGATCAAGAATATATATACTTTTCTATACCGGACTCGCTTCGTTCTATGCGTTACAAACGTTTGCACAAAGTTAATATACCCTGACCTTTCAGGTTTAAGGTATAAAAATGTCTGTTTTCTCTGCCGTGAATGTTATGTTCCACCTTAATATGAGGATATAATCAATTAATGCAGTTTTGTAACAAATTGTCATATTCCCTCACTTCCCCTTCGGATCCCACCGAATAGTGAAATACCTATCATCACAGTAGCATTCAATTCAACTTGAATTGAAATTTGATATTCTTTTGTGTTGTTGCTTTAATGTTATCGTTTAAAGCAGTCCAGTGTGTCTTTTGTATGCTCTGAGTCCCAAGTCAAAATTCTACTTCCGCAGCGGTTTTCGCATGATTCGAGACTTCATCGCTTTGATGTCTTGTGGTGTTCTTAATTCAATCATGGTCTTCTTACAATTACATGAATCATCTCATTATCATGAATTGCTTAAATTATTCATGTAATTGATAACTGAATCAGAATTCATGTATGTGATTCTTGCTGATCATGTAAAAATTTATAATTATTGTGTACTTGTCTGGTTCAGTGTAGGTAAGTAAATATAGCGATTGTAATTAGGGGGAAAAGCAAATTTGAAAGTTTTTTATATGGCGAGGAAACTATTTTGTAATTTGTTTTGTAATGCCTGTATCTCTTTGTTATCAAAACATCCTCCCCCAAAGAAATCCTGATTACGACCCTGGGTTAACCTACATCTATTTAATGTGATTTCTTTCAACCCTCAGTAGAGTGAAACTTATCCCTTTAGACAAACCACCCTTGGCTTACGACATTTGTCTAATTTAGGGCTTAAGGTCAGTTTTATCTCGGAAGATACTGAAGCCTTTCCATGCTTTTCTGAGAGTACATGGAAATTTAAGACTTCAGAGATAGTTAGTTGCATCTCGAACTTTGTTTCTCGAACTTTCAACTTTTTTTTTTTTTTTTTCTTATAAAAACTTTGAAACGTTTAGCTGACGCGGCTTTTGTTTTTATGATTTGTATCTCTTAAGGTCATAAATTATAGGAAAATATTTTTCTCAGCCTAGTAGTATTTTTAATTTCAAGACATGATATTATTTTTTTAACTTTTTCTTTTCGTAGCTATAGCTATAGTTTAACCATAAGTCATGATTAGCAATTTTTAGAGTTTCTTCAACTTTTCGCTCGGTTTTTGGGTTCGTTTAGTTGTTTAGCCTTTTCTATACAAACCGACAAACAAACCTTTCTGAATTCTTTTTCTGCAATTTTAAATTTTTGTAAGTCTATAACTACTCATTATGAACAAAGAAAGCATTTATATGTGAACACAAAACCACTCACATTAAAACAACTCAACAAAAAGTTTACGTTTCGCTACTTTCCAGCAAACCGTTAAAGTCAAGTCAAGAAGTTGACGATTTTTGGCAAAATTTTTAAATATTTTCTATATAAATTTCACCTTTACTGTCACACACTGTTACGCACAGTAGTCTCAGCTGCATATTTGGCTACGTTATGTGATTAAAAATAAAATTTTACCCTGGCATACAATTAAAACATTAGAGAGATGGCAGAAACAAAAAAAAAAAAACATCATAATAAGACAGCATCAAAAATGCGTAAATTATATTCATAAGTTTTTTTTTATTTTTTGCCCTTTTTTTGCGCGATTCAATGGTACCAACCTAACAACATTAAGATTTATGCAATTCATGGCATGATGATTGAACCAACACAGGTAGCAGCCAGCCAAGCCATACAGTTAGCCATAAGTTAACAAAAGTGATTTATGCCGGACTTTTTTAAGGCTGTTGTTGTTTACATTGCTTTTGAGAAAGAAAGAAAGAAATAATAAAAAACCATCAAGTAATAGATTTATAATAGTTGAAATGAAGGCATCAGTTGTAGATATAAAATCAAAACGAACTTGATTTGTTTTACTCAGTTTCCGCAATAAAACGATTGACAACGATGCTAATTATGGCAGCAATGAATGAATGAATGAGTTGTGAGCAGCAGCAACAACAAGATGTAAGATCGATGAAATAAAAGCATAACTTCATGCGCATGCGCAACGTCTAACGTCGACAAGTTAATGACTGCTGCATGTTATTTTTGTACCTTAGTTGCTGTTGTTAGTTTGGCAAAATTGTCTGGCTAAAACGCATAAATTCATAAAGAAAATATTGTTGATCATTGTTGACAGTGAAAAATTCAAACGTCAACGCATGAAAATTGAAATAGTGCGGAGAGATTAAAGGAAAACGCATGCTAATAGCAGGAAAAATTAAAAAGGATTATATTGTGGTTTGTCGTATGACGGTATATAATTGGCATGCATATATAAATGATCTAGGAAATTGTAATTGGAACTAAGATAAGGTGCAGCGGAAAACTATTTCGCAAAGTTATCTCACAGTATTTAAAGAGATGAGCGTGAAATGAGCATGACTCAGTGTCAAGAGTGATAGCCTAAACACATTGACTGCGGCTGCAGCATGGAGGTGAATGTGGTGAAATTGTTGCAACGACAATGCGTCATTGCAGCAATGTTGCTGTCGTCGATTTAGAACTTTTTCTATTTTTACGTGCGACAAGAGTAAGAACATCGGCATTTGGCAATGTTTTCGTTTAATTTCGTGCTTCTTTTGTGTTTTTTATTGTTCATTCTCATTGTGTTTGTGTTAAGTGATTGTTTTTTAATGATAATTCGATGTTTAATAATAATAAAATACGGCTTCTAATGATGCATCCAAAATAATAAAGTCGTAGACAACATGCCAACATTTTCGTTTTCACCTCGTGTTGTTATGTTGCAGCCGCAGTCAATGTGTGTAGGCTATGATGCACTCGGCAGTGCTGTTGTTAAATTTAAATTTTTAATTTTGCAGTCTGACATAGTCGCTTATTTTATGCAAAATTAAGATAAGTACAAGCATTTGTTTCATATTTCACCGACTACAGTTACAAACTCTCTACAAACGTGCTTAAAATTCTCGAGTAAATCATAAGTTTTATTCAAATTCCACAAAACTTGTCACAGTGATTATGAAAAAAACTATTCTAAGCAAACATGGCTGATAAAATTTAAAAAATGAGCACATTAAGCTTAACACTAAGCAACAAAAAATACGCATACAAGCACTGGTAATGCGACACCACCGCAAATATCCGTTTGCAAGTTGGCCACTGTTTGTTCGACCAAGTATTTGTCTGTCTGTCTGCCTGTTAGTAATTGCTGAAATAGGTTTCCATTCATATGAACAGCAAACAAACAAACACACACGACGTGTGAGAAAGAATTTTGCAATTGCATATTTTTCTATTAAGCTTTTTCTACTGTTTTGCAATAAAAAACCCGCACATTTCTGCAGATAAACAAAGCATAAAGCAAACGTTCACACACATACACTGGCAAAGAATGCCTACCATAAGAAGTCTCAAAAAAATAGAAATATTTGTGAAAAAACTTATTTATTGTCGCTGCAGTGCTGCTGCATATCGTGGTTTTGGTGTGATATTTTGAAACACCTGCAAAAATGACTGCACCAAAAATATATGAAAAAAAAACAACGTGGTAAGAATAAGTTCATAGAATGGTATAGTTCTTAACTGATTTGGATAACGGTTTATAATGCTTGATTGATAGTTATAACGACAATGTGTTTGACAATATATCGTTAGATTACAAATGCTTGTAAAAGGTTTTTTAACAAATTTTACTGGTGGCGTCGTTAGCATAAGTAATAGCCTGTTTGTCTGCCACGTGGTTCGAATCCTATACTTTCGTATCTTTTTCGTTAAAATTTGAATAGGTACGAGTATGTCAAATGGAAAATATTTATGTTCAACATTCACTTAAGAGTCTATTTCATTATTTTTTTTTTGATTGAGTTTTTATTTTCTTATGTTCGGATTGAATTTTTCAAATAAATCTTGTTTTTTGCTTCTTCAAGAAAGTAAGTTTTTTCTAGACTACTGCATCAGCATTTCGGTCTGCTTATGAAAAAAAATATTTTGCACCAGATTTTGGTATTCGCAAACATGAACTCTCTTGGTGTAAATTAGTACACGTTATCGCTTGGTCCGAAATTCAACGAATTTTTTGCTTGCCTTTTTAAAATTAAATTTCTTTAAAAATTAGGCGATGTACTCATTCTCCGCTTTTTAATTAAATTAAAAAAATTTTGCAAAATCGGTTGAGAAACACGTCAGAAAATTGTTCTTAACTGTTTTCTCTTTATACATATATAGACTAGTAAAGCAGCCCTTGATACGACGGGTCATATTCAAAATAGTCAAGTAGCAGACGATATGACAGCATTTTTACATTCACCTGTGTGTACCTTCACCTTCACCTTTTACATTCAATGTGTACTTACGGATAATAAAATAAATTTGTATATCAAATAAATTTTGTGTGCATACTTTTAGGCCGACAGTTAAAAGTTTAAGTGATATTTGGTTGTATGAGCGAAACAGGTTCTGGCTCAGGCTGAATATGTTTTAAAAAGCATATGTTTTTCTATGAAAAGTTTGAGCTCTATATCGCATGGAGCAGAACTTTTTTAAATTTTTTCTAAAAATAGAAAAACAATATTTTAAAAAAATGTAATTTTGTCAGTAAAATCACAGAGGGTAACCTTGATTTTTTGATGGCTCTGACAGTTTATAAATTTAATATCAGTAAAAATAAATTCAACTAAAATGCGCTATAAGCCTTGAAAGCAACTAAAAATGAAAATTCGAGTTTTTCTTTTTTTTAACCGACTTCAAAAAGGAGGAGGTTCTCAAGTTGGTTGGTTTCTCTGTTTTTTTTTTTTTTTTTTTTTTTTTTTTTTTTTTGTGAATGTATGTACATCGATTACTCCTAAAGTACTTGCCCGATTGCCGTAATTTTTTGTCAACATATAGAGATTATCAACGCGGAGGTGCCCGTTTATGAAAGGGGGCGGTATTCGGAAAAGGGGCGTGTCTGTATAAGAAAAACACTGTATCTCAGTAAATATTGACACTACGGTAATAAAATTCACGATAAAATTACAAGGGCAAGCACAAGTATTAAAAATGACGATCACTTAAGTGGGCGTAATTCTAAAAAAGGGTGTGGCAATATTGTAAAAACTCTGTATCTCGACGAAAATTGACACTAGAGTACTGAAATTAAGTACAGAGGTAGGTACAATTATTGGAAATTACTATAACAAAAGTGGGCGTAATTCGACAAAGGGGTGTGGCAATGTAAGAGAATTACTGTGTCTCGAATAATATTGATACTAGGGTACAGAAATTTATTACAAAGGTAAGAAAAATCACTACAAATTTTTGTAAAAAAAAAATGGGCGTTAATCGAGAAGGGGAGTGGCAATATTAAAAAAAACACTGTATCTCGATTACTATTGACACTACGATACTAAAATTAAGTACAAAGGTAGGTACAAATATAACAAATAACTGTCAGTAATGTGGGCGGTATTCGATAAAGGGGCGTGTCACTGTAAGAAAAACACTGTATTTCAGTAAATATTGACACTAGAGTACTAGAGTTAATAAAATTCACAGAAAAAATGCAAGGGTAGGTAAAAAATAACAGTCAATTAAGTGGGCGTTAGTCGACAAAGAGGTGTGGCAATATTAGAAAAACTCTGTATCTCGAATAATATTGACACTAGAGTACTAAAGTTAACTACAGGGGTAGGCACAGTTATAAAACAATTAATTTCAATACAGTGGACCTCGTTTGATAAAGGGGTGTGGCAATATATAAAATACACTGTATCGCGAATAATATGGACACTAGAGTACTGATATTTAGTATAGAGGTAGGCACACTTATAACAAGTTTTTGTGAATAAAGTGGGCGTCATTCGACAAAGGGGTGTGGCAATATTAGAAAACACTAAATCGAATACTGACACTACTAACTGAAAAAGTACAGACGCAGGCACAATTATTACAAATTACTACCGAAGAATTGGGCGTTATTCGACTAAGGGGTGTGGCAGTGTGTAAAAAACTGTATCATATTGACTTAAGGGTGGTAAAATTCATTGTTAGAATGGGTAGAACTATTGAAAACACTATGACAAAGAGTGTGATATTCTCGACAAAGAGGCGTGTCAATATTATAAACACACTATATTTCAGTCAATATTGACAATGGGGTAGTGATAAAAATACAAGAGTAGGTACTGATAAACACACTGACAAAGACCAGAATAAGAAACGACAGAAAAGCATTTTTCCATATTATGAGCATAAATAATTGGTGTTTAATTAATTTATACACTTTTTTAATATATATCATTTTCTCTAAAAAGAAAGAAATAAAAACTTTTTAACAAAAAAAAAAACCTACTTCAAAATCACTAGAAAGTAAAAAATAATTTTAAATTACTTTTACTATTTATTTCTTGGTCAAATTTGTATTTTTATAATAAATATATTTATTTTTTTATGATAATAAGAGCTTCGAAGTCGGCGCTAATATAATCAGATTTTTTATGCAGCTGCAACACACATATAGCATTTTAATTAAGATTTAAGAAAAGTTAAGATTACAAATTAATACAGCGTCACCCAAGCAGGATATTTACAAATAAAAAAGTCTTAAATAGAGTAGGGATGGCGAAAAAATCATGATTTTACATCAATGATTAGCGCTGACTAGAAGCTTTTATTATCATAAAAAAATAAATATATTTATTATAAAAATACAAATTTGACCAAGAAATAAATAGTAAAAGTAATTTAAAATTATTTTTTACTTTCTAGTGATTTTGAAGTAGGTTTTTTTTTTTGTTAAAAAGTTTTTATTTACAACAAAAATCATTTTTGCCCCATATTATGAGAAAATATAAAATTGGTATCATTTTAAAAGAAGTAAATTATATATCAACAACAAAGTAAGGTACAATTTTTATTAATTTTTTAAGCTAACTGGTAAAACTTAAATACAAAAAAGAAACAAATAAAATCTTTTCAAAGATGGCGGAGCTATTGACTTCCCAATTCAGAACGTTCAATTTGAGACAGTTTTTTCTCTCTCTCTTCGCATTTGGTTGAAATGCACGCTAAATAACTAACGGCAATAATAAGAAAATTTATTTTAAATACCTTTTGGTTACAGCTACACAGTTATTGTTATCAAAAAAAACAAACAAAACAACAAATGGCGCTATGATATGGTATGGTATGGTATGGTATGGTATGGAATGGAAAGGTCATATAAGGTAAAGTAAGGTAAGAAAATGGTAGGTGGTTCCGTGCGGGCTTAAGGTTCGTTAAGAATCTCTTATTAGTTTTAATTAGAGTAGTGGTATAGAAAAAAAACAACAAATTGGCCATTTTAGCACTTGAAAGGACTTTGACCGAGCTTGTTATGATCAAATGTGTTGTGTGTGTTATTAAATGTTTTGCACACAATTGACCGAGAACTGGACCTACATGTTTTATGCCGACTCCGAACGGCTAAAGTTCATGTTCTCAAGAAGCTTTACATGGCATTATTTAATCTCTGAGGTTTGCCATTGTCTGCAGAGAGGTGGTGACCGATCAGAAAAGTTTTTTTATTGATAAAACTTTTTCGCAGTGACTGGAGATTGAACTCGATCGATCGAGTTATTCTGAAAATAATATTGACAAATAATATTTTAAAAATAATAACAAAAATTGGAAACCGTTGAAATTCGACCAAGATATTGTCAAGGAAAGACGAACTTTTAAATTCAAGACACCTGTTTTCGCGTATTTCACAATTGATCAAATGATTGAAACTAAATTTTTTTTAAGAAATTTTTATTTTCGGAAAAATTCAAATTCGACAAACATACGATTCAATAAATCTCTCTCAACTAAATTTCATTTTGATCAAAGAGTGGATTTTTTTACAAAAATCGCATTTTTCTCTTAAAAAGTTGGGAACCTTCTCCATCAGATATATCATTTATATATACATTCTGCACATCTATGTTATAGAATCAACCTTTCGAATGATGATAAGATTCATTCGTATTGAGTTAAAATTAATATTAAACAAGTAAAGAAAATCTAAAGTCGGTCTAGGCCGACTATGAAATACCCTAAACCTACTTTTCAAGACAAAAAATTTTTATTGTAAATGATCGTCTCCGTGGGCTGATGAGGCCTAACTTTATATGCATTTAAATGTTGATGAAAAATTTACACATACCAAGTTTTATTCCTGTAGCTCACAGTTAATGCCTTTATTGTGCTTTCGCTATGGGAGGTGGGCGTGTTCATGGACGGATTAATCCCAATGTTGGAACACACCTTAGTTTTGGTATAAAATACATACATACCAAATATAATTTCTCTATGTCCAACATAACCTTATTTTTGGGTTTTAAACTTTTTGGGTTGTATGGGAGGTAGGCGTGTTCGTTGGCGGATGACGTCCATTTTTCAAAACCATCTTTATCTTGTCATAAAAAACATACGTGCCAAATTTAAGCTCTGTAGGTTAAACAGAGGCTTATTTATTGCGTTTTCAATTTTTGGGTTGTATGGGAGGTGGGCGTGTCCCTGAGCGGATGACGTTCATGTTTCGAAGACATCTTTGTGTTGATATAAAACACACACATACCCAATTTTATTGTTGTAGACTTATTATGAGCTGAGTTATGCAGTTTTAAATTTTTGCGTTGTATAGGAGGTAGGCGTGTCCGTGGGCGGATTCCAAAAATATTCAATAGTGCAGATCCTTGGGTGCATGTGACCATGTGTACCAAGTTTCATCCAATTATCTCTACTCCTTCTTCTCATCCTGTGTTTACGGACAACACACAGACGGACGGACGGACGGACGGACATAGATAGCTCTACTCACGTGGTGACGCTGATCAAGAATATATATACTTTTCTATACCGGACTCGCTTCGTTCTATGCGTTACAAACGTTTGCACAAAGTTAATATACCCTGACCTTTCATGTTTAGGGTATAAAAATCGTACGGCAAAGCTCAAAATTCACGTATAAATACATAAGATTTTTGCATGATTTTTTCAATAGAGTTGCTCGGTGTATTTCCGAGTTACCTTTATACAGGTCTCAATTACATAAAACTTGAAAAAAAATAAAAAATGGGTCCCTCCATGTTTTAGGCCAGCCTACTTAGCTTATTATTTGTCTAAGCTATTTTATCAAAACAAATATGTTCTTGATCTGCGTCATCCCGTTGATCGAATTAGCCCTAACCGTCATTCTGAGTTTTATACGCACACACAAGTTAAGACAAAAGAATTCAGATAACTTCAGTAAACTTGATATTCATATTCACATGAACCCGCAGATCAGCAATATTTAATATTTTTAGAATCATAACACGGGCACGCCTACCTTCCATACAATCCAAAAATGGAAAAATTTATAAAGAGGTTTATATATAAGCAACAGGGCTAAAATATGTACAAAATATGGGTGTCATCCCCAAATGAACATATCCATCTCCCATACAACACATATAGTGAAAACTCTAAAAAGATATTGTTATTTGAGCAACAAGGATAAAACTTGATATTTGTGTATGTTATGTAAAAACTAAGATGTTTACGAAATACAAACGCCATCTATCTACAAACACCATCTCTCACACCATCTCCAAACACCAACCCACAAATCTTTATTTGATCTACAGAGATAAAACTTCATGTGTACGAATATTACATAAAATATAAGATGTAAACAAAGAATAAGTCTCCTCTGCCCACAAGCACGTCCACGCTTTCCTTGATATCGAAGAGCCTTCAATAATACATCATATGAGTGCACTAGAAGGGCACTTAACAATTTTATATGCCACCAGTTATAAGCATGTGGATTATGACGAAACTCACTAGTAGAGTATCCACGCCTGCTTGGATAACACTTCACTCAAAGCAACTACAACCAGGTGAAGTCCGCAAGGGTGCGTCCCATCACCCCTGCTTTGGTCCCTAGTTGTAGATAGCCTCCTGGTCGAGCTCAAAGAAACTGGGATAGATGTGGTTGGGTAGCAGTCATCATACGAGAGAGCTTTGAAAGTACAGTGTCTAACGTTCTACACACTAAGGGAAAAAGTTATGTAGTCAGTACAGCGACAGCTATGTAAAATCTATTCACTGCAACTTGTATGAGAACGCAACGAGAGCAGTATTTACTGCGTAAAGGGAGCGTGTACTGACTACATATCAATTTATTCACTTTTTAAAATTAATAAAAAATGTATTCAATACATAATGTTATGTGTTGAATACATAGCAGACTTCAATAGATACAAGCAACGTGTACTCAATCAACGTGTTATGTAATTTTTTACAAAAACTTTACTCAATACATAAAATATAGACTCAGTACACGTCCCCCTTATACGATTAAAGTGACACATTTATTTAGTACATAACATATGGACTCAGTACACGTATCTGTTGAACATTGGCACACGATTATGCTGTTTTATATCATTCGTTTCTTGATTTTCAAATAAGCAACACCTCTAAAGTATGTAGAAAATCAGAGCGGGAATGATTTTATCCACTGTACTCTAGAACAAAAGCGATGATTGGATAAGTTATAAATGGCTGGGTTTCTCTAAGTAATTGGCAATTATTTTGTGAAATCTAGTCATTTCTTTATTAAGTTATTTATTGCATTTGCTGAGAGGGTGCTTTAGGCACAGGCATGAATTGTGTATATATTCAATACATGAAATTATGAACAAAAATTATATAATGAATACATTATGCATGTACTCATTGCATAAAATTATGTTTTTAACATGTGTAATGAGTAAATTATTTATGTACTCATTAAATGAATGTATGCACTAAAAATATGTAACGAGTAAATTATGTATGTACTCATTACATAAAATTATGCATTTAAAATATGTAATGAGTAAATAATGTATGTACTCATTGCATAAAATTATGTACTCCAAATATGTAATGAGTAAATTATGTATGTACTGAGTCAATAATCTATGTAATACGTACATAAGATCTTTACTCATTACATAAAATTATTTGTAACAGTTTGCGATGAGTACAGTGTGAATGTACTCACCACATACATCCATGAATTCACGACACATATTTATGCGTTGAGTACATACAATTCTTTATTGACTACATAACCGCTTAAAAGCATTATGTAGTCAATAGAGATTTCAACATGTACTCAATACATAAAAAATGTAAAATTTTTGTGTGCAGAAAACTATGCGATGAGTACATAAATTTATGTATTGAGTCCATAGGTTTTTCCCTCTGTGCAAGCAGCACTGAACACATTACATAGATGGTGTCTTAACAAAGGCCTCTCTGTTAACCCAAAAAAGGAAGTTATTTTTCTTTTTACAAAACGACGTAAGCTTAATCTTACTCGCCCGGAACTCTTTGGGAAAAAAGGAGATTTTTCCAATTCAGCAAAGTATCCAGGAGTGGTCTTGGATAGCAAACTGTTCTGGAACCTCCACATTGACCGCATTATCAGCAGATCAATAGCCTCATTGTGGACCTGCAGCAGAATTTGCAGCAAGAATTGGGGAATAAGCCCTAAGAAAAGATGTACACTTTGATCATCAGAACCACACTATAATATCGGTGATTCCATGTCAAAAGGCACACTTTTCTGACATCACTATTTTTGAAACTTCTGAAACTTTTTTGATGGATTGTTGATGATGGTAAATTTCGGGATAAGAAAAAACAACTTTTTGCCATAAAAGTACTTTAAAAAAATGACACCACTAGAAAGATCCATTCAAGGTACTTAAACTATACTTGAGTTTATTTTCTGTACGACTTACAGTTAAGAAGATAGAGCTGTTTAAATACATGCATCTATTTAATTTTTGTATGATTTTCAATGTTTTTGACAGTGCATAACTTTGCAAAAAAAAAAATTTCGCAATAATAAAAAACACAGAATATGTTTTTTTAATGTGAACTTCTAACCTACAAAATTTCATAAAAATCGGAAGCACTAAGGTCAGATTTTTATAAAAATTTATCGAAATGATATGGAATCACCGATATGCGTCTGTAGTGTGGTTCGTTCATTCTAAGCGGTTAGAATGAGTGCAAAGATGTGCAGGGATATGTTTGACAGGCTGCATTTAGGGGAATTCTGCATGCCCCTAAGCTGCTTTAACAAAAACTTCATCGTTGTTATACCCCCATATCTAACTGGAAACACGAGAAACTAAGCCCATCCGAAAATTACCTTGTGTGGTATACGGACGGTTCCAAAATGGAGGAAGGCACTAGAGCTGGAATCTTTTGAGGACACTCCAATGACAGTCACTCCCACAGAGCAGGTCAGTTTAACACAATCTTTCAAGCGAAAATCCTTGCCATTAATAGATGTATCAGACTGGAATGTCTGAATAATAATAGGGGTAAAACAATTTTCGTCTTCTCCGATAGTCAGGTTGCCCTAAAAGCTCAGAAATAACCCATTATTAAATCCAAGCTAGTGTTAGAGACTGTCAATTTCCTTAACGACCTGGCCGTACAAAATAACAAAATAACCCTTCAGTAGATTCCTGCCCACTGTGGCTTTGACGGGAATGACAAAGCAGACTCTCTAGCCAAACAGGGAGCAGAATCACCATTTACAGGACTGGAACCATTCTGTGGTGTTAGTAAGAATCTCTTCAAGCAGCACGTCAAAACAACCTCATTCCGTGAATCTCAAAATTATTGGCAGAACAGTTTAGGACAGATATATACTAAACTAATATTCTCAGAACTCTCACCTAAGAAATCGAAATTCCTTATCAACTTAAAGAGAAAAAAGAGATCTAAAGGCGATGACCGGATTCATAACTGAATACTGTAAACTAAAGAAACATCTTCAAAAAAAGAATCTCGCTACTGATTCACTATGTAGACTATGCCTTGAGGATGAAGAAATCTTTAAACATATTCTCATTGAATGTACAGCTCTTCTCCGTATAAGGAAGAGAAACCTAGGCAGCGAAATAATCACACAAAAACATCTTGTTAATCTTAACCTCAAAAGAATACTATATTTTCTGAAAAAAACTAAAGCAATTAAACTGCTTTAAATAAGCTATGACATAATAGGCATCACATGATGCGGCAGTGTCAAAGCTGTATAACTCACCGTAAACATATCTATCAATCTATCTATCTGTCTATCTTTCTACAAGTATTGTTTTATTTCTCACACTGTAATTTAGGAAAAATCAAGGAATATAATTTCCAATATTTGAGTACCTGGAAGTTTTGAGTTCAATATAAGTAATTGAGTTCAATAAAAATTTAAATAGTGTCTATTGCCAAAATGTTGGTGAGATGACCATTTGTATATGGGCATTGCCACCAAAAAGTCAACCGAGGCGAAAAAATTAAAAGTTCTTGATAACAATGTTTGATGTCTTATTCACATCAGGAAACAATCAAATTTAAGTAATTTAAATACATTTTACATTTATGAATATCTTATTGCGAAATATTCGGATGCAAAGAGCTCAAATGTGAAATACTGCTTATTTTGATATTTCTTTGGTATGTCTTGTCTTTATAACAGTTATTAAACAGCAACATAAAGCATTGACTTTTGCTTGCTCAAATCTTTCTAAGAGTAAAAAGAACGAAAAAACACAATCATAAGTAACCACGCAATGAAAAACAACGGTAAATTTTTGATTTGCTTTTTCGTTTAGTTAGTTGTCACGTTCGACATGCAAAAAGAACATTTATACTCAGTGCGTCGGAAGAACATGCAGTAAGCTGACAAAATAATTATCTGAAATTGAGTTTATTCATGCGACTTTAAAACAAATGTGAACCGGTAAAAAAATAAAAAACTTGTGTTGTTTTAACTTGTATAAAGTTGGTCAAGAGCGACATGGTAAATGAGAAATTCAAAATTAATTTTTTTTTTTTTTTTGCTTACATAGATCGAATATTAATGTAAATACGCACTTAACAAATTTTTATTTTAAATGTAGATGAGCACAAACAACGATGAAAAAAACAAAAATAGACACGGTACAACACTCCAAAAAATCTTTAAAGGTTTCTCAACGGTTTCTTAAGGTTTTGGGTTCGCTGAATCCAAATCTGAAGTCAGAATTTTCGGATCACCCTAGGTTTTCGAGCTACAGGGGAGGCAGAACCCTAACCCCTACTGTTAATAAAATCAATTTAACCGACCCCCATACTTTTTCAAGAGGAACATTTTTTGCCTTGAAACCCATCCCCTCCGACCCCTCCGTATGGGGCTTCCATACAAATTTTATGATTTTTACATAAATTTTATATGAAAATTTTATTTAAAAAAAAAAATTTCATTAATATGAATTTATTTGAATACAAAAAATACAAAAAAATTATTATTTATTTTTGGTATTTCTTTAATTAAATGTTTAGAACCTACATAATTATAAATAGGCAAACAGAAAATTTGTCGAATTTCGAATATTAATAAAATTAGTTTTTTGCTTAAATAAAAAAGTTCACATAAAAATATATAAGAATCATAAAATTTGTATGGGAGCCCCCAAACGGAGGGGTTAGAGGGGATGGATTCCAAGGCAAAAAATGTTCCTCTTAAAAAAGTAATGGAGGTCGGCCATATGCATTTCATTAATAGTAGAAGGTTAGGGTTTTGCCTCCTCTGTAGCTCGAAAACCTAGGGTGACCCGAAAATTCTGACTTCAGATTCAGATTCAGCGAACCCAAAATCTTTGGAAACCGTTGTGAAACTTCTTGAGATTTGCAAAAACTTCAGTTTTGTTGTACAGTATAGATGTCTATTATATTTACACAAAACCATAATCATGAAAGTTTTTTAAGTTTTTTATTATTATGTTTGAATAAATATTTTGGTTGACTTATGCATAGTTTCTTTATTTGTATTTCATTATAGAGCAGAAAAATAAAACAACTATGGTGTTCGAAAAAAGTGTCACGTGCGACATGTCACGTGTGACCATCTATTTTATTGAATAAAAAAAAAAAATAAATCCTATATGTCTACAATGCTAGCCATTTTTAAGGAACATCAATGCACAACATTAAAAAAAACTTTCATAAAAACATTGCTTCCCATTTCGCTGAAATCCGCGTTTGAATTTTTTGCCACGAAAACCACTTCTGTTTTTGGTCACGTGCAACCACCTTGGTTTTTTGCTAATATCTTAAGAACTAAAAATGACCCAACAATTGACAATACCAATAATTAAAGGGCTAATTGAGAGCTATAAGGCTCGTCTTTTGTTTTTTTGTTTTAAATTTGTTTAATTATAACATTTTTTTCACTTAAAATGTGTACAACAGTCACGTTCGACACCATGAAAATGCCCATATGCATATTTACCGAATTTTGTTTTTTTTTTATCGAAAAGGACCTTTAGCAGAAATGATCATTTTGAAGTCCTCTACCTTTTGAAGTACTAATGGCTGACTTTTTTCTCAACACAAATCCATTTTGCTTTCGTTAATTTAAATATTCCCAACTATAACGACTTAAATTGACTTCATGTTTAATTTAAGTTTTTTTATTTCTTTCCGTACAAGCTTAAATTAAACGCATGCTAAATTTTCCCTTTTTTTGCTACTTTTTAAATTTTTTTTTCAATAAATATTGCTGCACCTTGCAATAAAAAAGTGAAAAGAAGCCGCTTTGTTGAACATGCCTTTCGAATTGGGTCAGCTGAACAACAAACACAACAACATTATATAGCAAGCTATGCAATTATATGCAGGCGATGCAAATTCTGTTAGAACGAAGTCCTTGTTGTTGTTGTTGTTGTTGTTGTTGCGCACTCAAAGGCCAACAGGAAAACGGAAATGAAGGAAAATCTTCAACATATTAAAGCAACTAGATAGAAAAGGAAATTAAAAATTCCGATTAAAGCAAAAATAAAAAGCTTTTGCTGACAGTGCAGAAAAGCAGCTTGAATAACAGTAAAACAGTAGAACAAGTTAATTAAAAAAAATTATTACTTACTTAGATATTGGCAAGAAAATGTTTTAGCCAATTATTATTCAAGATAGCTAGTTGAAACCATAAAGCAGCATTAAAACACAAGAGCTCTGCATTTTAAATAATAGCTCACACTTAATTAACGCTTCATTAGAGATAATAAATATGAAGACAATGCCAATAACAACAACAACAACAACAACAAACACTGACTGCATGACACAAAAGCACGTAATTATTAAACAGACAAAATACAACAACATAATATAATTTAAGCTATTGAAAGCACAAAATCTACACAATTAACCAAAGTACAGCAATATTTTGTATTTGCATGCAAATGGCATACAGCAAGAGACGAGGAGAGGAACGTACGGTCGCATGGTGGAACAGACAAAAGACACAGCGCAACGCACGTGACAAGCAAATGCGTTGCTGACACATGACACATGTTTGTCACCTTTCTACATCCACAAATATCAGATATCTTCAAAATATGATAAATAAAGTAAAAGGAACAAATTGTGACTTAATGCCAATGGCCACAGATGAATGGATGAATGTCTCCAAAATGCAGCGGCAACACGAAGACACGCGCTCAAGTGACAAGTTGTGACTAGACAGCATAAAATAAAATTTATGTTTGTCAAACAATTGCTTGATTTTTGACTTGAAGATGCTTTTTTGAAGATGGCTTTTTATACAGCGCAGCATGATTTTTACCTAATTTTTTTTTTTTTATTATTCTTTTGATTTTTATGTAAGAAAGAAAGCTTTCGTTAAACTCAAAAAAAAAAAAAAAAAAAAAATAATTTTAACAACTGCTTTGAAATAAGCTGTTTATTTGCTTTAATTTGCAATTCAAAATAAAGACAAACTCGTACGAGCTGCAATTGTAGTATTTCAGTGTGGGGGTAGGGAAAGAGACAGCGAAATCACATGAATGCAAATTTTTGGTTGGTTGTCATGTCAAAAATAATTCGTCACAGATAGTTGATAACGTGATGTTGAAAAATAGTGTTGGCAAAAATATTTCCTTATTAGCTGAACAAGTAGTTTTTGGCTAGTGGTTTGCGATCCGCCATTTTGAATTCATATTTAAAAAACATGTGCTGTGAATTGATTGCACTTTGATTCGATGAGATGCATTGCAGGATAAAATTGTTCTAGAGCTACGAATAGAGTTTTACACTCAGAAAAAATTGTCTCGGAATATGATAAAAAAGGCATCATATTTAGAGAAAAATGGTGTAGACTTTGCTCCAGAGAATGCTTTTCTCTAATTGCGATACTTAAAATTCTCTAAAAATGATAAAAAGGTTCCATGAAATAGAAAAATATATCGTTTTTAGAGAAAAATACTTTTTTTTTTGAGAAAATATTTGTTTTTATTGAAGAAAATACTTCTCATAGTGAATTTTTTTATCAAAATATAAGAAAAGTTATTCATTTTCAATAAAATTTCTCTATAAATGAGAAATTTTTTGTGCGAGAAAAATACTTATCATTATTAGAGACATTGAAATATTTCCATTTCCTAGAAGTAAAGAAATATTTCTTCGAAAATGTGAAAATTTATTCTAATTGAAGAAAATTTTATTTGAAAAAGAGAAAATTGCTATTATCAAAAATAGGGAAATTTTGTACCGGAGCAAGGTATGTGTTTTTTTCTCAGTGTAGTTAAGTTTATTTATATATCTCGACAAATAAGGCAAAAGAGCTTAAAAGCATTTAAGTCTACGTTCATTTGCAATTTGAAAAGTTACATCAAAATTTGAAAAAATCTATCCTTGATAGAAAAGTCGTTGAGATGCAGAATTTTTCAATGTTGCATTCTTAATAAAACGTATTAAAAGTAGACCTCTATGCCAACTAGTATTTTCAATAAATGCAAAAACGTCAAGAAAACCATTTTTCCAAAATCATAATAAATTTGTTACCAGGGCTCTTTTTCCAAAACACACCTACAAACTTAATGTTGACTTAGTTGTATTTAAGTCAAAAATTCGAATACAAATATTTCCAAACCAATTTCAATCCCTAAGTATATGTGTTGTTATATGAATTATGCATGTTTTTAACTCTCATCCGACCCTCAAAAATTGTCACAAATAAAACCCTAATGGGTGAAATTTCACCCGAGTGTTGGATGAGGGTTAAGAGTAACGTCCTAGCTACAAGAACAAATTGGGAATAAAAATGGTTAAACATCCAGATAACAACATATTCTGTATTCCTAGTTAAGGTTTTGGGATCAACACGATCAAAGGCTTTACTAAAATCTGTATAAACTGAAGTTATCTGGTGTTTTTTTACATTTTAATAAGATCGTTATGATTGCAAGATTTGCTGTGATTGATCGTGCTTTACGGCGTCATGTTGCTGCTCACTTAAATATGGGTTAATTACTTTCGTCAGCTTGAAACAAAAATTAATAAGATTCTAATTAATTGGCCTCAACATTTAACAAGTATAATTAGTGGTATGCATAAGGTCTGGACCTAGAGAGATGTTGGAAACTAATTTTTCATGGAATGGAATGGAACTAATATTAAAATTCAATATTTTGTAGCATAGCCCCTGTCTAAGCCCGAACCCTGAATTGGGATGGTACCTCTATCCAACTGATTGATATCTTGGGATGATATAATTCTGATATCACTGCAATCCAAAAAATGCGATGGAAAGGAGAGGAGTTGTTACGGCAAGCATTCTGTGATATCTACTACAGCGGCCATGCAGAGAAGCACGAGCTTGGATGCGGATTTGTAGTTGGCAAGAGAATACGGCATCATGTCCTGCGATTCACTCCTGTGAACGAACGACTTGCCATAATCCGCTTCAAGGCTAAATTTTTTAACATAAGCCTAATATGTGCGCACGCTCGGACAGAAGAAAAAGATGACGAGACCAATGAATGTTTTTACGACTGCCATGAAGATGCATATGAGCGCTGCCCCCGTCATGACATAAAAATCGTGCCTAGCTGTCCCCTGATAAAAAAACACGCAACCAAATTGATCACGTTTTGATTGACGGAAGGCACTCTTCCAGTGTTCTAGACGTACACTCGATCCGTGGTGCTAACATAGACTCGGATCATTATCTTGTCGCAGCCAAGATACGCACACGTCTGTGCACAGCTAAAAATGCTCGCAATCCTACACAAAAAAAGCTAGACGTCGACAAGCTGTAGTCAAAACGGACAGCCGTAGCTACGGAGTGTCGCGACGCCACTGCAAAGAAGGACACCGCTTACCAAGCCACCCTGCAGTCGGTTGTAATGCATGCTATTATGGAGTCATACCGAGAGAAGAGGAGGGAAAAGAGACGCATTTTCAGGTGATAAACGAGAGGCGGAAATGCGAGAAAATTGAGATGCATGGCGACAGGAATAAGACTCGAAAATTTTTCGAAAAGGAATCTAGTGACAGACATCCAGAGTACACTGATGTTATAGAGGTAGTACTTCTCTTGTCTTCTAAATGGCGACGCTGACAACATTCCCGCCAGTGCAGATAATATCCCGGAAACCCCAATTATATATGACAGCGTGAAAGTTCCGCTGGCCGCCTATAACGAGGTCTTAACAGCTATAGCTGAGCTTAAAAACAACAAAGTCGCCAGTGCCGATGGTTTACCAGCTGAGCTGCTTAGGACCAGTGACGAAGCTCTATTTAAATGCATTCACAGACTTCTATGCAGAATATAGTCGGAAGAATCGTAGAATAAGCCTTTTTAATATCGCATATAAGGTTCTGTCGAGTGTATTGTGTGAAAGACTGAAGCCCATCGTTAACCAACTGATTGGACCTTATCAGTGTGGCTTCAGACTTGGAAAGTCCACCATCGACCAGTTCTTCACTTTCCGACAAATCTTGGAAATGACCCTCGAAAAACAAATCGACACACACCATCTTTCTTTTGATTTCAAAGCCGCCTTTGACAGTCCAATAAAGAGTCACCTATACTCAATCATGTCTGAATTTGTTATTCCTGTGAAGCTAATACGTCTTTGCAGGATGACACTGCACTAAGGGAAAAAGTTATGTAGTCAGTACAGAGACAGCTATGTAAAATCTATGCACTGCAACTTGTATGAGAACGCAAGAAGAGCAGTATTTACTGAGTAAAGGGAGCGTGTACTGACTACATATCAATTTATTCACTTTTTAAAATGAATAAAATATGTATTCAATACATCATGTTATGTGTTGAATACATAGCAGACTTCAATAGATACAAGCAACGTGTACTCAATCAACGTGTTATGTAATTTTTTACAAAAGCTTTACTCAATACATAAAATATAGACTCAGTACCCCCTTATACGATTGAAGTGACACATTTATTCAGTACATAACATATGGACTCAGTACACGTATCTCTTGCACATCGGAACACGATTTTGCTGTTTTATGTCATTCGTTTCTTGATTTTCAAATAAGCAACACCTCTAAAGCCTCTAGAAAATCAGAGCAGGAATGAGTTTATCGACTGTACTCTAGAACAAAAGCGATGATTGGATAAGAATTAAATGGCTGGGTTTCTATAAGTAATTGCCAATTATTTTGCAAAATCGAACCAATTCTTTATTTAGTAATTCATTGCATTTGTTGAGAAGGTGATTTAGGCACAGCATGAACTGTTTATATATTCAATACATGAAATTATGAACAAACAATATAGAATGAATACATTATGCGTGTACTCATTACATAAAATTATGTTTTTAATATATGTAATGAGTAAATGATATATGTACTCATTATATAAATGTATGTACTAAAAATATGTAATGAGTAAATTATGTATGTACTCATTACATAAAATTATGCATTTAAAATATGTAATGAGTAAATAATGTATGTACTCATTGCATAAAATTATGTACTCCAAATATGTAATGAGTAAATTATGTATGTACTGAGTCAATAATTTATGTAATACGTACATAAGATCTTTACTCATTACATAAAGTTATTTGTATCAGTTTGCGATGAGTACAGTGAGCATGTACTCACCACATACATCCATGAATTCACGACACATATTTATGCGTTGAGTACATAAAATTCTTTATTGACTACATAACCGCTTGAAAGCATTATGTAGTCAATAAAGATTTCAACATGTACTCAATACATGAAAA
Organism: Tetanocera ferruginea; assembly: GCA_958299015.1. NCBI lineage: Eukaryota > Metazoa > Arthropoda > Insecta > Diptera > Sciomyzidae > Tetanocera > Tetanocera ferruginea. The sequence goes on along the minus strand of OY282644.1, from coordinate 81,672,896 downwards.
ATGTAAAATTTTTGTGTGCAGAAAACTATGCGATGAGTACATAAATTTATGTATTGAGTCCATAGGTGTTTCCCTCTGTGTGAACAATATCAGCAGCGCAGTGCAAATCGGAAAAGACCTCTCCCTTCCGTTCAATACCAAGCGAGGTTTCAGACAAGGTGATTCCTTATCGTGCGAATTTTTTAATATTGCCATGGAGAAGATCATCCGAGCTGCTGATCTGAGACACAATTTTCTATAAGAGTGTTATGCTGCTGGCGTATGCAGATGATATTGACATCATTGGCCAAAATAAGCGCGAAGTCAGTGCAACAATCTCTAGGCTAGAAAGAGAGTTGAGTCGAATGGGTCTTGCAGTGAACGCAGATAAAACGAAGTATCTTGTGTCAACAAACAAACAGTCCCAGCGTCTTGGAAACAACGTCACTGTTGACAACACCTCCTTTGAGGTAGTGAAGGACTTTGTTTAACTGGAATCCAGCATTAACTCCTCCAACGATATTAGTATTGAGATTAAACGAAGTATAACTCTTGCCAAAAGGTGTTACTTCTTTGGGCTCAGTAGGCAATTGAGAAGCAGAGCTCTCTCTCGACGAACACAACTGACGCTCTATAAGTCAATAATCATGTCTGTCCTACTATACGCATCACAAACCTGGACGTTGAGCAGCTCTGATGAAAGGACTTCGCAAGATCTATGGTCCAATCTGCGTCAATGGCGAGTACCGAATACGATGAAACCACGAGTTGTATGAGCTATATGCCGACATCGATATAGTCAAGCGTATTAAAATAGAGCGGCTTTGCTGGCTAGATCATGTCGAGAGAACGAACGACGAAAATCCGGCGAAAAAGTTATTCGATTCGGTACCCAGCGGCGGTCAACGCAGACGAGTAAGACCGCATCTCCGTTGGAAAGATCAGGCATTGGATAATCTGACAACGCTTGGAGTGTACAGCTGGCTTCAGCAAGCGCACGACAAAAGAGGCTGACGCAAATTCTTAGACGAGGCCAAAACCATAGCTGTTAAATTTCGATTACGATTAGTAATCCATTAGATTATTTTTCAAAAAGAATTATAATCATTATATAATCTTAAGGGGACAATATCTGATTATTAATTGATGACGATTACAAATAATGAAATAATAATCACGATTCCTTGAAATTACGAAAATAATCAAAAAGAATCAACAAAAATAATTCGATTATTTTAAAAGATTACTTTTGATTATTTTAAGTTTTTGAGCCTAAGAAGAAAAAATGTTTAAAATAATCAAAAATAATCAAAAAGAATCAAAAGTAATCTTTAAAAATAATCGGATTATTTGTGTGGATTACTTTTTGATTATTTTCGTATTTTCAAGTAATCGTGATTATAATTTGATTATTTGTAATCGTAATCGTTTGATTACTGAGCCAAACAGAAAATAATCATACTTAGTCAATTATTTAAAATGTTTTATAAAAATAATCGAATTGCTAATGAATACGATTACTAATCAATATTTAACAGCTATGGCCAAAACCGATCAACGATTGTAAAAGCCATCTAAGTAAGTAAGTAAGCTCTTGTTTTAAATAACTTCTTTACATATATTCTTTTATTAATTGAAATAATTTATTTTCAACAAAATTATGCAGTTAAAAGTAACGTGGTTTAGGAATGAGCATTTTTCCCTGAGTGCACAACCGACGGAATCTTAAGGAGGGACATGACATGCGAGGCAGAGAAAACAGACCTTGTTTTAAAAATTCATAACTCAGTCAAAAACAAACATATTTCCAAAATTTGTTTATGGCAAAAATTGTCCAATTTTGAAAAAAATTACTTTTTTAAATCTTAACAAAATTGGTTATCGTCTGACAGGAGCTTTTTTTCAATTTTTTTTCAATTTTTGGTGATGTTCCAAATTTGAAAGTGTGTTTTTTTTTCGAAAAAATATTGACTTTGAAAATTCATAAAAAATCGAAAAAAAATTTAAAAAAAGCTCATGTCATACGATAGCAAATCCAGTTTAGAAAAAAACAAGAAAAAAAAAAATTTCGTCAAAAAATGAACCCGCAACCAGTACGAACAACATGGTTTCGAGATAAACGCGTTCAAAGTTTGTGAACAAAGAAAAAAAAGATTGAAAAACAAAAATGCGCTCTCACTAATCCGACTGGTACTTTTGAACCCGTAGGAATTTTTCCATGAAATCTTAAGAAAATCTTTTTTAAAGAATAATAATTAAATAAATAAAAAACGGGCCAATATTTAAATTTAATAAATAATCAAGTAAAAAAAGTCTAAAGTCGGTCCAGGCCGACTATGAAATACCCTAAACCTACTCTTCCAAAAAAAAAATAATATTATTGAAAATGGGTGTGTCCGTGGGTGGATAAAGCCTATATTTTATATGCATTGAAATGTTGATGAAAAATTTACAAATACCTACCAAGTTTTATTCCTGTAGCTCAAGGTTAATGCCTTTATTGTGCTTTCGCTATGGGAGGTGTGCGTATAAATGGACGGACTACCCTCAATTTTTGAACACACCTTAGTTTTGGTATAAAATACATACATACCAAATTTGATCTCTCTATGACAAACATAATCTTATTTATTGAGTTTTAAACTTTTTGGATTGTATGGTAGGTAGGCGTGTCCGTGGGCGGATGACGTCCATTTTGCAAACCCATCTCTGTTTTGTCATAAAAAACATACGTGCCAAATTTTATCTCTGTAGGTTAAACAGAGGCTTAGTTATTGCGTTTTCAATTTTTGGCTTGTATGGGAGGTGTGCGTGTCCGTGAGCGGATGACACCCATTTTTCGAAGACATCTTTTTGTTGATACAAAACACATACAAACCAAATTTTACTGTTGTAGGTTAATTATGAGCTTATTTATGCAGTTTTCAATTTTTTCGTTGTATGGTAGGTAAGCGTGTCCGTGGGCGGATGACGTTCATTTTGCAAACCTATCTCTGTTTTGCCATAACAAATATACGTACCAAATTTTATCTTTGTAGGTTAAACAGAGGCTTAGTTATTGCGTTTTCAATTTTTGGGTTGTATGGGGAGGTGGGCGTGTCCTTGAGCGGATGACACCCATTTTTCATAAACATCTTTGTGTTGATACAAAACACATACGTACAAAAGTTTATTGTTTTAGGTTAATTATGAGCTGAGTTATGCAATTTTAAATTTTTGCGTTGTATGGGAGGTAGGCGTGTCCGTGGACGGATTCCAAAAATATTCAATAGTGCAGATCCTTGGGTCCATGTGATTATGTGTACCAAGTTTCATTCAGTTATCTCAACTCCTTCTTCTTATCCTGTGTATACGGACAACACACAGACGGACGGACGGACGGACGGACATGGATAGCTCGACTCACGTGGTGACGCTGATCAAGAATATATATACTTTTCTATACCGGACTCGCTTCGTTCTATGCGTTACAAACGTTTGCACAAAATTAATATACCCTGACCTTTCAGGTTTAGGGTTTAATAAATAAATAAAAAACCGGCCAATATCATGTCCCCCGTTAAACAAGAAATGGCGAAGCCGGACCCTTACTACTACAAGCCACGGTGAGATTTTTTTTAAGCTTCGTTGAAAGTGGGAGAAGATAATCAACACTAGAATTAGCGAATGTTCTTGTGTAGAGGAGTTGTTTCTGCCGATGGTATTCCTCCCTTAGTAGGACTTAACGAGGTTAGAAAAGGATTTCAAATGTGGCATTGAATGAAATTGTAGTAACTTGAAAAAGGTGCTTTGTTAGTAATGCTAGAAGGTGAATTGGTTTTTGGTGCAAGATTAAAAGAATTGTTGCGGACGTGGTCGTGCGTGCTAAGTGTGTGGCATGCGAGTCAATGACTTCCGAGTTGAAACCTCAGCTTGGGCAAAAGTTTTTTTTTAAAGAAATGCATTTTTCTGCCGTTCAGCCCTAACCTATCTGTAGACAATGGCAATAGCAAACCTCAGATAGTTAATAATACCATGCGCAGAAACATTTAATTACACTCACCACACAATTGATCATAAGAAGCACAATTGATCAAAGGTTCTATTAAGGCTTAAAATGACCAATTTGTTTTTTGTGTTGTTTCTTTTTTAAAAAGAGACTTGGCTGGTATTAAAATGAGCCAAGAAATTTTTAAGCTCATCTTATCAGTTTTTTTTTTTGTTGTAAAGAACGAGCCGTCCGCATATATTAATTTTGGTTACTAAATGCATGAAATAGTTCACGCTTCCATTGTATAAGTACATGAGTTTCATGCATTTTTGGCTCTTATCTAATGAATTATTCTTGCTGACCTTGTATTTGTGCATGTATTATATGAAATTCCTATCACTTAAGTCATAAAGTAGTTGACGTTTTTCTTGTATATTTTTAAAGAACATTTTTAAAGAAAAATAAATCGATGTTGCTCAGGTTTAGAAAGTAAAGATCACCTTAAGTTAATTACTTAATTTTTAAATTTCAAATTTAAAGAAACATTTATGTGCCTGAAATAAACTTCCTCTTCTTCCATACTTCAACTTCAACTTTTTCTTTAATTTTATAGCTAGTAGAAGCTACTGCCTTAAGTAGAAAATGTTTCTGTTCCAAATGTAAGCACGTCTTACAAAGAGTAATTTAATTACTTGAGTACTTTAGTCTGATTGCACCCGGAAATGTGCTCAGAACTAATTTGTTGCTAGGTTTGCTTCAGTTGTGCTTAATTCAAAATTATGCATAACATTATTATACGCAGTATCCACACAGCCAAAGACGCAGTCATCTAACTTCAAAATAGGACGCTGGCGCTATTCAGACGGACGCAACGATGTACTTTAAATTCTATGTTCTTAATTAATGTGTGACATATTTTTAAATGCTTTAAAATGCGTAGAAAAAAATAAAAAAAAATTAAAAATTAAGGCAGAGTTGAAGTTGAATGATTTGAGTTTAAAAAATAGTTGTTGATTGAGTTATTTAGGGCTTAAGAACATTGAAGATAATTATTATTAAGACAACATTGTTTGTTTTTTGTACCGGAATCTGTAGAGATAAAACGTTACAACTTCTGTGCTATTAACTTAGATGGCAGATATGAAAAAAAAAAAAAAAACATTAGCACTGAAGGAAATTAAAAATTGACTCATTTCACTTTTAATCAAACACTTTCTACAAATGCAAAAATTAACGCATTAAAGTCGCAAAATTTCTATCTGAAAAAAAAAAAATACCAGGCATTACGCTCGCTGCGCTAATTAAAAGCACCGCAATAGATACAAATTTTTTCTTCCTGTGTTTTATAAGTAAGCAAAGTAAAACTATTTTAATGAGGAATTTTGTTGTTTTTTTTTTTTTGCTCAAAACTAAAATCTGCATAAAGTGTACGGTTAGTCTTGGTGGCAGCTGACTAGAAGCTATAGGCAGACAAGAGTCAAAGTCTTTTAAACTTCACTTGAAAACCTTTTTTTTGCCACTTTAAGCAATGACCCAAGCATAGCTTTGAGTTTACTTTTTTTTCATTCCATCTTATCTCCCGCAAATGTTTTGTCGGCGGAAATAGTTTTTCAGCGCATGCGTGCATTAAGTAAAAAGCAAAAAAAAAAAAAAAAATTATAAAGAAACTCTTTCATGGCGCTGCAAGAAGTAGTTTTTCCCGCTATTAATGAATTCAATTTTTGCAACAAATGCAATTGAATTTCAAATTTCAATAAAAATTGAAAACGATTGATAAATTAATTGCAACACCGACTAAAATCGAAAGTTGCTTTGCATAGTTTTGCTGTGGTTTGTCGCTAGTTATATATTTATTTTTGCACTTGTCCGTATGAGAGTTGCCTGTTTTTCCATATTTGGTTTGGCTGATGATGGATTAACTACAGTCTACGTTTCAACAAAAACAAATTCAGCCAAGAAGTCAATGTTTTATATCTACATCCGTCTGCTACTTCATATGAATTAAAAAAAAATATTTAGACCAAAATTCATATATTTAATCCTTTCTGATAGAATCGCAATTCTTACTCAGAACTTTGATGTTCTCTACGTTTTAGCGATTATTTATTTTTGTCTGTAATTGTGAATTTTGCTTTTGATTTTTTGTATTTCGACAACACCCACAAAATAAACAAGCACGAAATTAATTTGACCTGCTACAAATATTACGCTACAACAATGTCATTGACCTGGTTCGCATGTTCAAACCAAGTCTTTTGAAGGGCTTAAAGTGCATTGCACCCCAAAAACAAAAAAAAAAAAAAAATTAAACACAAAAAATAAAATTAAAATTAAGCACCATTCGTGGAAGTCTTCACATATTGAAGAAAAAGATTGAAAAAAAAAAAAAATATGAAAGTAATCCATCCATCAACCGATGATGTCTTTGTTTAATTGAGAAACCGCATAAAATTCAACACGATAACTAATTGAATTATTTCTGCTAAGAAAATGTTGGAGGGAAATGTCATTCATTGTCTGGCATTTTATACTCCGTGTCGTTGGTAGAGAGACACGCAAACTGTCAAAAAACGCATTAAGAGACAACAACAAAACAGTTCTCAGAATTAATTCAATTACAAAAAGCTTTTGTTAAAAGTGTTGCCAGACGAATGGGTACGGATGTTATTAAAGTGTTTTAGAAAACAATAAAATTAAACGAAATTATATGCAAAGCAAAGAGAAGTAAGTGAGAAAATTAAAAATTTCAAGGTTTTAATTGGTAGTTCTTAGAAGGTTCTGATGGAAAGCATAGCTGAAGTATTTATTGCTGCCTGCTATTTCATCAGCATAGTGCTTGATTTTAATTTAACTCGCTCGTAAAATTATATGTAAATAACCAAGAACGTGAAAGAAAATAAAAGAAAAAACTACTGCATGTATTTCACCATACATTGATTTCGAAGAAGAAAAAATGAACAAAATATGTTGAAAATTATGTGTAAATAAACTATATACATATTTACTATAACTGTCCAGCTAACGATTGAACTTCCAACAGGTTCCATTTTGTGGACTCTCAAAGGTTTCCGCCTCGATATCACTGCTAAGAATACAGGTTCGATATTTTCTTCGATAGTTAAAAAGCAGGTTTGAAATTTTTTTGAGAGCTAGCTTGTTTTGTTAGCTTTAATTTTAACTATTTCGAATTAATTTTGCGAGATCTTGAGAGCCTAACCTTGTATAAGCCATGATAGAATAATAAGGTAGGCTCATTTTAATATGGCTGCTCAAATGTCAATTTTTACACAAACAATGCTGTGAGTGCTTCAAACGTCAAACAAAAAGGCAACAGCTGATTTTGACATCTACACTAAGGGAAAAAGTTATGTAGTCAGTACAGAGACAGCTATGTAAAATCTATGCACTGCAACTTGTATGAGAACGCAACGAGAGCAGTATTTACTGCGTAAAGGGAGCGTGTACTGACTACATATCAATTTATTCACTTTTTAAAATGAATAAAAAAATGTATTCAATACATCATGTTATGTGTTGAATACATAGCAGACTTCAATAGATACAAGCAACGTGTACTCAATCAACGTGTTATGTAATTTTTTACAAAAACTTTACTCAATACATAAAATATAGACTCAGTACATGTCCCCCTTATACGATTGAAGTGACACATTTATTCAGTACATAACATATGTACTCAGTACACGTATCTCTTTCACATCAGAACACGATTTTGCTGTTTTATGTCATTCGTTTCTTGATTTTCAAATAAGCAACACCTCTAAAGCCTCTAGAAAATCAGAGCGGGAATGAGTTCATCCACTGTACTCTAGAACAAAAGCGATGATTGGATAAGAATTAAATGGCTGGGTTTCTATAAGTAGTTGCCAATTATTTTGTGAAATCTAGTCATTTCTTTATAAAATTATTTATTGCATTTGTTGAGAGGGTGCTTTAGGCACAGGCATGAATTGTGTATATATTCAATACATGGAATTATGAACAAAAAATATATAATGAATACATTATGCATGTACTCATTGCATAAAATTATGTTTTTAACATATGTAATGAGTAAATGATGTATGTACTCATTATATAAATGTATGCACTAAAAATATGTAAATTATGTATGTACTTATTACATAAAATTATGCATTTAAAATATGTAATGAGTAAATAATGTATGTACTCATTGCATAAAATTATGTACTCCAAATATGTAATGAGTAAATTATGTATGTACTGAGTCAATAATTTATGTAATACGTACATAAGATCTTTACTCATTACATAAAATTATTTGTAACAGTTTGCTTTGAGTACATAAAATTCTTTATTGACTACATAACCGCTTGAAAGCATTAGAGCCCGAACAGAACCAAAGCGGATGACGGCTGGCGGATTCGCCGTTCAGCAGAATACATTAAAATGTATGCACTCGGCAAAAACGAATTCGCTGGGCGAATCCGCGACGGAAAAACGCCAGAATAGAATCTATTCTATTTTTGCTATGGCGGCTGGCGGTCCTCTCTCTGAGTAACATAAATGTTGCCATACTTTTGCTAAGAATTGGCTGTGCTTAATGTAATTTTTTTAGTTTTTAGTATATTCTGACGTTTGGTTTTTTGTGTCTGTTTTATATTTATGTGAATTCGCAATAATATACGAAATAATTGTCTTCATAATGGATTTTGATGAACACTTAATTGAATAAGTCAAAATTTTTTGCATATATGTTAATCATGTTGTCCGTCTGTTGCACCCCTATCAGTCAATTGTACCACTACCGTGACAAAAAGCAACTCTGTTCCGACAACCGCCAGCCGCTCTTGTTGTAGACGTGTTTCAGCTCAATTCGCCGAGAGAGGACCGCCAGCCGTCAGTCGCTTTGGTTCTGTTCGGGCTCTTATGTAGTCAATAAAGATTTCAACATGTACTCAATACATGAAAAATGTAAAATTTTTGTGTGCAGAAAACTATGCGATGAGTACATAAATTTATGTATTGAGTCCATAGGTTTTTCCCTCTGTGTAGCTCACTTCCTCTCCAATATGCGCCTACCTTGTTATTCTAACATAATATAAGCCTTATAAATACTTTTGAGACAACTGAGACAAACTTCTATGAATTCGTGAGCGAAAGTATTGATCTCCATGATGCTTCGAACACAGTACAACAAATAAGGTAGCTCCAGGACTGAGAGCCGAAAGTCAGAACTGTCAAAAAATACTGAACGAAATAGAGCTACAAAACAAGACATCAAATAATTTGTACTGAATTTGACAATTCTGACTCTGAGAGAGAGAGAGAGAGGATTGATAACCCTGCAGCTACCTTGTTTATTGTACTATGGCTTCGAAGGCACTTCTGAAGACAAGTTTAAAATTTACGAGAGCGAGCTTGTAAAGCTTGATTTGTGAGAAATGCTGCCGAAGGAGAATATCTTCAGAATCTATTAATACTCATTCAATACTTCAAAGAGAATATAAAAGATTGGCTAAGCTTACTAATCTCATTGTTGAACAGTATGTGCCAAGGCGTATGTTCCTGTTCTAGTCTGTTCAATGCGATTTTGTATTTAACCTTCGTATACTCGAGCCCAACAGCTTTGCGCCAACGGTGCTCGGAGCTTCAGACCAAGATTTGATCTCTTCTTGATTATTTTAATTAAACACATATTTTTTGCGTTGTTTTGTCATTTACACAGTGACATAAATTTTAAAAAAAGTATAACTTCTTATATAACACTATATAGAGGTGAAAGTAGTACCCCATGAGAGCAAGCCCTAACGGGGTTTTGCGAACTGAGGCGCAGAACATATTTTTGTGACGCATTTAGTTTGAATGAACAGTAAATTTTTCTTCAATTCAACGCATCCTTTTTGGCTCTCCAACTTTTCCAGTATTGAGGTCCCAATTCTTACCAAAAATTCACACCAGGGAAGGGAACACAAAAAAAAAAAAAAAAACAGAAATATATCTAGACTTTTTTGAGTGTTTTGTCCCTTAACTCGGAAGTGGTATGATTTTTTTGTGGGAAAGGTTTGAAAAATTATTTTGTAACGTCTTAATCCCATTATTGTACAAGTAAGAGCAAAAAAAACTGATTCGTTGAGCTGCAATGAAATTCACTGTTCACTAGGGTTTTGCTCTCATGGGATTGTACTTTAACCTGTATATAGTGGTATAAAATAATTATTTTCAGTGTTTCACTGTGTTATTATATAAAAGAGGATCTAATTGAATAAAAGAATCAAAAAATATATTAGAACTTTAAATCAATTTGGTAAAAAAACAATCTTTTTAAGATTTTTATATTTGAGGACTCACCGAATTTTGATTTTTTTCAGTCTGAGAGATCAATGTGGGAACTTAGGGAGGATAAATCAATTTTTAATATTCCTTGTTTCTTTTCAGTATATGTGAATATACTATTCTAAGTATATTAACATATATATACGAATATAATATTCCCTCATGTAATATTATCATACACATATATGTAAACATTTAAAAACCAAAATATGAATGCATAAAATAAATGTGTGTAAGCGAAGCAACAGTAAGCTTCCACGAAGCAACTACATTACTTGAAAAGAGAGTCTGTTCGTTTGTTAGCGAATCCACGTTAAAGTTCTTTGTGATCGACGAAGCACCTATTTGTAATTCGCTGCATTTTGCCGTAAAACGAAAGAGCACACCATCGATAAGCAAGGCATGAGAAGCACTTCTTTATTCCATACAAAAATCTATTGTTTCACGTGTCTTGCTTATCGTTGGTGTGCTCTTTCGTTTTGCAGCAAGATGTAGTAAGACAATATTCAAACTCTACTTGTAAGACTGAGGCTGTTTAAGTCAGAGCAAATTCTCGTTATGGCGTTTCTTAAAGAAAACAGCGAAGAAACTTAGGGAAGCTTAGTAAGTTTTCAATACCTTCTTGAGATCTAACTCGAGAGACTGTTTCATTTGAGAGCATACCTCTGAGGTGTTTCAAAATATTTAAATCTACGGTTCACTTGCTCAATGGTGCTATGCTGCTTGCGTATCCCAAATTGATAAGAGGGCATAATGTTATTTAAGCTTAGATGTTTTGATTAACTCTCAGAGAACTATTAAGAGGTAATAATTTCTGAAAGAATTTTGAATCTTAATTATAAGTGTTTTTTTCCCATAAAATGGAAAGTGCCCTCTCTATACATAGAATCACATTAATTAATTTTATAAGAAACGCAACAGCTATACTTTGCAGTTCTTTACCCATTTTAGGAGTAATATAATTCTATCCAGGACTACTTCGTGGGTTAAATTCATTTATTATAATATTCGTTGTCACCCCTTTTAATAAAAATCGCTTATTTTTCTTCAGTAGGATTATTTATAATGGCAGGAATCTCAAACCAGGAAGTAGATGAATTTGGATTGAACACAAGTTTCAAAAGGTGACTGAATAAATTCGCTTTTTCTTCCTCACTGTGTGCCCAACTCCCGTCACAAACTCTTATTGGCGCTTCGTTTTCCATTGGAAGTGATAGTTTTTTGCTGGCCTTCCACGGTAAGAAGTTTTTCGAAAACGTTGGTGAGAGTTTTTCTACAAAGCACTTTTGCTCTCGTTTTTCAACTAGCAATAGTGCCTCCCTTAGTCTTTTTGATATGGAAGGTGAATTCTAATTCCTTATCGTTCTCTTCTCTTGTTGCGGTTTTCAGTAAAAAATTTTATTTAACAGTTCAATTGGTAAAGCGCTTGTAAATTTGATTTTATTAACCCGGTTCAATACTCAGCCAGACCGTGCTCTCTTTAAATATAAATTTAAAATAACTATATAGAAGCACATAATTTAAGAAAAAATTTGCTTATCGAAGAGATTAATGAATTTGTCGTGATTTGAACCGTTACCCTTGGCAACCATAGCGCAAGTGTCGAACGCTCTAACGTCATACATTTTTTCTAATGGCGAGTGAGCGAATGTTTCAGTCATTAAAAAAATAAAGTGACAAAAAAGAAACAGTTCGTTTTCAATGCATGAGAAAAGCATTTGGTGGTAAAATGTATTAAAATTTGAACTCATCGATTTTTAACAAGAAAAATAATAGCGAGGTTGTACTGTTGGTTAGTCATATACTGCAGGGTCTCGCGACAGCTTTTTGGAAGTCAAATTATTAGTTGGTACTTTTAGAGTACACAATGGAATGGAAATGTAAAATCTAAATTTCAATAAATTTATATAATATTTACCGAATAATATTTACTTATAAAATAATATTTTCTGAATTTCAATTGTTCTTTTTGAATTAAAATGTTTTTTTTTTTCTTTTAATTTCAAATAGACTTTCTGAATTTCACTTGATCTTTTCTCAACTTCAGATGATCTAATATGAAGTTAAATTTTAATTTCAGAATATCTATATTTCAAATCATTTTTTATAATTTGATTTGATATTCAAATTAATTTCAAATGACTTCGACTTCAAATGACTCTGAATTTTGAATAGAATTTCACCTGATCTTTTCTGAATTTCATATAGAATTATTGAATTTCACTTAGTTTTGCATGAATTTCAAATAAAATTGTTGAATATCAAAGAATGTATTTGAATTTAATTAATATTTTTTTAATTTCAAATGATATTTTCTGAATGAATTGATGTTTTCTGAAATTCAATTGATTTTTTTTTTTTTTTTTTTTAAATTTGAATTGATATTATCTTAATTTCATATGATATTTCTAAATTTCACTTGATATTTTTTTCAGTTGATCCTTTATGTATTAACTTTTTTACGTTTAAGTTGATCTTTTATGAATAATCTTTTTTGAGTTGCAGTTGATCTTTTATGAATTTTATATCGAATTTTAATACATCAAAGAATATTTATTAAATTTCAAAACATTTTTTAAGAAATATGATCGATTTTTTATTGTGAAATGACTTTTCTGGATTTTATCATTTTCAAATGATCATTCCGAATTTCCCTTTTTTTCTGAAGTTCAGTCAGACTTTCTGAATTTCAGTTGATTTTCTATGAATTTCAAATGTAAGTTCTGAATATCAAATATTTTTTTTTTCTGAATTTCAAACCATCTATTTGGAATTTTATTTGATATTTACTGAAATTTTTGAAATTCATATGACTTTTTATGAATTTTAAATATACGTTTTGAGTTTTAACTGAACTTTTCTAAACTTAGTAAAGAACTACTGAGTTTCATATGATCTTCTATGAATTTCTGAAAAATCAACAAATTTATTCTGAATGTAATTGTTTTTTACTAAGTTTTAAGTGGAATTTATGAATTTCAGTTCGCATTTTAGGAATTTTAATTGATGTATTCTAAATTTCAAATTTTTTTTCTTTTGAATTTCATATGGCATTTCGAAATTTCAATGGATATTTTTTGTAAAGATTATGTTTTATGAAATTTTATTTATTTTTTTAATTATCTGAATAGATATTTTCAGCATTTCATTAGATTTTCATTTTGTTTTTGCATTTCAGTTGATTTTTTCTGTAAATCACATATAGGTTATGAATATCAAGGAATTTGTACTGAATTTCGAATCCTCTTTTATGAAATTTAAATGATTCTTTCTGAATTTTAAGTGACTTTCCTGAATTTCAAATGACTTTTCTGAATTTCTCTGGATACTTTTTTGAATTTCAAATGATTTTTCTGAATTTCAGTTTATCACTTATGAGCTTCAAATTGTATTTTTAAACATGAATAGATTTTTTTCCGAATTTCAAATGGAATTTTGTAATATCAATTGATGTTTTCTCAATTTCAGATTGATCTTCAGAACTTAAATTGATACTTTATGCATTAAAACTGATATTTAATTAATATGAAACGACTGAAGATGAAATTTCTGTAATTCAAATGATCTTAAATAAATATTTTCTAAAATGATCTTTAATAAATATTTTCTGAATTTCAAATGACAATTTTCTGAATTTCAAATGAACTTTTTGAATTTCACTTGAACTTTTCTGAATTTCAAATAGAGTTTCCAAACTTCAATTAGTCGTTAATGAATTTGATATTTTGTGAATTTCTGCATTTCAAAAAGAAGTTATGATTGATATTTATCCTTTTTTTCATAATTTTACTTGAAAATTTTGGACTTTTTGAAATATTTTTTCTGAATAACAATTGGAAAGGGGGTAGGGCAGAAACAAAGATATTGTATCTTTCTGTTCATTATTACATTCTTATTGGTTAGATGGTAATAAATTCAAGTCAAACTCTGTTTGAAATCCAAGTGAACATCTAGCGGATTGTTTAATTTCTTTAAAATTTTGATATACAGCCATTGCACAAGTATAACATGTAAGAAATAACCTTTTATATACTTTTATATCTTATGCATAGATGCATTTAACCAAACTACTCAAGGGAACTAAGAAAAAACATCATCTAATGCAATAGTCACTGGCTTTTATATTCAGATATAAAAGATTCAGAATAATAGACAGATAAAAGATTATATTCAGATTCAGAATAAAATCGGACTCATTTGTTTATTATTTTCATATTCATTTATTTATTTTTTCTGATGCTTCCAATCACATATATCACAACTCTGATAACTGCAATTAAAACAGCGAAAGTTAATCTGTGCGATCCCACGATCGAAAGTGCACTTCAAGATTTAATAAAATCTCATAAAACCTGCTTCAAAATTGACCTAGAATCCGTTGTCATTGTTAAGATTTAACGGATCTCACAACAACGACTTAAGCTCAGGGTAAACAAAACAAACGAAATGAAAAAGAAAAGAAAAGCTGACTAAACGAACATATGTGAAGCATATCGCAGGAAAAACAACTCATTTTGAAAAGTCTTAAATAGAGTTCCATACAACTGAAACCCCCTGATGGTCCACTTAACTAAACAACCCACACGCAAAACGCATCTAATACGTTGACAAATCGAACAACAACAACAACAATAACAACCAATTCATACAAAACTCGGACACGCGGCTGTCACTGATAAATCTTCAGCTTCCGATGCGCAAGCACGTTCCTCGCATGCTAATGGGGCAAATGCAGTACAACCTGCTCCATGCTCTATGATGATGATCATAATGATGATGATGATGATGTTGTTGATGATGATGATGATGATGATGATGATGATGATGATGTTGATGTTGATGTTTTCAAACGTGGGCTTTACAAAATGCCTCACAAACGAAAATGAAAACAAAAACAAAAATAAAAAAAATAGAAAAAAATGCAAAAGAAAAATCCATACGATAGATAAGATAGAAAAAAATACTTTACCAATTCACTTTCACGCGGCGTTGATTTTCTATTCGTGGTGACGGATGCAAAAGAAGCAATGCGATGCGACAAGCTGCGACAGTTAATGTCTCGAAGCTGCTTTTGTAACTTAAGTAGAACGCCAACAATTCGCTACACTAGGCGAAACTTCAAATCGTCGGACTGTCCTGTCTTGTCCTGTTCTGTGCAATGGTTGTAACGCCAGGGGAGCAAAAAAAAAAAAACAAAAACACAATCCAATTAAACGCAAATCGCACAAATCGCCGCTACGTTTTGTCCGTCAAACACTTTGGTTGCGCGGGGCCACCCACAAAAGTGTGTCGCACACTTGTTGCCTCGCTTTTGGTGAAGATGCGATTTAAATCTTGGATGGCTGAAAGTGAAATTGATTTAATGTCATTTTGAGTGAAGATTGGCTGGCAGTCTGTGCAGCCCACGCAGCAGTGAAATTTATGCGTGCGAAGCAAATGTTTGACAAAAATGCACTCTGGAGTTACATATATCTAAACATATATTCAACCACGTTGGTATGACAACGTTTTATTTATTTGTTTGATGAGTGAATAATTATATCGTTAAGAAAGAAAAACATCGGAACTTCATACCAATTCATGAATATTCCAAACACTTTAACATATTTACTAATCATAAAATTTTGTTGGTGTGGTAAAATCTTCGAACAACAATTTTTAAAGAAAACAAAAATATTGCCCTGCACCTACCGCACCTCAAAAAGGCTGCACTTTGTAGAGAAGGTATGGAATGAGCGACCTTTTCCCAAACGACTATCTGCACAGCGGAATCTTGTATGGCACTCGCGAGCTGCCTCAAAATCTGAGAGACTTTGTTTGTTTGTCCAACAAAGTTTTAGAGTTTTTGGGCTAGTTTTACATCTTTATAGCCAGATTTTGTTTATGAGTGCAGCACAAAATATCAACTGCGTCTCACGAATATTCTGTTTTTGCCATATTTTCTTACATGCCTTATGGTGGACCTGCTTCGTATTGAAACACTGGGCGGACAGCATCTCAATTTGTGGTTTTCTTTGGAGAACTTTAATATATTGGCTTATATTTATGTCTTAAGTTATTGAGACTGATTTCGAAATTCAGGTCAGTCGATCTTTGGCTGAGTTTAACTTGGGCGTTAATTCTAACTGGCACAATTTTTTGAAGCCGTAATTTTTATGCAAATCAAACTAAATCTTAAACTGTCTGACCCTAATGAGACTTCAAGCAACGGAAATTGTTTAATGAGTGGTCGATGAAGTTCTTGTAGTTGTTGTCTTAAGCAGCCCACTTTAACTGCAAAACTGTGCGAATTGATTTCATAATAAAATAAAAAAATAAAAAATACAAATTTTGAATTGTATGAATTATGTCAAAGTCGCGTTGTTTTCAGATGACTTCGTTTTTTCTGCTGTACTTTTGCAAAATTTGCAAAAAAACAAAAAAAAATCTAAAATAAATACAACAGCATTAAAAAAATGTTCAAATCGTGATAGTTATGGCAAAAACGCAGCGAGAATGAAGTTGAGCTTCGACTATGAATGACAGTCATAAAGCAGTGTTGATCTACAAAAAAAAAAAAAAAAAAAAAAATGCAATATTACGGCTGGGTGTCAGAAGAAACGTGCAGCTTGTTAATGTCAACTGTTTTTGTTTTTTGGCTTTAATTTTAAAATTCAATGTAGAGTACTTTTGTGACACTTCAATAAATTAAATACATATTTTCATCGTAATAAATTTAAGAACACAACACAGCTGTGAAATTTGTTACATTTTTTGTTAGACTTTGACCTTTTAAATAGTTTAAAATATGTATTTTCAAATGATATGGCACAAAATATCAAATATGTCGAAAAAAATGGAATGGGGTTTGAAAAAAATATTTCGGGTTGTCCCGATTTTCAACCCAGATTTTCCATTTTTTTAGTTTTGACTTTAAGATATTCATGCAACTAGAAAACAGGAAACCATGCGATATGCATAAATGTTGTCCCGATTTTTAAGCTTGTATCCCGATTTTTTTTTTTTTTTTTTTGCTAAATCCCGATTTAAAAAAAAATATCTGGAAGCCCTAAATGAGAACGACATTTGGTGCAAATTCCAAATTGGCATATATTTTCTGTTCGACCTTTAGGTTCCCGACGCACAATGCTTCAAATATCGTACAATCAATGTCGAAAATCAAACAATGCTGTACTTATTATCGAAAAATACTATAAATTTAGCAAAGTTCGAAAAGGAATAACAAAAAATCACCAATTGTACTACACTTGGGTGACACCCGTGAAAAAGAAATGAAACAATCTGTCACACAGCCTTGTTGCACTCGAGGTACTGGCCCGATTGATAGCGATTCACCTCATCATGCTTTTAATTAGCCTGTATCCCGAACACCGCCATAGCCCTGCCTTTAGTTACGTTTTTGCTCTTACAATTGTCGAGTTGATAGAGCAACATAATTCAACATTGAAATGAGTTTTCAGGGCTTTCGCCAAAAATTGGCAGTACGGCACAATCCAACTATTTTCGACGATAAAAATTGCTGCTATCACCTTTATCATGAATAATTTTTTCCCATTATCTTCTGGTGATCGACGCCAATACTTATCATTACCAATGTATAGCATTTCGCATATTTGTTTATTCACGGTGACTTTGTGTTGTGGTTATGGCATGGGCCATACGATTAAAAATCTTGGACTAAATTTTAAACTTTTTTGGATTTCATAGAGGGCACGACCAAAAAAAAAAAAAAATTACTTTTTAATCCAATAAAAAGTTTTAAATTTTCCAATCCAAAAAAGGATTTCTTTTTAATACACAAAAAGTTTAAAATATTATAATCCAAAAAGAATTAGATTTTAGCCCAAAAAAAGTTTTAAATATTGTAATCCAGAATGGATTACTTTTTAATCCACAAAGGTTTAACATTTTCTAAACCGAAAAGACTAACGTTTAATCTTAGTTTAAAAAAAAATAAAGTTATAATATTGCCATGAACTTCACTCTATATACATTAAGGATATTCATGCAAAAGGGCAATGCCCTTACAAATGGTATAAACCGTATAAGTTTATCAGCCTTATAAATGAAATATACCGTTTGCACAAACCAGATATATTTGCTCTACGATTTAGGTGAGCAATCGATCAATAAAAATAACTTATTGCCCAAAATATAAGCTTGCCGCTTTGCATGAATACCCTTATTATGTATTATAAAACATTGCTTAATGTAATAATGTATATAATAATATTTTGTTAGAGATTTTAATAAACAATTGGTTTCATTAAATTAAAAATAAACTTCGGACGCCTTAACAACATAAACAATTATATTTAGCGTAAATTTCGTAGTAGTAGTAGTTTTCAATCAAATACTACCTTAATGTTAATTTGTAGCCCAAAAAAGCCTTCAATTTAAACTTTTTCGGATTAAAAAAATTAAACTAAAGTTTGGAATAAAAAATAGTACTTTTTGGATAAAAATTCCTTAACTTAAGCCAAAGTTTGTATTAAAAATAAGTCAAAAATTTTTAAACGTGCATGAATCATATGAGTCTTGACGATCTTTTAAGGTTCTTGGTCCTTATTTATGCCACTGCACATAGTACATTTAGAGTACATCCAAAAATTTTTTTTTTTTTGTGATCAAATTCTTAAAAAGTTTGTTTCTACTTGAAAACTTGTGCTAAGATGTCGTGGCACCCGCTCGATTCCTGACCGGAATGAAGCAACTGTGTGATGTGTGGTCATTTCGGCATACAATTCCACCTAATAAATCAGTTCGGGCACCCATAATTTCGTCTGTGCCGTGGACTTTCGATGTGAGTGGAAGGAAGAATTGTCACACAAGCGATGTTTGCTGCCTTTTCATCCGGTATCTTCCTAGTGAAGTTTCGTTTGGTTGAATCGGATGAAGGTAGGTGCTGTGGTTCTATTTTCATTTACATATCAACGTTGTATTGTTACAGTAAAAAGTCGAAATGCTTTGTTATTGTCTACGTTCTAAATTTTGTTGTCCGGTAATTAAATTTTTTTTTTTTTTTTTTTTTTTTGTAGTAATTATTTATTTGCAATCTATTTTTATAAATATTAAGCAAATTATTTGAATTTATATAATAAATAACAGGGATTGGAAAGCTTCATTAAGCCTTGCAATATAATATACATTCATAACAAATTTTTAAAAAAGAATTAATTTAATTAACTTATGAATAATTTTTATAAAGATAATTAATAAAATGAATTGAACTTTAAACTTTCATTATAAATAATAATAACTTTAGAACTGTTTTCATTTGAACATTTTTATTTTCTAAATGGAAGATCGAGCGGATGGAATCTTTTTAATCGTCTGACTTCGGTGGTTTCATCCAAGAGTGAAATAGCCAACGGATTGATATGATCACTTAGCCTTTGCAAGTATCTCTCGCTGAAGTTTCTTATCTCTTCCTTTACCTTCGGAATGGAGAGATCTCTTTGTATGGATCTATTAGAAACAAACCAGGGAGCGTTTGTAATAAGCCGAAGTGTTTTTGACTGGTCGGTAATTAAATGAACAAAGAAGTAGACTTTTTAAAACGCAAACTTGCCACATCTTAATGACCATGCAAGAAGCATGTGAAATCGATATTAATCCTGCACACTTCTGAAAATTTTCCTTGTCATCAAAAATTCCTAAAAACAAATGACCCGTTAAGAAGTTTTTAGCGATTTCTAAAAAAAAAATATGCTACAGCGCCCTCTAATATTGAAGATGGATAAAAATAATAAGCCATACAATATTCACCATATCAAAAAAGCTCTTTTAAAATAATTTGTATGTTTTCGTGTAAGATTTTTTGTCAGTTTTATAAAGTTTGTCTACTATATCGCCCTCTGGTAATTTTCAAAAATTAATTCCCATATCCTTGGGCATTTACAAATCCATCCAACCCAAAGTCGTGAAAATGAAACAATCCGTTTTTAAATTATGATTGCATACACGAACGTCAGTCACTTTCATTTATAGACAACCTGATGTACCCAGTCTTGCCCGGGCTTTATAACTTTTACAATTTTCGAAGGACTTAATCATCCCAATTCTTACAAATGTTTATATATACAGAGTGCAGAAGAATAATTAAGCCTTAAAATCAAAATGAACGTTATCAGAGAGAAGGACTGTTGATTGTTTGTATTGGATGGGTAAATAAGGTAAATAATTAATGGGTTTATTTATTAGCCTTATACAAACTACTCAGAAATAAGTTATCTCTTAAAGAATCAAAAATTGGTCTACGTACAAGTGGGAATATTCATGACAAAACAGATTCCATTAAAAATCATGACATAATCATCATAAAAAAAAAAAAAAATAATAATAGAACCAAGATCGGCAAACTTTTGTAGATATCTCCTTTAAAAAAATCATGCGTTCCCCTAGCATGCAATTGGTTTCGACCATTTAAATTACACATTTATTATTATTAGATAGGCTTCTTAGCAGATTTAATTCTTGTAGCTTCTTTATAAAAAATATCTAATTTTACTGCTGTAGCTTAAAAATAAGCCGCTTTACGGTTTTTTAAATTTTGAGGAACACTTTTTCTTTGATCGTTTTTGCTTTAAATCAATGTGTCTGTCAAATAGCTGTGAATAATTTTTAGTAATGATCGTTTTACTCTTTTCAAAGTAATCATAACACCCACCGCATGTATCTCAAAAACGATAGCCACGACCTTCTTTTATCAAAAAACCCATCTTGCCCTAAGATGGAACGTGAAGGCACGTTCAGCCAAAGAAATTCTCTGTTCTGGCTGTTTCCTGGTTTCCTTTGAAATTTTGTAATGGATCCATATTAAGACCAGGTACGGTCAAAATCCACAAGGTTGCTGCTTGCATTGCTTGTCAAACAAAAACTTAATGAAGCAGCCTGCTCAAACTTCAACAAAAGTTTTTGAAAAAAGCAGTGTTGCATTAAAAGATTGAAAGTTCAAAAAGTCACTGATTTCTCAAATTGTCTTCCCTTTAGTCAAAATTATTATTTTTTTCATATTTTTAGACCAAAATTCTAAACATTGGAGAAATTATAACACACAGTAAAGAACTCAATCTTCACTTAATAGAATTATTAAACTCTATTTTTTATTGGTGAAAAGCTATGGCGTCTGTGACTGTGCGTGCTAAGTGTGAATCGTGTGAGTCAACGACCTGCGAGTAGCCCAAGTTCAATTCTAAAATCTGACAAAAAGTTTTCTTCAATTTATATAAATTTAACTGATCGGTCGTCACCTGTAGGTTAAGTTCACACAAACATTTTTCGAGGGCATAAATTCTATTTGTATTTTTGAGTGCATATTCGATACTTAACAACTTCGATATAGGCATTTCCACCAAAAAGTCAACCAAGACGAAAAATTTAAAAGTTCTTGATAGCAATGTTTGATGTCTTATTCACTAAGGAAACAATCAAATTTAAGTAATTTAAATACGTTTTTCATTTATGCATATCTCATTGCGAAATATTCGGATGCAAAGAGCTCAAATGTGAAATATTGCTCATTTTGATATTTCTTTGGTATGTCTTGTCTTTATAACAGTTATTAAACCGCAACATAAAGCATTGACTTTTGCTTGCTCAAATCTTTCTAGGAGTATAAAGAACGAAAAAACAAAATCATAAGTAACCACGCAATGAAAGACAACGGTAAATTTTTGATTTGCTTTTTCGTTTAGTTCGTTGTCACGTTCGACATGCAAAAAGAACATTTTTACTCAGTGCGTCGGAAGAGCAGGCAGTAAGCTGACAAAATAAGTATCTTAAATTGAGTTTATTCATGCGACTTTATAACAAAAGTGAACCGGTAAGTAAATAAAAAATTTGTGTTGTTTTAACTTGTATAAAGTTGGTCACGAGCGACATGGTAAATGAGAAATTCAAAATTAATTTTTTTTTTGCTTACATAGATCAATTATTAATGTAAGTACGCACTCAACAAATTTTTACACAAACAACAGATGAGCACAAACAACAATGAAAAAAACAAAAATAGATGTAAGTGGTAATACTCATGAAATTTTTCTAAGTTTTTACAACCTAAACCTGAAAGGTCAGGGTATATTAACTTTGTGCGAACGTTTGTAACGCATAGAACGAAGCGAGTTCGGTATAGAAAAGTATATATATCAGCGTCGTGAGTCGTTCGTCCGTCCGTCTGTGTGTTGTCCGTAAACACAGGATAAGAAGGAGTAGAGATAATTAAATGAAACTTAATACACATAGTCACATGCACTCAAGGATCTTCACTATTGAATATTTTTGGAATCCATCTACGGACACGCCTATCTCCCATACATCGCAAAAATTTAAAACTGCATAACTCAGCTCACAATAAGCCTACAACAATAAAATTTGGTATGTATGTGTTTTATATCAACGCAAAGATGTCTTCATCCGCTCACGGACACGCCTATCTCCCATACAACCCAAAAAGTTCAAAACTCAATAAATAAAGTTATGTTTGTCATAGAGAAATGTAATTTGGTATGTATGTATTTTATACCAAAACTACGGTGTGTTCAAAAATTGGGAGTAATCCGACCATGAACAGGCTCACCTCCCATAGCGAAAGCACAATAAAGGCATATATTATATATAGCTACAGGAATAAAACTTGGTATGTGTAAATTTTTTTATCAACATTTAAATTCATATAAAATAAAGGCTTCATCCGCCCACGGACAAGCCCATTTACAATAAATTTTTTTTGTTTTTGAAAAGTGCTTAGGGTATTTCATAGTCGGCCTAGACCGACTTTAGATTTTTTTTACTTGTTTATTATTATGTTTGAATAAATATTTTTAATTGACTTTTGCATAGTTTCTTTATTTGAATTTCATTATAGAGCAGAAAAAAAAACAAATATGGTAATCGAAAAAAGTGTCACGTGTGACCATCTCTTTTATTTAATTAAAAAAAAAATGTAAATCCTTTCTGTCTTTAATGCAAGCCATTTTTAAAGAACATCAATGCACAACATTAAAAAAAAATTTCATAAAAACATTGCTTCCCATTTCGCTGAAATCCGCGTTTGAATTTTTTCCACGAAAACCACTTCTGTTTTTGGTCACGTGCGACCAAATTGGTTTTTTGCTTATATCTTGAGAACTAAAAATGACCCAACAATTGACAATACCAATAATTATAGGGCTAATTGAGAGTTATAAGGCCCGCCTTTGTTTTTTTTTTAATTTGTTTTATTATAACATTTTTTCACTTCACATGTGTACAACAGTCACGTTCGACACCATGGAAATGCCCATATGCAACTACTTCAAATTTTATTTTTTTTTTATTCTCCTTGATTTATGATATGAAAGGAATTGATTTTAAAATGATGATGATCGTAAAGTTATGATTATTTTATGTCAGATAACTTCAAGCATAAATGTTCTCTTCATATTTCTTTGAGAAAATTAGTGCAAAATAGAATGTAGGAATCAAATTTTTAAATCTTTTTTAACCTTACTATAACTTTAGTATTTTGAACCTAGAAAATATTTACAAATTTATTATTAATATTTTATATATCTTTTTTATTTGTCTATTAATTATCTTTTAGTATCGAAGCCCTG
The DNA here is from genome assembly GCA_958299015.1 of Tetanocera ferruginea. Taxonomy (NCBI): domain Eukaryota; kingdom Metazoa; phylum Arthropoda; class Insecta; order Diptera; family Sciomyzidae; genus Tetanocera; species Tetanocera ferruginea. The sequence continues at coordinate 81,649,034 of OY282644.1, read as the reverse complement.
AAAAAATTTTAAATTTTCAGATGAATTACTTGGTATAATAATCTCTGGACGTGTTGAAAATGCCAAATATATGATGACAAGTTTGTTAGGTAAATTAATACGAAAACGACAAGAAATTAATAAAAGAGTTTTTTTATTTTAAGACTAGTTAGATGCATTCAAAATTAAAAAAACAAAGGTTCTAAAAAGGTGTATCTAGGTAAGCGTGCTAACAGCCCAGCTATTAGAAATTGATAAAAAAGGTGGGTGAGCTTATTTCGGCACATTGAGTGACCAGCACGAATTCAAAAAGTGCACGTAATAATACGCTTGCCGTGAAAAAGAAAAAAAAATTCACTGCTTATGTGAGTTTTTTTATCAAATGCCGTAACTTACCGGAAGAATGATATCAAAATAACCATGGCAAAAAATCAATATAGGTGCACACAGTGAGCTCGGACAGTTGTAAAAGCATGCAATAAATATATCGCACTGTAATTTTTTGACGTTTGATAATATGAACTAATGTAAAAAAATTTAATTTTTGTGTTTTTTTTTTTTTAATTGGGGTGAAATATAATTTATTTTATCAATTTCGATTGATATCAACATATTTGGTCTAATTTTAATTGTTTCACATTTTAATTATTTTGTGTAAAATAATATATAAGTAAAACTTAAATTTAATTTAACAGAAAAGTAAAGTTTTTAACTAAAATGCCTCTTACTTAATATTGAAAAATTATTCATTCTGTGTTTTTATTACTCTATTTCAAAATATAAATTTCGAACCAGACTATAAACATTCTTTAAATTTTAAAGCTTGCTAAGTGTCAAACCTTATCGCTGCCTTTCGTTTCTTAACAAACAATACGACACGCAAAGATCGAATAAATTTAAAAAAGGCAGAAATCTTAAATCGCACGATTACTGCCAAGTCAAAGGATTTGCATGTTGCAATTGTTTGTTGAACTGCAAGTAAATCCTTTGTGTTTTCTGCTTTCAAATATGGCTAACAATCTGAGAAACTTAAGCAACACGCGAGCATTTAACAAAAACAATAACAAAAAGTAGCCTTCAGCACGAAAAAGGATTTCCATGTGATTTAAAATGGTATAAAACATTGAAAAAAAAAACAATTATGACGCCATTTTTCAATTTAGCTTTGCATGCAAAAAGGAACTTTTATTGATTGTACTAGGGTATACGACGAGCTATGTAGCAAAAAAATATGTTTCCTAGTTTACAAAGTTTTATGGCTGACATTTTAAATGCGCTACAACAGTCTAGACACTACTAGAAACTACTATGGGACTTGAACCCAACAAACAATATAACAAAGCAGTAAAAATACGGTTAAGCTCGGACATATTTAGTAGTGTATGTGTTTGTGTGTGTGTGTGTGTGTGTTCGAGGCCAGAGGAGTGCGAAAAACTCTTAACTTTTGTTGTTGCTACACGCTAAGCGTTAAGTACTTAATCAAAGGATATGCATGTGAACATTGAATTCAGCGTTAAGTGGTTCGAAAAAAATAACAAGCACTTTGGTGATTTGCTTCATTTGCAAATGTCTACTCTTGTTGACCGTGATCTTGAAATGCGTTTAAGTGGCTATTAAATAAACTAAGTGTAAATTGTAACATAAACGCCGTTAATTTGCTCCTTGAACTTGAGTTTTGTTGCTGCCATTCGTGATGTAATTTTAAGGTAGATATCTTACAAAAAAAAAAAAAATTTATAACAATATATAATTTTTCCTTTTGGCGTTCGCTTTTTGTAGGTGTATTAAAATGAATGCAAAAAAGAAATGACTCATGATCTCTAATAATATCCTTTGTGTAGTGAATAATCGCTTTCGTTGTTAGCATTTAAATTTTGAAATAAATACATTTATAAACAATTAATTATTGCGACAAATACAAACTAAAAAAAAACTATATTGGCCATTTGAGTCCTTGAAGGGGTTTTTACCGGGCTTTTTATCATCAATAATGCGTGCTATAAACCTGAACTATATACTTATATGCCTACTTATATACTTTATACAAATTCCAAATGAGTAATGCTCATGTTCTCAAGAAGTTTAACATGCCATTTTTTACAGTCTAAGGTTTGAGTTTGACTGTAAATAGATGAGGACCATCAGAAAATATATTTCTATTTAAAAATGATGTTGTTATTTCCATCTTGAAAGCGGCAAGCAAAAGATTTATTCTTATTTGTCAACAATTTTTGTTAAATAAACATAAACATAAACATAAACATAAACATAAACATAAACATAAACATAAACATAAACATAAACATAAACATAAACATAAACATAAACATAAACATAAACATAAACATAAACATAAACATAAACATAAACATAAACATAAACATAAACATAAACATAAACATAAACATAAACATAAACATAAACATAAACATAAACATAAACATAAACATAAACATAAACATAAACATAAACATAAACATAAACATAAACATAAACATAAACATAAACATAAACATAAACATAAACATAAACATAAACATAAACATAAACATAAACATAAACATAAACATAAACATAAACATAAACATAAACATAAACATAAACATAAACATAAACATAAACATAAACATAAACATAAACATAAACATAAACATAAACATAAACATAAACATAAACATAAACATAAACATAAACATAAACATAAACATAAACATAAACATAAACATAAACATAAACATAAACATAAACATAAACATAAACATAAACATAAACATAAACATAAACATAAACATAAACATAAACATAAACATAAACATAAACATAAACATAAACATAAACATAAACATAAACATAAACATAAACATAAACATAAACATAAACATAAACATAAACATAAACATAAACATAAACATAAACATAAACATAAACATAAACATAAACATAAACATAAACATAAACATAAACATAAACATAAACATAAACATAAACATAAACATAAACATAAACATAAACATAAACATAAACATAAACATAAACATAAACATAAACATAAACATAAACATAAACATAAACATAAACATAAACATAAACATAAACATAAACATAAACATAAACATAAACATAAACATAAACATAAACATAAACATAAACATAAACATAAACATAAACATAAACATAAACATAAACATAAACATAAACATAAACATAAACATAAACATAAACATAAACATAAACATAAACATAAACATAAACATAAACATAAACATAAACATAAACATAAACATAAACATAAACATAAACATAAACATAAACATAAACATAAACATAAACATAAACATAAACATAAACATAAACATAAACATAAACATAAACATAAACATAAACATAAACATAAACATAAACATAAACATAAACATAAACATAAACATAAACATAAACATAAACATAAACATAAACATAAACATAAACATAAACATAAACATAAACATAAACATAAACATAAACATAAACATAAACATAAACATAAACATAAACATAAACATAAACATAAACATAAACATAAACATAAACATAAACATAAACATAAACATAAACATAAACATAAACATAAACATAAACATAAACAAAAATACATTCTGTCCGATGAGAGAATTGAACCTGGGTCTAGCGTACGACCATGGTCACCATTTAATAAATATGAATTTAAAAGACATGGAAATCAAAGAAGACAAAATTTGCAAAACAAAACAGAAAAAACGTATCGAAAAATGAAAATAACGATATAAAAAATTTTTTCTGAAAAACGTAAATGCAATGGATACCTTGTAAGTCTTGAGTCTTACAATAAATCAATAGTTTATGCTTTAACTGTTCTTCAAAGATATTCTCGATACACTTTTTAATACGTTTGCACCAGTTTGAGCTACTCTGAATTTGGTACTTTCGAAGGTTTTTGAAGGTCTCTTGCCATATACAAACAATCTAGACATGAGCTATCCCTCAAAAGGATCAACAATAGTTGGTATATGGGAAGAACATGCTATACAGCGGGTCAGGTTTTGCAATCCGAAACTAAGAATGCCCGAAAGAACTGAATTTCGATATAAGGTATTAAGCTCCAGGACACTGTCTAATCAAAAAAAAAAACGCGCGAAGTTTAAGCATCCTCCATAACGGTTTCTGCAGAGATAGAATCCATTCGAAGAGGAGGAACACATCTTATCTAAGGAACACATATTATCTTATCTTATCTGTAACTGTTCTTACAGTGACCTTAGTATGTCTGTCTCATGAAAACGATTGATATTTTTTTCATTTTATAATTAATTTTCACTACAAAATCTATAAAAAATATGTGGAATTGATTTCACTTCAATCTTTTTATTTACTTAGGATAATGCGATTTAAAGACTGTCCCAGAAATAACTGTCCTTTTGTTTTTTTTCTATTGTAAAAAAACCAATAAAGTTTTTATAAAAATTCTTTCAGTTTATTATTAAGTGAACATTACAAAATTAATATAAATTTTATTTACACTGAAAAAAATACACTTAAAAATATGATGCACTCTTTGATTATGGTCCTCCATTAGGTTTTTTATCGACCTTTCGTTGACTTTAGTGTATGCCCGACGCCATTTACGTCGAAATAATTCGATGTTTTTCGCAGTTTGTTTGGTTTTCTTAAGATTTATTTTCATTAAAGCGCAATATCTTTCGATTGGACGAAGTTCGTGGCAATTCGGAGAATTTGCTTCTCTTGGTACCACAGTGACATTATTGGCTTGGTACCAATCCATCGTTCTCTGGACGTAGTGACATGTTGCTAAGTCAGGCCAAAATAGTACTGAACCTTGGTGCTGACGTATAAAAGACAACAAACGCCGCTCCAGACACTCTCTGATGTAAATTTCGGTGTTGATTGTGCGTTCTGTCACAAATCTGTGGCCTTGCTTCGAAGGCTACATTTGCAAATGGCCTGCCACACCATGTATTTCTTTTTAAATTTGGTATGTTTTTCGGTGGTAAATTTAGAGGATGCTCCACCCCTTCAAACCGCAGTATAATATCCGTGTCCATGTAACTGCTTGAAATCCGCTTTGCAGTACATTTCATCGTCCACGATCACGTAGGCAATCGCGTTACAGTTTTCGAGCCGCACCTATCAGGTACTTTTTGTACTTTATAGCTCCTTAGGTTGTCAAATTTTTTAATCCGTTGAACACTTGACTTCGATGTTCCCGCTTTTGCTACCATATCACGAACCGAAGTGCCTGGATTCTGAGTAAACAGCCACTTAACGTTCTAGGCCACCGCTTGGTTCACTGGACCACTTTTGCTCCCTGAGCCTGGCGTTTTTGATAAAAGGGTAAGCTGTTTGTATCGTTTTATGGCCCTGCCCACAGTTTTAACGCACACGCCAACTTCCTTAGCGTTCTTTTTGTACGTGGTGTTTGGATTTTCCAGTTATTTGCAAATAATTGCTTTCCGCTTTTCTTCTTGTTGAGGCGACATCTTTTCAGTAGCTCTTTTATTTTACTAATGAGTATTTTTTTTTTATCTGCAATATTCAATTTTTATTAAGGTACCATATATGTTGCTATAGAGAAAACACTTTTTTATAAATAATCTAAAAACAAAAGGACAGTTATTTCTGGGACAGTCTTTAATTAAGCCCATGTTCATCCAGGAACGTTAAAAGTTCTGTTTGTGCAATTTTCATTCAAATCTATTCAGTGGTTTATGACTTTACTCTACACATGTCAACAAACTTTTACCTCTTTATTTTGTAGTAAAGCAATAGTTATTGATATATTCTTGTATTTGTACTTGGTTTATATTAATTTCGGTCACTAGACTCATGAAGCCTTCACGTCGGCCTTGTACATGAGATTTATGATTTTTTGTCACTTATATCATTAACTATTTTTGTTCTCCTCTTATTTATTCATGAATTTCATGTTTTTTTTGACAAAAATTATGAATGATTCGTAATACCCTTGTATTTTTTCAAAGCGTTTCAGAAATTTTTGATTGGTTTATGTATCTTATTCACTTTATCAACTTTGAACACTAGGCTTATGCAAAATTCATATTCCAGTGTTATGTTCTTTTGTGTATTTTGTACAATAATATTATGAATAGTTCACGTGGCTCGTGTAATTGGTTACTGAACCAAAATTTATGAATGCTATAAATGAATATCATGTAATAATTCATTTATATTGTTTACATTTATGGTTCAACGTTCTAAATATACTAGTATCGCCTGGGGTCGAAATTCGACCAATTTATTGATTGCCTTTTTATAATTATATGCGAGATGATTAAAATAAGTTCGAGGCTATAACTCTTAATTGATTGGAGGTATAAAGCTATTTTCTTAAAAAAAATAATTTTTTTATTTAATTATTTTTTCAAAAACGGAAAAACAACATTTTTAAAAAATTTAATTTTGTCAAAGAAATCATTGCGAGTAGCCTTGATTTTTTGATGGCACGGACAGTTTATTAATTTAGTGTCAAGACAAAATAAATTCACCTAAACCCAATAGACTTTGAAAGAAAATCAGAAAAACAATTTTGAGTTTTTATTTTTTTTTACAACAAAAATCATTTTTACCCTATATTTTAAGAATAAATTAACTTTTGTGGTCTTTTTTAAAAAGGAATAATTTAAATATAAAAAAAAAAAACGGTATTATTTTCAAAAGTTTTTTAAGTTAGCTGATAAGACTTAAATACAAAAAAGTGAAATATTGGCTTCCCAGTTTAATACACTCAATTTGAGACAGTTTATTTCTCTCTCTTGGCATTTGGTTGAAACACACGCTAAATAACTAACGACAATATTAAGAAAATTCATTAAAAATACTTTTTGTTAAAACTTTGCTATATTTTTTATCACATTTAAAAGAAAATTTAATAAACTTTCAGAAGAAATTAAAAAAAAAAAATTGAAAAACCGTTAAAATTCGACCAAGATATTGACATGGAAAGTCAAATTTTTGAATTCAAAATACATTTTTTTTACAAATTTTACAACTGACGAATGCAAAAAACTGTGGTGACCGTGGCATGCAGGTTAAGTGTGTGACTTAGCATGCTCGGAGCCCGGCTTCGATCCCCAGCCGTGGCGAAAAGTTTTTTCAACAAAAAATTTTTCTGATCGGTCACCACCTCTCTGCAGACAATGGCAAACCTCAGAGAGTAAATAATGCCATGTAAAGCTTCTTGAGAACATGAACTTTAGCCGTTCTGAGTCGGCATAAGACATGTAGGTCCAGTTCTCGGTCAATTGTGTGCAAACATTTAATAACACACACAACACAATTGATCATAAGTAGCTCGGTCATGTCATAAAATTTGTATGGAAGCCATTATACGGAGGGGTCGGAGGAGATGGGTTTCAAGGCAAAAAATGTTCCGCTTGAAAAAGTAATGGGGGTCAGTCATATTGATTTCATTAACAGTAGAGGGTTAGGGTTCAGCCTTCCCTATAGCTCGAAAACCTAGGGTGACCCGAAAATTCTGACTTCAGATTCGAATTCAGCGAATCCAAAACCTTGGGAAACCATTGTGAAACCTCTTGGGATTTTTAAAAACTTCAGTTTTGTTGTACAGTGTTATTATTTAAGCAAAATAAAGTAGTCAGAAAACCAAATTAGAGTTTTTAAAAGACATCTTCAACATAAAATAAAAAAAAGTCAGAACGCCATAAATTGTCATAAAAAGCCAATTATTTAATTTAAATAAAAAATGTGATGAATTTAAATCAATTTAATTTTTTAGAAATTTTTTAAGCAAGGAAAAAGTTTATTAATGATTTTTAAACTAGTAGTTTTATGTAACCCAAAACATATTACTATTCAAAATTATGTTCTAGCAGGTAAAAAGCTGTAAATGAGGTTTGTTTCATCATATATAGTCTCAGAACTTAGTTATCACAAAATCTTAAAGTATATTTTTATTTTTGACATTTATGACAAGAACATGTTCTTCTGAAAAGTTCTGGAGAAATGTATTGCTTACAAAAGAACTGACGCCTCCATTCATCATACGCTGAAAATCATGCAGGTTTTCGAAACTTAATGGTTTTAGAAATGTCTACTATGGTAGCAAGTTTGAAGAAGTGCTTTTTTTATAAAACTTAATGGAATATAAAAAAAAAAGTTTTTACATTTTTCCTTTTATACTCCATCTTAATATCATGAAAATTTTAATATAATTTGTTTGGAAATTGCAGCCCTAACCAATGAAAAATTGCATATGGAATTGACTTGGGTTTTAGTGTGAGGATTAATATTGAACAAAATTTAATATAAAGTTAAAATTTGTTTTAATAAAAACGAAGTCCTGGTGATGCTAATAAATATTTTCATTCACTTTTGCACCCTCTTGATATTCAAATATAAAAGCGAAGTTATTGAGGTGCTCTTGTTATTAAAAAAATCAAAAATTATGTGGTAAAAAGATCTTTTGCCAAATTTTGCACCCCATTTTGGCGTGCACCCGGGGCGGACCGCCCCCCCCCGCTCCCCCCTTGCTACGCTACTGTTGATACCTATTACCTATTTACAAATGAAATTTCATTTAATTCCGACCAGTCCTTGTATCTTATACCATCGTTTGTATGGAGTCGATGCACTGTGCGTCGGGACCAAGACCGTTTGGGTTCGACATTGCTAAGAGCAATTCTCTTCTCATTACCAGTCATCACTAATTTCAAAAAACCCTAGCTATCATCATAGGGCTTACCGTAAGAATATATTATTTTTTTTTTAAGTTAACCTTTCGGCACGCCCGATGTATTTCGTCTATTGAATCGAACTGGGTTCATAATCAGCGACAACCGTGTCGAGGAGCTACACAAGTAGAAAAGAACAAGTGAGCTTTGAGACGGGATTTTCTCGCTCAGTATATTTGACACAAAAGCATGATATATTTACTCCAAGGTAGTATTGACGTTTCTGTTGGAAACAGATCACAATCCGTCATAGCATACAATTAATTTTCATTGGTCACATTCAGCGTACCCTACAGTTGCCAACTGCTAAGTCAAAACTTGATGCACATAAATATGAAGTTGCGCATTAAAATGCATTTAAAAATAGAAAATTTTTAGTTTGTCGGTAAAATTTCCATTCGTATTTGATACAAAGATGGATATTTCATAAACTTGACAATTTTTCTGGAACATCAATACCAATAATAGCGCTCCCCGATGTGTTGCTGTCACAACAGTTGACACAGCTGAATGTGGGCAACGAATATAACAACGAACAGCAGTTTCTGACTAGGGTTCGTTTACTTGTAGCTGAGAGAATCAACATTTGTCAACACTACCTGGTAAAATTATTCTATCATGACACAAAAAAAAGTAATATTTATATTATACTTACATATCCCAGCTGCCTTAGGCTCTTCAATGTTTCTGTTATCTCTTTACTTGATCAATTCCTTTATAATGATGTCATCTATATCTACTTAAATGGAACTTCTTGACACAGAAGCATTTTCGAGATCAGGTCCAGAATTCCTTGGATCTAGTATGCATAGCATCGTCACCTTGAACTTAACGTGATAACTTAATTTTTTTATAAACTTAACAGATGTTCTTCCTTTCTTTTATTACATTTTCTTATATTCTTCGCATTATATTTTATTATTATTTTAATTGTAATATTTGCATTTTAAAATTTTTAACTTATTTATTTTTGTTAATTTAATACTTTTCATTTATTTGTTTTAACAATAATAAAATAAACTATTCATATGACATTAAGCCAAGTACTACTAAATGTTGGCTTAAGTACTCTGCATATTATTCTCAAAAAAATAAAATAAATACTATTTTCGGTAATAATCAAGGATTTTGAGAAATTTGAAAATATTAGCTTTAATAAAAATATTATCTTGTGATAATTATTTATGTATCTTCAAATGTAATATTGAAATATTGACATGTATTTATTTTATACTTTCAAAAGCAGTGTACCTTTTTAACGAATAAATGGTTTCTTTATGGCCCAGTTAAATCTTTTATTCTTTTCTTCGATACGGCCCTTAAAATTTATTTCAAAAGAATCTCCTGTTTTGTGTCGCAACGAAATCCTGGTCATAAATTCAGATGACGGCATGTATGGAGATAAATTTTCAGAGTCCAAAAAAAATTTATTCATTCTAAGCACACTTCCCTTAAAAAAACAAACAATTATTAATAGCACTTTTGTTTCTTTTGTTTTTTTTTTTGCAAATTGGATACCTTTCGTATAGGACACTGTGGCAATTCAGCATTTCTGTTGAACTCTTGACGAATTATTATCAACAGAGGTATTTTAATTGTATTATCTATGAACTGGCAACAATCAATGTTAGTAATATTCAAAAGAACAAAATTGGGTTCGTTTGGTCGTGGAATTCTCATTATTAGATCTATGTAGGGAGAAATTACATCTTCGCCATATTCCACATATAAATTAGTACCATTTTGGTAACGAGATATTTTTTCAATTGAACAATTGATAAATTTGATGCCGCTAGATTGTGAAATGCACGTTACACTGTCAACGTTTATAACGTAAGATCGCTTAAAGAAAAACTCAGTTAATATGACGAAATATATAAAATGACAAATAATTACATAACAATAAACTTTGTTGAATGTAAAGATAATAAAAATAATCAGTGCTAAACTAAAGAACTTCATTTTTGTTAACCACTTTCGACTAATTCCAGTTTTGTTATGAGAGAATTTCTATAATTATTACTCTAATAACTAAATTCAGACATTAAAACTGTATTAATGCAAAATTAGTAGGAGTTGTTTTGTTTTTTTTTTTTTGTATAATTTTATAGATAAGCACAGTTAACAGTGGTATTTGGTGTGGCTTTTAATGGTTGTCAAAAATTTTCAACTTTACTGCAAAATCATTATTAATTGTTTTTAATATGCACACACATGCTTTCTTCTAAAATATTCCACTAGATCAACTGATTTTCAGTTTTGAAGTCACAGTACAAAAACGGGATAATGTATTTTAGGTGAGTAACATTTTGTACTGAAATACAAAACTTTTCTAATTCATGGAATTTTTAGTAAATTTGAAAGATTATGTTTAAAGTTAAGAATTCTGAAAGAAGTTCTTATAGTGCTTGGTGACAAAAATTCAGTTAAATAAGATATGGAATAACAAATTTTCTACTTTTTAAACCCAATATATGATTTCAACATACAAAAAAGTATTTTAAGATATACAATTGAACCTCAAAGCTTTTTGTTGTCGTTAGGCCATAAAGCATGCCCTATTGAGAGAGTTTTGATGAAAATAGCAAGCAAATGTTATTAATTAATTACATAATTACTTCATTTGCTTTTACAGGCTTAACCAAGCTAAGCTTCATTTTTAATTTTTCAGCTTAATTCCTGTTTTATAAAATTTTTTCACAAAATTTTTCACTGTGATCTTAAGTTTAGCTCTAAGTTGTTTTTAAACAGTTATGACTAATCTATAAATAATCGATTTACTGTTAATTAACACCAGTTCGTAATTAAAAGTAGTTCTCAATTTAAATAAAGTCCATAATGTTAAAAAATTTCTTTTACCTCAAGTAATAATTAGATGATTATATAATTTATAAAACTCAATTGTCATGGTATATTTTAAAATATACACGGTTAGAAATCTTGGAATAATTTTTGGTCAAACCAATTATTAGACCAATGCATTTTATAATACTTTTTTATAAGTGATACTTTTCAAAATACTAGAAATTTTATTTCAAGACAAGTCTGTTCTTAAATTTAATACATTGGGAATAACATTTTAATTTTAGTACTTAGACTAAAAATTTAATACAGAATAACTAAAAGGTAATAAAATCAAAGCAATTTTTAAATTAAATAATTAATAATATAAGATTATAATAATAGCTGCGTTCGATTCGCCAACCTATACACAATAACTGTCGCTTATTTCAAAATATTTGTATGAGAAAACAACAACAAAGTCTTCAGCTAGTTGAGGATAGAGAAAGTCATCTACCGATTGAGTTGAGGTAAAGTTGCGATGCCAAAAGTTCTTATTTTTTACTTGGTTTGTGAAAAGGATAGGGTGAAATGTCATAGATTCTGCCAGAATGTGATGTGAGTACAAAAAATTTATTTATTAATGTGGTCTTCATAACAATAGTGTTGCCAAAGAGAGTTGAGCTCTGGCGAATAGAACGCAGCTAATATAAAAATAACAACAACAAATAAAACAAATAATGAAATAAAAAATAAACAAAAATAAAAAAACGATCTGGGTGAGGATCGAACCATAGTCACTCGATTCCACAAATCAAATCGACAACAGTTTTAAAGCCACGGAATACAATTCTTTGCGTGCGCTAAATTTGTAAGTACTTCAATGTTTCCGAAATTTAAAAACTAAACCGATAAGAGTTTAAATTTGAAACCCTTGCGAGGCTAAAACGTATTTTACGTATTTGACGTGGCTTAAACCCATGCCGGACCAAAACTGAGTTTGGCGTGGTTTTAATTTCAATATAAATTTAGTATCGTCATATATAAAGACTGTCCCAGAAATAACTGTCCTTTTGTTTTTTTTTATATTGTAAAAAACCCAATGATGTTTTTTTTAAAAATTCTTTCAGTTTATTATTAAGTGAACATAAGAAAATAAATGAAAATTTAATTTATACTGAAAAATGCATTTAAAAAATTATGCACTTTTTAATTAAGGTCCTCCATTAGGTTTATGACCGACCTTTCGTTGACCTTAGTATATGCCCCACGCCATTAACGTCGAAATATTTCGATGTTTTTCGCAGTTTGTTTGGTCTTCTTAAGATTTATTTTCATTAAAGCCCAATATCTTTCGATTGGACGAAGTTCGGGGCAATTCGGAAGATTGGCTTCTCTTGGTACCACAGTGACATTATTGGCATGGTACCAATCCATCGTTCTCTGGGCGTAGTAACATGTTGCTAGGTCAGGCCAAAATAGTACTGAACCTTGATGCTGATATATAAAAGGCAGCAAACGCCTCTGCAGACACTCTCTGATGTAAATTTCGGTGTTGATTGTGCGATCTGTCACAAATTCCTTACTTCGAAGTCCACATTTGTAAATGACCTGCCACACCATGTATTTCTTTGGAAATTTGATATGTTTTTCGGTGGTAAATCTAGAGGATGCTCCACCCCTTCTAACCGCAGTATTATATCCATGTCCAGGTAACTGCTTGAAATCAGTTTTGCAGTACGTTTCATCGTTCATGATCACGCAATCAAATTTGGGCAAGTAATCGCGATACAGTTTTCGAGCTCTCCTCTTGGCTTCGGCGTCCTTTTCTTCTGACCTTTCAGGTACTTTTTGTACTTTATAGCTCCATAGGTTTTAAAATTTTTTAATCCGTTGAACACTTGACTTCGATGTTCCCGCTTTTGCTGCCGTATCACGAACCGAAGTGCCTGGATTCTGAGTAAACAGCCGCTTAACGTTCCGGGCCACCGCTTGGTTCGCTGGACCACTTTTTCTCCCTGAGCCTGACGTTTTTTATTGTAATGTTCTCATAAAGAAGATTTGTTTTATTATATAAGTTAGGGTGCCAAAAGTCATGTTCGTTATGAAGAGACTTTGTAAAAAGCAAATTTTTAACAGAATAAAGTAAAGTTTAAATATGTTTTTATATTACTTTTATATAATAATATCCTCTTCTATACAATAAATACCAAAAATGCTTGAAAAGTATATAATTAAAATAATGCAGAAGAGATCAAATCTCGGTCTGAGGCACCGTGCGCGAGTATATTTGTCATGCCGCTGTACGGAAGTATAGAAAAGTTAAAGGAAAAATTGCATTTTATTACAATTGGCTAATTTTCCATCACCGAGATTTAAACGCGGACAGTCGCTCATAATAGTCCAACGCTATAACCATTATGCCAATCGCCTGATGGCGTGCAACCGAACAAAATGTAAACAAAATAAACAAACCGAACACGAATATTACATGAACATATTATGTTTAATGCAATCATGTTTATGTTTCTGACAAATATGATATAAAAAAAAAACAAATTGGCCATTTCAGCCCTTGAAAGGACTTTGACCGAGCTTCTTATGATCAATTGTGTTGTGTGTGTTATTAAATGTTTGCATACAATTGGCCGAGAACTGGACCTACATGTCTTATGCCGACTCCGAACGGCTAAATTTCATGTTCTTAAGAAGCTTTACATGGCATTATTTACACTCTGAGGTTTGCCATTGTCTGCAGAGAGGTGGTGACCGATCAGAAAAATTTTTTATTGAAAAAACTTTTCGCCGCGGCTGGGGATCGAACTCCGAGCATGCTAAGCCACACACTTAACCTGCATGCCACGGTCACGGTCAAATATGATATGGTCATGACAAAAACATACTATTTTTGGTATAAACATAATGCGGTATGTTTTCCAAAAAAATTTTTTTTTTTTTTCACATCAATCAAAATATGTTTCCTCGAATTAGAAGCAAACATTGAAATGATTGTAACAAACAAAGCAACATGTATAACAAACTAAATATTGTCAGAATTGTAAGATAAACATATTTACAAAAAATAAAAATATGTTTGCTACAATCAAAGTCGAAAATATAATTTCTCTATGTGCTATTTTGGCATTTGAATAGCAGTTTATTTTTTTTTTAAAAAAATGCATTAAAATAATTTTTTCCACATTTACCGATTACTATATTGCCAGTGAGAATGTGGTGCACCTTTGTTAAAAATAGCTCCATACGTCTCTGTTCTAAGCTTTTCTACATTACGTGAATATCAATAGAACAATCTCTACAAAACAAAAAAAAAAACCTATTGCTATGCTTAACTGAACACACAAGCAGAATTAATAAACAAATATATTCTTGTTATGTTTTGGTCTAGTTCAAAATCAATTTTGAAGTAATATAATATAATATAAATATAATATATTTCAATATCAAAACTAAACCAGTGATAAAAACGTACTAGTTGGAATGTCTACAAAGGCAAAAGTGAATTTATTAAGCGCAATGTTAGTTTTTATAACCATAACGGTAAATTTCGTGCACTCTTGGGTAAATTCTTGGTACACTTATAAATGGTTCAGTTAATAAAAAAGTATTCTCTATTCTAGCGATCTTTTATTATAAACTTTAGCAGCATGAGCTGTTTGCAGACGTCCAGCGGAATTGCTCATCTAAATTGCTCAGTTAAGAAAATAAACCGTTCCCAAAATGGCTTTAGTCTTAATTTGGAATTCACTGAAGATTTTAAAACACCATTCATTGAACTAACATTGGTACTACCTCGTGCAAATCAAGAGGATTTTATTTTATTCAACTCCACTCACATTGATTGTTGTCAGTTCTTAAATAATAGAACTAATATTATCTTATTGCAAAATGTATACAAGGAGTTTGAGAAATATGGAAGTCTACCCAGTTGTCCAATTCTTAAAGTAAATTTTACATTTGTTATATTTTTTTTTTTTTATAAACAATTTTGCATTTGTAGGGAACAGTGATGAATATTGCGAATTTTTATATGAATCCTGAAAGTTTTCCGCCAATTCTGCCGGAATTTATTTTTAAATGTATAGCTAGGATTGGACATAACAGAAACAAAGTATTTGAGCTACATATTAATGGCAGCGTCTATAATAAAAATAAAAGAAATGGCTGGAAAATTAGAAAAACTAAATTTTAAGTGATCCATAAGTTATGAAAAATTATTATGAAAATAAAATCATTGAAGGGTATTCACAAGGTCTCTTAAAGTCATTTGTCTTAAATTGTTAACATGCAAAAAATATGATTGATGTGAACAACCCCTTTTTAAGTTCAGTGTCTTATTTTAACTCTCAATCAGCTGATATGATGATTGTCATCACAATGCCAAAATATAGCGCAAAATATAAAATTATAGCTGGTTTATGCGAAAAGCATATATATATATATATATATATATATATATTGGAAGTAATAAAGGCTGACTCAAGTAAATAAAAAATCGCTGCGTATTTTTAATTTAATGAAATTAAATCAAGCACAAAGAATGAATGCAAGCCAAGAACTGTATGTTTACGACATCACAAAAACATAGAAGGAAGGAATATGTATGGAAGGAAACGTCAGCAATTTTAAACCATTATAAAATTTTAGGACAATAAGACGTGATGGCACACATTGTGAATACCCTAATTGTAACTTTTGTTTTTGTTGGCATACATCTAAAAGAAGAGTAAGAAATAAAGATAATGAAAAAAAATTGTGGAGAACTATCTTGGAAGTGGCTAAAGTCTAAATATTACCAGAGCCATGTTGAAGTATACATGACCCGAGTTATAGTTTCTAACTTATTATTTTGATGACGTCACTTTTTTGCAGGTATATTTTTCAAATATAAGAGTCAAGTCAAGTCCAGTCAAGTCCAGTCGAGTCCAGCCAAGTCCAGTTAAGTCCAGTCAAGTTCAGTCAAGTCAAGTAAAGTTCAAGTTAAGTTCAAGTTCAAGTTCAAGTTCAAGTTCAAGTTCAAGTTCAAGTTCAAGTTCAAGTTCAAGTTCAAGTTCAAGTATTATTTTGATGACGTCACTTTTTTAAAGGTATATTTTTCAACTATAAGAGTCAAGTCAAGTCCAGTCGAGTCCAGTCAAGTCCAGTTAAGTCCAGTCAAGTTCAAGTTCAAGTTCAAGTTCAAGTTCAAGTTCAAGTTCAAGTTCAAGTTCAAGTTCAAGTTCAAGTTCAAGTTCAAGTTCAAGTTCAAGTTCAAGTTCAAGTTCAAGTTCAAGTTCAAGTTCAAGTTCAAGTTCAAGTTCAAGTTCAAGTTCAAGTTCAAGTTCAAGTTCAAGTTCAAGTTCAAGTTCAAGTTCAAGTCCAAGTTCAAGTTCAAGTTCAAGTTCAAGTTCAAGTTCAAGTTCAAGTTCAAGTTCAAGTTCAAGTTCAAGTCAAGTCAAGTCAAGTCAAGTCAAGTCAAGTCAAGTCAAGTCAAGTCAAGTCAAGTCAAGTCAAGTCAAGTCAAGTCAAGTCAAGTCAAGTCAAATCAAGTCAAGTCAAGTCAAGTCAAGTCAAGTCAAGTCAAGTCAAGTCAAGTCAAGTCAAGTCAAGTCAAGTCAAGTCAAGTCAAGTCAAGTCAAGTTCAAGTTAAGTTCAAGTCAAGTCAAGTCAAGTCAAGTCAAGTCAAGTTCAAGTTAAGTTCAAGTCAAGTCAAGTCAAGTCAAGTCAAGTCAAGTCAAGTCAAGTCAAGTTAAGTTCAAGTTCAAATTCAAGTTCAAGTTCGAGTTCAAGTTCAAGTTCAAGTTCAAGTCAAGTGCAAGTTCAAGTTCAAGTTCAAGTTCAAGTTCAAGTTCAAGTTCAAGTTCATGTTCAAGTTCAAGTTCAAGTTCAAGTTCAAGTTCAAGTCAAGTCAAGTTCAAGTTCAAGTTCAAGTTCAAGTTCAAGTTCAAGTTTGAGTTCAAGTTCAAGTCAAGTGCAAGTTCAAGTTCAAGTTCAAGTTCAAGTTCAAGTTCAAGTTCAAGTTCAAGTTCAAGTTCAAGTTCAAGTTCAAGTTCAAGTTCAAGTTCAAGTCAAGTGCAATTTCAAGTTCAAGTTCAAGTTCAAGTTCAAGTTCAAGTTCAAGTTCAAGTTCAAGTCAAGTGCAAGTGCAAGTTCAAGTTCAAGTTCAAGTTCAAATTCAAGTTCAAGTTCAAGTTCAAGTTCAAGTTCAAGTTCAAGTCAAGTGCAAGTTCAAGTTCAAGATGAAGTTCAAGTTCAAGTACAAGTCAAGTCAAGGCAAGGCGCGGCAAGGCAAGTCGAGTCAAGTCAAGTTAAGGCAAGGAGCGGCAAGGCAATTCGTGTCGAGTTGAGTCTAGGTACTTCTTTAATTTCTCCGAAGCCTATCAAAGGACTTAAACGTTGATTTCCAAGACTTTCTGTTGGATCGGAATTTTGCTGAGAAGTCAAATTTACTACAAAATTTATTTTCAAACCGCATAACGAAGTATATTTCTGACAACCAATTAAAAATAACAACAAGTGTCACTGTTAACTGTCTGTACATAACTAATTACAATAAAAAATAACATAATTATGCAGTAACATAGATATCCATTAATGGAATTTTAATGTTTGAATTTAGTTTTTTGAGCAACCTTCATGTAAATTCATTCATTTAAAAATTAGAATTAGTTGAAAGTGGCTAAAAAAATGAAGTTGTTGAATATAACACTAGTTTTCTTCCTCTACACAATAAGCGGAGTTGCTTGTTATGTAACTATATGTCATATGAATTATTTCATCATATATATTGAGTTTTTCTTTTAAGCGATCTTACGTCATTACCGTTGACAGTGTTACCTGCTTTTCTAAATCTAGTGACGTTGCATTTATCAATTGTTCTGTTGACCAGTTAACACGTTATCAAAATGGTTATAATATATATGTGGAGTATGGAGAGGACTTAATTTCGCACTACATTGATATATTAGTAATAATTCAACGACCGCACGAAGCCGATTTTGTTCTCTTGAATATAACTAATATAGATTGTTGCCAGTTCATAGAGAATAAAATTCAAATACCATTACTAATAAAATTACGTCAAGAGTTCAACAAAAAAGCTGAAATACCACACTGTCCTATACGAAAGGTATTCTACCGTTTTGGTTATTATTACAGTATGAAATTTATAACTAATAGTAGTTTATTTTTCAGGGAAGTGTGCTGAAAATGACCAAATTTTTTATGGATTCCGAAAATTTCTCGCCATACATGCCAACATTTGACTTCATTTGCAAGGCTTCTATGGCACACAAAACAAAAGATTTATTTGAATTAAATTTTAAGGGTCGAGTTGAAGAAAAAAAGAAAGTATCTTATTGGTCCGTAAAGAAACCAACGATTTAAATATAGTGTTTTTTTTAATATATGTTCAATATGAACATGTCTTAAAATGTTTCAAAGTTAATAATTTTGACTAGGTACGGAAATTATGCTAAATCAATTCTTCTAGAGAATAATAGATTTCCACCCCACACGCCACTGCTTTGTTTATAATTGGGCGCTTATGCCGTTCTATTTGTTGTAACTCCGTGTATTCCGAGTTTTTTTGGTATTCAGTGTTTTTTTTTTTTAATTATTTGGAGAAAATGTCAAAGAATTTTAATGAAATACAAAAAGTGAACAACAATTTTTAAGAAAAGGAGTAATCTGACAATAGAGAAAACAACGATATTTTCATAGACGTTCAAGCGACGCAAATTAATAGAAATTAATGCTGAAGTTCAACCGAAATTGGTACATCGACATGTCATTTTCTCTTTCTCTTTCTCTCAATGCTGTACTGATAATGATAACATACGCTCAGGTTTCGGACAAATTTCTTTGTGTTTCGGAATTCGATGGAATCTATTAGTGTCCAAAAAAAAAATGCCATTAACTCTCCTGGAAACTAAAAGTCCAGGAAACTAAATCTAAGTTCACACAGAAAAATTACATTTTCGTCTTTGACTGTAGCAAACATATTTATTTTTACTGTAAATATATCTTGCAATTCCGACCTTACTTTGTTTGTTATACATGTTGCTGTTTTTATGACCACCACCTTAATGTTTGCTTCTTATTACAGGAAACATATTTTGATTGATGTGATAAAGAAATAGATTTTTGAATAACATACCGCAATATGTTTGTAACAAAAATAGAAATTTTTTTCATGAGCATATCGTATTTGTCACAAACATATAGCATGATCGTAATTAACATAATATGTTCATGCAATATTCGTATTCAGTTTGCTTGTTTTGTTTCAAATGGCATCAGACGATTGGTGCCTTGAAGTGAGTGACGATCTGCGTTATAATCACCAAATTGAACACTGAGAAAAAAACATACTTTAAAATTAAACAAAAAATTTTTTACATAGAAAAAAAATTTTGTCTTTAACTTTAAAAACAGTTGTGTTTAAATTAAATGAATTTGCTTCAAGCTCTATTTCAAAAACTAATTCGTTTGATATGAACACAATTTCACTAAATTTTAACATATTTCCCTCAGTGTTATGTTATGCAATTGAAAAAATAAAAAAAAAAAAAACTCAGAGCACGGTTTGGCTGAGAATGGAACTTTAGATACTCAAATTAAATTAACCAACTGAGCAACGAAGAGAAGATTTTGCTCGCGCTCTAATTGTATACTTAACTTACAATAAACTTTGTTGCCTCAAAAATGGTCACAATTAACCTAATATATTGCAAAAAATAAACATTGTTTTTTGTCAACATAATATATTGATCGTAACAAAGTTACTTGTTTACGCAAACTTTTAATGGTAACCGTAAAATGGAAACATGATTCTAGTACCAACAAGTAAAGAAAGTGTAAAGTCGGTCTAGACCGACTATGAAATACCCTAAACCTACTTTTCCAAAAAAAAAATAATATTATTGAAAATGGGCGCGTCCGTGGGCGGATGAGCCTATATTTTATATGCATTTAAATGTTGATGATAAATTACACATACCAAGTTTTATTCCTGTAGCTCACAGTTAATGCTTTTATTGTGCTTTCGCTATGGGAGGTGGGCGGGTTCATGGACGGATTACTCCCAATTTTTGAACACACCTTAGTTTTGGTATGAAATACATACATACCAAATTTAATTTCTCTATGACAAACATAACCTTATTTATTGAGTTTTAATATTTTTGGGTTGTATTGGAGGTAGGTGTGTCCGCAAGCGGATGATGTCCATTTTTCGAAGACATCTTTGTGTTGGTATAAAACACATACATATCAAATTTTATTGTTGTAGGTTAACTATGAGCTGAGTTATGCAGTTTTCAATTCTTGCGTTGTATGGGAGGTAGGCGTGTCCGTGGGCGGATGATGCCCATTTTTCAAAACCGTCTTTGTTTTGTTATAAAAACATATGTGCTAAATTAAAGCTCATCCAATTATCTCTACTCCTTCTTCTTATCCTGTGTATACGGACAACACACAGACGGACGGACGGACGGACGGACGGACGGACATGAATAGCTCGACTCACGAGGTGACGCTGATCAAGAATATATATACTTTTCTATACCGTACTCGCTTCGTTCTATGCGTTACAAACGTTTGCACAAAGTTAATATACCCTGACCTTTCAGGTTTAGGGTATAATAAACTTGTTTGTTGTTTGAACTCCTCCAAAAAAGTCTGACCGATTTTAATGAAATTTGTTTTTGTTTATTTGGTAGGTTTGAGAAAAGGTCGTAAAGAATTCTTCACCCAGCTACTTGCAAGGGGCGTGGTACTTCTTCAAGAGCACAACCTTTTGGTTCTATTTTCGTCTATAAATCAGACATAAATAAAACTTGATACGAACTTGCTATTGAGTCGTGCTCTTCAACTGTCAAATTTGACTAATCTTTGGAAAGAGGGGCCTGGCACTACCCAAACAATTCAATTTTTTGATATCGAATGGACTTGGAACTAAATGTCGTATGACAATGTAACTCAGTATGAAATAGGAATTATTAGTAGGAATAAAATCAGAAATTTCATTCGAAAATATAAAAAGGAAAAAAAAAAACATTTGAAACTCAGATCATTACTGAACTCCAAATGATTTTGTTATTTCAAAACAGACTATTAATTTAAATTTATCTCTTTGTTCCGAATTTCAGTTTAGATTCTCATTTGTTTTTTTTAAGAATTTTAAATGTTTATTTTTAAATTTCATATTAAAATTCTGAATTTTCATAATTTTTTTTTTATTTCCAATAAATAATTCCGTATTCCAAGTGATTTCTAAATTTGAATTGATCTTTTTTAGATTTCAAATGAAATTTTTGAAACTCAGTACATCTTTTCTGAATTTCAATAAATCATTTCTGAATTTTAAATTAAATTTCTGCATTTGAATTGAAAATTTTTGAGTTAAAACTGATTTTTCTAATTGCAAATGAAATTTTTAAAATTCAAGTGTTGCTTTTTGCATTTCAAATGTAATTACTGAATTTCAGTTGATGTTCTCTGAATTTCAAGTAAATTTTCTGAATTTCAATTCATCGTTTTTGCATTTCGACTTAAAATTTTTCAATTTCAGTTGAATTTTTTTGAATTTCGATTGATCTCTTCTGAATTTCAATAGGGGTATTCACGCTGCCATAGGTAGTTGGGTAGATTGGCAAACGCCACACATTTTGTTTTTGTAAAAGTGCCATTCTACCCAAGTACCCATCTACCAACCTACTCTAGCTGACCCCCTGACTTGTTTGGATAGATTGATTGAGTACTTCTTTCATGGGTTGCCACCTTTTCCAAAAGTAGGCAATAATTGAATTGACAAAAAACTAAAACAAAGTAAACAAAATTATAAGTGAATAATATAGAGAAATGTGTTAATATGAGCTATTTAAAAATTTTTGAGATAAAAATTATTAAATACCGCAAAATTATTAAATGACGTTAAGAATTACTCCTTTATAAAATAACTTTTTTACGCCCGTACAATGTCCTAAATTTTGCGCTCATAAAATGACATGAATAATATGGTGGCCACTCTTTTCTAGCTGTTACTCATCTCTCATCAGCTGTTATTCTACAAAGTACTCAATTGCAGTTAAGGGTCCTCACAGTTATCAAAAGTACTCAATCTACCCGTGCCCAACTACCCAAGTCAGTGTGAATACCCCTTATTTATTTTTTTCGAATTTTAGTTAGAATTTCCAAATTTCATTTAATTTTTCAAAATTTTGAATGAAATTTCTGAATTTAAATTTATGTTTTCTCAATTTTAAAATACTTGTTTTTGCTTTTTATTAATAAATTTCTTAAATTTAACGTTTTTTTTGCTGAATTTAAATTAATTTTCTGAATTTCATGTTCTTTTGAAGAGAATTAATCAATTTTTATGATGCTTTTTCTAAATGATAATGCTGATTCTAAATCTTCAAGCGTTGTCTATATTAATCCTCTGCACGGATGCACTCGTTTTCTCTTCAATAGTAGATCCAACCGTGCAGATTTCAGAGCTTAACAGAACACTGTTAGTCAAGCAGATGTTATCCAATTCATTAAATGACAACAAACGAGTAGTGCAGAACACTCGTCGGTTTCAAACAGAACCAAGCTCGCTGTTTGCTTGAACAGAACACGATGTTGTTCGTTTTATAAAACAACGAAGCACTTGGTTAACAGCGAAAAATGCATCAATCACACATAACTTAGCATAAGTTTGGCGAAGCTTGTTTGCTTTTTGCATTCCTTTTTGTGCGTCATTTGTTTATTTATATATATATTAAGCGCAGTTTATGTCTGCATTGTTGCTCCGTTTTTAATTGTTTGCTTATGGCGTTTTCGTTTCTAACAAAAAATGTTGCCTTTTCAATGCCCTTGCCTTTTTTCGTGTTCGATTCTAAAATAAGTGCAAACGGGTGAGTAAATTCTGTGTTCGTTTCTTAAAATGTCACACTCACAGAGGGCAAAAAAGGCGCATTTTCTGCCTTGCAAACTTTCTCAGGGTAGATGATTGCCCTGCATATCAGCTGTTCTTAAAACGATAATATTATGACATGCGTGCGTTAGACAAGGATGGTTATATTCGTTTATTTAAGTTGACATTTTTCGAGTAGGCAAAAACATGCACTTTTACAGGGTTGCGGGCAACATTGAAAACATTTTGCACTGCGACAGGGCAACATTTTTTGGTAGAAACGAAAACGCCATTAGCAACGCCTTATGTCTAAAAACTAAAGAACATGGCATAACATCAAGCGTTCTGCTGTTGTTAACATAACTTGCCAGTCATTGCATTCTTCTTTGCCGAATCGTACATAACATTGATTCGGTTTTCGTTTGTTCTTGATCTGCTCAAGCGACGAGTGCTCTCTGTAGTGTAATGCTTGATTTCATTGATGAGAACAAAATAAAGCACCACAAACGAGTGGCTTGAAACGCATTTCAAGCGCACTCGTGAAGAGGTTAAGTCCATATAAAACCGATACCTTGGTCTTAATATGGAATAAATACCGCTATTTAGTTTATTTTATTTAAACAAAGTAACAATTTTTGAAAAACGATAGTAAGACGATTATTTTTTTAAATTATATAAAAATCTGTAGATATGATTTTATTATTAAGATGGTAACTTTTTCTCAAGCTTTAAACTTCTTTGAATAACAAAGTAGTTCTTCTTAAAATTTAAGTTCTCTCAGAGAGGCGAGGTCTATTTATCGCTTTGATTTAAGTGATTTCCTCTTATCCTTCAACTCACTGGTGCCATTTAATTTCATTTCAAGTATACGTGTATTTTGGTCCAAAATCGCTATTTGCGAATAAAATTGAGAATTAAGGATTGGCATAGTATCGGCTTCCATATAAAACTTGACATAATTTAAGACAGTACCCTGTAATATAACAAAAATTTACATTCAAATTAGCTGTAAAATGTTGACTGCATATAACTCACCTTTTGTATTGGACACTTGGGCGACTTGCCGAATTTGTCGAACTGTCTTTTAATGATTTTTAAAATATTTAATTGACTGCGATTCTCTAAAAACTGACACAGATCAACATTGCTGCTATTGAGTAGAACAAAATCTGGACCATACATGCGTGGATACATAAAAACTAATTCCATATGTGGCTTTCGTAAATCCTGTACAATTTCCAGATATAGATTAAAACCAGTGTGACGACGATTTATCTTGACAATCGAACAATTAACATTTGAAATATAATTGGAATTTATATTGCACACAATGCTATGAAAGTTCATAATGAATGATTGCTTTGCAAGAAAGAGAAATATTAATGAAAAATTAGTAAAAATTTTATTTATAAAATAAAAAATATTTACCCAACTATTGGTGCCTTTGGAGGAGAAGACTAAAAGAATTAGAATTATGCAAATAAACTTCATGTCTGCAGAACAATCAGTCAGACAGTAGCTCACGCTTTTAGAATTTCAGCTGAAATCAGAGGCAGGCATTTTGATACAACAAACAATCAATTAAAAAGTCAAATTAATTATGTCATTTAACTAAAAATATTTTAATTTGAAGATTGTTTAATTGTTTTATTTTTCAATGAATTGTGATTAATATACTTTTGTTAACATTTATATTATTTATAAATAACAAAACACAAAGGCAACTTTTTTACATTCATGTAAAACACACTTCACAGTTGATTTATCGAAATATTAAATGAGTGCTTTGTTTTGGTTTTAAGCTTTAGAGTAGTGAGTGGTTCTGTCACTTACTTTTGCACAGTAATTGTAACATTTTTTTAAAGTGATTATTTAAATTCTTGCTCTTATTTTCCATACATCCTTATGATTCTTCTGTTCACTGCTGCCATTAACAAACATTTCAAAGAGAAATGTCTTGTGTTGCCAGACAGCAACTCGACTTGTATATCTTGTTTCCGGCATGTAGGCTGGAAAAGTATGAGCATCCAGGTAGAATTTGGCAATATTGATAACATTTCCCTTAAAAATGAAAAATATTAATAGTTCTCAGAGTACAAACTCTCTTCTCTAAGGATGTATACCTTTTGAATTGGACAATCTGGTAGTTTTCCAAATTTATCAAATTCCTGACGTACGATGCGTATTAAGTTGAAGTCGCTTTTATTTTCCAAAAATAGACAACCATCAACATCTGTAGCATTAAAAACCACAAAATCGGGTAAACTTCTTCTGGGCTGTACAAAGGAAACATCGATTATGGGTGTAGGTATGTCTTTTGCGAATTCAACATTGATACTAAAACCATTTTGTTGACGATTGATCTTGTTTAGAGAGCAATTTAGATGCGAGATAAGTTTGGATTTTTTTGTACAATTGATGCCGTTGATGTTGAGTATAAAAGAACGCTATAGACGGTAATGCAGAAATTCAATTAATTTAACACGCACTTACAAGTGTATGAGCGTAAATATTTACCCAACAGCCTACGCTGTTAATGATGACAATAAAGAAAATAAATAATGTTCTAAAATGCTTCATGTTCAACGAGTTGCTTACACTGAAAGTGTTTCATTTCAAAATATGCAATGAAGTGCAGATATTTTAAACAACAGCTAATGTTTATTTTTTGACCTGTAATTATTGTGATTTTATCGTTTATAATTTGTCACAAATGTCTGTCTGTGGGTTGTTTTTTTTTTTTTTTTTTGTCGATTATAATTTTGATAAACACACATACATATGAGCTTTTAAACGTTGCTGCTTTCAACTGTAATTTTAATTAGCTTTCGCTATTTTGGTTAACTTTATTATTCTTATTTTTCTGTATAATCGATCCATTTGCAGAAAACTCAAATAACGCTGTATTCTGCGAACCTATAGAAAATCGACCATAAAACATGGTTTCTGGCATAAATTTTGGCATCAGATGAGGATCCACAAAGAATTTTTTCAAATGTATAGCATTGCCCTTTATTGTTTGAAAAGAAAAAAACAAAAGTAAATTACTAGTATTCCTCTTTTCTTAATAATATAATTTTGTTTGATTACCTTCTTTACCGGACATCTTGGCACCGATCCAAATTTGTCAAACTCATTGCGTATTAGTCTTAATATTGTCACACTATCCTTATGATCAAAAAATTGACAACAATCCACTTTGGTCGCATTCAGCAGCACAATATCTGGTCCATTTTTACGTGGATACAAAAAATAAGAACTAAGAAACGGTTTTTTCACATCTTCTGCAAATTCCATATGAAAACTAAATCCTGTTTGCTGATGATTAATCCTTTCCAGCGAACAATTGAGATATGACATGAGATTTGATTTTTTCACACAGGATATACTGTTGAAGTTAACAGTAAAAGAACGCTATAGAAAGCAGAGAATATAATTTCTACATGGTTCTCTGAAACATATTGAAACTGACCCAACACTGCACATCATATATTGCAAAAATCGTCAAAATTAATAATACGCCATAATGTCTCATTTTCGTACAACCACTTCTACCAGAGCCTTTTACAAAGTAAGAATTAATTTTTGCGCTTCGGTTGATTTTTGTTTTTCTGCATAATTGAGCGACAATTATTTTCTATTTATCTGTGCATTAGCTAAGCTTCAATTATCATTCTCAATAATTATATTTACTACTTATACCATTTTTCATTATAATTAAGGGGAATCATGATTTTCGGTAAACTTTTTGAAATGAATAATGCGTTATGGTAGTTCAGCAAGAAACTTAAATTTATATATTCAAATGGGCGTCAAGATCAAAAACTCTGAAGCACGAAACACGAAGATAGGGAGAACAAAGTGTTTATATAAGATAAAGTGCAAGAACTGCACAGCATTAAGGCCTAAAATTCCTCGGAATATAAAATGCTATAAGATATAAGACAATTCTGGTATAGTAAGGTCATATACATAGCTATTTTTATCATTCCTTTTTTAATTTCTATGTTTGAACATTTTAATACTTTAAGCATCATATCTGTCGTAGTGTTTTATATGTTCTTCGAAAGTGTAATATTTTTTGACTTTATTTTGCTTTACATGCATATGAAGAAATTATCATCAGATAGGTTCTGTCAATACCGCTGGTAATTATGTTATTCACGATTTCGATAGCTTTTAATTTTTGGTTTCCAAATTAATTTTTGTTAAAAAGCTGTATCTGGCAGATACTTTTCACATTAGAAATGCATGTCCACCATTCTCTCAAGTTCCCAAGGTCTAGTCAGTCAGAATATGATATGATATGCTTTTAAAACCAAGCAAAAAAATCTACACATAAATTCTCGTATCTATAAAAAAATATAGCTATCATACCGAGTTTAAAAGCAGTATCTATAAAAACAGAACAAAAAAGAAGGTATCATCTATAGTACATGCAGGTACGGCTTTTTTCCTTAATATTTGTAGAAATGTTGTCAAAGAATGTCAAAACAATGTCATTATTGTTTTTATACTCTATTTTGAGGAATCACTCATATTGTACCGTGAACTCCACTATTTCGAGGAATCAACAATATACATACACACCAGTGGCGTAGCGAACATAACTGGCGCCCGGTGCAACAAATTTAATGATAATAATGGTATTCCCTTAACGATCAAAATTTACCATTTCGTAAACTCGTAAAATTCCGAGCCTCTGTTAAAGGAACGCACCTTTAGACATCTGATAAATTTGTCATGCATATTTGTCATCATGCCGTAACAAATCGACCGAAAATTTGTTCGTAGAATCTGTTTGCTCTAGGTTTCTGAAATGGGAATAATTGAGTTAGCTGCCTACTGCCTACTTACTAAGTTAGCTGTCTACTCCAAACTTTTCCGGGCAATCTTTAGCCTCATCCAATACCAATTGCAGCAGTTTTACTGTCTGACAGAGCACCTAACGATGTGTCGAAGTGTTTATTTTCCGTTTTCAAGCACTGCCACTATCCACTTCTATGCTTGCCAATTGGAATGAATTAAGCGCCAAAATAAATAATAAAACACACCACACACTTTTTGATAGTTTGACAGCTGAAAGTTTAACCAAACTTTTTTACATTGTTTAAGCACTGAAATTGTAGCTTAAACATCGTAAAAAAATCGCCATACAAAATATTTCCATCATTTCCCATTTTCTTAAAATTAAGCAGTTTACGAGGTTTAAGCTGTTTCCGAGGCGTTAAGGGAATACCATTAATGATAATGAAAAAATTATATATTATATATAGTTTTTGAGTTAAGACACTAAGATTCGAAATTGTATCGCTGGTAAAACTACTTTTTCAATACTAGCAGAAACGTGCTACTTTTGAAAACGTTGAAGCCACATTTTGGTTATATTTTGCAATAAGATTGCAGCTTCATTTCTGGTACCACTCGTGACAGTATTTTTTATCTACTAATTTTTCTACTACAGATTACACTAATTCTAATTACAGATTCACATTTAACAGTTTTTGAAGTGAAACTTCTTTGGCGGCGAGTGAAATTTCAAGGTCTCTTATTCGTGACGCTAGGCTAACTTTTTCAATTCATATGAAAATTTTCAAAAAATGATAGCCGCTATCGAGAATTGAACCCGGATAAACGTTGTTGATCATTGCTCAAGAGTCGGAAGCTTTATTATTACGCCACATAGGCACATTATAGACAGGCAAACAAAATGTTATTAATATTGAACGCGTTTAAATCCGTCATTTTAATTTTCATCCTGCAAGTATGTACGGAAAATTTATTTCTTTAAGCTTCAAACGAAAATATTTAGGCATAGACATACATCTAGCGGGAACAAATTTACTGCCTGCCAGCTTAAAGCTTAATTTGGTTCGTTGGTTGTGGTAAAAAACTTGACAGATGATTAACAACATGCAAAAAACAGTTGATTCAATATTATAATAAAAGCAAGAAGTATTAAAAGTGCAATATTTAAGACTGCCGAGAATAGTTTTTGCCAGCCAAAAAACGTCTCAAAGCTAAGAAAAATAGCTAAAACAGGAGTAGAACGCGTTCGTGAATATAAAGAGCGAATAAGAGCTCTTAAGAATGCAGCCGCAGCTGGGTCTGCAACTAATGATGAAGGTAAGATGTTTGCAACATCGGCTGAAATCTATTTTTACGAAGCATCAGTATTTTGGTGAATCTGCAAGGAACCAATCCCTGATGCTTTGAAAAAATATATTTTGGAACTCAGCCAGCATCTCAAGAAAATTTTATAGCCAACCAAGTTGATACACTCAACAATCGACGTTCACTACTTTACGAGGCTCTCACTCAACATAGCAACTATTATAATCAGAAAGCACGAGATAATAATCAACAAGATTTGCCTCTGCTTTCGGAGGCTCCTTCAACGAGTACTATGCAAATGCAATCTAGCATTCAAAAAGTAACAATGTTGAGAAGACATTCGAAAGCAACTAAAACATCAATTGAACTAATACAAATACCGAAATTAACTGTTATTTTAGAATTTTCAAATGAAAAAAAATTGTTGAAAGACTTTTTCAAATATACCATTTTGTTACAAATGTCCTCAGCCTCACGACTATTAAGTGCCTTTTAAATTTAAGACTGATTCTTTAAAAGTTAAAATTTAAGTATTATTTTTTGCCTTAAATTTTTTTCGAGGAAAAATAAAGGTTACTTTTGACTTTTATTTTATCGGTCAAAAATAGCAGTTATTTTGTGACTATAATTTTTTCGGTCAAAAATATCAAGCAATTTGTGTTTTTTTAAAGGCCGCTTGACAGATTGAACAGTTGACACCATGTGTAAAATGTCTCACTGATGAGATGAAAATAATGGTATCAACATTTTTTTAGTCGGTAAAATGACTTGAACAAATATAAACTACCTGATATTTTTGACCGAAAAAATAAACCACAGAAAATAATTGTTATTTTTGACCGAAAAAGTAAACGACAGAAAATAATTGTTATTTTTGACCGATAAAATAAAAGTCAAAAGTAACTGTTATTTTTGCCCAAAAAACTATAAGGCACAAAATAACTTTTATTTTTGTCGAAAAAAATAAAAATTAAGAGTAAAAGTGACACTTTCGACTAAAACCATAGCCGGATGCAAATTTTGAATCAACAGATTATTTTGCCATGTCGTATTGATTGAATTTCTTTTCAGATACTTTTTCTCTCTATTTCACACTAAAATCTCTCTTATTTTTTTTCTGTTTAAAAAGTTTCACTTCTGCCACGTGCACGTTGCTACACGCGAGTTTTTTTTTTTTTAAGAATATGTTATTTTTTTCTATAATTCTTTGTTGAACGCCAGATATGTGACTTGGCGTAAAGGTAGCATTATCATAGCATTGTCCTTTACTGTTGGATAACTTAAATATTTAATTAATTAAGTTAAAAACAAAGTTTTTTGTTTAATTTCGTTTGTTTGAATGATTTGGCGCCCCTCTGCGTATGGCACCCGGGGCATGATAGACCCCCTTTCCCCCTCGCTGCGCCACTGATACATACTTATAAATATTTTTAAGACTATTTCAGAAGTTATAAAAATGCTGATACGGCCTTTTAGAAATGCGTTGATTAGAACATGATAAAGCAGCGAATATGGTACAGTAATACGAATAAACACTTAAGAGGACAATGCGTGAAAACTTACATCATTTTTTCATGATTTAAAGTCAGGAAAAAGTATAGAAATTTATTAACCTATGGGCTCACCGTAGGAATGAAAGGTGTTGCCTTGTTTAAAGACTGTCCCAGAAATAACTGTCCTTTTGTTTTTTATTGTAAAAAATGCAAGGATGTTTTTTTTAAAAATTCTTTCAGTTTATTATTAAGTAAACATTACAAAATAAATGAAAATTTTACTTACACTGAAAAAAATACAATTAAAACAAATTATGCACTTTTTGATTAAGGTCCTCCATTAGGTTTATTACCGACCTTTCGTAGACCTTAGTATAAGCCCGACGTCATTTACGTCGAAATATTTCTATGTTTTTCACAGTTTGTTTGGTCCTCTTAAGATTTCTTTTCACCCAATATCTTTCGATTGGACGAAGTTCGTGGCAATTCGGAAAATTGGCTTCTCTTGGTACCACAGTGACATTATTGGCTTGGTACCAATCCATCATTCTCTGGGTGTAGTAACATGTTGCTAGGTCAGGCCAAAATAGTACTGGACCTTGGTGCTGATTGTGCGATCTGTCACAAATCTGTGGCCTTGCTTCGAAGGCTACATTTGCAAATGACCTGCCACACCATGTATTTGTTTGGAAATTTGGCATGTTTTTCGGTGGTAAATTTAAAGGATGCTCCACCCCTTCTGACCGCAGTATAATAATCTGTGTTCAGGTAATTGCTTGAAATCCGCTTTGCAGTACGTTTCATCGTTCATGATCACGCAAACAAATTTGGGCAGGTAATCGCGATACAGTTTTCGAGTCCTCCTCTTGGTTTCGGCGTCCTTTTCTTCTGACCTATCAGGTACTTTTTGTACTTTATAGTTCCTTAGGTTGTGAAATTTTTTTCAAACGTGGTGTTTGGATTTTCCAGGTATTTGCAAATAATTGATTTCCGCTTTTCTTCTTATTGAGACGACATTTTTTCAGTAGCTGTTTTATTTTACTAATGAGTATTTTTATTTTAATCTGCAATATACATACTTTATTTAGGTTTCAAATATGTTGCTATAGAGGTTACACTTTTTTATAAATAACCTTAAAACAAAAAGACAGTTATTTCTGGGACAGTCTTTATTTTCCATTAATTGGTTGGATTCAGCAAAGACCAATACAAAAGAGTAGTATTGACTTTCAGGCATTAATTGACCTAAGCTACGCAATCAGGCCAGGTTATGGACATTGAAATCGCCAACAACAACTATTTTGCTATTGGGGAACAAACCAAAATGCTCGTTGTGGAGTCAGAGAGAGTCACATGCAACCAATGAACCCAACAAAACAAAATTTTGATCAAATGTTAGTTTGGTTCGAATACAATTTTCTGTCAATTTCGGACTCACCAAGTGGAGCTGGTATCGAGATATTTAAAATTATCGCTTTTAATGAGGAATGCGTTAGGTTTTTGTTTAATTTCTATAACTTTAAGATGGTTTCCACTCAAAAATTAAAATATCAACGATTTTATTACACTCTTTTGACATTTGTCTTTTATTCATGATGTAGGTGAAAATAATATATAATTATTTCTGTTAAAATAAATTAATGTTAATAAGTAATAACTAAGTGGTACAATCGAAAAAGGAGGCCTGGCCCTCCCATGCAATTCATATATGCGATGTAGAATAGCTTTGGAATTCACACGTGCCATTCCTATGTCAACATTTTATGGGCGTTATCGTCAACATTATATTGCACATTTTTCGGCTGCCAAAATTTTAGTATAACTTTCAAACTATAAGTTACATAAGAATGAAAGCCAGAACGAGCCCTCTATTTAGCCGTGTTCTTTGAACACTGTTGCCAGATTGAGGAAAATTGCCCTTTATGTGGAAATTTTGGACTCATTTTTTGGGCTGAGGTAAAAAAAGGTAATTTTTGACTAAAATGGCAAATTTTGCAAAATAATTCCTTTTGGGATTATCAAATACTTTAAGTTATAAGCAGAACTATTACCTCTCTGATCAAACTTACAGAATTTCTATATTATTACGAATCCACTTTTGTAACAAAAAAAAAAAACTGTTGTATCAAATGTACACTGAGGGGAAAATGTGTTAAAATTAAATGAAATTGTGTTCCTATCTAACGAATTTGTTTTTGAAATAGAGCTTGAAACAAATTCATTAAAATTAAACACAACTGTATTTAAATTTAAATTCAAAACAAAAGTTTTTGTTTTTAAAACAATGTTTTTCTTACGAAAAACAAATTTAAAACAAAAATTTTAAAATTTAAAACAAATATTTTAAAGCATATTTCGATGCCATTTTTTTAAGCTTTACCGAGTTTTTAGCATCAGATGCACAGACAGCTACCCTCGGGACCTCCGAATGTTAACTTCATTCGCAGAATTTTGCATTTGGTATATTTTAATATTTAGTTAATTAGTTTTATTTTATCGTACACACTAAAAAATTTGTATAGAATTTTTACTCCGATCGGTGTTCCAGGGAGTCCTACACCGTTCGGTGTTAAAAAACACCGTGTAAAGGTGCTAGAATTTAATATCCGAAAGGGTATATTTTTTTAACACCGATCGGTGCAAATAAGTAAATATCCGATCGGATGTTTGTGTTGAACCCCGTTAGGTGTTTATTTAGAATACTCAAAATAATAATTTTTAACACCGAACGGTGTAATTTTTTAATATTTATAATTGTTATAAAAAATAATGCTATGCCAAATAAAATGGCACACATGCTCAAAAATAGATTTCGATTAAGTTATGTTTAAACCTTTTTTATTATTTTATTACAATGGATTTAAATTTTAAAAAAATCGAATTAAAAGTTTTAATGTCAGTTTTTATCGAAACTGCTTTGCCGAACATGACTTTAATTCTAGATTTTCAATTTCAGTCTTGTGAAAATTTTTAATTTGTTTCTCAATGATATTGTGATTTCTAAGTTGTTTTCTCCATTGATTCTCTTATTTCACACCTATCGGATAAGTTTGTCATTTCACACCGGGTAAGCGGTGTAAATTAACACCGTTCGCTGTAAAAAATGTTAATATCCGCTCACCGGTGAAAATTTATTTTGGAATTTTTTTAGTGTGTATGTTCGATATTTTTCAAACCAATTCAAAAAATTCAAAAATTTTCTTGTATTCAAATTTTTGCTTGTTTTTTCAAAGAAATAATGAGAGAAAATAAAAAAAAAGAAAGTAGTTTATTGGTAGTTGAAAATTAAACACACTTGATTTAATTTTTGTTTTGTAGAAACGGAAAGGCGTTAAATTTCTATTTCAAAATTGTTTGTTTAATTTTAAAGCATGTTTTTTTTCTCAGTGTAGGTTTATCTTAATTTTTGAATTGCTGTGAGCTTAAAAACTAAGAAATTTGCTGAGACACATCAAGAAGCTATGACCAGTTCTACAAAAAAAAAGTGTAAGAAATCTCTAACTTATCGTGGATTGAAAAAGTTGCTGATATCAGAAAGAAAACAATTGCTCAAGGCTAGCAAAGAAAGGTGTTATTGTGGAAGTAGTGAAGTGAATTATGACGGCTGTCATTTACTTTTTCATTTGAAAATTTATCTTTTTCATTTGAAAAAGATAAATTTTCCCCGAAAACTGGTAAATTTTCTTCCAAATAGTGGTAAATTTCAGTTAGTCTATCTGGCAACACTGCCTTTGACAGTCAAAATTGAGAGAGCATTGAACAAGTGGGCATGCCACCGCTCATACAATTATAGTTTTATTCAAATACTTTTAGAATAATTGTCGCATAATAATGATAATCAGAATGGAGTTTCTAAATTGCCCAGTCTTTATACTGGAAATAGTTACAGGTTGAGATTTTGCCGATACAAGCCTCAGACAATCGCATACCTTAAGAAGAATATTCGATAAGAATGCGTACAGTTATCAGCGGATATCAGCTTTTCCACTTAAAACAAAAAAAAAAAATTGTAATGGTTCAAATAAAGATTTTCATCACTCAAAATAATTTTTTTATCAAGAAAAAAGTTATTCAAAAACAAAATTAGATGATTAAATACTTTGTACGTCACACTATTCATCGCTGGCTGAGGACTCATCTGATGTTTGGAGAACTTCCTCAGAAACACTTTCTGAACTATGTTCTCGATAAAAGTATTTCAGTAAAGAACCTTCCATAATATCAATTTCTACTTCTCTTGCTTTTAATAAGGTTATTTTACATATATTTATGCCGGTTTTGAAAAATGGACATCATCCGCCCACGGACAAGCCTACCTCCCATACAACGCATAAATTGAAAACTGCATAAATCACTAACCAACAGCAATAAAATGTGGTATGTATATGGCTTGTATCAACACAAAGATGTCTTCGAAAAATGGGTATCATCCGCTCACGGACAAGCACACCTCCCATACAACTCAAAAATTGAAAACGCAATAAATAAGCCTCTGTTTAACCTACAGAGATAAAATTTGTCACGTATGTTTTTTTATAATAAAACAAAGATGGTTTTGAAAAATGGACATCATCCATCCACGGACACGTCTACCTCCCATACAACCCAAAAAGTTTAAAACTCAATGGATAAGATCATGTTTGTCTTAGAGAGATAACATGTGGTTTGTTTGTTTTTAATACCAATACTAAGGTGTGTTCAAAATTTGGGCGTTATCCGTTGCCATGAACACGCCCACCTCCCATACAACCCACAATAGGAAAAGCACAATAAAGGCATTAACTGTCAGCTACTGGAATAAAACTTCATAAATATTGAAATACATATAAAATATAGGCTTCATCCGGCCACAGACATGCCCATTTTTTTAAATTATATTATTGTCTTTTGTAAAAGTAGGTTTAGGATATTTCATAGTCGGCCTAGACTGACTTTAGACTTTTAGTTTTGATCACGTTACAATATCCGAGTTTTCCTCCCCCCTGTCATTACTTATCGTTGTAAATTTTAACTTTAAATTGGTAACGTAATTTATGAACGACCCCTAAGTTGTGACATTAAAAAGTGTTGTGAAATTAAAATACCATTAAATTTTGAGAACTCACTTAAATGGCGTTTAACGAATGTGCGTCAATTTATTATGACCATAAAAATAAATAATTTTAATTTTGTTTTAATTTTTCAACACATTTGCAAGGTCATCGTACTTGATAAATTCTTATTCTAAAATATTAAGCTTAAAGCGATTAATTATAATAAAATACTAACTAATACTACTAAAGAATGAACATAAACAAAGCGTAAAATATGTATAAAAAACACAATTAATCATCTTTGTTAATGTAGCTAAATGTCACGTTTTTTTTTGTGCAAAAATTGCTAAACTTGTCTTTAAGGCAAAATTAGCAAATCTACAATCAAAGATTTATAATTTATGACATGTAGGAAGTCATTTCATAAGAATAAAGTTATTTTAGAGCGTTATGTAAGGCTTTAAATAGATTGAAAATAATCAATGAACTTTAAATTTTTAAATAAAAAATCTAACCTTAACTTATGGAAAAATTAGAGTCAGCAATTTTCTAAAATTTTGTAAAACAAAAATCATACAACAATGTTCTAAAATTGAAAATAATTTTAAGTACATTTTTGAAAATTAAATTTGATATTGAAAATTTAGTTGATATTGAAGTTAACAGCTGGGAATTTTGGCACTTAAAGCATTTATTTTAAGTTTATTGAATATAATAAAAGATTTCTTCAGAAGGACGTTTCTTATGTTATGCTCTTTCCAGATGTTAATTTTTCTTATTGAAATCATATTCCATAAGCATCTGACATATTGAAAATAATAAAAACCTTCAAGTTCGGCCTTCCCATAATACTCTCAGTTTGTGCTTCAGCAACAAATTGAACTATTTTTGACGTCTGGTCTGATATGGGTTAAAGAAATGAAGCCAATAAATGCGGCTTCCTCTAACGTTTCTGTTTTATGGTTTTCTTTCTCATAATTGTTTTAAACAAGCTCATTTGTAGTCATTTATGTAAATTTTAGGCCACACATTTGGTTCGAAATAGCTCATCAACTGGAAAATTTATTACAAAGATACTAATTTATTATGTCTACTGCATGCAGCTTTTTTATTGCTTCTCAGCAATGTCTTCGTTAGAAGCTAGGTTAACTTAAATTCAATTGTATTCAAATATATTGATGCAAAAAGTGTTGAATAGATTTTGTTTATGTTTTGCTATAAACTTTTCTTATCATATTTTATAACCCTTTGATTTCACTAGACATTAATTAATTTTTTTTTTCTTCTCTTCTCTTTACAGCTGTTTTCACATGACGATTTAATAAAACCAAAAACATAGTTAGCTGCTTTTACATAAGGTAAGTTTATTAAATATTTTCTTATCCATAAAATTCAATCAAATTATCCTGTAAGCATTAAATTTAATTGATCACGTCTTTTGCTTAATAAAAATATTTGCAAAACATCCATTCATCTAACCATTCATTCAATCAATTATTTTCGATAACAAAGTTAATGAGTTCAAAATGAGCTTGACATGATTCATAATTCATGTAACAAAAGACTAACAAGCAAACGTTTTGTTGCTGAAACTGTAAGAAAATCGAATGAAGTTGAACTGTTGTTCGTAGTTTTCAAATTAATACTTTTCAGCAATTAATTCAACAACGCACTACATTAAGTTTTAATGTTAGAGATCAAAATAGATGATAAACAGTTTTTGCCATAAATAAGCTAGTAGATAGTCGATACATCATCATATTGATTCGAGATACAAACATGAGTAGACAAATGATGGGGTGGAGTTGAAATTAATTGAAAAACTATTTTACTTTGTGTTAAGTTAAATTGATTGCATCTGAAAATGCAGGCAAAAACTTGACATAAAAAAATAATAAAAATTATAGAAAATTATTTCAAGATTTGCTACAAAGACTTAAACTTGATTCTTTAATATTTTTCATATGATTTTCTCATAAAACAGCCAATAAATGAGGGCAAACCTTCATTATGTGTTTTTACTACTCAACCAAAAATACCGCAAGCTCCTGAGTATTTTCGATTTGATTTCTATCTGCATTATTTTCTTAATTTTAACATTAATTATTTTGACCAAATTAAAAGAACATTAAATTATGTGCAGTCAAAATGTACATTATCTATGTTTGTATGTGTGTGTGTGTGTTGAGAAATGATCACTAAGCAATAACTTTTCTACGCTTTTCGTCATGGTTTTTCTTCCTCTATGTGTGATGTATGTCATGGTTCTTCCATTATATGTGTCGAGGTAACCTAGTAATGCTTTATCACATCATTAATTTTATTTTAACACAAGAACTAAAAATACACCAACAACTTTTTATGAATATTAAAAAAAAAAAAATTAAAAATGAAATCAAGGTGTTGATTATTTCTTATATATATATATCATGACTCTCACGAGAATGCTTGTTGGACTGTTAATTCAAATATGTGTTTCTATAAGTATGTATGTCATATGTTCCTATAAGTGTAAAAAAAAGAAGATAAAATATTTGATGACTTTATTTCTTAAAACATATAAATTATTACAATTGATACAATTTTAAAATTCATAGTGTCGAAAATACTTTAGCATCCCAATAAATCGTTCGAATTCGCCTAGAATTCAAAATGAATCCAAAATCTCAAATATTTTTTTCGTAAACGTAGTTCATTCTCGTTTTGCTTATGAACCTGAAGGGCAGGAGAAATGCACACTTCATTCCCGAAACGAAATTTTTAATTGCAATCGAATTACTATCGAAACGAAAATTTCAACATTAGCAAATCATTAATTGTTGTTACATACCGCCTTGGTCCTTTGTTATTCGTCTTAACAATTGCTGATGTTGATGGTATCATCAATGAGTCCAATCTTTCTGTCTCGCTAACTTCAAGACGATCTAATCAGCTTTTCCATTTGGTGTCAAAAAAATCTTCTGGAACTCAATGTCAACAAATGTCAAGCTATAACATATTCTCGTTAGCGACTCCAACTTCCTTCGAGAACGTATTACATTCTCGGCAAGAAAGTTCACTCTGTATGCTTTTTACGGGATTTAGGCGTTATTTGCAACAAAGAACTTAACTTTGTGTCTCTTATTGATAATATCATTAGTAGAGCCAACTCTGCACTTGGTTTCGTGCAAGACTGGTTCAGAGAGTTCTCTAATCCTTACGTGACTAAATTTATCTATCTTTCCTTTATTAGACCCATCCTCGAATATGTCAGCCAAGTTTGGTCTCCCATCTACAACACTCATTCAATGCCAATAGAAGCCGTTCAACGCAGATTCATTCGTTTCGCTCTTCGTGGTCTTCCTGGTTCTGACAGATTCAACTTACCTCTTTATCCCAACCGTCTGAAGTTAATTAACATGCAAACACTTGCTAAGTGAAGGGAAGTTGTCGATGTTCTTTTCATTCATCAACTTGTATGCGGAACCATTAACTGCCCAAAACTACTCCAATTAATATCCTTCAATATCAACCCACGCAACCCTAGGTCTATACCTCACTTCCACCTTAACTTTCACCGCACCGACTATGTATGCAGTGAACCTATAACCAGAATGCTTAGGGTAATCAATAATTTGATCAGTGAATAAGATTTTCACTTTAGCAGACCACTACTTCGAAATATCCTTCTTAACTCCAACGCCACTTCCTCCCCCTCTCTTATGTATTCTTTCAATTAAGATATGGTACCATTGTAAATTAAGATACTCCCTATTAATTAAAAGATTTAGTTTTCAAATAAATAAATAACGACTTATTAAAGTTATTTGCTTCTCAGACATATATTCTTCGATAAGCTTGATATGATATTTATCTCTTTTCTTAGATATATGACATTTTCGCAATTTTTAATATTCTCGTATTCATCTCGAATTCAAATCGAATAAGAGATATCTGATCCGAGTTATCTGTTTGGACACTTATTTTCGAAACTAAAGCTAATTCGGTATGTGGGTTATTCGCATATAAATAAATAAATCAAACAACATTTAGTCAAACTTTAAAGAAGATTTTATTTTATAAAGATAAAATTCTTAAACCCCAATTTCATCGAAATAGGTTCGTAAAGATAATTGCAGTAAAAATTTGTAAATTTTCAAAATTTCGTTACAAAAATTTTATCGATAATTTTTTTTTAAATCTCTTTTTCAAGGCTGTAGTACTTTGACCAATATAGAATAACCATCATGCAAATTTCCAAAGAGAGGAAGTATTACCATCATTATTGATGTAATAATCAAGTCACACGCACTCTGATTTTGTGTAATAAGACATAAAGTTCAGTTTAAGTCGTAATGTTTAACTCAGTGCTTCTTAGACTACACATTCTATACGACCTGAATTACAAAAAAAAGTTATTAGCTATTCTTTTAAAAAACTACAGAAAATATTTGCACACATTCTTTACTTTATAAATTAAAATCTTAATATATAAAAAGCAAGCATTACGCTCCGCACCTAATATCACCCAAACTGTTCATTCTTGCTATTGCACTGATTTTATTATAAGAAAAAATGTTCAGCCTGAAAGATACACTCAAAATATATTTATTTTTATTAAGACATGCTCCGAACCTTATATCTCTCAAACTGTTATAAGGCTATTAACGTACTTTTCATACCCCCCATAACACTGTTGTTCAGTATGCACAGAAAATTTATTCGGCACTTATCAATGACGACATTGATTCCAATACGTCATAGCACTAGCCTTAACACTGGTTAGTTATAACAAATAGTACCTGAATCACGATGCGGAGAACGATCAAATTACGATTGTTTTCATAACTAATCACCACTTACAATTTCCTGTTTTCACTTTATCATGAGTGCAAAAATTACGCCACAAACAAAACCAGTTACGATGTCTCAGAAACAAAAGCAATAATCATAAATATAAAAAACAAAAACACTTTGCACTCGTCATTGGTTGTGAGCACTCGTTATAAAATGCAATGAGAAACTCATATTGTGAAGATTGAATATTAAATTGATCGTGCGCTTATTTTCCTCGTACGCTTCTTGTGAATTCTCTTGACTTGTCAGTGAATTTCAAACGAAAAATTTAAATGCAGGCACAAGTTTGCAATTTTTAAAGCAACGCTTGTGTACACTCAGAAAAAAGTTTCTCGGTATATAATTAAAGAGGCTTCATATTTAGAGAAAAATGGTATACTGTGCTCCAGAGAATGCTTTTCTCTAAATGCGATCCTAAAATTCTCTAAAAATGATAAAAACCTTCTATGAAAAAGAGAAATATATAAAAATAATTCGATTTTAGAGAAAAAGACTCTTTAGTTTTGAGAAAACATTTGTTTTTATTGAAGAAAAAACTTCTCATAGTGAATTTTTTATCAAAATATATAAAAAAATTTTCATTTTCAAAAAATTGTTCTGTATAAATGAGAATTTTTTTGTGCCAGAAAAATTTTTGTCATTATAAGAGACATTGAAATATTTCCATTTCCCTCAAGTGAAAAAATATTTCTTCGAAAATGTGAAAATTTTTTCTAATTGAAGAAAATTTTATTTAAAAGTGAGAAAATTGCTTTTATCGGAAATAGAGACATTTTTTATCGAAAAAAAGATATGTATTTTTTTTTTTCATAGTGTAGGTTTTTTTCGTTCGGTGGCTAGAACTTCGCCAATTGGAAAAGTTTTGGTCACTTGCAGATGGGAAAACGTCATTGAAATTTTTTTTTTATATATAGTCTCGTAATGCTTTTTAATATTTCCTTAAATGTACCCTTTTAGTTTTTTTCACATAGACAACTATTTTTTTTTTTTTTTTGTTAATATGTGATACTCTCCTATTTTGCAAATTAATTGATCGAACACACAATAACAATGTTTTTTTTCTGCCTGCGCTTTATCCATGAACTTTGAAAAATACGC
This sequence comes from Tetanocera ferruginea, assembly GCA_958299015.1. NCBI lineage: Eukaryota > Metazoa > Arthropoda > Insecta > Diptera > Sciomyzidae > Tetanocera > Tetanocera ferruginea. The sequence continues at coordinate 81,607,057 of OY282644.1, read as the reverse complement.
TCACGAACGATTCAAAATTCAATCTTCTAATAATAACTCATTCTGCGATCGCATTTATTTATATAAATGTTTAAATTTTGTATAATGCTAAAAAGCCTTGCAAGGCTTAGCAAATAAATAAATAAAAATATTTTATCATGATAAATACTTTAGAGAGAGCAAACATGCAGTGATCTTATGAATACACATTTTTCATGAGCGCAATCGTTCGTAGGTAGAGCGCAAGAGCAAACATTCATTGTATTTGGTCTTTCATGAAAGAACGTTAGATATCTTAATTATTTTCATAATAAAATAGATTGCATTTTTAATTCTTTATGAGCGAGTTTTTCCTCACCCTGAGCTGAAGTTTAGTCTCCAATACGGAAGTATAAAGGTTTTTAATAACAAAAAATAGAAAAATTGTATTAATTGTACCACAAAAATATATTTGGTAAAAATTGAAAAAAATTGAAATTTTTATGACAGTTCACTAACATAAGCTGAAGCGACAAAACTCAAGTTAGTTCAGCTATAAACCTAGAATTTTTATTGTTTTTTTTAGACGATACTAACTATTATTTGGAACGCCAAAATGAATTCTTAATTAATAGGAAAGTTATGTTTGGGTCCTCAGTGCAATGGTGACTGCTTTCAAAACTAATATCCTCAATACATATAAGTGTTATTAAACAAAAGGGCGTATCACCTTCTTACAATTTTAACATCTCACATGTGACGTCTTGTGTCTCATGAAAGCAAGAATATGAAAATGCGAAAGAAGGGAAACTTCCATCTTTACTTCTTCTTAGCAGCTTAGGCAGTAGAGTTGTAAGCGTGCTTAACTTGCGAATTCGTTGACCCAGTGAACTCATTTTTCACTATTAACTGCCAAAAAGACAGTTGACCATGCCATGGTCGTGATTCGAATTTGAAACCAGCAACCTCTGGGCTTGCAGTCAAGCACGCTAACTACTCAAAAACAATTGGAAAAATTTGTTGTGAGGAAATTGAGAAAATTTACAAAACCTTGACTTTGTGTGTAAATAAAATTATAAAAATGCAAACAAACACAAATAAAAAATAAAAATTCCAAAACTTTTAATGATACTTAGCTTTTTCGATAAGGTATGAAATATTTTCAAATTTTTACAATATAAAATCTTAAGGAATCGTACATTTCTGCAGATCGTATGAAAACAAATACAAAAGGTATTTATGAATTTTTAATTTTTTACATCGAAAAACAATTTTTAGTAAATTTTTTGTAAAATAATGTTTTTTTGACGTAGAATTACGTCTTACAGCGCGGTTTGTATGGGGTCGTTTTAACAGATTTTTTCAAGGTCATTAGGCAACGTTTTTGGCGAATACTTTAGGGTATACCTACAGCCTTTAATACTCTTCGTTCAAAGATAATATATATATACTAAAATATCAGATATATCCTGCGCTGAATGAATTTCTAACTTTGAATTTTGTCACTATTATATTAAAGTCACAAAATAGTTAAATATAAGAAGAAGAATGCATGTTTTTATATAAGAAAATCAATCATCAGCTGCTTATGTGCCTGCTGCTTTCTTTATTTTTCTTTCGTTGTTTATGCTTGTATGCTTTGGTTTTGCACGAACTGATTGGTTCGCTTTGACAGCATTGTAAGTCCCCTTTTCCACACGGCAAGTTTTATTGCCAGCAAGTTTTCAATTCTCTTTTCAACTTGCCATTTGCGTTTCCACTCAGCAAGTTTTCTTGAGCAATTCTGAATAAAACTAAAGTGAAACTTCAAAGAAAGAGCAGGACAAAAGAAAAATTGCCGGTACGAGCAAGTCTGTACTCGTCCCCTCTCGTCACGTTCCGATGCCTACAAACTCGACTTGCCAGCAAGAAAAATTGCCGTGTGGAAAAGGGGTCAAAGCATTAGTTCGCTTTATTTAGTTATTAGTTCGATATTATAAAAATCGGATAGCTTTCAAGTAGATCTCCCATATAAAGTGACGTCACTAAACTAGTTATAAATCTGGCCGTTTTTCTATGTATGTTCTGAAATTTGTTACATACAATTTTGTGGTAAATTCAAGGTCAAGTTCAAAATCGGATAAGAACCACATCTACTTCTCCTATAGTGAAGTGACGTCATCGAAAAAGTTGAATCTTAATAAATCCAATCGTTTTTAAGATTTTTCGAATCAAACTTAAGCTCAAGTTTAAATATAAATCAAATTATAAAAGAACCACGCCAGCCTTCTATATAAAGTAACATCATCAATATAATCTTACTTCACAAATCCAAAATTTTCAAGATATCGTCTTGAACTTCAGCGCAAGTTTTTTCTTTAACACTGCGTCGTCTTCGACCTTTTTACCAGGGACCGAAAATAATGATTATTTTTCAAATTTTAATGAAAAAAATCAGTATGTTCCAAGCGCCGGAAAAAACTTTTGAGTATACCGAAATGCTGGAATTTGTGTTGACTCTTAGAATAAATAATGATTTTTATTTTTTAAGCGTTAAGCTTAAAAATTAAAAATAATTATTATAAAATGATTTTTATTTTTTTGCTCAGGAATAAAAATTATTTTTGAATTTTATTTTTTTTGCTCAGATATAAAAATTATTTTTGAATTAAATTTTTTTTGCTCAGAAATAAAAATTATTTTTAATTTTTATTTATTTTGCTCTGAAATAAAAATTATTTTTGATTTTTATTTTTTTGGCTCAGAAATAAAAATTATTTTTGATTTTTATTTAATTTGTTCAAAAATAAAAATTATTTTTGATTTTTATTTATTTTGTTCAAAAAAAAAATTATTTGTTGATTTTTAGTTTTTAGCTCAAAATTAAAACTGATTATTTTAAAGGAATAAAACTTGGGCATGTGTAAATTTTTCATAAAAATTTAAATCTATACAAAATATGGGCTTATCCGCGCACGGACAATTCCTTTTCCAAAGCTATTGTTTTTTATGAAAAAGTAGGTCAAGGGTATGTCAGAGTCAAGCTAGACCGACTTTAAACTTTCTTTACATTTTTTACATGTTCTAAAACCATTGCTTAGCAAATTATGTTTGTTTTAAACTGAAGCGCAAGCTGGCCTTGACGATGTAGATATTGAAAGCTTCGCTATTCCGCTATTTAGTGTGAACAGAATTTGTTGTTTCAAAATTTGGACAAAATTTTGTTCTTAAAAATGAATGCCTGTCATTTTAAAAATTCTCAATAAAATTAATATCAAGTTTAATATCATCTTAGTTTCTTTTCATATTTTGAAGCGATAAAAAACATAACTATTAAGAATGTCTAACAAGAAGAAAGCTCTTGAAATCGATTTTTAATTTAGGAGCAAAATAACAAAAATCCTTTAGCGATTTAAATGTCTGAACAAAAACATAAAAACGAAGAACTAATTTTAATTATTTAGCGAAATAATAAAAACCAAAAAAATTCTTTCTATTTCTGGCAAAAAAAAAAATCAAAAAACCCATACAAATCATTTTTCGATTTGAATTTTTTGTCTCAAAAATAAAAATTAAAATGATTTTTTTTGTTAGAGTATAAAAATAAAAATTAAGAATGATTTTTTTGTTTGAGGAAAAAAAATAAAATCAAAAATGATTTTTTTGTTTGAGTAAAAAATAAAAATCAAAAATGATTTTTTTGTTTGAGGAAAAAAAATAAAAATCAAAAATGTTTTTTTTTTTTGAGTAAAAAAAATAAAAATCAAAATTGATTTTTTTGTTTGAGTAAAAAAAAAATAAAAATCAAAATTGATTTTTTTGTTTGAGTAAAACAAATAATAATCAAAAATGATTTTTATACTTGAGTATAAAAATAAAACTTAAAATAATTTTAATTTTTGATTTAAAAAATAAAAATCAGAAAACGATTTTTATATCTGAGCAAAAAAATAAAAATCATAAAATAATCATTATTTCTTAATTTTTTTCGATATTGCTCATAATTATTACGGTCCCTGCTTTTTACACTACTCGGCTACTCTGCGTTCGACAAAATCGCCTTTGGCTATTTTTTATTCTTTTAAAATTGGTCGAACGCCCAAAAATTTTTTTTGGGATTTTGGGAAACAGCTACTCGCTGCCAATATTATAACACCGAAAAACGAACATTTTGGGACTAAAACTTAAAAAATTCACATCTCGGGCCCAAATAGATATTAAGAAGAATTATTTTTGGAATTTACTCTCATTCACATGACTTTCGAACAAATTTGCCCAAATTTGGCTGCGTTCTAAAAAGTACAATTATTTTGCAATCTGAAAATTTAGAAGAATTGCAAGCAATTAAAAAAACAAAATAGTACCCAAACGAATTCTTTTTACTTAAAAATAACTAAAATTTTGACGATAAACTTAATCTATCGATTAAAGAATTCGCATACATCAATAAAATTGCATTAATCCACAAAACAAATTTTGTTTTCTTACGTTAAAAAATGAAAAAAATTACTCCGACGTCATCGTTGGACGATTTCGTCCACGGGTCAAATTTGACAGCACTGTACTGACAGACAATGTCACGTCTGCTAACGGCCTTTGGGAGAATTTCCTTAAACATAATAATGATAAAATTGTTTTTAGAAGACAAAAACTTCCTTTTTTTTAGAAGACCTACTCGCTTTCCCCTTCCCTTTCCGAGATACAGCGTCTCTCAAATGTCACTATTGACGATATCGTCCAACGAAGACGGCGGAGGGTTAAAATTAAGGCCAAGTTCACAAACACGTCTGCTTCTCAACTTATTAAAATTAATACTGGTAAACCTGTTGCCCGAATTCGAGCAAATCAATAAAAATTAAGTGTAAGAAACATTATAAACGTTTAATATATGATATTCTATTCAAGAAGCTATTATACTCAATAACGATATATTCAGTCTCAAGAATGATATAAAAGATCATTATCTGAATGGTTTGACTTGAAACGTTTGATCTGACACTAAATTTTTTAATGTAACTGTCAAAATACGAAGACAGAATTACACTTATATTACTACTGAGACAATTATAATTACTATTCGAAAACATCGCTGCTTACTCTTCCAGCTATAAAACATAACTAATTAAAAAATAAAAACGCAGTAAAAAATAGATTTAAGACATAATACTAAGATATATTTCAGAAATTAGTAAAAAAAAACTTACAGAACACCTACAACATCAATTTATAACACATTTAGATGAAAAAACACCAAAAAACCCAAAAAAAAATTTTTTTTGAAAACCGTTAAAATTTGACTGAGTTGTTTGCTCGGAAAGTGGAATTTTTGATTTTGGAACTGCATTTTTCGGACAATTGACATTTGAGGAATGCATAAAAGATAATTTTGGTTAAAAATTTTTAGTTTTGAAAAAAATTCAAATTCGATCAATTTATAAGCTATTCTCAAACTAAATTTCAAATCGATAAAATAACGGATTTTTGTACAAAAATTTTATTTCTGTTTTAAAAGGTTGGGAACCCCCTGAAGTGAAATCACAATTTTTAAAAATGGTTTGCACATAAACAGCCTAAACCTGATTTAATGACATCTAAATCGATAGAATCGGTCCATTGGTCTGGGAGGAGTTGAAGTCACAAAAAAAACCTTAGCCTATTAATTATATAGACAGATACGCAGGATGATTAAAACAGATTCGTGGCTATAACTTTTAATTGGTTGTAGCTATAATAAATTTTTTTCAAATATATTGTTTTTGAAGCTTGTTGAAGATTTAAAAAATATAAGAGCAACATTTTAAAAAAAAAAAATTTCGACCAAAAAATCATATGGAGTAGCCTTGTTTTTTCGATCCAAAATACTATTTATTAATTTTTCTGTCAAACAAAAACAAATTCGTCTTAAATAAACTATAAACAATGAAAGAAAATCAAAAATGAAAATTTAAAATTTTTTTATTTTTACAACAAAAACAATTTTTAATACATTTTTTGAGGAAACATTCATTTTATTGGACTCTTTTTAAAGGCAATGATTAAAATATAAATAATAAAGAAACGGTAAAAACTTTGTAAATATTTTAAAGTCAATTAATTGCAATTCAATACAAAAAAGAAATAAATGCAATTTTTTAAAAAGTGGCAGAGATATTCGCTTCCAAATACAGAACTTTAAATTTCAGAGAGTTTTTTTCTCTGCCTTGGCGTTTGATAAAAATACACGTTAAGCAACTAAAGTCAATTTTAGAAAATTCATTAAAAATACATTTGGTATGATAATTACTGTAATTGTCAACACATTTCTAAGAAAATTGAACAAAAATTTAGAAAAACAAAAAAAATTTTGAAAACCGTTGAAATTTGACTGAGTTGTTTGCTCGGAAAGTGGAATTTTTGATTTTGGAACTGCATTTTCGGACAATTGACATTTGAGGCATGCAAAAAAGATAAATTTGGTTAAAAATTTTTAGTTTTGAAAAAAACTCAAATTCGATCAATTCATAAGCTATTCTCATACTAAATTTCAAATCGATAAAATAACGGATTTTTGTACAAAAATTTTATTTCTGTTTTAAAAGGTTGGGAACCCCCTGAAGTGAAATCACAATTTTTAAAAGTGGTTTGCACATAAACAGCCTAAACCTGATTTAATGACATCTAAATCGATAGAATCGGTCCATTGGCCTGGGAGGAGTTGAAGTCACAAAAAAAACCTTAGCCTATTAATTATATAGATAAGGAAAGAAAACGTCTGCCGGGTCTACTAGTAAGCAAATAAAATTAAATTCAATCAAAAACCCATTTTAAAAAAAATTAACGGCATTTTTCTAAATGAATTGTTTCTGTGGTATGCTATGAAGTATGAAACTCATCGTGATCTAAGACTATTTTTGGAAAATTACAAGTCAGATTATATCAAACTTCTGTCTCTCCTAGGGTTATATTTGCTTGACTAAAAAACATTCGTTTCTTGATATTATTCTGATATTGGGTTAATTTTCAGAGTTTGCAGTTTTATATGCACAAAGCTTTGTTTTGTCAGTTAATTGCTCCATTCTTCATTTTGACAAAATTTTTAAAAAACAAACTTCGTGCCCGTAAAAGTTTTCGAAACAAGCCAAACGCTTGCGTTGAACTTGCTCGCTGCTTACCTGGATTTGAAAGGAGATTCATGCACAATTAAATTAATGGCATTAAATGAAAGTTGTTCCATCGCATCCACTTACACTTTGGCTAAAAAAATCTTTATAGCTTTGCCATATTTAAGCTAATTAAATGCGCATAAAAATGTCAAAGCTAAAAAGAGCGACTCAAAAGGAAACAAAATTTACTAAACAATTTAAATTAAAATTTTTAAGCATACGCATGGGAATTGTTGAATGATGATGATGATATTAAGAGAAGTACACACGCACAAGTGAAGAGCGCGAAAGTTAAAAGAAAACAAATTTTTTTAACTTAAAAATATAGAAATAAAAAAACTTACTTCACACCAATGAAAACAACTAATGATACAAACTCACGTAGTTGCTGTGTGATTAAGATGGTAGTAGATATACCTAAAATACATTTTTTTTTCCAAAATTTGAAAAACTGGTCTGCTTATTTAATTAAACAAAAAAATAAATGTGCGTAAATGAGCAACATTTTGAACATTTATTCTAGTTAATGTTATAATATGCTATAATATGCAAATTTAATATGCAAATTTTAGCTTGGAATCATCAGCACTTAAAGCTATTACTTACTTTTTCCGATAGTCAATTCTCACATCTAGTTTGGCTTATCCAAGAACCGCTATTGTTTTTGTTATTCAGAAATATGACATATTAAAATTATGTCATAAGCTGATGTATTTGATAAATTTTAGTCTTCTTGTTCAAAACTTTCTCTCAATTTGGAATCTTTCAAACGTTGACTTAGCCTTAAGCTATTCTTAAGCTTTCAACCTGCCTTTTCCCTCAATATTTGTCAAACTATCTATTTAAAGTTGAGAGCACAGTACTTCTCAGCCATGTTTTGTGCATTTTGTTCCAACATTTTAATATTCAGCTTTTTGCGATTAAAAAATTAATAGGCAAGTCTTATAGCGACCTATTTTTTTTAACAGAAGTCTATTTTCTTTAATATAACCCAGCATTTTCAGAATGCTTTTAAAAGCAATTTTAAAATATTCTTTAATTTTCTTTTGATATTTTTTTTTTCAACAAAAAACAAAACAATTAAAATGCATCTTTAAAATGCACATAAAATTAATTAACAAAAATGTTGCTTGTCTTTTGTAGTAATTAAATGTCTTCACCTCAGTTATGACACCAACAACAAACAACAACAACAAAATTAACTTCTCCCAACTGCAGTGCAATTAATGACCAAACACAACAACAACAGCAACAACAAAAACTATAAAAAAAATAATACAAAAACAAGCTGTGTGAAATCAAGTGCAAATGATTTTCTAAGAAATATTGTGATTTTAACGCTGCCAGATTTTCCAACAATATAACAAAGTGTCCAGCTGTGCGTTGTTGAGTTCATTTTCCCAATTAACTGGTAGCTGCGCGCTGATAACATCAAATAAAAACTAGCTGCTTGATGTGAGCCAAAAACCAAGAGCTGCATGCATGTAGCAGGTTTTGAACTATTTTATGTGCAGCATTAAATTGTTATTTTATGTTGAATGTAAATAAATTTACATAATTTTTGCATTTTGCCAACACTGCGTGATTGTTTAAAAAAAACAACAATCAATGCTTTTTAAGTTGGCAATTAAATTGACAATACTATAAATTTATGTTTTACATAAACTAAGAAAATATATTTTTATTTGCCCAACGCCCATCAACTATAAGTCGAATTCCACATGCATTCCTGTGCCGAGCTATCTCACGCTTTGTGTGGGGGGGTGACATTATTTATTCCTGCAGCCATGCATAACTTTATGCAATCAATATATGTATATGTATCTATCTCTTGTCAACATGCATATCTTTCAGTCGAAATAAAGCAAAAAATTGTTTATGCATTTCTTAAGCCGCTGCCGCGACTATATTAATTAATTGATCATAAGAAGCTAATTAAAAATGACAACCAGTCTGTTCAACAGCAGACTAAAGTCAGTTTCTTTCTATAATTCTTCGCTTGGTGGCTGTCATTGCATGTTTATTTCACTCGTTTCTTATATTTATGTCTGAGGTTGACTTTTTTGTTTTTTGTGTGAGAAACATTTTTGGACTGGAATCTTGTTTATTATGAAAGAGCTTTTGAAGAACACGTTAAAGGTGTTCTTAACACATAATAAAAATTAATTTCAATTTTAAAAAAATCAATTTTTGAGGCAGACACAAGAAAGCTGTATAGCAAGAAAACTATAAAAAGCACAAAACTCGAAAAATAGTTGGTTTTTTAAATTTATTTTATGATGTTTGTTAAAAATAGCTGATTTAAAAAGGTTTAGTTTGAAAAGTAAAATAAATTTAAAAAAATCACAATTTAAATATAATGTTTTATAACTCAAATACATTTGAAAAACCGAAAATAACCATGTTTGTAGAAAAAAATTAACATTTATTACTGTTATTTATTTGTAAAAATTTTAATATAAGATTATTTATTATTCTTTAAGTCTTCCTTCTTTCAATTCTTTAAATCAAAATATATTATGTATATTTTGTTAAGTGAAAAGTCGTGCGTAACAGTAAAAAGGAAATACGCTTACCAGATGGTATCCTAAAGGCGGATATGTCCTCCTTTTTCGTTAAAAATTAAATGTCATCGTTTTAGTCCCAAATGTCCCCCCCATTTTTATATGTGAAAAATCTTTTGCAATTTTTTGAAATAGTTTTTTTTCTCTATGAACAATACTTCTTCTTCTTCTTATTTTCCATTCACTTAAATTTCACTGTTCGACACAAAAACAAAAATAATGTTCTGTCAACGGATTAGAATCCGTTAGTAGAGAGGAATAGTAGAGAATAGAAGAGAGAACCAAAAAAGCAAATTTTTTCTAAAAAATCAAGTTTCCGACAACAGTTTCTAGTAGAGGGGACTAAAAAAATAAACGTGTTTCTGCGTTTTCAAAATTTATGTCTGGTTTTTTTTTTAAAAGGGGGGTTTCCAAATTTAAAAATTTCCTCCTTATTTGCAAATTCTTTTGGTGAATCGTAATAAGAAAACATGTCATTCTTACATTTTAGCTATAGGATGTTTTGACAGATTTATGTAAAAAACTACTTGCAACAATTTTGTACAACATTTTAACCCTCTAACTCTTCAGTTTCTCGTAGTTTCACATGGTTTCCAATTATGATTCATCATAAAAATTTTCAAAAAGAAGGAAAATTAAAATCCCCCTCAAATAAAACGCAGACGAAAACTTTCAAAACATCGATACACGTATATTTTTTGTGTACCAGAATTCGTTGTCGTAACCTTGTTATTTTGAAAAAAAAAATGATTTTGTTGAACAGTGTTATTTATGATTTTTTTTATTTTTTTAAATTAACAATCTTGTAGTGAACAGTTTAGTAACAGGGTAACTATTTTTTTCCTTCGGTATGCATCTTTGCCATCTTTCATAGAACAAATTTATTTTTTTTCTTATCATCCATTGTCCTCTTTAGCCAAATTTTAATCTAGCTGCTCAAAGAATAAGCAAAAATCTCATTTTAACGGCTCTATAAAATTGTACATTTTCGACAGCAAATTGCATATTAAAGAATTTTCAAAAATTCGAAGAAGGTTGTGAACTAAGGATGGACACATTGTCAAAAAAAAACCTACTATTCGGTTAACCGGTTTTTTAAAATTTTGTTTTCAACTAAAACTAAGAACCGAAATAAACACCGCTTTTCCCAAAAACCGATCGTTTTTCAAAGAGATTTTTAAAAATATACACATTGTGCTTTGTGCTGGTGGTGGCCGTGGCATGCAGGTTAAGTGTGTGGCTTAGCATGCTCGGAGCCCGGGTTCGATCCCCAGCCGCGGCGAAAAATTTGTTTCAATAAAACATTTTTCTGATCGGTCACCACCTCTCAGCAGGCAATGGCAAACCTCAGAGAGTAAATAATGCCATGTAAAGCTTCTTGAGAACATGAACTTTAGCCGTTCGGAGTCGGCATAAAACATGTAGGTCCAGTTCTCGGTCAATTGTGTGCAAACATTAAATAACACACACAACACAATTGATCAAAATAAGCTCGGTCAAAGTTCTTTCAAGGGCTGAAATGGCCAATTTGTTGTTTTTTTTTCTATACCTCCACTCTTATTAAAACTAATAAGAATTTTTTAACGAACCTTAAGCCCGCACGGAACCACCTACCATTTTTTTACCTTACCTCACCTTATATGACCTTACCATACCATACCATACCATACCATTCCATACCATACCATACCATACCATACCATACCATACCATATCATATCATACCATACCATACCATACCATACCATTCCATAACATACCATACCATACCATACCATACCATACCATACCATACCATACCATACCATACCATACCATACCATACCATACCATACCATACCATACCATACCATACCATGCCATACCATATCTTACCATACCATACTATACCATACCATACCATACCATATCATACCATACCATACCATACCATACCATACCTTACCATACCATACCATACCATACCATACCATACCATAAAATACCATACCATACCATACCATACCATACCATACCATACCATACCATACCATACCATTACATACCATACCATACCATACCATACCATACGATACCATACCATACCATACCTTACCTTACCTTACCTTACCTTACCTTACCTTACTTTACCTTACCTTACCTTACCTTACCTTACCTTACCTTACCTTACCTTACCTTACCTTACCTTACCTTACTTTACTTTACTTTACTTTACTTTACTTTACTTTACTTTACTTTACTTTACTTTACTTTACTTTACTTTACTTTACTTTACTTTACTTTACTTTACTTTACTTTACTTTACTTTACTTTACTTTACTTTACTTTACTTTACTTTACCTTACCTTACCTTACCTTACCTTACCTTACCTTACCTTATCTTACCTTACCTTACCTTACCTTACCTTACCTTACCTTACCTTACCTTACTTTACCTTACCTTACCTTACCTTACCTCACCTTACCTTACCTTACCTTACCTTACCTTACCTTACCTTACCTTACCTTACATTACCTTACCTTACCTTACCTTACCTTACCTTACCTTACCTTACCTTACCTTACCTTACCTTACCTTACCTTACCTTACCTTACCTTACCTTACCTTACCTTACCTTACCTTACCTTACCTTACCTTACCTTACCTTACCTTACCTTAACGAATACGAATACGAATACGAATACGAGCAGAAGCTTTATAAAGATGAAAAAAAAATTAACCGAACAGTATCGGCCAAAACCGAAATTGAACGAAGAAAGTCCAAAAATCGAATCGATGCTTATAGGATTTTTAAAAATTGGAATTTTTTTGAGATAATATTGCATATTAAATGCATGCTAAGAAAAAACTTTAAACGCATTTTTCCCGAAATGACTTTTCAAACTGCACTCAGAAAAAAATTTCTCGGAATATGATAAAAAAGGCATCATATTTAGAGAAAAATGGTCTATAGTCTAAAAGTCTATAGACTTTGCTCCAGTCTCTATGCCTTTCTCTAAATGATTCTAAAAATTCACCAAAAATGATAAAAAGCTTTTATGAAAAAGAGAAATATATAAAAATATATCGTTTTTAGAGAAAAAGACTTTTTATTTTTGAGAAAACATTTGTTTTTATTGAAGGAAATACTTCTCATAGTGATTTTTTTATCAAAATATAGGAAAAATTTTTCGTTATCAATAAATTCTTCTCAATAAATGAGAATTTTTTTGTGCGCGAAAAATATTTATCATTATAAGAGACATTGAAATATTTTCATTTCCTAGAAGTAAAGAAATATTTCTTCGAAAATGCAAAATTTTATTTGAAAAATAGAAAATTGCTATTATCGAAAATAGAGAAATTTTTCACCGGCGGAAGATATGTGTTTTTTTCTGAGTGTGGGTGACCATTTTTCTCAGCAACCAGACGTACGATGGAGAAGTTAAAGATGTAATTTTTATTGTTATCATGTCTGGCAGGTACAGTTTTACGGAAATTTGGCTAAACACTTTCGACGGAAGGTGGTGGCAAAACCCCAAAAAACGATAATTTAAAAAATTTTAAAATTTAATTTATAATTTAAAAAATGTTAAAATGAGAGCAGTTTTGAAAAGCGTCCTTTTTCTGTTCTCGAGGCAAAACCCCGAGCAACTCCGGGTTACATCCGCTAGTGAATTTATAAAAATAATAAAACCTTCATAACTTCTAAAATACTTGAATGCGACTGTAGACGTTTTTTAACTTCAGCCAAGTCGAAGATTGCCAAGTTCTTACCAGCTTGAAGTTTTTTTTTAGCAAATTCAGCCGAATACATGCCTTGGAAAGCACCCGGAATTTAGAGGAATGCGAAATTATCAATAATGAAAACAAAAATTATTAAGTTTTTCTCTCTTCTCAATGTTATTTGACTCTATTTTCAGTTGCAATTACATCACATTTCAAATATAAAACAATCATAAAATAAGCACTCACAACTCTTAACTTCATCGATTATAAAAAAGAATTAACAAATTGAAAAAAAAGCTAAAATTTGAAAAAAGTACACAAGTTTTTCCTTAACATACACTTCAAAACCACTCTAGCAGAGCATCTTATGGCCCACTCTATGAGATGGAGCAAAAAAACAAACAGACACTCGAAACTCAAGCAAATGCAAGAAATGCACACAAGAGCACTTGTTACAACAAAAACCACAACAACAAAACAAAATATTGTAGAATTATGTAAGGCACTAAAAAAGAAATACAAATAAAAAAAGAATGTAAAACAGAAAAAAGATCAAACAAAGAAAAATATTCAACACTTGTAAAGTATCTTGAAGAGTTACACGCTTTGTTTTTGAAGAATAGTGATGCAAATACTTTGAATAATTGCTAGAAAAAATGAGAGGAAATTGTGAGCTAACTAGAAATTAATTGATTTTATAGCTTTTATGTTATAAATAAGGGCAGGAAAAATTTCAAGTATAGCTCAAAACACATTAAGAATCATTTCACTTTCAATCTTTAAAAAAAAATCTCATGATTATTTCAATAAAAACAACAACGAGCAATTAAAAAACTTCATCCAGCAATAAAAGTAAATCAAAATCAAAACAAATAATAACCAATTCAAAATAGGCTTATATCAATAAAACTACACACAGAAAAAAAAGTAGTAAAATCAAATCAAAAAGTTTAAAATCAAATACGATCATTTAAGATTTCTAACAAAAGTCGAAATTATTAGATTTTTACATAAAAATTTGTAATATGAATTAAAAGTTATTTGAGGTTTTTGTCATGAGAACGTTAAAATTTATTGACATGAATTTAAATGAAATGAAAAATGAAAAGTTTCAGAAAGAAAAATTTGTAACACTTGTCAATAAATTAACAATTGTCACTCACCAGAATAAGGCTCTGCTGATATATTTAAAAAGAGTGAAATGTTAATTGATTTTACCAGGGACCGAAAAAAATGATTATTTTTCAAATTTTAATGACAAAAATCAGTATGTTCCAAGCGCCGGAAAAAACTTTTGAGTATACCGAAATGCTGGAATTTGTGTTGACTCTTAGAATAAATAATGATTTTTATTTTTTAAGCGTTAAGCTTAAAAATTAAAAATAATTATTATAAAATGATTTTTATTTTTTTGCTCAGTAATAAAAATTATTTTTGATTTTAATTTTTTTTTGCTCAGAAATTAAAATTATTTTTGATTTTTATTTATTTTGCTCAGAAATAAAAATTATTTTTGAATTTTATTTTTTTTTGCTCAGATATAAAAATTATTTTTGAATTAAATTTTTTTTGCTCAGAAATAAAAATTATTTTTAATTTTTATTTATTTTGCTCTGAAATAAAAATTATTTTTGATTTTTATTTTTTTGGCTCAGAAATAAAAATTATTTTTGATTTTTATTTAATTTGTTCAAAAATAAAAATTATTTTTGATTTTTATTTATTTTGTTCAAAAAAAAATTATTTGTTGATTTTTAGTTTTTAGCTCAAAATTAAAACTGATTATTTTAAAGGAATAAAACTTGGGCATGTGTAAATTTTTCATAAAAATTTAAATCTATACAAAATATGGGCTTATCCGCGCACGGACAATTCCTTTTACAATGCTATTATTTTTTATGAAAAAGTAAGTCAAGGGTAAGTCAGAGTCAAGCTAGACCGACTTTAAACTTTCTTTACTTTTTTTACATGTTCTAAAACCATTGCTTAGCAAATTATGTTTGTTTTAAACTGAAGCGCAAGCTGGCCTTGACGATGTAGATATTGAAAGCTTCGCTATTCCGCTATTTAGTGTGAACAGAATTTGTTGTTTCAAAATTTGTACAAAATTTTGTTCTTAAAAATGAATGCCTGTCATTTTAAAAATTCTCAATAAAATTAATATCAAATTTAATATCATCTTAGTTTCTTTTCAAATTTTGAAGTGATAAAAAACATAACTATTAAGAATGTCTAACAAGAAGAAAGCTCTTGAAATAGATTTTTAATTTAGGAGCAAAATAACAAAAATCCTATAGCGATTTAAATGTCTGAACAAAAACATAAAAACGAAGAACTAATTTTAATTATTTAGCGAAATAATAAAAACCAAAAAAATTCTTTCTATTTCTGGCAAAAAAAAAAAAATCAAAAAACCCATACAAATCATTTTTCGATTTTAATTTTTTGTCTCAAAAATAAAAATTAAAAATGATTTTTTTTGTTAGAGTACAAAAATAAAAATTAAAAATGATGTTTTTGTTTAAGGAAAAAAAATAAAAATCAAAAATGATTTCTTTGTTTGAGCAAAAACAATAAAAATCAAAAATGATTTCTTTGTTTGAGGAAAAAAAATAAAAATGAAAAATTATTTTTTTGTTTGAGTAAAAAAATAAAAATCAAAAATGATTTTTTTGTTTGAGTAAACAAAATAAAAATCAAAAATGATTTTTTTGTTTGAGTAAAAAAAAATAAAAATCAAAATTGATTTTTTTGTTTGAGTAAAAAAAATAAAAATCAAAATTGATTTTTTTGTTTGAGTAAAAAAAATAAAAATCAAAAATGATTTTTTTGTTTGAGTAAAAAAAATAAAAATCAAAAATGATTTTTTTGTTTGAGTAAAAAAAATAAAAATCAAAATTGATTTTTTTGTTTGAGTAAAAAAAATAAAAATCAAAAATGATTTTTTTGTTTGAGTAAAAAAAATAAAAATCAAAATTGATTTTTTTGTTTGAGGAAAAAAAATAAAAATCAAAAATGATTTTTTTGTTTGAGTAAAAAAAATAAAAATCAAAAATGATTTTTTTGTTTGAGTAAAAAAAATAAAAATCAAAAATGATTTTTTTGTTTGAGTAAAAAAAAATAAAAATCAAAAATGATTTTTTTGTCTGAGTAAAAAAAATAAAAATCAAAAATGATTTTTATACTTGAGTATAAAAATAAAACTTAAAAATAATTAAAATAATTTTTGATTTAAAAAATAAAAATCAGAAAACGATTTTTATATCTGAGCAAAAAAAAAAAAATCATAAAATAATCATTATTTCTTAATTTTTTCGATATTGCTCATAATTATTACGGTCCCTGGATTTTACAATGCATGAAATTTAATTAAAAAATTTGAATTAATTTATATAACATCTTTTGAGTATCCTAGAAAAAGCAATCAAAATTGCTAATTTTTTCTTGTGTCTTTTGTTGGGCACAAAGAAAAAAACTAACGAATACGTTTTCTTAACTTTCTGATTATTTTCGTTCAAAATTAAAAACATTTTCGTAAAAATGAAAAATAATAAAATCCTGACATTCCTATCTAATTTTACTCTTAATTTTTTCGCTCAGTGTATTGCGGCCTGTTGAATCTTGAAGCAAGATTATCAAAAATGCGGGTCTTGCATGCTACGTATTCAAATTTTGCCTCTTAAATAATTTTTGTCACATATTTTTTATTTGCTATTAATTGCTTGGATACATTTTATTGAGCAACTAAATCATCATCATAAATTAAAAGAAAGGAAAGCTAGTTCCTAGTACAAATATATTGAGAGTATGTGTCTGTGTGTGTGTTAGAGTGTTTTTCTTGGTATTAACTTGCAGGAACCTTTTTCCTGCACTTCAAAAGCTAGCTATTTTATGACTTTAAGCAACAAAAGTCGGTGCTTTTGAATTGATTTATTTATTGTTGTTTTTATTGTTTTTTTTATTTTTTGTACTGTTTAATGTGAGGAAATGTGCGTTGCTGTGGAAATTTTTGCGAAAGTCATATGTTGAGGTCATAAATATCTCATAGTGATCAATAAAAATTTTAATGGCACTTTTCATTTTTTCCATACCTTCAACTAAAGGTTAAGTCTTAAATTTTTCTGTTGAAAGAAAGCTAAACTATAACTCAAAGGCGCGCAACTTTGTAATCCTTTAATAATGACCACTTTTATATCTTGTAGCTTTTACTTGCAATATTTTGTTAAAGCATATTTTATTGTTTGATTTGTTCGACTCCTTTGAAGTTTGTTCATGTCAGGCGCCAGCTATTAAGTTTGGCCTTAAAAGTGAACTCGGCCCACACAAAATGCCTTGACAGCGGAAACTACCTCATAGCATCTTAATTGCTCTACTTTCTAAACTTGACTTAATTTTATTTATTTATTTTTTTTTTTTTAACACTAGCCTGTCGACACACTGAACGACTTTAAGATTGAAATTTTCTTCAATTACCTACAATTACATAAAACCAAGTCTATCGAATTAACTTATTATGGTATACCATAAAGTAACAAAAACAACAAGTGCAACTAGAGCCACAGCTAATGCATAGTTAGGTATGCAGGCAAAAAGGCACAATAAAAATGCAAAGAATTTCAAGCGTAACGATTTTCCAACCAACTCCAACAACTGATACTCTCTGCCATAAAGTATCAAAATCCATATAAATTGGCGAATGTTACACTTTAAACACCATGTTGTATAATTGTTGATAATTATAACAATTATACAAAGAAACAACAAAAAAAACTATGTTAGTAACACCAACACCAACAACACAACCAAAACAGCTATAGATTGTGTAACATAAGCGCGAAACGCACTGTTGCAATCGGAAAAGTGATTAAGGAAATTTTATGCTTTAAAAGTGAAGTGAGTGCGATACAATCGTAATGGTTCTTTGAAAATGCTTTCCTTTTTCAAAGCTTTGATTATGTTATGGAAAGATTTTTTAAGAAAAGGCAAACTTTTATATATTTTTGTTGGTTTTAACATGACAATAAATAAAATAAGCCAACCAATATGTCAAGTTTTAAACAAAATCATAAATTAAGTTTTTATTTCATTATTATCAAAGCCTAACTGAGTTGCTTAATAAGCAGCTTTAAGTTATAGCTAAGCTTTTTTGAAATATTTAAACGATTCATAGGAATGCATTCTTGTGTTTTTATAAGCTATGATTATATTATGGGAACTTTTTTAAAATATGTTAAGCATTTGATTATTTTTTTAATTACTTTTAAATGATAAAATATTTATGTCAATAGTGACCAACTAGTGGCTCAATTGGTTCGATTAAAGCTCGATTAAAACTAGTTAAGAATATATTCGTATTGGCCGAAGTAAAAATCCCATCAGCCAGCTAAAAGTATATTTTAAGTTCTTTAGGCTTTATTATTTTGATGACGTCACTTTGTATGGATAGGCGTTTCTCTTATATGATTTTTCCAAATTTTAAACTCATTTTAATATAAAAGCATATTGGTACAACATCAACGCAACTATAATTATTTTTTGTAGAATTTATGAAAGTTTTGAAATTTTGATGACGTCACTTTGTACGGGAGGCAGGGAAAGTCTTTACAATATTTTGCTTAATTTTAAAATCAGCTTACGTATCAATAATATAAGCTTATTTGATAAATTTTAAGACACATGATTTCTTTTCTTAGTAAAAGTTATTCTGTAAAAGAAAATTTTTTAACCTTCAAAAAAACCACCTAAAAACTCATAAATTTGGAAATAATGATAAATTATAGCAAAAAGATAGTCTCTTAAAATCAGTTAACCATAATTTTAAATTGTGTTTAAAGTATTAACTCATCATTTTTAAGTTATTTTTAAGTTATGAAAAAGTGAATTTTTGCGAAAAATTCTCAATTTGGTATAGAAAAAAACTGTCTGAGTTTTGATAAGATCAGCCAACTTTTATATCTTTGCATACAAAATTATGAAAAACTGAAATAGCTCCAACTAATTGGGTCTTATCGCTTTCGACCTTTTTCAATAAACATATTTTACTCAAGTTATAAAACCTTCCGTTGAATATAGTTAAGATCGACCAACTATTGTATAACTTCTTTTATTAAATCATGTAAAAACTAAATAGATGTTCAAGTGAAGGTCTCTTAGGGCTTACCAATGTCGACAATTTTCAGAACACATCTTATACTCTATTTGTCTGGCTTTCCGGCGAGTTTCGTTAAGATCGTCTTAATTTTGTAGGTACCTTCCATACAAAATGATGCTTAAAATCAAATAAAAACAAGTAATGAAAGTCTAAAGTCGGTCTAGGCCAACTATGAAATAGCCTACACCTACTTTTCAAAAAAAAAAAAATAAAAAAAAATATTGTTGAAAATGGGTGTGTCCGTGGGCGGATGAACCTATATTTTATATGCATTTAAATGTTGATGAAAAATTTACACATACCAAATTGTATTCCTGTAGCTCACAGTTAATGCTTTCGCTATGGGAGGTGGGCGTGTTCATGGACGGATAACTCCCAATTTTTGAACACACCTTAGTTTTGGAATAAAATACATACATACCAAATTTCATCTCTCTATGACAAACAAAACCTTAATGATTGAGTTTTCAACTTTTTGGGTTTTATTGGAGGTAGGCGTGCCCGTGAGCCTATGATGTCCATTTTTTCAAAATCATCTTTACTTTGTTACAAAAAATATATGTGTCATATTTTATCTCTGTAAGTTAAACAGAGGCTTTTGACGTAGAATTACGTCTTACAGCGCGGTTTGTATGGGGTCGTTTTAACAGATTTTTTGAAGGTCATGCAACGTTTTTGGCGAATACTTTAGGGTATACCTACAGCCTTTAATACTTATCGTTCAAAGATAATATATATACTTAAATATCGGATATATCCTACGCTGAATGAATATCTAATTTTGGATTTTGTCACTATTATATGAAAGTCAGAAAATAGTAAAATATAAGAAGAAAAATGCATGTTTTTATATAAGAAAATCAATCATCAGCTGCTTATAATGTACCAGCTGTGCCAGCTGCTTTCTTTGTTTTTGTTTCGTTGTTTAGGGTTGTATTGTTTTAATTTTGCACGAACTGATTGGTTCGTATTCTATGATTCTATGGCCAATCGGATGCAGTGGGATTATCTGAGGTCACAGGCGGGTCATTGGTACTATGATGGGTTTCATGGAACATTTGGACCAAAATGGATGATTCTATGGCCAATCGGATGCAGTGGAAATATCTGAGGTCACAGGCGGGTCATTGGTACTTTGATAGGTTCCTTGGAACATTTGGACCAAAATGGATGATTCTTTGGCCAATCGGATGCAGTGGGATTATCTGAGGTCACAGGCGGGTCATTGGTACTTTGATGGGTTCCATGGAACATTTGGACGAAAATGGATGATTCTATGACCAATCGGATGCAGTGGGATTATCTGAGGTCACTGGTGGGTCATTGGCACTTTGATGGGTTCCATGGAACATTTGGACCAAAATGGATGATTCTATGGCCAATCGGATGCAGTGGGATTATCTGAGGTCACAGGTGGGTCATTGGCACATTTATGGGTTACATGGAACATTTGGACCAAAATGGATGATTCTATGGCCAATTGGATGCAGTGGGATTATCTGAGGTCACAGGCGGGTCATTGGTACTTTGATAGGTTCCATGGAACATTTGGACCAAAATGGATGATTCTATGGCCAATTGGATGCAGTGGGATTATCTGAGGTCACAGGCGGGTCATTGGTACTTTGATGGGTTCCATGGAACATTTGGACCAAAATGGATGATTCTATGGCCATTCGGATGCAGTGGGATTATCTGAGGTCACAGGCGGGTCATTGGTACTTTGATGGGTTCCATGGATCATTTGGACCAAAATGGATGATTTTATGGGCATTCGGATGCAGTGGGATTATCTGAGGTCACAGGCGGGTCATTGGTACTTTGATAGGTTCCTTGGAACATTTGGACCAAAAAGGATGATTCTATGGCCAATTGGATGCAGTGGGATTATCTGAGGTCACAGGCGGGTCATTGGTACTTTGATGGGTTCCATGGAACATTTGGACCAAAATGGATGATTTTATGGCCATTCGGATGCAGTGGGATTATCTGAAGTCACTGGTGGCTCATTGGCACTTTTATGGGTTCCATGGAACATTTGGACTAAAATGGATGATTCTATGGCCAGTCGGATGCAGTGGGATTATCTGAGGTCACAGGCGGGTCATTGGTACTTTGATGGGTTCCATGGAACATTTGGACCAAAATGGATGATTCTATGGCCATTCGGATGCAGTGGGATTATCTGAGGTCACCGATGGGTTTTTGGTACTACGATGGGTTCCATGGAACATTTGGACGAAAATGGATGATTCTAT
This sequence comes from Tetanocera ferruginea, assembly GCA_958299015.1. Taxonomy (NCBI): domain Eukaryota; kingdom Metazoa; phylum Arthropoda; class Insecta; order Diptera; family Sciomyzidae; genus Tetanocera; species Tetanocera ferruginea. The sequence goes on along the minus strand of OY282644.1, from coordinate 81,585,296 downwards.
GACCAATCGGATGCAGTGGGATTATCTGAGGTCACAGGCGGGTCATTGGTACTTTGATGCGTTCCATGGAACATTTGGACCAAAATGGATGATTCTTTGGCCAATCGGATGCAGTGGGATTATCTGAGGTCACAGGCGGGTCATTGGTACTTTGATGGGTTCCATGGAACATTTGGACCAAAATGGATGATTTTATGGCCAATCGGATGCAGTGGGATTATCTGAGGTCACAGGTGGGTCATTGGCACATTTATGGGTTCCGTGGAACATTTGGACCAAAATGGATGATTCTATGGCCAGTCGGATGCAGTGGGATTATCTAAGGTCACAGGTGGGTCATTGGAACTTTGATGGGTTCCATGGAACATTTGGACCAAAATGGATGATTCTATGGCCAATCGGATGCAGTGGGATTATCTGAGGTCACAGGTGGGTCATTGGCACATTTATGGGTTCCATGGAACATTTGGACCAAAATGGATGCTTCTTTGGCCAATCGGATGCAGTGGGATTATCTGAGGTCACAGGCGGGTCATTGGTACTTTGATGGGTTCCATGGAACATTTGGACGAAAATGGATGATTCTATGACCAATCGGATGCAGTGGAATTATCTGAGGTCACTGGTGGGTCATTGGCACTTTGATGGGTTCCATGGAACATTTGGACCAAAATGGATGATTCTATGGCCAATCGGATGCAGTGGGATTATCTGAGGTCACAGGTGGGTCATTGGCACATTTATGGGTTACATGGAACATTTGGACCAAAATGGATGATTCTATGGCCAGTCGGATGCAGTGGGATTATCTAAGGTCACTGGTGGGTCATTGGCACTTTGATGGGTTCCATGGAACATTTGGACCAAAATGGATGATTGTATGGCCAATCGGATGCAGTGGGATTATCTGAGGTCACAGGTGGGTCATTGGCACATTTATGGGTTCCATGGAACATTTGGACCAAAATGGATGATTCTATGGCCAGTCGGATGCAGTGGGATTATCTAAGGTCACAGGTGGGTCATTGGAACTTTGATGGGTTCCATGGAACATTTGGACCAAAATGGATGATTCTATGGCCAATCGGATGCAGTGGGATTATCTGAGGTCACAGGTGGGTCATTGGCACATTTATGGGTTCCATGGAACATTTGGACCAAAATGGATGCTTCTTTGGCCAATCGGATGCAGTGGGATTATCTGAGGTCACAGGCGGGTCATTGGTACTTTGATGGGTTCCATGGAACATTTGGACGAAAATGGATGATTCTATGACCAATCGGATGCAGTGGAATTATCTGAGGTCACTGGTGGGTCATTGGCACTTTGATGGGTTCCATGGAACATTTGGACCAAAATGGATGATTCTATGGCCAATCGGATGCAGTGGGATTATCTGAGGTCACAGGTGGGTCATTGGCACATTTATGGGTTACATGGAACATTTGGACCAAAATGGATGATTCTATGGCCAGTCGGATGCAGTGGGATTATCTAAGGTCACTGGTGGGTCATTGGCACTTTGATGGGTTCCATGGAACATTTGGACCAAAATGGATGATTGTATGGCCAATCGGATGCAGTGGGATTATCTGAGGTCACAGGTGGGTCATTGGCACATTTATGGGTTCCATGGAACATTTGGACCAAAATGGATGATTCTATGGCCAGTCGGATGCAGTGGGATTATCTAAGGTCACTGGTGGGTCATTGGCACTTTGATGGGTTCCATGGAACATTTGGACCAAAATGGATGATTGTATGGCCAATCGGATGCAGTGGGATTATCTGAGGTCACAGGTGGGTCATTGGCACATTTATGGGTTCCATGGAACATTTGGACCAAAATGGATGATTCTATGGCCAGTCGGATGCAGTGGGATTATCTGAGGTCACAGGTGGGTCATTGGAACTTTGATGGGTTCCATGGAACATTTGGACCAATATGTTGGATCATATTTCGTTTTATGCTTTTACCCAATATATGGCGTAAAATTTAAGTTTTGTTTTTAATGCAAATTAATTTGGATCCCACATTCCACTAGCACTAGCCTAGCACTAGCCTGTAGTTCCCAAACTATACATCGAACAGAGACGAAATAGTAGCTCGCAAACTTTATATCGGACAGTGACGAGAGTGGCACTAATAGAGAGGATATGTGCTCAGCTTGAAATATAGTTACCATACGATTTTTTAAAAAATCGGGATTTTAATTTTAATTTGAAATTAGTAGCTAAAGAAACTGTAGCTCGCAAGCTAAATATATATCGGACAGAGACGAAAGTTAATTTGCTTCGCCTTCTTTTCAACTAAGTCAATGAACTCAACCTATCAAACTTAACGAAATGATCGAAAAAATTTGAAATTTTGCTTGTTTCTTGTTGCTTGCTCATTTAATCATGCTTCCTTTTATCTTTTTCTTTGTTTTGGCCTCCATAAGTAGTCCATAAATGAGTGTTATTAATTTTTTTGTTAATTTTTGGAAGATCAATAAAAAATATGTGCAAAATAGACAAAACAGTTGGACCAAAGAGACAAAATAGAAGAGGTTACAACTTAAGGAACAAACAAGTTATGCGTAAGCATACAAAAGTTTCAGAGAGAAGTCAACGAAAAGTATATAAAAGTTAAGGCCCAACCAAAATAGACGAAACGAGACGATTGCAATCTGACGAGCGTTTGCATTCGTTACGGCTGTTTTGGCGTTTAACCCAAAATAAAACGTTGTAGAACACGTCTGACCTGATAAACTGACAACCAAAATAAATACATCTAAATTACTTTTTCATCCCCAACAACGACAATAAAATAATAAATATATGTTAACTTGCACTAATTGATAAAAATGCAACAAAACTTAATGTAAACATACTCTACACAACTGTTGCTGACGTTGCTGACGAGTTGAGACGGTAAAAGTTCGGTTCTTACGGAACAAAGCGTCGAGTCAAACGTTTCGTTCAGTTTCGATCAAATACGTTAGACCATTTTGGTTAATAACATTGTTTCACGTATGCTTGAATTTACTCGTTACGTCTCGTCTCGTCTATTTTGGTTGGCCCTTTAACAAACACTAAATTAAAAACTAAGTAAGCATGAAAAAAAATTTAAATATAAATCGATTCGAACGAAATGACAAATAAAAAATAATTTGTGTTTGTCAAAAAAGATTGCCAACTCATATTACAAAAAATATTGTCTTTAAGTTGGTAAATTCATTCATGCTTTATGATTCAAAAACAAACCTCGCTTAATAAATTAATCCTGTCTAAAACATATATTTTTTACTGATTTTTAATAAAATTTCAGTACAAAAGCGTTTAAATCAAAATTGAAATTATTTTTAAACAGGTTGCAACCCTTTTCTGCTTAGCAATACACGGTGTCGGGCGCTCACTCACAAGTTTTGAAAAGTAAACGAAAATTGAGAAACTGAATGAAAAATTGCTTACGCAGAACTTGCGCGACTCAATATATTTCTGAGCAAGTATGTTCTATTACTCTCTAGCTTTTGTATGCTTACGCATAACTTGGTTGAGCCTTTAAACGGAATTCTACGTCTACACTTACGATACTATCGAAACTGTTTCTTTTTTTTATTGCGTTTTCAATTTTCGCGATGTATGGGAGATAGGCGTGTTCGTGGGCGGATTCCAAAAATATTCAATAGTACAGACCCTTGAGTGCATGTGACCATGTGTACCAAGTTTCATCCAATTATCTCTACTCCTTCTTCTTATGCTGTGTTTACGGACAACACACAGACGGACGGACAGACATGAATAGCTCGACTCACGAGGTGACGCTGATCAAGAATATATATACTTTTCTATACCTGACTCGATTCGTTCTATGCGTTTAGAGGGTATAAAAAATTCTGTAACTTTTGAACCCGTACATTTTTTTTCTTAGAACCTTAAGAATATTTACTAAAATACAAAATAATAAAAAAAGTCGATTTAATAAAACGGCCAATGTCATGTGCCCCCTTAAAGTATGATTAACTTTCAAAATTTATAAAATTGTCTACTTCTGCAAATTGTTGCTTCTTGACGTGCTGCGAAAATCCTCGCATATCTATCTAATTGCACTAGTGGATCTTGGCTCGTTATCATTGAAAGCAAAACATTCTCTGGGTGAAAGAAGTAAGCTTAATTTTTAATTAACGGACAAAAGCCATTTTAGAAATTTTCAAAAAAATTATATAAAAAAAAATTTTAATATATCTAGTGAAAATGCGAAAAATTTGTTTTGTAAAAGTTTAATGATTTTTTATGGACTTTCCATTTGTGAAATCAAAATGGTATGTTAATATGGTAGAGTCTGATGTATGGTGGGTCATTACTATAAGGGGTCTTTTGTGGTCAATAAGTTGTAGAGACAAAAAATAGGTCTTCCTGAGACAAAAACCAAAACATATCATTCTTTAAGATCGGAGGACAGTAAATACCGAAGATATATAAGATATCGAAACCTTCCTTCAATAATGCTTCATATTTGCTGGTGTGCGGCTATATATTTTTTTTTTTTATTTTTGCCTATAAGGCGAAACGGTCTATTGTACAGGCTTCCATCACGACAAACTGCCCTTATTTTCTCTAAAAGACAAATTTGTATCGTGGTAGAAGCCTGAGTTGAGAGAAACGCGATTCATATCAGACGTTGCTGGTTTTGTACAAGTTTGGTTGGATTCTCCTTCGGGTTATGCTCAGATACAAATGCGCTGCACTTTCACTAAAACTCATCACCTTCACCACAGCAAAATGTTGAATTTGACTTTTGCATCGTTGGACAATCACCGATTTCCCTTCACTACGATTGATTACAGCATAATTGTAAGGGACATTTAAAAAAACTATTATGATTACTCGGCGACGATTCACCCTAGCAGGTATAGCCGACTTCTCTGGAGTTTATTAGAAAATAAAGTTGTAGCTCAACCAGTTGAACCGTACATAAGTCCATCGGGGGCCAACGAAAAAACCTTTTCTTTTTCAATTATATAGATTTGTTCCTATAAATTGTTAAAAATAAAAAGGTAATAATATTTAATAATAAATTTTGATAAGAAATCTTTCTGAAGATGACCTGCTTTCAAGTTTTGACTGTGGTGATTTACAAATATAAAAATTTTGCCCTTATGAGGGCAATTTGACGATAAATAAGTGACTTTTGAATAAAAGTATACTATTTTCGACAAAAAAGTTTTGTATATTTCAATTTAGTCTCCTTTTAGTTAGATTTTTTGTTTAGATTTGAAAATTAAATAAATAAATATTAAAATAAATATATATATATTCCTATAATAAAAGGATGGAGGAATTCTTTCATTTGCCGTAAAAACATAAATGAATACATTTACTAAAGAAATAAGTCTTGAAGTAATTATTACAGAAAAAAAATATAAAATAAAATAAAATATAAAAAAAAAATATAGGAAAAAAAGTAATAAAAATAAAAGGTGTGCAAGCGATGATCTAATGCGGTCCCCCAGCTAAGTACTACCCGCAGCGGAGGCAGCTTAATTTTATTATCACTGTGCAGCACACGTATAAACAAAAACTCGTTTAGCAGCAATGTAAGCAATGCAAGCTATTTATAGTGGCTTTGCATTAGATCACTTGCTGGAATGATATAACGATATAATTCACATGTAGTTAGTAGTGAACGTTGAATAAGTAGTGAGCAAAATGTCAGCTTAGGCATGTTGAGTTCGCCTGACATGATCAATTGACCTAATTTTATTTAATTTTAAGTCAATTTTCAGGTGGTTATAAAGCCGGGTAAGCAAAACATATTGGTTACAGATTCCTGTAATCAAAGCACCTAACCCTCAGTAACTCGGTTACTTTCGGCTATGGCCAACCTCAAGCTCCTAATTTTGGGTTCAACAACCCACCGTATTTTAAGTAGGTCTGCGTTGTGAAGGCCTTTTTTGCCGTCGGCCGTCTGCCGCCTGAATCCGTCTTGAGAAAATTCTGAATAAGGTAGTCGTTTGTAGCCCAACTTGTGGACTATTGCTTTTTCGCATATTGTAGAATTGGAGCTTTATTTATGTACGATAAAAAAAACTTATTTATGTAACAATACTTATGTGAAATGTGATGCTCCCGCTCAGTTGAGATGGCAACAGCTCAGTGTTGGGTTTTTCAGTACAATTGTACTTTTTCAGTACAATTTTATAATAAAAAGTACGTAAGTACCACGAAGACATTTTTAGTACATTTTCAAACACTTGGTCTTTGTCATATCAACTTTCTTTGCTTTTTTTGTATTACTTAAAGTTTCAGTGCCTTTTTTGTGAATTTTTACAACCATATTTACAACAGTGATGATATCTGATAATTTTGGAGGGGAGTTTTTTACTCTTCTGAAAGTACTTTTTCGGACGTGAAAGTACCTTTTGTTAATCTATGTATAAATAGGCGTTAAGAACAATTTTCTCTAGTGTTTCTCAACCGATATTGATAATTGTTTTTTAAATGAATCAAAGTGCGGAGTAGAAGTGTACCAAATATTTTGTATCTATTATATTAAAAAGGCAAACAAAAAGTTGGTCGAATTTCGACCCCAGGCGATACTAGTATTATTAAATAAGCTTTTGTTTTTTTGCTGAGGCACTAGGAGTGGGACAGTAATACTTGAAGATCTTTAGTAACGGGATTTTGATACCCAGAAACCTTAAATTTTGGGAGGTTCGACAAAAAATTGGTTTTGAAAAAACAAATTCAGGGTGGCGTGGGGTTAAGTTGTGCCGCATCGGTGTTGAAGGTTGTTGGGAAATGGACAAATTAGCCGAAAACCTTCATAACTACCCAAGTGTTGTCCCTAGCGGGGTAAAATGTTCGATCGACCCCAAGAAATTTTTTCTCCGATATTTCAGGGAACAAACTTGCCCCAAACTCCTGGTCTTTTCTTTCCAACATTTTATCGCAATATATCTACCCTATATTTCCAACTTTTAAAGGGGCACCTATACATACTTTTTGTAAAAAACTTTTTTTCTAAAATTGGCTTCCATCGTTCCCAGGGTGCATTCCAATAGGCTGAAATGAGAGACCGACCCAAATTAACTTTTCTGCTCCAAATTTGTATCAAGCATACAGCATACCTGTCGTAAATAAGAAATATGTAATTTTTTTATAAGACAATTTGAATCAAATAAATTTTTTTTTCATGGGATGGATATGTATTTCTTTCGATTTTCGACGAAGACTTGATGCAAAAAGATTATTTTCTAATATTACGCCTTTTTTTGTGGCGTCGTATGCAACGTGTAGATTACTCAATATTCCCTGCGCTTCTTGGTAATCTTCACGCTCAGTCCAGGTTTCTGGATCTGTATTAATCGAATCAGTTAAAAATCCGAAGCCTGCGAAAAATCTTGCTTTCTCAGGAATGACGTAATGGCTCAAATATATTTGTTATTTCTGATTCACTTTGTCCGATGCCAATTTAATCTTTTTTACACCTCTTTTAAGCCAAAAATGTTAACTGGCCGAGCACGTACTCGATTTCCGTTGCTGCCGATATCCTAGCTATTATCTTCCTCATCTTCTTTGTTTACATCAACGACATTATCTGATTCTATAACTTCTATCATCTCGTTCTGTCCATCGTCAGACGATTCATCCGTCTGAAAATTCATCTGAAAATTTTTTGATTGGATAACCCAAATAAATACTGTTAAACTTCTCGTTAATCTTCTGTTAAACCGAACAATTTTTCGGTTTCAATATTGAGAACAATATCTTAATCATGCGTGACGTTTACTTTTTTTGATGATTAGTGTACTAAGTAAGTACTTTTTTTGGGCTAAAAGGAGTTGGGGACTTTTGAAAATCGAAAGGTGGTAAAAAAAGTAGATATCCACTACAAATATCATCCCTGATTTACAACACATTCAAACGAACTGCCACCCTAATCAGCTCTACTATTTTATTTTTCTATTACATGATCGTCTCTTTCTAGCACAAAGGCATTAATGTCAAATAAATTGAATTGCTTGAAAACTTAATTTTTGGGCCAGCTCAGGTAACCGCAACTTGATTAAAATTTATAAACTAAATGTAGAGTATTATATTTATTTAACTATGTATGTATATTGAACTCTTTGTCCATTTCTATTAATTTAATTTTACTTTAAATAATATATTAAATACATCAAAAAAGTTTATTATTAATGGAGAAAAAAAAAAAAGTACAGTTTGATGTCAAAAAGTACAATTTTTATTTCGATTTGGTACAATTTCGGAAAAGTCATTTCCCATCCCTGCAACAGCCTCAGCCAGCTCATGCACTCTCATTTTCCTGTATGAAAAGATATGGCTTGATTACCTATTTTGGGCGAACATTAGGTGCTGATACGAATTTGGCATAGAATTTTTGGTTTTTTGTTTTTCTTTTTATATTTTTTTTTTTAATAACCATAGCAATAATTTGCTTTGGCTCATATTTGTATTCTTGTAGATATAACTGCTTGAAATCAATACAAAAACTTAATTCATCATGAATTTTTCAAAATTGTTAAATTATAAGCACCCGATAAACAAAACAACAAATTAAAAAGTTTGAGCCGAATTTGATAATATTTAAAGGTTTTTTTTTATATGAACAACATTATTAAAATTAATTTACAACTGTGGAAACAAACAGACAAAAAAAACTCAAAATGCACTATAAACATGAAGTAAGCTACGTTGTAAATAAGCTGCTAATAAAAAAAAGCTTAAAATAAGTTAACTTTTATTATAGCTACTTAACATACACACTGAAATTAGTGACATTAAAGCGTGTGTTTTTTTTTTAATTTTCTATACTAAGAATTTTATGAGTTTCAGAGAAAAATGAAAAAAAATACACGCCAAAAGCGGTTCAGTATTTAAAAGAATCGCCAGCTGACCGAATAAAGTTAATTTTACTCTCACAAGCTTGTTCTTTGTTTTTTTTTTATGCAACTTTTGACTTGCGACTTTTTAATTTGATGCACGCTTCAAGAATGACATTGACTGCATTGTACAATTGTACTGCAATTGTACAATTGTACAATGTACAATTACGTCGCGACAGCTTGTAACTGAAAACCTTTTTTTCCTTTTTTTGTCAATGAATGGGAAAAAATTGTTTATTAATTTTTTCCACAAGAACTTAATTAAGCACGCAATAATTAAAGTTTATTGCATTTTATGTTTTTGCATTCATTAAAATAATCATTAATTATATTTTTATTGTTATGAAAATTGTTAACCAGCACTAGTTAACAAACAGCTTAAAGTTGTCACTGAGCTTGTTTTTGTATTTTTTCTGCTTGCATTAAATTCATTGCTTTACGGCTGCGTACATATTTCTTGACTCATCATTCAAGGGTGCCACTGCGACAAAACAAAAAAAACTTAACATTAATTATTACAAGCTTCTTTGTTTAAGACTTTATGTCTGACTTTGTTACCTGAACCTTAGAAGCCAAGCTCAGCAGCTACTTAAGCCACCAACTTTTGTCTGCCTTAAACTTTACAAAAAAGCACTTTTTTCTGAGTTCTGTTCCCACTTCAACTGACCCATCAACTGATAGAGCAGCTTCACCTCTACTCCACAAATATTCGCGGTCATGTGTATAATAAAAACTGACTAATGTGTGCTTAAAATTAAAAAAAAAAATCTCATACTGTTCGTAGCAAAGTCCGAAAATCATTAACTATGAAAAACACTCAACTTAAACTAATAAAAGTTAATTAGTTTTTTATGCAAACAAACATTTCGCTTTTGTTTTTTTTTTATACCTAGCTTTGTTGTTATTTTTAATTTTTAAGCTGAATGACTAATTCAATGTTAGTGTTTGAAGCTACTCTCCACGACTACCTATAGAGAGAATGATTCTATAGCTTGAATGGCGTCACAGTCATTGCAAATAATTACTCTGAACTGTCACAAACGCAAAACTGTATGAATTATTGTTGCTATAGTCGACAAGCTGTTTAACGATCTGGTTATCCTCAATGTATGACTTTGCTATAAATCGTGCAGTCTCTAATGTCAGTTCTGACATTTAGAACTGTGACTGCGCCGAGTGTTTAATGAACTTGGTGCATGAGGATTTCTTGGTCAGCGCAAATATTAATTTTTTTTCAGAATATTAAAACTCATGTTATTTTAAAGTTGTTATTTTTCTAACGCTAATTGACAGTCATTCAGGTGAATTATAATGAAAAATTTAACGGTAACATAAAACTTTTCAATTATAGCTCAGCAAGGTGTCGACTAACAGACAGCGTTGTCGGTTAAATATGTTGTTGTTTGCTAAAATTGCAAGGATATAAAAAAACTGCCTTGAAAAATAGATTGTGATTAATGCTTGTTGTATGCGCTGCACTGATTTTTACACTTTAAAATACATTTCAAACAAAACTATCTATCAACAATATGAATTTTTTCAAAAAATTTAGTTTTTTTCATTCAGCAATTGTGAAATTTGTGAAAAAAAGGTGTTTTAAATTATAAGATTCTACTTTCCATGTTAATATCGTTGGGATCACTGTGGCAATAATACACATAAGGTAGAGAATTACCGCCAAGCGCATTACTGCCACCAATCCAGTGTTGTTGTTTTGAATATTCCGTACAAGGGCAAATCATTTTCAATAAAACATACCATTCGGTACCTTTAACGAACTCATAAAAATTAAGAGAGATATACCAACGATTTTGTGGCAGTAATGCACATGGCGTTAATTCTTAACCTTATGTGTTCTATTAACGCATACAATAATTAATCTCGTGATGTAAATACACAACCCTGGTACCCAGCTAGCATTTTATCGAATTTTTGAACATTTAAGAGTCGTTTTCGACTCTCCTCCGCGATGGTGACAGTCGCGTGTGCGCTCATTTTCTGATCAAAAAAGACTGTTTGTTCGGGAGAAAATGGTACCCTACACGCGACTCTTCTTCAAGAGTCTTCTTCGAGTCGGTTTTCAATCTTGAATATGATCAAAAAATGATTAAAATACGATTAATTTTCGAGTCATTTTGGAGTCATTTTTCGATCTAAAAATACCAAAATATGATTAAAATACGACTCATTTTTGAGTCATTTTTTATCTTAAAAATACCAAAAAAAAGACTAAAATACGACTCGAAAATGACTCTTCAAGGAGAGTCGCGTGTAGGGTACCAATTTATCCCGAACAAAGAGTCTTTTTTGATCAGAAAATGATCGCACAATGGAGGAAAATCGAAAACAACTCTTATATGTTCAAAAATTTCATAAAATGCTGGCTGGGACGAGTGATGTTTAATATTGTGAGATCTTGTGTATATTTTGAAGTTAGTATAACCGAAAACTAATTGAATTTGTTAAAACATTTTAAAAACAGAAAGGTTGACTTTACTCCTAGATTGCTCTGTCGAAACTGAGCGATATGGCGTGAAAAATATGATTGTTTGAATTTGTCCAATTTCCCGTTAGTTTCCACAAAAAAAAATAGTTACTTTTCTATCGCCTCGCCGATCAAAATATGCTTCTGCACACGCTTTGTTCAATTTCCAAGAAGTTGCCTAGAAAAAATGCAGTCAGAATTTGATCGTTGAGCGGAGTAAAATATGCTTCCGCACAAGACATGTATTTTGTTTTTGTTGATCGTCAAGGGGACTCGAAAAAGACTCGTTTAGGCGATTGTTAGCAAAACAGTCTTCCAAATGCTAGCTGGGTACTGCATAATATTGTTTTTGCAAGTGTAATGGCAATAACTTATACAGCTATGTGCATTATTGCCATAAGAATTCTTCATAAGAAACTTCGAAGTGCCAATTTATGTCACAAATACACTTTACACACATATATGTGAATTATTGCCATATCCTCTTTTATGGCAATAATTCACTTGTCATTAATACCTTTTGTCATGTGAATTATTGTAATAAAGAACTATATAATTATGGCAATAATAATACACATTTTTATGATGACTTATTAAATTTCAAGAATTTTTTTAATTTAACACTATGGCAATAATGCTCACCTGCTTATGACAATAATTGTCCACACCATATAAGTAGGCGTAGGAAAAACAGCTAAGAGCCATTTTCTCCCTTGTTTCTCAACCGATTTTGATAATTATTTTTTAAATGACTAAGATTTTGGTAAAGTAGTACACCAATTTAAATGCATGTGCAAACCATGAAAAATACATATTAAATGGGCGTTTAGAAAAAAAAATAGTTTTCAAAAATGACAAAATATCGATTTTTTTGAGGTCTCAAAAAAGTTTGGAAAGACAAAATATTGTAAAAGTTTTTTACTTCAATATTTGTGAATTTTCAGAATCTTTCCTATTTTGCTTATTTTGGATATGAATTCTGAAGAAAAAAAAGTTTCATAAAAACACTTGATTTTTTTGGCCAAAAAAGGGTTCATAGGGATTTCTGCGATCCAAAAAAAAATTATGCAGGAATAGTTTTTAAGAGTCCCTCTAACTTTTTAGTTGGTGTTCGGCGAAAACTAAATTTCCATCCAGCTTATTGTTCAGTCATTAACGAGATTATATAAATTAATGCACACAGTTGCATATAAATTATAACTTCTTAAGCTTTTAATACATACGAAAGAATAGCTACACTCAAGATAATTTTTTTTGTCAAATTGATAACACTAATTCTTCAATAAGAACAATTTAGAGCATCATAAAAATGTATCAAATTGTAAAAATTTTTTCAAATTGATGAAGCAATTATCAATATGAAGAATTCAGAACTACAACAAATATTATCAAATTTTTTGATTTGATAAAAATTTATCGATATGATAGAATTTTTGTCAAATTGATAAAAGTTTTGGTCAAACTTATAAAAATTTTTATCAAATTGATGAAATGTTCGTCAAGTTGATGAAAACTTTTGCCAAATTGATAAAATGTTTCTCAAGTTGATAAAAACGTTTGTCCAATTAATATAAAAATGTTGTTAAATTGATAAAAATTTTTGTTGATTTAACAAAAAATGTTGTCCATTTAAAAATGTATATTGTTCATTTAAGAAAATATTTTGCAACTTTGTATTTTATTGATTTAAAGAACATTATTTGTTGTGTTACCCAAACAATTCCCTCGATTATTATTCGATAACACTGTGCATCGTTAAAAAAAACAATAACAAGGTTAAAATCAAAAATATACATCAATCGGCATATTGAAAGTTTACATCAAAGTTTTTGTTTTTTTTTTTTTTTTTTTGGGGTTTTAATTTTCTGCCTTTTTGCAAGTCTTATGGGGAATCGTATTAGAAAACCATATCACCTTTACATTTTAGCTATTAGACGTGTTGGGCAGATTTATGTAAAAAACTACGAGAAATATTTTGTTTAACATTTTAACCCTCTAGCTCCTCATTATATGGGTTATTTTTTGCCCCATTGTAAAAAAAGGTCAAAAATGACCCATAAAACAGGGCCATATATAGTTAAAATATGCTACATAAATATCTGCTATTAAATTTTACTATAAGACTTTATTAAATACACAAAAGCTGAAAATTTAACTTGAACGCCAGAAATAAGTGAAAACTTACAATCTGTACTAAGTAATAGTACCTTAAGTGTTAATTTTGAACTTATTCAGAATTGGTGCTACTTAATCACAGAAAAATGCATTTGAGAGAACTAGTTTGTATGAAAAAAATATTTTGCGTAAAATTTCACTACAAGTCATCTTATAAAGGAAATCTTTACATACTATAATATCTTTTAATAAAGAGATGAGTACAAATTTGGTTTCAATCAATGAATTGCCTTTATAAGAAAATTATCAAAAACATTTTTCATAAACGTCCAATAATTACAAAAACCTCTAACACGGAGAGAAATTTGAGCTGAAAACCCATTCGTTCACAATGTGATTTTTGGATCATTTATCAAAAAATAAATAATATGCCCAATTTAAGGAATTTTGGATTTGTTTATCAAAATATGTAAAAAAGCAATATTTTTATATATATAAAAAAAGAAATTACGAAACATTAAGGCTGATTTCATTCAATATCCCAATAGACAATTAAACCAGCGCTCTTCTTACGAAGGCCTACAAATACTGTTATTTTCGAAGACAAAACACATGCTTTTCTCGCTGTTCTTATGAGCACGTCTTGAAAGCCTTCTTTTTCTGCATAAAAGGCAGCACAACAAACCTTTTTTCCCTTCAAAAACTGACTTTTCATATACTTCAGGGCAACTTTTTCGATTAAAGTTAGAATATATATCAGTTTGAAAATATGACACAATAACGGCCCTTCTTACTGCTGTATCAAAGATTATAGATTAAAAATAACCTGATTTAAAAAAAAACATAGGAGAGAAAATAAAATCATAGAATATAAAAAAAAAAAAACAAATTGGCCATTTCAGCCCTTGAAAGGACTTTGACCGAGCTTCTTATGATCAATTGTGTTGTATGTGTTATTAAATGTTTGCACACAATTGATCGAGAACTGGACCGAAGCTTTACATGGCATTATTTACTCTCTGAGATGTGCCATTGTCTGCAGAGAGGTGGTGACCGATCAGAAAAATTTTTTATGAAAAAACTTTTCGCCGCGGCTGGGGATCGAACTTGGGCTCCGAGCATGCTAAGCCACACACTTAATCTGCATGCCACGGTCAGCATAGAATATATAATAAACAAAAAAACGGTTCTAAAGAAAAAATATTTTTTCATTACTTTTTGCTTACACCTTCTTATAGCCATTCAGGAGAAGTGCTTCTATCAGGCCTCTTTAGAGTCGCGACAGAGGAAGGCCTAGAAAATTTGCTCGTTTCATATAAAAAAGTTTATGGGCTTGGATATGAGTGTGGCAGGTCTACAAAATCGATATGGATGCCTGCAAGTAGCGCTTCAAAGCCCTGCTCTTGCCCACTGGGATATTTCATCCAATTCGGAGAGGAAAATATAATTTTTTAATTTATTCTCTGAACTTGTATACACTTTCATACAAACAGGAATAACAACCAACTGAGAATTATATCGTTCGGTTGCTAATTTTTTTGATGTTCATAAACAACAACAACAAATTTATTTTTTTACAAACAAACCCAAGGGTATACGTATTAAGCACAAATTGAGTTATTTATCACAAACATTTTCAAGACCAATTTCTGGCATAAACTGCGAACGCAAATGGCATGTGTTGAGAGCTCTATTGAGCTGATTTCAGTTACGAACACTTTGAGCTGTATTTTAGCCTATTTTTTTTTTCTGTGTTAAACCTAAATTATTAAGATTAATAATTTTAGTTTAATTTTCTTTCTTTACTACAAGAGTAATAATTATTTATTGTTGAACTTACTTTCTGATGATGTTTCCTTTGTGATCCTTTATTCTTTCTTCAATAATTTTAAAAAGTTCAGCGGAGTGATTTGGAAACTCCGAAATATTTCAAAAGCAGTGCTTTTAAGCGGATGAATAGTGTTTCTCAATTTCAAACCAGCTGCAATTATCCATTTTAATCGCATCTAAATGTTCTTACATATTAACTTCTGGATCTTTATGGACACAAATTTAAAAAAATTAAATTTCGGAAAATATGTTATTTATTTACCAAGAAAGATAGAACCCTCACTTCGGAAATTTCTGGAAGTTGCCGCATCAACATATGCTAACTTTCTTAAGAGAAATACTTCGAGCACAATTTTCCTTATGGTGCTTTGCCGGTTTCAACGAAGAATTAACGAAGAAGCACTTGAGTTTCATATAAATGAGTATAATTAAACTTCTCACTCTAAATGTATTTATGTTTGAAAACACTTACATTGAGTCTCTGCCACACTGTAAGATGTTGTTCAAAGATAATTTGTATATTAAAAACTCGATTATTATCAAAAAAGGTCTCCAGTTGTTGTGGAGTAATGATTTTTAATACTTTTTTTATGTATTTCACTCTTAAAATATATACACTCAAAAAAAAAAACACATACCTTGCTCCGGTAAAAAATTTCTATATTTTCGATAATAGCAATTTTCTCTTTTTCAAATGAAATTTTCTTCAATTAGAATAAATGTTCACTTTTTCGAAGAAATATTTCTATACTTTAAGCAAATGGAAATATTTCAATGTCTCTAATAATGATAAGTATTTTTCTCGCACAAAAAAATTCGCATTTATAGAGAAAAATATATTGAAAACAAGTAAAGAAAGCCTAAAGTCGGTCTAGGCCGACTATGAAATACCCTAAACCTACTTTTCCAAAAAAAAATAATATTATTGAAAATGATGAAGCCTATATTTTATATGCATTTAAATGTTGATGTTGAAAATTTACACATACCAAGTTTTATTCCTGTAGCTCACAGTTAATGCCTTTATTGTGCTTTCGCTATGGGAGGTGGGCGAATTCATGGACGGATTACTCCCAATTTTTTAACAGACCTTAGTTTTGGTATAAAATAAATACATACCTAATTTAATTTCTCTATGACAAACATAACCTTATTTATTGAGTCTTAAACTTTTTGGGTTGTATGGGAGGTAGGCGTGTCCGTAGGCGGATGACGTCCATTTTTCAAAACCATATTTGTCTTGTCATAAAAAACATGCGTGCTAAATTTTAGCTCTGTAAATTAAACAAAGGCTTATTAATTGCGTTTTCAATTTTTGGGTTGTATGGGAGGTGGGCGTGTCCGTGAGCGGATGACGTCCATTTTTCAAAGACATCTTTGTGTTTGTATAAAACATATACATATCAAATTTTATTGTTGTAGGCTAATTATGAGCTGAGTTATGCAGTTTTAAATTTTTGCGTTGCATGGGAGGTAGGCGTGTCCGTGGGCGGATGATGTCTATTTTTAAAAACCATCTTTATTTTTTTATAAAAAACATATGTGCTTAATTTAAGCTCTTTAGGTTAAACACAGGCTTATTTATTGCGTTTTCAATTTTTGGGTTGTATGGGAGGTGGGTACATTGTACAGTAGGCTGGGTCGATTTGTATGGAGGCAAAAAATCTGATGTTGCCTGGCCGATTTTTGGTTCGGGCATGAAAAGTTACTAAACAAAAAAACAAAAGGGGGCTGCAGGTACCAATTCAACCAAAAAACGTTCTTACACACGTTGTCTTACAAAAATTTATCGTAACAATTTCCTAAAGAAAAAATTTCACTAAATTTAAAGTATATTCTTATCGTTGGTGCGTATATCACGACTGAACCACTGCAGCCACCTTATATTCACACCAGAAGAATCAAAATTTCGGAAAATCGGATTTTCTCCGATTTGTAAAAAAAGTATGCAGAAATCATTGTAATGAGTTCCTCTAACTTTTGAGGCCCCGACTGCCTGACATTTTTTTTATCCATACAAGAATGATCCGGCCTAATGTACAGACTCTACTATTTGTTATAAAAAAATCTTTGTTTTCTCATAATTTTTTTTATATTTTCTAACAAAAACGTGTTATGTGTTAAAATTTTGATGCCAAACAATTTTGTGTTGTTTTTTTTTCGATAAGCTTAATACAGTTAGATAAAGGTGATTGATTTATAAATGTGATTAAAATCTCTACCATACAATATTGAAAAAATAATTAATCACAGCAAAATCTTTACAAAAAAAAAACCCAATCGACAGGTGTCTGCCTCCATATAATTTCTGTTTTTAGGAAACGCTATGTATTTATAAACATTTTTTTTTGAGCAAAAAAAAAATGTAATTTCAACATATTTCCGCGCTTTAATGATGCTGCTGCCTCAGTTCAGTGATCATTTTTATTATTTTTGGTATCTGATTGATTAAATCTCCATTATATGAAGGTTATATCAAAATCTATTTCTTCACAAACATACTTAATGCTATTTATGCTTAATTTAATTTTATTAAATATAATTAAACTTAATCACACCCAAAAGCATTCAATAACTAGCCATTGGGCTAAGTTTAATTCGCTACGCTTGCGTTATAGACGTATAGAAGATATACATATGTCTTGGCACATATTGACAAGAAAATAATTATTGACCTGATTCCAGCTGAAATGAAGTTTTAAGATTATGATTAATTGTTTTATGCAATTTTTTCCCGATTGTTATGCTCTTTTTCTTTTATGTCTAAATCTATGTTGGTTTAATTTTGTTGGAATTTATTGTTAATTGGGAGAAATTTAAGCTATTAATTTATATATGACACCTTCAAAATGTTGAAATTAATTGGAAACATAATAATTATGAGTGTGTATCTTACGCGCCGATTCAATCAAGAGTTGAACATTTTCACTTCCCTCTCTAGCTTATCACGCCCACTTTAACTGTCAATGGAAAATCTTTCAACTGTTACTTGCCTATTGCAAATTAAAACTTTCAACAAAACTGAACTCGACCAAACATACAACAAAATATTAAGATCTTAGCTTTGATCTGGGCCAACCTCAATTTGACCACAAAAATTAAGGCATTCAACGCTTAATTTACAGACAAAAACTCTCACCTACATTCATCTAAAGTCGGCTCATTTATCACAACAACAACAGCAAAACGATTCGCATGTGTCCGTTGCCAGAGTTCCACAGCAATCAGACAGCAATTAAATTACAAGAAGTTCATATGTTTTGCACTGACCTTAAAATAACAGCTCATAAATGAACAACATTGTTGGTGTGAAGAAGTGGTAGGGGGTGTACATATAGCGGCGGCGACTCTTGAAAACAAGAGTAGAAATTCTTGTACAACACGATGGCAACACCTTCAGTCATTACTATGTTTTGTTTTGTTTTTTTTTACTTGTAGGTCGTGGGGGAGATAGAGGGCGTGTAGTAGATGATATACAATTCCTCTATTTTAAATGGAAAAAAAAAAATCAAAAAAAAAAAAAAAACACAAAATATTGGTACCAAAGAATGTGTCTCTGTGTTCAGTCAATGGAAAGATAATGTGTCTTCCGTTGTTGTTGCTGTTGTTTTTGTTATTCCATGTTGTTATTTTGGGGGCACACGCAAAGTTCAAACCAAGACCGAAAAAGCTTCACGAGAAAGAAATCACATGAACAACAACGTTGAAATCATTAAAATAATTTTTGTTTAGTTTTGCTGCTCGCTGTAGTTTCACTTCACTTTTGACCCACATAAAGAATTTTTCCAACAATGCGTTTGAGAATTAGACAAATAATAAAATAAAAAAAAAAAAATGAAGAAAAAGGTCAACGTCACCATTTCATATGACTCTGCAAATTTTAATTTTAGTTTCTTAAATGAGTCTAGAACGAATCGTCAAGAGGCTCAAAATGTTTTGACATTTCCGTAAGCAGTGCCTTCAAATCAGTCTGTGAAGCTGTCACTTTATCGCTATAATGACAGCAAATCATATAAGAGAACTCTAACAACATGACAGTCTATGTTATTTTGACGTCTGTGTTGCCTCTCCACCCTCTAGTTGTCTGGGTGTGTAAATTTCAAATGATTCGTGTTCACTTTTAATTGACATGATTTACAACAACTACAACTACAACAATGCAAGTTTTGCTCTGCGACCACAAATCAAAAGTTGACAGTATCGAACAATGGCAATGTTTTGTGCCATTTTACTGCAGCAGGTCGTTTCGAAGGTTGGCCAACTTTGAAACTTTGAGTGGGAAAATAAATGCAACGTTTTTGTTTTAACAACGCTTTTTATGCTTTGGGATTAGTTTTTATATGAAGTTACTTTTTATACTTAAAGAGAGCGATTTTTGCATTAATTCAACTTCAATAAATGCATACCACCATTATTATACTAACATCTATTTCCTTGTTCTCTTAATATAAATAGCACATATTTTCATCTTTAACGTTACACTCTGCAAAGTTATAGCAAAAAAATTCATGAAACGAATAAATTTTGTATGTGTACACGAAAGTAGGTCTCAAGACTTGCTTTTTATGTAAACAAACTTTACTTCTAACTTCTGTTGTTTTGAAGATATACCCAGTTTTATGTGGTCTTTAACGTTACATATTTCGGAAAAAAGTACCAAATCGTTAATGAAAACCTAATTAAAGAAATATATTGAAGAAAAGTTCAAAAAAACGACCAAACTTCAAATAATCAAATCAAAATGTTCCTTGCACTTCTAGGAGTCAAAAAGTGAGGTCCTTAAGGTTACACATTAAGACCTTTTTGTTCCGATCTAAATTTTTCCGTGGGCGAAATAAACGTGAGAAAAACGGACTGCTTTGAATAAAAGATTTCAGATGGCATGGTTTTGAAATATAATCAAATCTTAAAACTAACACAAAATTAATGCAAGCTCAGTTTTGATGATGTCACTTTGTATGGGAGGTAGATATGCTTGATTTTCATTCGATTTTACTAAATTTAAAAACTAAGAGTGCATATTACAAATCAAAGCTTACGTGTAAAATTTCGATATTAAATTACTTATTGTGGAATTTAAAGTTATTTTCAACTTTTGCAAAAGTCACTTTATATGGGAGATGGACGTGATTTTCATCCGAATCGGCTCATTTTCATCGAAAATTTTCATTATTATTTAGATATAAGATCAAATATCGAATTTCCATTAAGATGGCTTAAAAATTACGGTCACAACAAAAGATAAAATAAAATAAAATAAAACAAAATAAAATAAACTAAAATAAAATAAAAATATCCAAAAAAATGAAATAATATTGAATTAAATTAAATTAAATAAAATTAAATTATTTAAATTAAATTAAATTAAATGAAATTAAATTAAATTAAATGAAACTAAATTAAATTAAATTAAATTAAATAAAATTAAATTAAATAAAATAAAATTAAATTAAATTAAATTAAATTAAATTAAATTAAATTAAATTAAATTAAAATAAATTAAATTAAATTAAATTAAATTAAATTAAATTAAATTAAATTAATTAAATTAAATTAAATTAAATTAAATTAAATTAAATTAAATTAAATTAAATTAAATCAAATTAAATCAAATTAAATAAAATTAAATTAAATTAAAATAAATTAAATTTAATTAAAATAAATAAAATTAAATAAAATAAAATAAAATTAAATAAAATTAAATAAAATAAATTAAATTAAATTAAATTAAATAAAATTAAATTAAATTAAATTAAATTAAATTAAATTAAATTAAATTAAATTAAATTAAATAAAATTAAATTAAATTAAAATAAATTAAATTTAATTAAATTAAATTAAAATAAATTAAATTTAATTAAAATAAATTAAATTAAATAAAATGAAATAAAAATAAATAAAATTAAATTAAATTAAATTCAATTAAATTAAATTTAATTAAATTAAATCAAATAAAATTAAATAAAATTAAATTAAATTTAAATAAATTAAATTAAAAAAATTAAATTTAATTAAATTAAATTAAATTAAATTAAAATAAATTAAATTAAATTAAATTAAATTAAATTAAATTATATTAAATTAAATAAAATTAAATTTAATTAAATTTAATTAAATTAAATTTAATTAAAGTAAATTAAATTAAATTAAATTAAATTAAATTAAATTAAATTAAATTAAATTAAATTAAATTAAATTAAATTAAATTAAATTAAATTAAATTAAATTAAATTAAATTAAATTAAATTAAATTATATTAAATTAAATAAAATTAAATTAAATTAAATTAAATTAAATAAAATTAAATTAAATTAAATTAAATTAAATTAAATTAAATTATATTAAATTAAATAAAATTAAATTAAATTATATTAAATTAAATTAAATTAAATTAAACTAAATTTAATTAAATTAAATGAATTTAAATTAAATTCAATAAAATTAAATTAAATTAAATTAAATTAAATTAAATTTAATTTAATTAAATTATATTAAATAAAATTAAATAAAATTAAATTAAATTATATTAAATTAAATAAAATAAAATTAAATTAAATTAAATTAAATTAAATAAAATTAAATTAAATTAAATTAAATTATATTAAATTAAATAAAATTAAATTAAATTAAATTTAATTAAATTAAATTAAATTAAATTAAATTAAACTAAATTTAATTAAACTAAATTAATTTAAATTAAATTCAATAAAATTAAATTAAATTAAATTAAATTAAATTAAATTAAATTAAATTAAATTAAATTAAATTAAATTAAATTAAATTAAATTAAATTAAATTAAATTAAATAAAATTAAATTATAATATGTTAAATTAAATTAAATTAAATTAAATTAAATTAAACTAAATTTAATTAAACTAAATTAATTTAAATTAAATTCAATAAAATTAAATAAAATTAAATTAAATTAAATTAAATTAAATTAAATTAAATTAAATTAAATTAAATTAAATTAAATTAAATTAAATTAAATTAAATTAAATAAAATTAAATTATAATATGTTAAATTAAATTAAATTAAATTAAATTAAATTAAATTAAATTAAATTAAATTAAATTAAATTTAATTAAAATAAATAAAATTAAATAAAATTAAATAAAAATAAATTAAATTAAATTAAATTAAATAAAATTAAATTAAATTAAATTAAATTAAATTAAATTAAATAAAATTAAATTAAATTAAATTAAATTAAATTAAATTAAATTAAATTAAATTAAACTAAATTAAATAAAATTAAATTAAATAAAATTAAATTAAATTAATTTAAATTAAATTAAATTAAATTAAATTAAATAAAATTGAATTAAATTAAATTAAATTAAATTAAATTAAATTAAATTAAATTAAACTAAATTTAATTAAACTAAATTAATTTAAATTAAATTCAATAAAATTAAATTAAATTAAATTAAATTAAATTAAATTAAATTAAATTAAATTAAATTAAATTAAATTAAATTAAATTAAATTAAATAAAATTAAATTATAATATGTTAAATTAAATTAAATTAAATTAAATTAAATAAAATTAAATTAAATAAAATTAAATTATATTAAATTAAATAAAATTAAATTAAATCAAATTTAATTAAATTAAATTAAATTAAATTAAATTAAACTAAATTTAATTAAACTAAATTAATTTAAATTAAATTCAATAAAATTAAATTAAATTAAATTAAATTAAATTAAATTAAATTAAATTAAATTAAATTAAATTAAATTAAATTAAATTAAATTAAATAAAATTAAATTATAATATGTTAAATTAAATTAAATTAAATTAAATTAAATTAAATTAAATTAAACTAAATTTAATTAAACTAAATTAATTTAAAATAAATTCAATAAAATTAAATTAAATTAAATTAAATTAAATTAAATTAAATTAAATTAAATTAAATTAAATTAAATTAAATTAAATAAAATTAAATTATAATATGTTAAATTAAATTAAATTAAATTAAATTAAATTAAATTAAATTAAATTAAATTAAATTAAATTAAATTAAATTAAATTAAATTAAATTTAATTAAAATAAATAAAATTAAATAAAATTAAATAAAAATAAATTAAATTAAATTAAATTAAATAAAATTAAATTAAATTAAATTAAATTAAATTAAATTAAATAAAATTAAATTAAATTAAATTAAATTAAATTAAATTAAATTAAATTAAATTAAATTAAACTAAATTAAATAAAATTAAATTAAATAAAATTAAATTAAATTAATTTAAATTAAATTAAATTAAATTAAATAAAATTGAATTAAATTAAATTAAATTAAATTAAATTAAATTAAATTAAATTAAAATAAATTAAATTTAATTAAATTAAATTTAATTAAATTAAATTAAATTAAATTAAATTAAATAAAATTACATTAAATTAAATTAAATTAAATTAAATTAAATTAAATTAAATTAAATTAAATTAAATTAAACTAAATTAAATTAAATTAAATTAAATAAAATTAAATGTTTTAAATTAAATTAAATTAAATTAAACTAAATTAAATAAAATTAAATAAAATTAAATTATTTAAATTGAAATATATTAAATTAAATTAAACTAAATTAAATTAAATTAAATTTAATTAAATTAAATTAAATTAAATTAAATTAAATTAAATTAAATTAAATTAAATTAAATTAAATAAAATTAAATTAAATTTAATTAAATTAAATTAAATTAATTTAAATTAAATTAAATTAAATTAAATTAAATTAAATTAAATTACATTAGATTAAATTAAATTAAATTAAATTAAATTAAATTAAATTAAATTAAATTAAATTAAATTAAATTAAATTTAATTAAATTAAATTAAATTAAATTAAATTAAATTAAATTAAATACAATTAAATTAAATTAAATTAAATTAAATTAATTTAAATTAAATTAAATTAAATTAAATTAAATTAAATTAAATTAAATTAAATTAAATTAAATTAAATTAAATTAAATTAAATTAAATTAAATTAAATTAAATTAAATTAAATTAAATTAAATTAAATTAAATTAAATTAAATTAAATTAAATTAAATTAAATTAAATTAAATTAAATTAAACTAAATTAAATTAAATTAAATTAAATTAAATTAAATTAAATTAAATTAAATTAAATTAAATTAAATTAAATTAAATTAAATTAAATTAAATTAAATTAAATTAAATAAATTAAATTAAATTAAATTAAATTAAATTAAATTAAATTAAATTAAATTAAATTAAATTAAATTAAATTAAATTAAATTAAATTAAATTAAATTTAATTAAATTAAATTAAATTAAATTAAATTAAATTAAATTAAATTAAATTAAATTAAATTAAATTAAATTAAATTAAATTAAATTAAATTAAATTAAATTAAATTAAATTAAATTAAATTAAATTAAATTAAATTAAATTAAATTAAATTAAATTAAATTAAATTAAATTAAATTAAATAAAATTAAATAAAAATAAATTAAATTAAATTAAATTAAATTAAATTAAATGAAATTAAATGAAATTAAATGAAATTAAATGAAATTAAATGAAATTAAATGAAATTAAATGAAATTAAATGAAATTAAATGAAATTAAATGAAATTAAATGAAATTAAATGAAATTAAATGAAATTAAATGAAATTAAATGAAATTAAATGAAATTAAATGAAATTAAATTACATTAAATTAAATTAAATTAAATTAAATTAAATTAAATTAAATTGAATTAGATTAAATTAAATTTAATTAAATTAAATTTAATTTAATTTAATTAAATTAAATTAAATTAAATTAAATTAAATTAAAATAAATTAAATTTAATTAAATAAAATTAAAATTAATTTGATTTAAATTAAACTTAATTAAATAAAATTTAATTAAATTGAGTTAAATAAAATTGAATTGCAATGAAATTAAAATTAATGAAATTAAAATTAATTAAATTAAATTAAATTCAATTAATCAAATTCGGATAAGATGATAATCTTATAGGAATTTGACTTAAATATGTACTTTCCTTTGCGATGTACTCTCAAAAGATTCTGATGTAGTTTTGTTTATATTCTCCATACGACTTTGACAAACTTTTACCTTTCTCCCCATTATAGTATTATAAAGTAATAATATGAAGTATTTTCGATTCCTGCACGTTAGCAAAAAAATACAAAACTTTGAAAAAATATTTTAGACGGTAAGTATAGCAAAACATGTGAATATGCTGTTATATCGCATTAAATAAGAACATGAACATGTTTGAAGTAGAACTGATGTATTTAGGTAGATCAAACTTCAATTTTTTTGAAGTGTGGCAAATTTAATTTTTGTTAATAAATGAAAGAATTAAATTTTGCCTTACCTTATATCGCAAATAAAACCCACTTTCCTTTAATTATATTCTCAGTCTCTTTTACCATAAACTGTTAACCAGTTAAATGGCGAATTTCTCTTGCATTTAAGCAATTTTTATTAATATTCTTGAAGATAGAATGATTACCGGAAATGATGATGGTTGAGTGTGTACCATAATCAAATGCGGTTTGCTGACAAACATTAACTAACTCTAGAAATGCAGTCAGTAACCATACTACCACCTAATGTGACGTTAATGCAAGAATCAGTTAAAAAGCTATAAACAACAAAAATCATATAAATTAAACTAAATTACAAAACTAACAACAAAAACAACAGACTTCAAATAGAGAACGAGAGAAAAACAATGATGATAAACAAAAGAAAACGTGCAGCAACCAAAAACAAAATAATAAAGACAGTTAGTCAGATAGACAGACATAGCGGTGTTTTAAACCAGGTTAACCAATGTGATGAAATTGTTGGGGGCTGGATGGGTGTTTGTCGTTGGTTGTTGAATATTGTGAGAACCAGTCATTGTGTTGCGTGTTGTAGAAACCAAAATAAGTAACTCTTTGACTTAATGCTTGGCAGGAAGCTGCAGTCGTGTCAGAGTTCAAGTTATTGTCTGCTATATAAGTAATAGTCAAAAAAACAAAGTAGCAGTTTTATTTCGGGTTCTTGTCTTTTGGGAATATTTATTGTGTGAGAATGTTTTAACGCCAACTGATTTATATCTCTAGCGCATTTCATAACCAGCAGCAAAAACAGTTAAATTCTAGGCAGTGTGTGCCAAGTAGAGGGAAGCAGATTAATTCTTTGCACACGAAAGCAGCCCGCATTGTTGGTGGATAGACAGTTGAATCTTTATAACTGCCAGCTTCAGGTTTCTTGAATTGCTCGTCATGGGAATGACTTGAGTCTGTACTCATAGCAAATATGCGCCCTCTATTTTGCTATACCTCCCACAGCGTCCGCTTATAAGCAACAAGATGCTTGCCGCTCATAATTAATTTGTTCTTTTTCGCTAACTTTTAACCCGCTTGAGTAAGCTACAAAACCATGATTTTTAATTGTTATTCAAAGAGCGCTGCTTGAGCGCATCTAATGAATAGAAATATCAAAAAGATTTTTGGCTTAAATTCAACACTTTTTAATTCGTTTAATCAGACAAAATAACCTTTCTTTGTTATTGTTGATTGTTTTTTGTTTTGCAAATTAACACCTCTTGACTTATGAACTCATTCCATAAATTTTAAAATAAATTACAATTTGCCACACTCAGAACAATGTTGCTTTATAATTTAAAATAAATGAGTGTATTATTTGAGTTGAAACAATTGAAACTTTAGTTTTGATAAAGAAGGGAGGAAAAATAAAAATAAAACAACAAGAAAAATTAGCATTTGAGATGCAGTGAAGCTAAATAATTATCAGCTTCCGTCATTCGGTATTCAATTTTACAAGCGTAAAACAAAGAGCAAGTTTATTTTAAATAATTAGTGATTTCACTATTGAACGATGCAAGGGCTTCAATCAATATTGATCGCCGGTGACTTAAACGCGCAGGCAGTAGACTGGGGCAGTCAAAAAACAAATCTATTTACAGATACAAAATCTAGGCTACTATTTACAGGTTGAATCATAATACAAGCCCCAGCAAGCACTCGTATTAAAACCCGAGCATCGCTTAGAGTCGAAACACAGTCTTTAAGGAAATTATGACCGATACACATTTTCCTGGCACACCGAACGATGTAGTATGGCACGCTATGCACTAAGTAAGATGAACTTGGGATGTGACGATGACTTTAAAATGACCCAGAAAAAGAATCCACAACACGGTCTACTAGTGGACCGCTCAAATTGCCAAAGCACGCATATAATACATCCCAGCGAGAAAAAGGTATTATAGTATCAGAAGTTCGAACAGCTTCGATGTTCTCTACGGTTCTCACCGACTTCACAAAAAAGGCTCTTAAAACAGAAATCCATAACAATAAGAGCAGATGCTTCCTGCAACTATCTAATGACACAAGTCAGTCCTTGAGGTACTGCATACAGGCTAGTAATGAAGAAGCTGAAGGTGTTAAGCGACCACCGCCCACGAACCCACAAGTGCTCAACGAAATAGTTTAAACACTATTTTTGTGGCAGCCAGTTGCCAAAGCACCGAAGAACATGATCTGCTACAACCCATAAGGGTGGTAAGCAAAAAAGATATTGTGACTATCATAAAAGGTATTAAGAATGACAAGGCACCTGCACTGAGAAAAAAACTTATACCTCGCTCCGGTAAAAAATTTCTCTATTTTCGATAATAGCAATTTTTTTCTTTTTCAAATAAAATTTTCTTCGATTAGAATAAATTTTCACATTTTCGAAGAAATATTTCTTTACTTCTAGGAAACGGAAATATTTCAATGTCTCTAATAATGATAAGTATTTTTCTCGCACAAACAATTTCTCATTTATAGAGAAAAATTTATTGAAAATGAAAAATTTTTCTTATATTTTGATAAAAAATTCACTATGAGAAGTATTTTCTTCAATCAAAACAAATCTCTTCTCAAAAATAAAAAGTATTTATCTCTAAAAACGATATATTTTTATATATTTTTCTTTTTCAAGGAAGCTTTTTATCATTTTTAGAGAATTTTTAGTATCGCAATTAGAGAATAGCATTCTCTGGAGCAAAGTCTATACCATTTTT
This sequence comes from Tetanocera ferruginea, assembly GCA_958299015.1. NCBI lineage: Eukaryota > Metazoa > Arthropoda > Insecta > Diptera > Sciomyzidae > Tetanocera > Tetanocera ferruginea. The sequence continues at coordinate 81,556,890 of OY282644.1, read as the reverse complement.
CTCTAAATATGATGGCTTTTTTATCACATTAAGATAAACTTTTTTCTGAGTGTGATGACATTCTGAGCAGATATACATACTGTGTCTACTCGAGGGGACACTTCACTTCAGCACCTCAAGCTGGAGCAGGACGTTATCCCTAACAGTTTAGGTTACGAAACTTTCTTTCAATGAAAAATGCCATCAGCCAGCTCAGGAATATCGCACAGAAAGCCCCTCAAAGAAAAAGCTGGAAAAGGGGAGCCTTGTAGCAACGCTTTATGAGTTTAGTACTTTCAATAAGGCTTACCGAGGACCCTTGCATACCCAAAAATCTCTTTATCTGCAGACAAAACAACAAAAACAAATATTAAACATTTACCCATTTTCCATTTAAATGTTTTAAATCCATTAGAAGAATAGAAGAGCCACCATTTTTAATTTCGAATTTTTAACATCAGATTCATAATCACCAACCCAAAAAACCTATAAATCAACATTTGTATGCACTTTAAGCGACTCCTTGAGGTGTTGACCGTCATTTTTCGATTTGGAGCCATTGTGCGGCGTCCCACATAGGTCGTTCCCTGGCTCTATTCTGTGGAACGTTAAGCTGATGGCGTTCGTAGTCTTGCTGAGCCATCAGGCATCAAGATCGTCAGTTTTTCGGACGTCCTAGCAGTTGTAATGACAGGAAAGCACCTGGAAAAAGTCAAGGCCCTCAGCAGCGTTCTGATTGGCATGAATTTACAATTGGCTGAGAACAGTGAGGCTTTGTAGTAGCAGAAACAAAATGGAAACTTCTACCATCAGTATTCACGGAAAGGTGATATAATGGAAGGTATTCATCTAATCTCTTTGGGGTGATGGGTATCTTTGGGTCCCGAATATCATTCCAACAGCATCTGCAGCATGTTCACAAAAAATAAGCCGAAGCATGTATGGCCAAACAAGCACGCAGGACATTACTTCTTAACGTACTCCAGTCCATTATTATGTATGGCTCGACAGTATGAGCCATTACGGAGTCTAATCAACGAGGCGTTGAGACGGTCTATATAATTAGAGCACTCAGAGTCTGCTACGAACTTAGAATACCCGTTTGCACAGACGTAGTACCAGTCCTAAATGGTGCAATTCCAAAAGACCTTCTCGTCAAGGAAACCTTATTTTTGACTAGTAACCAAAGCTCAACAGATCGTTAGAAGCTCGCGAGAGACTGGGATAGATCAGTGAAGGGTCAGTGGACGCTGCTCCGGCTTATTTCTAACTTGAACTATTGGTGTAGTAGAAGCCATGAACACGGCTTCGTGAACATTTATATCACGCAGATTTTGAGCAAAACCGGTTGCTTCAGAGCATACCTGTACAAATATAAGAATGCAACTGAACTTCCTGTACAAATATAAGAATGCAACTGTACTTCTCTGTACAGAAAACACACGCGAAGACGTGACCTTTGTCATTTTCAAGTGCTCCAAGTATCCTATAATGCCAGAATTGAGGCTTCGGTCAGCCTGATTAACAGCATAACTGTCTGTTAACCGAAACCAACTGGCCAGTCTTCAGCACCCAGACCAAACTGCTAATCGCAAAACTGCGCAAAGTTGAATGCTTGCAAAATAGATGAGGAAGAGGTTGTAGATACCTACGGAGAAAGCAGAGTCAATTGCCATGACCATGACCGGTCCAGTGATAGTTCTTATTCAACCAATCATAGGACAGATTCGATATAAATCAAAACGGGGCCAATAGTTTTAAAATGTGTTTTGTTAAATTTATCTTATCGTAACCAATATCTCAGTGAAAGTGTGTCAGACTGCATTGTGGAGGATGTGGGGTCGTATCCTGGCTGTGTAAGTATTTATATATTTATATTATTTTTATTATTTGTTAAATAATATTTAAATTTTAATTTCGTTTCATTAAAAAAACTGCTTGATCAAAAATTACCTTCAAAATAATACAATCTTAAAAAAATTGAAGGGCTTATTGCAGAAACATGATATGCCACATAAAAAATATTTCGAAATAATCGACCTTAAAGTTTTGAAAAAATTTATATTTATATGAAATCATTAAAATGCTAACAAGAACTATTACGTATACGGCCAAAATTGATCGGGTAATGTTAGCAATATTTTCAGTGGATATTGATAATGCATCCAGGAACGTAATGAACATGAAATATGAACTTTTAAAGCAGTGTGGCATATCATGTTTTTGCAATAAGCCCTTCAATTATACATTTAATTTATATTAAAAAAAAAAAAAAATTTAAATAAAAAAAATTCTTTGGCGGTTTTGTCGGGGATTGAATTCAGGTCAGTCGAGTACTAAACGTGAACACTAGCAAGCTCGAATAAACATGAACTTCCAAAACATTGATTCAATATCATTGACAACGTGTTCTATTGACCAGCTAGTGTTTAGGTTCAAAGGTATCTATGAGGTGTCAATTGACCCCTAACAAAATTTTGTTTGAACCAGTTCTTAGATTGGTCCAAATTTAACTACCCGGTGTCAATTTGCCCCTGTCAATGACAACGCCATGTAAAAGGGAGCAATTATTTTCATATGTTGATAACAAAATTAGGACTGGTCACTATAATTCAAATCATTCGCTTACATTCAAATCCACATAAGTCACAGGAAAAAAATTTTTGTAAGAAATACCATTGTAAAGCTAATGTAACAAAACATCGATCCATAAAATCCTCTTTGATCAAAATGATAAAAATCTTAAAGAAAAATGCATTAAAAAATCTCCATTTCAATCAAAAGCAGACATGTCTACTGTAAATTTTCAATCAAAACCAGATAAGTCCAAGCAAGTTTTCATTTGTAAATTCTGCATTCAAATTTAAAGAACTTCTTTATGTCAAAACGTTGGTATGAGTAATAAATTTAACATTTAAGCGGATTTAAGACTTTTTTTTACCAAAAAGGACCTTCTGTAGATTCAAAATTGCTTCGGCGGATTTCCTCCGATTTGAAAAAAAAGTATGCAGAAATCATTTTAATGAGATCCTCTAACTTATGTGGCTCTGAACGGTAAAATCAATTTTGATTCATTTCTAACTTTCAAAACCAGACAAGTCCAAATTTGAAATTTTGCAAAATTTGTTTGTTTATAAAAAATATCTATCAAAATTAAAATCTTTTTTTCGATTTCCCAATAATTCAATCTGTGTGACTTATCTGGTTTTGAATGTAAACTCCTTAACTATTGAACTAATGGGCCACAAACAGTTCCTACGAATAGAACTATAACCATAACCATAACCATAACCATAACCATAACCATAACCATAACCATAACCATAACCATAACCATAACCATAACCATAACCATAACCATAACCATAACCATAACCATAACCATAACCATAACCATAACCATAACTATAACCATAACCATAACCATAACCACAACCATAACCATAACCATAACCATAACCATAACCATAACCATAACCATAACCATAACCATAACCATAACCATAACCATAACCATAACCATAACCATCACCATAACCATAACCATAACCATAACCATAACCATAACCATAACCATAACCATAACCATAACCATAACCATAACCATAACCATAACCATAACCATAACCATAACCATAACCATAACCATAACCATAACCATAACCATAACCATAACCATAACCATAACCATAACAATAACCAAAACCATAACCATAACGATAACCATAAACATAAACATAAACATAAACATAAACATAAACATAAACATAAACATAAACATAAACATAAACATAAACATAAACATAAACATAAACATAAACATAAACATAAACATAAACATAAACATAAACATAAACATAAACATAAACATAAACATAAACATACACATAAACATAAACATAAACATAAACATAAACATAAACATAAACATAAACATAAACATAAACATAAACATAACCAAAACCATAACCATAACCATAACCATAACCATAACCATAACCATAACCAAAACCATAACCATAACCATAACCATAACCATAACCATAACCATAACCATAACCATAACCATAACCATAACCATAACCATAACCATAACCATAACCATAACCATAACCATAACCATAACCATAACCATAACCATAACCATAACCATAACCATAACCATAACCATAACCATAACCATAACCATAACCTTAACCGTAACCATTACCATAAACATAAACATAAACATAAACATAAACAAACATAAACATAAACATAAACACAAACATAAACATAAACATAAACATAAACATAAACATAAACATAAACATAAACATAAACATAAACATAAACATAAACATAAACATAAACATAAACATAAACATAAACATAAACATAAACATAAACATAAACATAAACATAAACATAAACATAAACATAAACATAAACATAAACATAAACATAAACATAAACATAAACATAAACATAAACATAAACATAAACATAAACATAAACATAAACATAAACATAAACATAAACATAAACATAAACATAAACATAAACATAAACATAAACATAAACATAAACATAAACATAAACATAAACATAAACATAAACATAAACATAAACATAAACATAAACATAAACATAAACATAAACATAAACATAAACATAAACATAAACATAAACATAAACATAAACATAAACATAAACATAAACATAAACATAAACATAAACATAAACATAAACATAAACATAAACATAAACATAAACATAAACATAAACATAAACATAAACATAAACATAAACATAAACATAAACATAAACATAAACATAAACATAAACATAAACATAAACATAACCGTAACCATCACCATCATCATCACCAAAAATATGTTTGTCTCACTCTCACTCTTTCCGTTTTAGCTTTGAGATGGAATGAAGCTTTATTCTACCTCGAATTTCTCTGTGCCTTTTGTTTTGTACATCAAACAGATATGTACTATACGTCACATATATGCATTGTAAGCCACTCCAAGAGTGCTGCTGATCAGCAGGCCAACAACTTTTTTAGGAAGCCAACATCATTGTTACTTTTACAGCTGAAACTTGGTGTAGGCGTTTCTTCAACAGTTATGCCAACAAAAGAGTTGAAGAAACCAAAAAAAAAAAAAATGTCAATCTTCGAACAAGTTGAATATGCAAGAAAAATAATGTTGCCACATCTTGCTAAATGGCGCCGCCACATAATGCATTTTTAATTGCACGTCAGTGCAAAGCCACTCAATGTAATAAAACTACAAAAGCGACTGAAGCTCATGGTTTATCAAGCAAAAAAAAAACCTAGCAGCAGCAACTGCTACATGGAACACCACATGGAGCACCATGTGTGTGGGCGGCACTTGTTGTTGGTTTATGTTTTTATTGTTTTTTTTTTTTTATCTTCCTTATGCCACAAGCTCTACACATGATGGTATAGTTTTATGGCGTTAAAAAGTGCAGATGATGTGAATTTCATGAAAAAAGTGTGCAATCTGTGGAAGGTCGTTCATTGACACGAAATTGAAAGGAAACTTGCGCGTGCACGATGCACGATGCTAAAATTCAACTTAAAAAAAAAAAAAATCAGTTATTAATGATGATGATTTGACAAAAAGCAAAAACAAGTTTAACTATTGAAATACACTTTAATGCAGCTTTAATTGCGGACTGTGAGAAGGTTAAAGCGAATGGATTTCAATGAATTTAAGATGAAATCATAAAAATATGAATTTATTTTAAAAGTCATTTATAACGATTTTTAATATAAAGAAGTTTCTTGTAATATAACTTTAGAGCACAGGTTCCTTTCACCAACTGCGATTGTAGTGCAGTTGTAAACAACTTTACGAGTTGATTGTGATTTAATTTGAAGCAATTAATTAGGTCCAACTCTCCAAATATGGCAACAACATGCAAGTTGTTTAAATTTATAAGCATGTTTATCGAATGGCAGTCAAAAAAATTAGACGTCAATATCGAATGTCCAATATATGGTGGGAATAAATTTTGTTTAATTTTTTTTTTTTTTTTTGTTTCCCCACCAACTCAATTTATTACACTTGAGTGCTGAAAATGGAACAAGAATTGCATGCATTGTAAAATATGTAAATTAAGCTGATAAAAAACAAAACTTTGTCGAGTAGCAAAATCCAAACGAATGAACGAACGAAGTATAGCAAATGCAGGTGAAAATTATATGAAATAAAAATGTTTATAAAAGCACGAAAAACCGAAACAAAAACAATAACGTGGCTTAAACAAGTTGAAAACGTCGAAAAGGCAGACAAACGACGAGATGAAAACTAAAGCGATACGTTGTAGCAAAGTGCAAATGTCCAGAGGCTATAGTGTGTGCGCTGTTGTTGTTGCTGTTGCTGTTGTTGTTGTTGTTGTTGTTGTTGTTGCTGCTGTTGTCACTAGTACAACTGCCAGACGGTACGTACACACAGCCATACAAACGGCCTTGTGGGTCGAGTGCGCTGTTGCAATTATAAACTGAATTTTATTATTTGGCTGTTTTTTATATATATTTTTTTTTTTTAAATTTTTTTGTATATATCTGCCAATTGCGATAAAAATGTTGTAGTTGCTTTGATATTTTAATGCATGCTGACACAGCAGCAATAACAACAACATTGCCGGCCGGCCAGTTGTACGACCTGCGCTCGCTGTTGTATGACGTTTGACTGCCTTGGCCAACAACATCAACAACAAACCAGGCTATGAATAATAGTTGGCTAAACAATTAATTGCAACTATTTTACAGCAATAAAAAAGCAACAACAACAACAATAAATAATACTTCAAGAAAGTCAGCAACAATCGCGCAGAGTTTGTATAAATGTTTCGCCTGAATGTCTGCATGAATTCTGACGACAAACATGGTAGCAACCAATTAACCATTTTACCACCCACTGATGCTGTCCAGGAGATAGCGTGACGACTGGATGTATGTAAAGATAGGTTTAGGATTGCTGCTTTGACTGACGGCATAGAGTGCCGACAACAATTAGTAAAATAGCCATTATAAAAGGTACCTAACTATTTATAAATAAGTACATATTTCGAAAGTACACTTACTCTACACCACTCATAGAGAAAATTAAAGAATTAAAAGTAGGATATATTCATTCGAATAGCTTTTAGCCATCATTAATGTTGAATGGAGGAAATAGAAAAACTATGGTTGAAGCTGTTGAAATTATATGATTAGCTACATCAATAAATGAGTTACATATAATAGTCAATAGCACAGTTATCGGAGTTTAAAGTATTTTATGCAGGAAATACTTTAAATTTTATTCGGCACTAAATTTGATGACCTAAAAGACACTGCGTGCAAGAATTTCTTTCTTTATCAGCTACAAAACAAGAGCTTTTACTGAAGAAAGCACATCCTAGAGAAAGGGTGCAAATTTTCGTGGAAAAAGAAAAAATTTATCTGCAGAAAAATATACCGAATTTGAAATTGTTCCAACTTACTTACGACTTATGGGTTAATGTCGTAAGAAATAAAATTTTGTTTCTCTTAGAATTCCTTTTTTGTTGCATTTTTTGAGAGATCCAAAACTTAATCTAAGCTCAGGATGGTTTAGCGGCCTCGGTTGTCTCGGCCAATGTAAGTGTGCTTTATTTTCTACTCAGAGGTCCTCAGAGGTTTGAACCCTGTCTAGCTATGGTTCAATGCTTTAACTTAATTGCTCTTTTTCATTTATAAGCCACTGAAATTTAATTGACTTAAACAGGAACTGTAGTTTGTGGATTGATTGATGCCACAAGTAACCTTCAGCCTTACAAAAAACATAATCTCTCCGTTTTTTTTTCGGATTTCCAGCAGCGGCCTCAGTAGATTCGGTTGTTCTGGATGATATTGATAATTCGTCCCAAGCTGGTGATAGAAACGTCTAGGCTTAGTCAGGCCTACTAGGTTATTTTCGATATAGAGATAATAAAAAACACATTTCTTTTTCGAACTGAAACCAAAAATCAAAGTTAGTAGCCATACCGTTATTAATTTGTATAACATAATTTTTTCAATTATTCGAGCCTTGAACTGTATAAAAGGTCTTTTCATAAATTCTAATTTTGAGTTGTGACTGTCTTGCCCGAAATGAACAATATATCGTCATCAAACTGTACAAATCTGGAGTTTGCATTTGTTTTTTTTTGAAAATGTCTCTAAATAACCCGTAAAACAAGACATTAGCTATAACATAGCCATAACCATAACCATAACTATAACCATAATCAAAACCATAACCATAACCATAACCATAACCATAACCATAACCATAACCATAACCATAACCATAACCATAACCATAACCATAACCATAACCATAACCATAACCATAACCATAACCATAACCATAACCATAACCATAACCATAACCATAACCATAACCATAACCATAACCATAACCATAACCATAACCATAACCATAACCATAACCATAACCATAACCATAACCATAACCATAACCATAACCATAACCATAACCATAACCATAACCATAACCATAGCCATAACCATAACCATAACCATAACCATAACCATAACCATAACCATAACCATAACCATAACCATAACCATAACCATAACCATAACCATAACCATAACCATAACCATAACCATAACCATAACCATAACCATAACCATAACCATAACCATAACCATAACCATAACCATAACCATAACCATAACCATAACCATAACCATAACCATAACCATAACCATAACCATAACCATAACCATAACCATAACCATAACCATAACCATAACCATAACCATAACCATAACCATAACCATAACCATAACCATAACCATAACCATAACCATAACCATAACCATAACCATAACCATAACCATAACCATAACCATAACCATAACCATAACCATAACCATAACCATAACCATAACCATAGCCATAACCATAACCATAACCATAACCATAACCATAACCATAACCATAACCATAACCATAACCATAACCATAACCATAACCATAACCATAACCATAACCATAACCATAACCATAACCATAACCATAACCATAACCATAACCATAACCATAACCATAACCATAACCATAACCATAACCATAACCATAACCATAACCATAACCATAACCATAACCATAACCATAACCATAACCATAACCATAACCATAACCATAACCATAACCATAATCATAACCATAACCATAACCATAACCATAACCATATCCATAACCATAACCATAACCATAACCATAACCATAACCATAACCATAACCATAACCATAACCATAACCATAACCATAACCTTAACCATGGCCATAATCATAACCTTAACCATTACGAAAATACGCTTCATTTCACCGCATTCAAAAAAACTAGAACTGGCTCCTTTAGGGTTTGGTTAGGCAACTAGTTCGAACAGACTAGTTCGTTAACTTCTCATTACCAGAAACGTTTTTTGTGGCTGGAAACCCAAGTAAGAGTAATTTAAAATGAACGTCTCAGCCTGCGCAGTTCCTCTTTACATTACTTTAACAGTTTGAAGTCTTAAATTCTATCGCATCTTAGGCTCAGATAGCTGCTTAGCCTGACAGAATTGCTTTCTCGGTTATGTTTACTCGACTTATAACCCAACAAGCATCTCTTATTGTTTGAAGTTTTGCCTGAAAGACATGAGATGATTATTGTAGGTGGGTTGAGTTAGTGACACCCTGTTTCTCTGACTATATCCCGTTCCAATTTCGTCTTCCTCCTTAGACCCTTGAGTATAGAAGGTCCCATTGATATAAGTATTAGGACCTCCATTGCACCATTCCGCTCTATTTGAGGATGTGTGACCTTCAATTGACATTTTCTGAATATCAGTTAATGTTTTCTGAATTTCAAATGTAATTTCTGAATTTCAAATTCATCTTTTCTGAATTTCATAGTATAGAAGGTCCCATTGATATAAGTATTAGGACCTCCATTGCACCATTCCGCTCTAGCTGGGAATCCGATAGTGAGACCCCATTTCTTGCTAAATATTTTTTACAATCGTACCACGCTACACAGACCTTTCTTACTCTTTGTTCATTATTTGATTTGAATCAAATGTGACTCACAAATGTGAGATAGTGTACACTGCTGAATAATGAAACTAATAAAGTAAGAGCAGTACGTGTGATACCATAGCGGTGTATCGTATAAGAGTTATATCAGTGTTGCGAGGACTTACTGCCAAGACGTTCTCATAATCAAATCGTCTATCCACTAATCGGTGAGTACGGAGAAAAACAGTCCTGCTACCATCACAACCACGGTACACTGAATAAGGTAGCCGCAACACGGAGAGCGCGACTGCCGCAAATGTCAAAGCGAAATGCTTCAGCTGTTGTTGTTGTTGTTCTTTTTTTCGACACCCAGTTGATTTTGACACTTTCGGATATGCGAAAGAGAGCACAGTCAGTTTTGAAACAACCTTGTTATTCAACCATAATCACAACCACTTCACCTGCATATGCAACTTTGATATCAGTCTTGTTAAATGGATTCAGCTCATAGCTATGAGCTAGCATAGTTCAACCCTCCTTGAGCTAGTTCTCTCTTGTGCTGAGCATTGAGACAATTCAGCTCCTCACAGGTGGTTCCACTCAAGGCATATTTATCAAGGTAGTATAATGTGACCATGTGTACCAAGTTTCATCCAATTATCTCAACTCCTTCTTCTTATCCTGTGTATACGGACAACACACAGACGGACAGACGGACGGACGGACGGACGGACGGACGGACATGGATAGCTCGACTCACGTGGTGACGCTGATCAAGAATATATATACTTTTCTATACCGGACTCGCTTCGTTCTATGCGTTACAAACGTTTGCACAAAGTTAATATACCCTGACCTTTCAGGTTTAGGGTATAAAAACAAAAACCAAATGGCCATTTCAAACCTCAAAAAAACTTTGACCGAACTATTATTAAATGTTGACACAATTGACCGAGAACTGGATCTAATGCTTACTCCGTACGGCTTAACTCTCTGAGTTTGCCATTATCTGCAGAGAGGTGACGGCCGAAATGAAGAATTTATTTCTATTGAAAAAACTTTTGGCTGAGATGAGTATTTCTGACCTTCAATTGACATTTTCTGAATATCAGTTAATGTTTTCTGAATTTCAAATGTAATTTCTGAATTTCAAATTCATCTTTTCTGAATTTCATATGAAAATTCTGAAAATCAATTCATCCTTCGTGAATATAAAATTTAAGTTCTGAATTTCAATTGATTTTTTTTTAATTTCAAATTACAGTTCTGAATTTCAATTGATCTTTTTTGAATTTCAACTGGAACTTCTGAATTTCATTTGATTTTTTCTGAATTTCAATTGATATTTTTTGTATATCAATTGATGGTTTCTGCATTTCAAATGTAATTATTGAATATCAATTCATCTTTTCTGAATTTAAAATTGAAATTCTGAATTTGAATTGATCATTTTACAATTTCAACTCGAATTTCTTTGATCTTTTCTGAATTTCATGTGATCTTTTCTTAATATCTATTGATGTTTACTGAATTTTGAATGTTATTTCTGAATTATATTTTATCTCAACTTTTATTTTTTATCTTTTGTCTTTCAAATTGAAATTCAGAATTTCATTTGACCTATTATAATTTTAACTAAACATTTTTATGTTGCTTTTCTGAATTTCAATTAACGTTTTCTGAATTTGAAGTGATCTTTTGTTATTTTCAATTGATGACTTTTGACTTTCAACTGATGTTTTTTATATATCAATTGATATTTTCTTATTATCTTAAGAAATAGCTTTTTTGAATAAATATATTGATTTTCAAGAAATTTTTTCTAAATTTCAGTTGTTATTTTGTAATTTCAATTGATTTCTTCTGAATTTCAATTGATGTTTTCTGTATTTCAATTGATCTCTTCTTATTATTAAGTGATATTTTTGAAATCATTAAATTTCAAGTGAAATGTCTGAACTTCTGTTGATTTTTTTTTTTTTTTAATCTGAATTATAATTGAATATAAATTATTATTGCTATTACTTGGTTTCAAATGAGGCAAAATTTCAACATATTTTTCTTTTAATTAAAGCGAGTTATTTATAAGCTTTTCGCTAATTTATAATTCTTTTTCAATCTTAAACTTAATATCATATGTTCAATGGTTGATTTGCAAGAATGTTTTCTTAATTAATATCTTGATATTCATATATTGTTATTATATAAATCCTTTCGCTTAGCCTTTTTTTGTCTTTTTTTTCTTAGCTGCTTTCTTTGCAGTGATATAATTATATAATATAATTTTTTGCACTTTAATTAGATTTTATCTGTTAACATTTTTTTTTTTTTGTTGATTCAATTTTCCCTCAATCAAGCATATCGATTTTGTATAATGAATATCGACAAAATGAAACTGTGGGAACTTTCTGCTGTTCCTTGATAATGCTGTTCCTTATATAGTGGCGTAAAAGTGGCGATCGCGCTAAAATTGAATGTTAAATGTCGGGCCAATGTCGGGGACAATCAGTAAATTGATGCGTTTGATTTTGAAGTTGCCTGATATTTATCACGTACATACATACATAGATGTGTAATTTTTCAAAGCAGCGCACGTACTCTCATAAAAGACACAGACGCAATGACACACAGACGCAAACACACACATGCGTTAATGGTGAACACATTTTTTCACAGCTCAAAAGTGTCATTAATCATTTTTCCATGTCATCAATTGTGCGAAATATTTCACACAACAACGACATTAACAACAACCTCAACAACAGCTCAAACAATCATGCATTTTTACACCTCGCAGTGGCAACTTTGACAATTTTTTCACTTTGCGCAGGCGCGTTGTTTAGACAGCAAATGTTGCAGGTTGCTTGATTTTGTTTGAATTAAATTAAATGAAATTGAGTGTGTGTGATGCGTGGAAAGTTTGCGAGCTTGTGCAGTTGACAGCTTGGTGAGGAATTGCAGAAAAAGCTTAAAATATCATTCTGGCATTTAAGCGATTTTGCCATAAAAGGTTTCAATTAGTGCTTGATATTTTCAAAAAACACGCACAATGTATAAGAAACCCAAGTTTAAATATGTAAAGAAATTCAATTCATTAATTCCAAATTATTTAAAACTAAAACTCTCATAAAAGTGATTGAAATGTGTTAAAAGCAATTTGTAAAAAATTAATTTTTAACTGTTAATAAAACACGCTGTTAAAATTAACATAACTGCAAACTTAGCGTCAACGATTAGTGTAGAAATTAAGCTTGAAGTGACGCATGGATTTTAGCTACAAGGCAAAGTTAATACAGTCATGAATAAACATAATAATGCACATTTGTCTTTATTTGGCAGAGCCAAATCATGGCATACATTATGTCTGTTTAAGCCAATATATTGGCAACAATGTACTTGTATTGTAGACAATGCAATAAAAACAAGCCAAACAAATCACTTTTTTTTAACACCTGTCTAGCCTAACACATAAAAATCAATTATAATAATTTAACTAAACAAATGTTAAGTGTTACGCCGACAAAACAATTCACCAACAACCAAACAACAGCACCAAAAGATTTTATTAACAACAATAACAGACATTAATGTTATGCTCAATTGAACAGCTTATTAACAACAGACGGCAAAAACAAAACAACATTTTCTGCATAAGTTGCATAGCAATGGCCAACAGCAGCAGCGCCAGTCAAATTGGCCAAAATGGTTTTTTGTTTTTTTTTTTTTTTTTAACAACAACAATAACAATAACAATAATAATATGACCAAGTATGCTGCAAATTTTCACTGAATTAGCTGTTGTCTGTCCATAAATCTGTCCGTCTATTCATCTATGAATTTGTTTACTGGCTGCTGCTACTTTGTTATAAATCATGGCCTAAAAAAAAAACATTAAAAAATCAAAACAATTTGGAGCAGTGCTTAAACTGTTGCAGCCAAATAGAGCAGTTTTTGACCAAATTGATAGTCAATTGCTCTGGCTCTGATATTTGATAATTTATTGTTAATAATTAATTGCACGTGCTTTGCATAAAGAATGTTACGTATTTGGCCTAAATGTGTTGTTGCGTTTGGCAAATTATAATTGCTTTTCTGGCCACAATCGTTGACCATTACCGGGGTAATGCTAAAGCATAAACATGCAATTATGGCTGAGATAAGCAGGCAGCTGGACGTTTATTAGACCAAATTGAAATTTTATCAACATAAATCAGAGGCTGTCGAATAAACATTTTTTTGTTTTTTGTGTGTATGTTTATGCACGCAGAGAAATTTAAGCTGAAAACAATCCCCAATCAATTTATTTTGGCAGTGACTTTGAGCTTGACCATAATATTCTTCATATCAAGCCATAATGCGATCGTTTATCAAAAAAAAAAATTAACACACTCATTTGTGCAAAATGTATGTGATTTTTGGATTGTTCGTTAAAAACTAATGTGCTCACTTGGGCTCAATTTATGACATTTTGGTATTGATTACAAAAAAAACATGCTCATTTGTGTCCAATGCATATCATTTATGGATTCACTGAGAAAAAAACACATACCTTGCTCCGGTAAAAAATTTCTCTATTTTTGATAATAGTAATTTTCTCTTTTTCAAATAAAATTTTTTTCAATTAGAATAAATTTTCACATTTTCGAAGAAATATTTCTTTACTTCTCGGAAATGGAAATATTTCAATGTCTCTAATAATGATAAGTATTTTTCTCGCACAAAAAATTTCTCATTTATAGAGAAAATTTTATTGAAAATGAAAAACTTTTCTTATATTTTGATAAAAAATTCACTATGAGAAGTATTTTGTTCAATAAAAACAAATATTTTCTCAAAAAAAAAAAGTATTTTTCTCTAAAAACGATATATTTTTCTATTTCATGGAAGCTTTTTATCATTTTTAGAGAATTTTTAGTATCGCAATTAGAGACTTGCATTCTCTGGAGCAAAGTCTATAACATTTTTCTCTAAATATGATGCCTTTTTTATCATATTCCGAGACACTTTTTTCTGAGTGTTGTGAATAAAACAAATTAACATGCTCTCATATGTCTAATCTAAGAAATTTTGGTATGTGACATATTATGAATTTTAATAATACAAGGCAAAAGATGATAAATTGTGAGGGGCTCAGGCATTAAAGCAACCGAAAAAAACGATAACCAGACGTAAATTCAGGTGGTGCCCGTGGCATGCAGTTTAAATGTGTGTCTGAGCATGCTCGGAGCTCGAGTTTGTTCCTTAGTTGCGGCGAAAAGTTTTATCAATAAAAAATTTTTCTGATCGGTCACCACCTCTCTGCAGACAATGGCAAACCTCAGAGAGTAAATAATGCCATGTAAAGCTTCTTGAGAACACGAACGTTAGCCGTTCGGAGTCGGCATAAAACATGTAGGTTCAGTTCTTGGTGAATTGAGTGCAAACATTTAATAACACACACACAACACAATTTATCATAAGAAGCTCGGTCAAAGTCCTTTCAAGGGCTGAAATGGCTAATTTGTTTTTTTTTTTTTGTTTTAAACGCAAATTCAAAATTATATTTTCACTGTCCAAATTAAAAATTTGATCTATTTCGGACAAGAAAATATAATTTTTTAATTTCTGTTCTGCGCTTTTATACTAACAGCAACAAAAATACGAACGCTTTGAGCTTGATTTTATACCATTTTTTTCTCTCCGTGTGGCTAAAAATCTTACTTTGTGCAGCTCAATGTCCAGGTTTGTAAATCGTATAGTAAGACGGGCATGATTATTGTGTTATAGAGCTGTCTTGAAGTTTTGTTCATCGAAAGAAACCTCTGTTTCTCAATTTTCTACTGGGCCCATAGCAACAACTGCTGACAAGAGTTATGCTGGTATTGTTGGAGTAGTTAGTGCTGGATTCCAGGTAAACGAACTCCTTAACAACCTCCAAGAAGATCCTCTCAACATTGATTTGAGTTCCAAGACGCTGGTACTGTTTGTTTGTTGACTCAAGATACTTCGTTTTATCTGCGTTCACTGCAAGACCCATTCGACTCGACTCTTTTTCTAGACTGGAGAACAGTGTTGCCGTTTGGATCCAAATGGATCCATTTGGATACTTTTTTTCTTTGGATGGATACTTATTATTTAGCCTTAGTGGAAATTTGGATACTTTTATTGAAAAATCAGTTTTATATGAAAATATAGTCATATGAAATCAAAAATGCCCTAAATTACCAAAAATTCAAAATCGAGTTTCTGATTGCTTATGATGCACCGTATCCAAATATATTTTAATGTAAAATGTTACACTCCTACTACTGAAATCAACGATTTTATTAACAAAATTATCCTGAAAAATATGGTTTTGTTTTTAATTTAGAAAGTTTTTTGGTTCTTCTGAAAAATTTTTTAAATGATAGATAGGAATTTTTTGATTTTATATGAACCCTGCAAGCATTTTCTGAGGCATGTTTTGTGATGACTCGTTAAAAGGACTCATGAAAGAGTCTTTAATATGACTGTGAAATGATTGTTCAAAAATAAGACTCTTAAAACAGTCATTATTGCATCTGCTTTATGAGTACTCATAAGACACTCATTAAAGAGTCCTAAATATGACGGTTACATGATTGTTCATAAAAAAGACTCATAAAAGGATCATATATTGATTGATATATACGTAATCAGAAAGAAGACCCATAAAAGAATCTTCTATGGGAGTGATGTATGAGAGAACAGAATCGGATTATTTTAAAAGCACCATATCTAATAAATAAATAAGAACTTAATCGAGAATATTTATTTTAATTGTATAAAACTTTGTAACTGTCCGTTATGGACACATACTATCCTGACGTCGCTTTTCGGAGAATTATTTGTGGCGTTATATATGCATTAGAAGTGAACTACAACAAATGTTCGTTTTAAAATGACTTCTTATATGAGTCTTAAAAGAGTATTCAATATGAGTATTAAAAGAGTACTCAATATGAGTCTTTAAAGAATATTCAATATGAGTAATGAAAGAGTACTCAATATCAGTCTTAAAAGAGTTTTAGGACTCTTTATTTAAAAGAGTTTTAAATATGAATTTAAAAACAGTTATTACTATGAGTGCAAAAAGACTCATAAAACAGTAAAAAATATGAATCATATTTTGGAGCCCACAACATACGAAAATGTACTCATAAAAGAGTCTTTTTTGAGCGCATTATGATGATGAACCCTCATTTATATGAGTCTTGAAAGCGTCTTTTAAGAGTCATAATGTTTGCTGGGAAAATATGCTTTTTATTGTTAGCATTGCCATTATTGTGTATTTTTGTAATTTTGTAAACCCGTGGTTAGGGTTACAAGCAATACGTCGAATTGAGTTAGATTTGTCAAGTTTGTTAAGAGCAAATTGTTTGTTGGCAGCTCAATAGACTCTTGTTCAACAGACTCTTGCAGCTGCTATTTTTAAATGAAAAATACGATAAAAGATTGTAACAGATAGTACTCAGCTAAATCCAACAAGTTTTGTGGAGTTTTCTTGGGTTTAATGAAACTCAACTCAACCCTTGTTTACATGCAGAGCTCACTACGAGTAAGCTCCGAGTTTACTCTGCATGTAAGCACAGTATATGCCGCTTCTAATTAAATACTTTTTATGAAAATTGAATGAGATAAGAATCAAAAACTACTTTTTAGTGTTTAAAAAGTGAATATAATATAGTTTTTTGCAATTTGATACCTGGATACTTATTTGTTTTTAAGTGGATACATTTGGATCCATTTCTGACCTTTTTATGGATACTTTTTATAGAACCGTAGCGGCAACACTGCTGGAGAATGTTGCACTGACTTCGCGCGTATTTTGGCCAATGATGTCAATATCATAAGCATACGCCAGCAGCATAACACTCTTATAGAAAATTGTGTCTCAGATCAGCAGCTCGGATGATCTTCTCCATGACTATATTAAAAAATTCGCATGAAAAGGAATCACCTTGTCCGTAACCTCGCAGGAATACCAAATTCAGACATGATGGAGTAAAGGTGACTCCTTATTAGACTGTTGAAGGCGGCTTTGAAATCGACAAAAAGATGGTGTGTGTCGATTTGTTTTTCGAGGGTCTTTTCCAAGATTTGTCGGAGCGTGAAGATCTGTTCGATGGTGGACTTTCCAGGTCTGAAACCACACTGATAAGGTCCAATCAGTTGGTTAACGATGGGCTTCAGTCTTTCACACAATACGCTCGACAGGACTTTATATGCAATATTAAGAAGGCTAATCCCACGATAATTGGCGAAAAAGGTGGAATGCCCTTTCTTGTGGATTGCACAGAGCACAGTGAGGCTCCAATCATCTGGAATGCATTCTTCCGACCATATTCTGCATAGAAGTCTGTGAATGCATTTAAACAGAGCTTCGCCACCGGTCTTAAACAGCTCAGCCGGTAGGCCATCGGCTCCTGCGGCTTTGTTGTTTTTAAGCCGAGCTATAGCTGTTAAGACCTCGTTATAGTCGGGCAGCGGAACTTCAATGCTGTCATTTATAATTAGGTTTTGCGGGATATCATCTCTATTGGTGGGATTGTTGTCAGCGTTGCCATTTAGAAGACTAGAGAAGTGTTCCCTCTATAACATCAGCGTACTCTGGATATCTATCACTAGATTCCCATGTACATCCGTGGAAGAAGAGGCTCCGGTTTTATAACCATCGGCCAGGCGTCTTATTTTTTCGAAAAAATTTTTGAGTCTCATTCTTGTCGCAATTCATCTCAATTTTCTCGCACTCACGCATTTCTGCCTCTCGCTTTTTCACCTGAAAAGGCGTCTGTCTTCCCAGCTCTTCTCTCAGTTTCGCTTCATAGCAGCACGCGTTACAACCAGGGGTGCACGCGTTACAATCGGAGTCCTTCTCTGCAGTGGCGGCGCGATACTCCTGGTCGTACCACTTGTTTCGGCGAAAGCGGTGGTTGCATATCACCTCTTCGGCAGCTGCACGCATAGAGGTGTATCCATGCGTCCACTGCGCGCATATATCGTCGAACGGAGTACTTTCTTGAAGCAGAATTGAGAATCGTGTAACGAAGGCGTCGGTTGTCCGTTTTGATTGCAGCTTGTTGACGTCTAGCTTTCTTTTTGTAGAAATTGTGAGCATTCTTAGCTCCAATCATTAACAGAGTAACTTCTGTAAAAAAAACTAAATAAATAAAGAAGTCCAATTATATGATCACTTCAATCAGAAAAAAGTCTTCTGATGAAAAATCTCACTTGTATGAAACTTAGTACACTCAGAAAAATATCAACTGTAATACTAGCAGAAAGCCGCTTTAATTTTAAAACCCTGTTGGGCTGAACGATTTGAGCTTAAGTTAACAGTTTTCTTTGTTTAAGGAGGGACATTACATTCCCGGCAGAGAAAACCGACCTTTTTTTTAAATTCATAACTAAGTCAAAAACAAACATTTTTCCAAAATTTTCAAAAAATTTTTCACTCCAACATGGTTTTATAGAGCTCCAAACTGGCGGCAGAGAAAAAAAAACGGGGTCTCGTGGTTGCAGCGCTGGGAGTAGCAAAAATTTTCCGATCATTTTCATTTTCGTTTTTTTTTTTTTTTTTTTAGTTTTTCCCTTTTTTTTAGTTTTTCCCTTTTTTTTGTATACTTATATTACTGATATTTATTATACTTTTAACTAATTTCATTTTTAGTATTTTAAGTTACTCATACTATTTATAATTATAGTTAAATTAAATGTTCACGGTTGATTATTATTTTTACTTGTTGTACTGATAAAAGATCATTTGTATCTTATTGTACTAATAAATTTCAAATAAATAATAATAATAATAATAATAATAAAAATCTGGAAAAAAATTACTTTTTTAAATTCTAACAAAATTGGTTATCGCATGAGAGGAGCTTTTTTTAAATTTTTTTTTAAATTTTTGGTGATGTTCCAAATTTGAAAGTGTGTTTTTCGAAAAAAATATTAACTTTAAAAATTCATAAAAAATCGATAAAAATTTTTAAAAAAAGCTCGTGTTATATGAAAGCGAATCAAGTTTAAAAACATACAAAAAAAAAAAAAAATTAACTCGCTAGTGCCGCAACCAGTACGAAAAACATAGTTTCGAGATAAACGCGTTCAAAGTTTGTGAATAAAGAAAAAAAAGGTTGAAAAAGAAAAATGTGCTCTCACTAATCCGGCTGCAACCGACTGTTGATTTGAAAATTTCATTTTCTTGAATGCTATTTAACAGTGAAATCCGTTATTTCAGCCCATGATTTACTTGATGTAACAGAATTTTTTCCCTGAGTGTAGGTACACAAACATTGTATGTATTGGTTTTGTATGATTTTTTCTGTTAAGGTCATACAGATACTTACATATGCCATACAAGATACACTGTCATTCAAAGTTATGCAATGTTTTCAAACTTTCACTTTCCTCAACTCCTTTACAATGAATGCATTTTTGATTTTTGTTTCAAGTTCAAGATCTCTAGAAACCAATTTTGTTTAAACAGCATATTTAACAAGATGTTGTTTCTATTTTTGACTCAGAAATATGTGTGTCAAACCACTCCAAATTGGCAACTCCAAATTGAAAAGGTTTTAATTTTTTTGTTTTTTTAATCAACTTATTTCCATAACAACCACTACCGCATAACGCATACAAGCTAATAAATGCATCTTGGCAATCAGCTGACACACAAATCCACAAGAATACCAACTGCTTGTCACTTTTCGCTCGTGCTAACAGAGATAAATAGTTAAACCTGGTTAAAACCACCATAAAAGATTCCTAACTTAAGAAATTTCCGTCAAACCAGCCAGCAGCAAATTGACAATCGTCATGACAGCCAACTTTCCACAAGTTTCTGCCACCAGTCTTTTCTAATGCTGCTTCTGCTTTTTTAAACTTCGTCTTCTTCTTCTGCTTCTTCTTCTTCTTGTTCTTATAGCCTAGACACATTGACTGCGGCTGCAACATAACAACACGAGGTGAAAACGAAAATGTTGGCATATTGTCTACGACTTGATTATTTTGGATGCTGCACGACAAGCCGTATTTTCATATCTTTTTATTATTAAACATCGAACTATCATTAAAAAACAAACACTTAACACAAATACAATGAGACCGAACAATAAAAACACAAAAGAAGTACGAAATCAAACAAAAACATTAAGAAATGACGATGTTCTTACTCTTGTCGCACGTCAAAATAGAAAAAGTTCTAAATCGACGACAGCAACATTGCTGCAATGACGCATTGTCGTTGCAACATTTTCACCACATTCACCTCCATAAGAAAAGCATGTAAAAAAAATTTAACGTTAAAGGCAATGCTGCAGCCGCAGTCAATGTGTCTAGGCTATTAATCGTAGTCTGCAGTTTGTTGGCTGCTGCTGCTGGTGGTAATGGTGGTGATTTTTAGCACTCGTCATGCATATCATTTGCTTTATCAGATCCTGTTTATGTTGTTGTTATTGGTATATGGCTATGTTTGTTGTATTTTCAACACTATTTCTATAATTCTTTGGCATACAAATCATGCAAGTTTAAATAGAAATTGCTTAAAATTTAAATTTTTGACTCCCGCTCCCATTCCGTAGTAGTTTTAGCATTCAAATTTGATTAAAGTTTTCTTTTTTAAATTTCGATTTCAAACCAAATATAAACATAGGAAAGTAAACAGTTGCTTATATTTGGTGATAAGATGTTTGGTAAATGTCTTAACTTTCGACATTAGCTCTAATAAGCAATGTTTGTTGCACAACACCAACAATTGCACTCACTATTCATCATTTTTGTACAACAACTCGTGGTAGTGCCCACAAATGTTCCCACTGTTTACATTTAATAGAGAAAAATGTCAACTGAGTATGACTTTTGATTTCTTCGAAACGTACAAATATTTATAAATCTTGGAACGTGCAACTAGCACTTTTATTTTCATATTTTTTTGTTGTTTTTGTTTTTTATTTCCTGCACAATCGACTAGATTACCCTGCTGATTCCTTAGCGTCTTAGAGTGAGTGCCTCACACGCTTGCCTTTGACATTTTCACTCTTAACCCAAAATGGAGTTCAACTTGTAAAAAATATCTACTCCCAACACACACAGACATTGTTGCATGCAACAATAACAGCAACAACAATATTAAGCAAATACTTAGTTTGGGCTTTTGCTCTGAGTTGCATGGGTTGGTTGGTGTGCAAAAATATAAATCATGTTTGCTGCAACTTATTTAAGACATCTTCTTGGCGTTGAAACGTTGAACTAAACAACGGTTAACTGTGGCGCACCATCAGCCACGTTTGGAATTTTCGGTGATTTTCATGAATTTTCATGCAGCTTAGTTGCTTTAGCTAGCTTTCTTTAGTGCGGCCAAAATTTTGGTTAGCAAAGTTAACCCACGGTTTTCTCACTTTCAGTCAAAGGCAAGCAGACAGGCAAGGCACCCTTTTTTGGCCAAATGGTATGCTTTGTGTTGTTAATTCTAGTGTTTATAAGTTGTTGAGTGAAGTTCAGCTGGTTGTTGTTGTTGTTGTTGTTGTTGTTGTTGTTGTGCATGGCGCTATTTTCAACGTTGTTAATTTTGACCTATTTGTTAAAGTTGTGTCCAGATTGTCATCGTCTCAGTTTGTTAGCATCCTTTTTTGTTTCTTTCAATTTTATTTGTGGCTGTAGTTTTTTGTAGAAACTTGCTGCAAAATTGGCAAACATGATTAATGTCACTCGCTATTTTTTGTTTAAAGGTTGTTTTGCAGGTTTTAACATTGCCGCGGGTTTCGAACTCAGTTTAACTTTTTTTAATAAATTATTGAAGTACTTGGCAGTTTTTTAAATCAAAATTGCCATAACTTATTTGGTGTTTTTGTATGTATCTGCAATAATAATTTGTGTATCTGCACACTGAAATTAAAGCCGGACCTACCTTCATTTATCGCACTTAATATGGTCAGTGGTAAAAAAAATCTCAATTAAATGCACGCATTTAAGAAGCAGTTTATTTGAATGAACTTCAAAACAAAATAAAATGTGACACTCCTTGCCCCTCTCTCTCTCTCTCTCACCCCTCACACACATTCACACATTCCGCTACAGTCACGACTTAAAATCTGTACTCAATATTTTATATCGTATCATGTTGCTTAAGCAATAAAGTTATTTATTTTGCATTATTTATTTGAAGGTTATCGCAAGATTAAGCTTTTTTAATCACCTCCATCCACACAGTTACTTTCACTTGCAGCAATGAAACTACATTACATCTGATAAAGCATCTTATGAATGTGCAAAAAAAAAACACTATATGTATGTATGGATTTGGCAATAACAGACAGACAGACATACAGAAATAACAATAACAGCAATAATAATATTAAACAATGGCAACTTAATAAGTAATAGTAATAATAATAAAAAAACAAAAATATCAAATCAAATCTAAACATGCAGTTGAAGGATGATGCCTCATTTTTCAGCTCAAGCTAATTGTGTGCATTGTTTAAACCTGCACGGTTTATGCTGTATAAATTAAATAAATGAAATACAATGCTGAAGTGAAAAAACGTCTTTGTTCATATTTGAAACATGTCATGGGCAATATTTTGCTAAACATATTTAGTTTCAAAAATAATTTAAGACTCCCAAATTAATATAAATGATATGCACGAAAGAAGTTTTTTAAAGCTGCTTTAGCGTTTTTTTTTTTAATTATTAAGTATGATAGTTCTATTGAAAATTAATTTTTCAATAAAAAACATGATTTTTATTTAGTATTTTAAAAAAAAATTAATAAATCGCTCATTTTTTCCAAGAACGCCATAATTCAAAAACCCGATTTTTCCAAAACAAAAAAACGATAAAAAATTTACCTTATATTGTGTGAAAATCACAAAATTATTATCTTGAATACTCTTCGCATGAGAAGAGAATATTTCTTCTCTTTTCTATGCAAGATGGAAGTCAATTGACTTTAAACCCGATTTCTGTAAAAAGCCTTTTTCTGAATTATGCCGATCATCCAGCAAATAAGCGAAATGATATCTATATTGCAGGAATTTTTGAGAAGTTAAAAATTTGAAAAAGTATAGAAAGCAAAGAAAGCAAAGAAAATATTTCCAGGGTGATACAACTCTACAGATAGAAGTACTACTATTCGTCTTGATCATATCGTTTTTAGCGAATGGTATAATTGGGTTCGTGGTCTTTTGAACTCTTTTTAGCAAAAACGGAAAGTGATATCTCGTTTCTTTCAATACGAAGTGGTGAATCCTCCGACCTTGGGAGTGCTCGATATTGAATATAGTTTAAATCAATTAGGAAATCATAAGTTTTCTGGTTTGGATGGTATCACTATAGAGATGAGTAATACCAAGAAGCAATGTATATAATGTATGTGAGGGTGATTTCTTAAGTCACCTTAAAGAATGTAGAGTAATCCTGTCTCTTATCGGGTCATAAAGCTCCTTCCACTGCTTGAAAAAGTGATGGGGAGAGTAATGATGTAACGGCTTCTAGAGTGTGACAATGGAAGTCTTTACGTAAATATTTTTGGTTTTCATTGAGACATGTGTGAGATCGATGCGTGGATACATATTTAGAAAGCTCTGCACGATAGCAGTTCCAAGTTTATCATCAGTTTCAAGTTTAATCAATGTTAAGGGTATATTCTCTTATAAAAGAAGAGGTTAAATTAGCTTACTTGTCGGGAGGTTAGGCTCTGGACGTGGTTCAGAGTTATCCAAAGGCCTCTATCCATTTATTTTGAACCTTATGATGGATGCCCTGTTGAGGCGACTTTAGATTCAATATGTATGAATGTGTTGCGCACGCTGATGATCGTCTTGTTTTGGTGAGCTTGAGACCGTGTGGGTGACCATGGGCATGGATCGTGGATAAGAAGCAATTTAATGAGAACTGCCTCAGATTAACGATGGAACTTAAGTATTTAGGAATAACCATTTTACTTTATTCCGAGCTCCACCTCTTTTTGTGTTCGGCTTAGCTAAGCCTGAAGTCAGTCAGCCAGTCCAACCGTAGATAGTACTAATAGCAACACAGCTAAAACCTCCGTTTCACCCAGATGTTTTGCTGTTACCACAACCGCTAAAGCATCCGCATATCTGGCGATGTTTATGCCTTTAGGTTCATTGCGCCTTAGAACACTCGATCATACATGAAATTGCACAGAATATATACATGCCATTTCACATGAATATCATGTCTGCTATGGCATAATCAATATTAGGTTAAGATACTTTATCGTCAGATTGGATTCTGATTGGATGTATGTCAGTATGTCAACAGATACCTTACAAGTGTTTTTGGGTATATCTCCGCTTGTTCTTACTGCAATGTGTCTATCTGCTACTAATGGGATCTGTAAGAATGTGCCCTCCCAATTGTTTGACTGGGTATCACACTCTGATACAGGGCATATCACACTCTGATATATTTGGGGTATTCACACTGAACTCGCTAGTTAGTTATTTGGTTAGTAAAGGGTGATTTTTTAAGAGCTTGATAACTTTTTTTTTAAAAAAAACGCATAAAATTTGCAAAATCTCATCGGTTCTTTATTTAAAACGTTAGATTGGTCCATGACATTTACTTTTTGAAGATAATTTCATTTAAATGTTGACCGCGGCTGCGTCTTAGGTGGTCCATTCGGAAAGTCCAATTTTGGGCAACTTTTTCGAGCATTTCGGCCGGAATAGCCCGAATTTCTTCGGTAATGTTGTCTTCCAAAGCTGGAATAGTTGCTGGCTTATTTCTGTAGACTTTAGACTTGACGTAGCCCCACAAAAAATAGTCTAAAGGCGTCAAATCGCATGATCTTGGTGGCCAACTTACCGGTCCATTTCTTGAGATTAATTGTTCTCCGAAGTTTTCCCTCAAAATGGCCATAGAATCGCGAGCTGTGTGGCATGTAGCGCCATCTTGTTGAAACCACATGTCAACCAAGTTCAGTTCTTCCATTTTTGGCAACAAAAAGTTTGTTAGCATCGAACGATAGCGATCGCCATTCACCGTAACGTTGCGTCCAACAGCATCTTTGAAAAAATACGGTCCAATGATTCCACCAGCGTACAAACCACACCAAACAGTGCATTTTTCGGGATGCATGGCCAGTTCTTGAACGGCTTCTGGTTGCTCTTCACTCCAAATGCGGCAATTTTGCTTATTTACGTAGCCATTCAACCAGAAATGAGCCTCATCGCTGAACAAAATTTGTCGGTGAAAAAGTTGCCCAAAATTGGACTTTCCGAATGGACCACCTAAGACGCAGCCGCGGTCAACATTTAAATGAAATTTTCTTCAAAAAGTAAATGTCATGGACCAATCTAACGTTTCAAATAACGAACCGATGAGATTTTGCAAATTTTATGCGTTTTTTTTAAAAAAAAAGTTATCAAGCTCTTAAAAAATCACCCTTTAGTTACTTCGTTAAATTTGTTAACTGTGAACACACCCTTATGTTTAATCTCGTAAGCCTGGTAGTCGTTATTTGATTTGGCTTTTCGTAAATTACAATTGCTAATAATTTATAAATAAAAAGAGAAAAATGCTAAAACGGGGGCAAAATCTTAAATAATTCAACATTTGATTGCAGACGCTATGCAGCAAATTTCGGTTATTGAGGGTAAAGAATAAAATCTAGTGAAATAAAAATTATAATAATTTTTTACGGATTGATAGATGTATGCAGTGAAGACGAAGACCTAGTCGAGGATACTTTGGATGACCTTTATGATGATTTGTACGCTGTCATGAATTGCCGCAGAGGTGTGGACAATTTGGTTCTGAAATCAATTCATTGGCGAGAGAATATTTTGACAACAATGGATGAAAATCGTTTTCGCCAAATGATGCGACTTGACAGATCGCAATTTGCTCATCTCTTATCACTTCTATCTAACAACGAGGTATTTACCAAATGCACGGGCAAGTAGTTTCCAACAGATCTACAACTCGCTAAAGTTCTATTCAGATTGGGTTTTTATGGCGAGAGTGCATCGATTTCCAAAATTGCTTCAATTTTTGGAGTTGGTGACGATGGAACGTTAACTAAAATAACTCGTCGAATTTTTCGTACTTTTTTAAAACTATTGCCGCAATATGTGTATTAGCCAGATTCTATGGAACGTACTGAAATGGTACGCAAAACTTTCAATGAATTACCATTTTGCATTGGATTCGTTGACGGCACTGAAATAAAACTAGCCGAAGCTCCAGTTGAAAATCATGAAGCCTTTTTTTCAAGAAGTCACATATATGCTATTAAAGCTCAAATGGTTTGCGACTATAAACTAAGAATTCGTGATGTTGTGGTAGGATATAGTGGTTGTATTCATGATGCAAAAATTTTTAAGAATAGTTCGCTTTACAAGCACCAGAAAAGGCATTTATCGGGGCAGGAATGGATTGCAGGTGATTCTGCATATCCTTTGAACAATATTGTTATAACACCTTATAGAACTAATTCTCAACATCTGGATCCACAAAAAAGGAAGCAATTTAACAAGCAACATAGTAAGTACCGTGTCAGAATTGAGCACTGTTTCGGCATATTGAAAGAGCGATTTTGCAATCTGAAAGAACAGAGAATGAGAATGCACAACGAAGATAGCCAACAATTCTGCAACGAGTGGTTTTTGGTATGCTACATAATATTCTGCTTAATAGCTCTGAAATAGAAGACTTCCAAGCATCATTCCTTCACGAGAATGTAGTTGATGAGGATGTGCATGAATCAAGCCAAAATAACATTGAAATGAAAAGTCAGTGGTTATATAATATTATGTTTCCATAAGCTTTATCAAAAAACTTAAAATTAAATTCATTTAATTAAAAAATAATAAGTTAATAATAAAATAAAATAGTTCTTCAAGAACTTTTGAGATCAAAGTTTTATTAACGCCAGTCTGTCTTTTTGCTCTAGCTCTAGTTTTTTTATTTCGAAGTCTTTGCTTATGTTCTCCGCATCCAACTCCAATCTTCTCTTCTCCAACTCTAGCTTTTCCTGCTCTATGTCGAGGCGTTTTTCTAGAAATAAATCCCTTCTTTTTTGGATTTCTGCCAGCTTACTTAAGCCATTTCTTGGCATGCGTGTTTTTAATTTTTGCTCAATTGCACGAGAAGGAGCTGGACTTGTTGTTGGTCTGCTTTCAACCGCTTCTTGCGTAGGTACCACCGTATCAACTACGGGAGATAGTGATGACGACGATTGATACTCCATAGTACAATCCAGCATTGGATACTCCACAGTATAATCCAACATGGATGGATCTTCGTCGCAGTCGACCAAAATCATGTCATTTGAACTATAGCTTGGAGTGGCTAAATGTGGAAGACTCCACCACAATACTTGCATTTGACTTTTGAGAAAAAAGTTCACACAGGCGGTCATAATATGGGCACATTTTTCGAAGTTTTTCTTAAGAAAAAAAAAAATTTAACCACAAAAAATTTAACAAAAATTTAATTGCAAAACTATCAATTCAATTGTGATTTAACAAATTACCTTTAACTGTGGTGCAACCATCCTCATTATCAAGGCCGGCACCTGTTGACTTGCGCCATTCCTCTGCTCTGTTAAAGCTATGCTAAAGATAGCATACTTTGCAGCGTACCATTTCGCAGGATGCGTCTATTTTCGTTTTTTCTATTAGCTTTTTATAGTAAAGTTGAGCAGTTGACTTTTGAAAAAAGTTAACTGAGGTGAGATTTTTAAATAAACAAATTGCAGTAAGTTAACACATACTTCAATATCTACGTTCTCAAATAAATAGTTCAGCAACAAACTGTGCTCCTCCTCATTCCATTATTTTGTGGCTTGTCGCGCTTGCGGATTTTCTTTTGCCCCTCCACTGAAAATACAAATTAGCATATGTATAGCAAATAAAAAATCAATAGAGAATTACATGCATTTAATTATGGAATACTTACTTTTCAACAAAAACTTAAATTTAATTACAAGTATGCAATAGCTTGTATTTTACCAACTAACGAAAACTTTATCAGGGTTACTTAGTTGTTACTTTGTTACTCGGTATTTCGATAGTTCGATAATTTTACAAAAACAAAGTGCATGTAAAAAAATAACAAGTAACAACTAACAAACTAACGAGTTCGGTGTGAATACCACTATTGCTGTAAGACCAATTGGTCTGAGTGTGAGGTCGAGATGCAAAATAGATAGGACGAATGAAAGCATGGCAGCGTCACGTATTATTTTAGACGTGATGTTATGTTTTTAGGTGTTCGTACAAACTTTTGTTTCAGCTTGAGCCTAGGCTTCCTATTGACTGCGTATGGTTCGTTCAATGCATTCTTGCGTTAAAGAAACGTGAGAGTGAGAGTTTATGTGTTATTGCCCACAAGTTTGCTCGGACCAAGGGCCTTAAAACAGGTACCTCGGAAAGTCAGTGACCTCTGGTATATACTTCGCTGACTTTGACTTTAAGGGTTGGTCCTTAGCAGAGCTTTGTGGTGGTTGTAGGGTAATGCCTCTATCGGGGGCAAAGCTACCTAGCTCGTTGTGTGAATTGCATTCTCAACTTGAGTAATTGTAAGTTATTTTGTTGAATCATAGCCCCTCATTAATAATTTATTTATTGTAAAAATATGATTGAGAGGATGATTTAGGCACATTCATGTAAAAAGTTTGCATTCAAAACATGTAATAATGTACTAAAAATTTTTAATGAGTAAATTATATATGTACTCTGAACTGTACTCATAACACAAAATTGTTTGCAACACATGCGATGAGCACAGTACACAAATGTTTGTAGTGAGTCCATAGGTGTTTCCCTCTGTGAGTGTCAAATGGGAATAAATCTATTAACCATCAATAAAATAGAATGTCATTTACAAAAAAATTGTAAGCCTGACATAAATTATTACACAATTTAATCTTTTTGTACATATGCTCATGTTAGTCTATTCGCAGAATACTCCTTAAGATAATTTGTTGCAAAAACTACTACGAACTGTTTTGAAAACAGCTCATTCAAAATCAAATCAATCTTTTCTGTATATCATTTGAAGAACATCAATTCAAAATGAATACTATATCATATGAAGAGCACACTTCAACTTGAAACTTGTATCAAAAGTAGCTTCAAGTAACATTTAACCTTGAAGATTGATGTCTTGCCAAATCTTATCGCTGTTTAATTATCGAATATCAAAATAATACAAGCCCATTTTTATATTAAATATGTTTGCAACTGCAGATTTTTATTGTTTTTACTAGCTACGAGTATCCAAGTCTAGGTGGGCAACAACATAAAGTTGCTAACGTCATTTGTAGCATTTGTTGAGAGTGTGGGAGCGAGATTTTTATTTGAACAGTGTTGGTTGTTTCGTGTTTTTTGCTGCTATTTTTCTATTTTTTTTCTTTTAATTTAATTAACTGCTATTGTGGTAGATCATGTTTCATGAGAATATGGATTTATTTTTTTAACCTGGACCCACTTTTTATGCTATAGCTATGTTAACGTTGTTGTCATCATTGATATATTAACTCAGTCATTGAGTGAAGTGATCGCTGCTGACAGCATAAGAGATGGCAAAAGAAAAAAACAAACAAACGAAGGAAATACGCTAATTTTAACAGATTTGCTTGTGGGTTGATAAGAAAGGTAGTTTGTTAATATCTAAATTAAGCAAAAATTTAAAAAAAAAAAAAATTACAAAATTAATAAATGAATGACTTAATAAAATACAAAAGAAATTAATAAATTTCTTTTGTATTAATAATTTGCTTCATTTATTATTAACATCTAAATTAAGCAAAATTTATTATTTAAAAAAAAATTTAAAAAAAAAATGCATACAAATTTATTAAATGAACAAATTAAAAAAATTAAACATTTTGAAAGTATATCATTTTAATTTTTGGCAAATTTGGCTTACAGTGAACGCAACTTTTATAGTCCTAAAGAGTGGTATATTTTGTAAATATAACATAGTTTTGAAATACCTTTCATGTTTGTACTTTTTTCATTGAACAAAACACAAACGCATGTTTGGAAAGAAATATATAACTTAGAAAATATTGAAATTTTGTCCATTACCCATGACGAAACTTCTTGAGGGTTCGTACCTTCCGCTTATTTCTATTTCCAAACAATCTCTGTTAGTCATTCACTTATAAAATATCTAATGACTATAACATAGCTTACTTACGCTAATGAAGTCATAATTATATTAAATAACGATCTGCAACACGTTCTCGACAACAAGCACACCAGCAATTAACAACACGCCGTTCTGCAAACAACAATTAAGCCAATTTAGCACGATATCTTTAAGCAACAACAGCAGCAGCGGCAGTAACAGCAACAATTGCGGCGAATTAGGCGTCAAAATAGCAATGCTGCTGCTTAGGTATGAGTGTGTGTGTGTGTGCTGGCTAGTGTTGCCATATATCCCGTATATTACATGATATTTGATATATCCCGACAGGACACGGTTTGTGTCCTCTTTTCAATAATTTTAATTTATCTGTGTCGGCAAGGAAGGAGAGCATTTTAAATATTAAAATCACTGTTTAGATTGGATTTGAAAAAACACTTAATTTTCAAGCTACAATAATAGCAACTTGCGTACTAGTGTATTTTGTTGCGATGAATACAATGATAGGAATAACTCAACTTTGTCCTTACTCGATTTTAGCGATTATTCCTTGTCGACACAGAAACTTCAATGATATTAATAAGTGAATATGCAAATATGAACTGATATTTTCGGAAAAATAGTCAAAGCGAACCATCATTAAGCAGTACAACAAAGTTTCATTCTTATTATTTTATTCGTAAAATCAATAAACATGAAAATATGACATTTCAAAAGTGATTTCACAACTGAAAAAAAATGTTTAAAAACAAATTTTTTTGTTTTTTTTTAATTATCATTTATCTTACATTTCACACACGATCTTTAAAAGTTACACAACTCAAAATTTTAAAATTTTCAGGAGAGGCAAAAAACTATTTCTTTTTTCAAAGCAACTTCATACAAAAGAAGGACATAAAATAATTTTGTAAAAATTAAAGAGCAATCAGATTAAAACAAAATTTTAACAGTCGATGGAGATGAGAAATATGAATTGGTTTATATTAAAAAGTCAAAATTGAAGAGGGTGTGCGATATATAAATTTAGTAAGATACAGAAAAATCTTTTAGATCTATAAAATTATTCCTATGAGAAAAATTAGAAATTTTTCAAATTTCACTTGCCATAAATTACTAAAATTTTAACGCAAATTTGAATCTCTGTGTTTGAAAACAATTTTTATTATATATTAAAATTTTAACGAAAACAAGCCCAAACTTTTTTCAATTCACCCAAATCATGCCATAGAGAAACAACAAATAATTTGTAAAATAAAGTTTTAAAAAAATTCTTAAAAACCATGGAATTAATTTGAAAAATTTGTATAATTTATTATTTCTTCTATTGATCGTCCTTCCAATCGTTCATTTTCACCAGACATAGTAATTTTGAAGATTTTTTTCGGAAAAAATACAAAAGTGGTAAAAAACTCCATCCTAAAATTTTCTTCAAAAATGTATTTTGATGATGAAAAAAAAATCGATTGACATCACACTCAAGTACTGATCAGTTTGTGGTGAATTTTGAGCCGAAATGTGAAAAAAGTGATTTTTGTATAATTTTCAGACTTCTACACTCTAAACCGAGTCCCAAAACAAAAGATTTCATCCTGGATTTTTGATATATGATAGGTTATGAAAAATAAATGATTTGGTATCTTAATTTCAAAATTGCTTTTAATCGCTCTTCATATAGCCTGGAAGTAAAATAGTCAGATGATGAAAATATCATGAATGGAAAAAGGAAACATGTTGAAAATAAGTGGTCTTAATTAACGACTGCACATTTGATCTAACCAGGGTTACCTCAGGTCTTCCGCAAGAAAGTCACTTCAGCTCATAACTGTTCTTTTTATTCATCACTGACCTCCCGCAAGTTCAACAACCCGTACACTATAAAGTTTCTATAAACATCTCTGGTTAGACCTCACCTTGATGACTGTCTTATTATTTGGACCCCTTCTACTCACTTGCATTTTGAAAGAATTGAAAAATTTAGGCCTCACCTTGAGGACTGTTTCATTATTTCTGTGTGGACAAGGAATAACAGCTAAAGTCGAGTTAGGACAAAGTGAGGTTATTACTTTCATTAAATATTTGAGGCCATCAAATCTAAACAGCAAAAGTCAGGGAACTCTGATATTAGGAAGCAATTTTAATCTAAAAAATGCTCTTCCGAAATTTTGAAAATGAGTTTAGCTGTTATTCCTTGTCGACACAGATTTGGACCCCTTCTACTCACCTGCATTTTGAAAGAATTGAAAAAATTCAGAGAAAATTCACAAGATTTATGTCTCGAGACGGTTTCGGTGTCAGTTTAATTTTCATGAAACTCTTCTAACCAAAGTCTTCCCTTAATTGATATATTTAAGACGGGGTCTCGTGAGTGCCCCCTATACAATGTCCTCATGAGCCTGGATGCGTTATCCACTCTCTTCCACCCTATTACTTAGTGAAATTATTTACAAAACTGTTATCATAAGTTACAAATTATATTCTATACTGTATATTTTCTTATTTCTTTTGATCTTATTTAATGTAAATAATTTTATTTTATTCTTATTTAGTTTTTACTAAAGCCTCTTCCCAAGAATAACAAATGTTAAGTAGTCTGTAAGAGTCGAAGTCTCTGAATTTGCACCCAATAAGCCAATAGTGTAACTTTGAAGATATTTTTTTTTTGTAAAAACAACTAATAAGTAAGATTCAAAGAATGTTGAAAACAAAAAAAAAGGAAGAAATTATACAATTCCGCCGATAACAGTGAGCATTGCAAAAAAGTTATTATTAAAAAAAAAGAAAATTTCCAGAAAATTTTCTTTTGACTGGCTTGATA
Organism: Tetanocera ferruginea; assembly: GCA_958299015.1. Taxonomy (NCBI): domain Eukaryota; kingdom Metazoa; phylum Arthropoda; class Insecta; order Diptera; family Sciomyzidae; genus Tetanocera; species Tetanocera ferruginea. Next base: position 81,522,921 of record OY282644.1, on the reverse strand, counting down.
AAAAAAAAAAAACAAAACTCTTAGACGCTAGTCAACTTGTGATAGAAACCAAACAAACTTCTATAAAAATCTGGGATAAAAAATCATTTCCGATTTTGCTTGAAATGTCAAATTTCTTGTGAACATTTTGATAACTCTTTTTTTTAATGAGTATTGGTTGTTTTCTAAATAGTTTTCAATTTATTCATTTGTTCCATCAAAATTTTTAAAATTCCGTTTTTTTTTAAGAAATCCCACATTTGACCCTTGGCGCTAAAAAAAATCTGGCAACACTACCGTTAGCATGCAGCTTAACTGCAGCGCTGCGACTTGGTCTATATCGGACGCGTCATTTTTACCGGCAGCAGCTGCTTAAAAATGCTTGTTGCATGTTATTGTTAGAAGTTTTTCAAGCGTATCGTTGGACAAGCCAAGTTAGACGAGCATCTTTGAGACGGAAGTGAGAGGTTTTTTTTTTTTTTGCCAACTCTATGATCTTGCGAAATTTTTGTTTTCAACTAGCTTTGAAATTTTTTTAAAATTTTTTTCAAATTGTTGAGAATTGGAACAAACAAATTTTTATTATTTATTTAATAGAAAGAAACAAACCGAGTTCATGGATTTCTTTAGAAAAAACTTTTTGTTGTTCAGTTTTAAAGTTATTTCTCAACAGCCTTACAGTCTTTTTATACCCTAAACCTGAAAGGTCAGGGTATATTAACTTTGTGCAAACGTTTGTAACGCATAGAACGAAGCGAGTCCGGTATAGAAAAGAATATATATTCTTGATCAGCGTCACCACGTGAGTCGAGCTATTCATATCCGTGCGTCCGTCCGTCTGTCCGTCTGTTTGTTGTCCGTATACACAGGATAAGAAGAAAGAGTTGAGATAATTGGATGAAACTTTGTACACATGGTCACATAGACCCAAGGATCCGCACTATTGAATATTTTTGGAATCCGCTCACGGATACGCCTATCTCCATACAAAGCAAAAATTGAAAACTGCATAAATAAGCTCATAATTTACCTACAACAATAAAATTTGGTGTGTACGTGTTTGGTATCAACACAACGATGTTTTCGAAAAATGGGTGTCGTCCGCCTACCTCCCATACAACCAAAAAATTGAAAACGCAATAAATAAGCCTCTGTTTAACCTACAGAGATAAAATTTGGCAGGTATAATACTTATGACCAACCAAAAATGGTTTTGAAAAATGGACATCATCCGCCCACGGACACGCCCACCTCCCATACAACCCAAAAATTGAAAACTGCATAACTCAGCTCATAATTAGCCTACAACAATTAAATTTGATATGTGTGTGTTCTATATCAACACAAAGATGTTTTTGAAAAATGGACGTCATCCGCTTACGGGCACGCCCACCTCCCATACAACCCAAAAATTGAAAACGCAATAAATAAAGTTATGTTTGTCATAGAGAAATTAAATTTGGTATGTATGTATTTTATACCAAAACTAAGGTGTGTTAAAAAATTGGGAGTAATCCGTCCATGAACACGTCCATCTCCCATAGCGAAAGCACAATAAAGGCATTAACTGTGAGCTACAGGAATAAAACTTGGTATGTGTAAATTTTTCATCTACATATAAATGCATAAAAATAAAGGCTTCATCCGCCCACGGACACGCCCATTTACAATAAAATTTATTTTGTTTTTGAAAAAGTGGGTTTAGGGTATTTCATAGTCGGCCTAGACCGACTTTAGACTTTCTTTACTTGTTTTTCGATTTATTTTGATTTTTATTTGTTTTTTTTTTCAATATTATTACAAATTATTATTTTTGCTGCAAACATTAAACTCAGCCTCCCATAAAGGTCAATGCACTGTTTCAGTCGATGTTGTTGTTGTTGTTGTTGTTGTGCATATTTACCGGAAACATTTACAATTTTAATCTTAGTTTTCAAATCTGATTTCATGCGAATTTTAGCTGGCAGCAGCTCTTAACTTATTTCATATATTTTTCTTTATATAATCGTACAGCTAAGTACGTGCCTTTGCCAGCAGAGGTCAATTGCGTAGCATAACATCTTTAAAGAAGCTATTTAGTTAGTTAATTTCATGAAAAAAGCTTGGCAACATTTTACTTTTTTTGGCCAGCAACAGTTTCTCTGCATTTTATATTGTTGCAGTTTATTGAATTTTGACTGCTGACTTATTTGTGGCCAATGAAAGAGAGATAGAGAGAGAGAGAGAAAAACAATAACTAAACAAGTTACCAAATACGTGCTCAAAATTGTTTGTAGCTTTGATTTTTTCAAAGTTATTTTAAGCATTTACTTTCTAACACTTTGTTAAAAAAAAAACCAAAAATTAATGCGCAATAAATAATTGCAATTTGGGGAGGTTGCCTTTGTGAACAGCAGCAGCAGCAGCGACAACTTTAAAACTACAGCAATTGCACAAAAAAAATTTCCATATTTTAATGCAAATTTTTACTTCCTAAACTTGAGAAATTATCACAACTTGTTGCAAATTTAAACATTTTATGAAAGGCACAAAAATATGCATGCTTTGCAGTGCTGCCAGCTTGATGTTAATGTAATGCTACAGAAATGCCGCAACAACAACAATAACATGACTCTGCTGTCAAAGCCTTGACAAACGAGACAAGAAACAGACATATGAGACACAATGACGAACAGACATTTGGAGTTGGTCGCTTTGACCAACATACTCAGTTGCAGAGAGATAATCAACAACAGCAACAACTGCAATAACAACATAAACAACATCAACAACAAACAGCAACAACTACAAAATGATAACAACTTCCCGAAAATGCAAAAGAAGATCAAACAAAAAAAAAAAGCTAAAAAAAATATATTATTTAACATCTAACCAACAACCATCGGAGTTATAGCCAAATATAACAACAATCAGCGCAGAAATGCCTTTTTCGCCTAAAATCAGTTTTATTGCAATTTCTGGCTTGTGCTCTGTGTTCCATGCAACAAAATTCAAGCAAACATATGTATGTCTGAAGACAGCAACATGCAATATTGCTGTTGTCATTGTGCTTGTTGCTGCTGCTGCTGCTCTGACAGTGACTCTGGACAACTTGTCATTCCCTCCAACCATCCAACCATTCCTTCCTAGCTTGCTGCATGTCATCAAGTCATGCTGCATAAATTCAATAAATAAAATTCCCAAACAAAACCATGCAGTTGTACTTAATAAAAAAAAAAAACAAAATAGCAACAACAACCATAAACTTAATGATAAAAGCAATAAAAGATTTTTTGCCTAACATTTCCTAACAATTGTCACTAGCAACAGTGCACAACACACTCCACACTCCCACATTGGCATTACGTACACTCACATACATACACAAACACACATTAGCACAATATGTTAAGCATGCTTCTTCTGCAATAAATATATTGTTTTGCTTCCTCTTGCAGTTGTTTTTGTTTTTTTCTACTATCTTACAACAACCTGTAGTACTCAGCTTTTGTTCGTCTTTTCTTCCTTTTCTTTGAAATATGCAGACACACTGGCAGACATCATCAACACGCCCGTCGTCGTCTATGCCATTTGATGAAATTCTTCTCTATCGTCTCTGATTATGTCTATCATTATGGCATATTTTCTATATAGTATACTCTTGCCTACTGCTACCACTTTACTATTATTAAAGTTATTTTTTTTATATTCACTACACGCTGTTGTTCATTTTGAATATCTTGTGTGTTGAGATGAGGCGAGCAGCTCTGCATCTTCGTCATTGTCTTTAAAGTTTGAATCAGACTTTAAATAATTCAAACATTTTCAAATAAATGCTTTTTCAGACATGCTACAGACTGGCCTGAGAGATAAGCTGCCTCATTCATTTGGGAGTAATGTATACTATTCTACAATCTGAGTTGACAATAACACAGACTGATATTAAGAAGTATCACTCATTGTCTCATATCACTCATATTCATATTCATATTCATATTCATATGCATATTCATATTCATATTCATATTCATATTCATATTCATATTCATATTCATATTCATATTCATATTCATATTTATATTTATATTTATATTCATATTCATATTCATATTCATATTCATATTCATATTCATATTCATATTCATATTCATATTCATATTCATATTCATATTCATATTCATATTCATATTCATATTCATATTCATATTCATATTCATATTCATATTCATATTCATATTCATATTCATATTCATATTCATATTCATATTCATATTCATATTCATATTCATATTCATATTCATATTCATATTCATATTCATATTCATATTCATATTCATATTCATATTCATATTCATATTCATATTCATATTCATATTCATATTCATATTCATATTCATATTCATATTCATATTCATATTCATATTCATATTCATATTCATATTCATATTCATATTCATATTCATATTCATATTCATATTCATATTCATATTCATATTCATATTCATATTCATATTCATATTCATATTCATATTCATATTCATATTCATATTCATATTCATATTCATATTCATATTCATATTCATATTCATATTCATATTCATATTCATATTCATATTCATATTCATATTCATATTCATATTCATATTCATATTCATATTCATATTCATATTCATATTCATATTCATATTCATATTCATATTCATATTCATATTCATATTCATATTCATATTCATATTCATATTCATATTCATATTCATATTCATATTCATATTCATATTCATATTCATATTCATATTCATATTCATATTCATATTCATATTCATATTCATATTCATATTCATATTCATATTCATATTCATATTCATATTCATATTCATATTCATATTCATATTCATATTCATATTCATATTCATATTCATATTCATATTCATATTCATATTCATATTCATATTCATATTCATATTCATATTCATATTCATATTCATATTCATATTCATATTCATATTCATATTCATATTCATATTCATATTCATATTCATATTCATATTCATATTCATATTCATATTCATATTCATATTCATATTCATATTCATATTCATATTCATATTCATATTCATATTCATATTCATATTCATATTCATATTCATATTCATATTCATATTCATATTCATATTCATATTCATATTCATATTCATATTCATATTCATATTCATATTCATATTCATATTCATATTCATATTCATATTCATATTCATATTCATATTCATATTCATATTCATATTCATATTCATATTCATATTCATATTCATATTCATATTCATATTCATATTCATATTCATATTCATATTCATATTCATATTCATATTCATATTCATATTCATATTCATATTCATATTCATATTCATATTCATATTCATATTCATATTCATATTCATATTCATATTCATATTCATATTCATATTCATATTCATATTCATATTCATATTCATATTCATATTCATATTCATATTCATATTCATATTCATATTCATATTCATATTCATATTCATATTCATATTCATATTCATATTCATATTCATATTCATATTCATATTCATATTCATATTCATATTCATATTCATATTCATATTCATATTCATATTCATATTCATATTCATATTCATATTCATATTCATATTCATATTCATATTCATATTCATATTCATATTCATATTCATATTCATATTCATATTCATATTCATATTCATATTCATATTCATATTCATATTCATATTCATATTCATATTCATATTCATATTCATATTCATATTCATATTCATATTCATATTCATATTCATATTCATATTCATATTCATATTCATATTCATATTCATATTCTTATTCATATTCTTATTCATATTCTTATTTATATTCATATTCATATTCATATTCATATTCATATTCATATTCATATTCATATTCATATTCATATTCATATTCATATTCATATTCATATTCATATTCATATTCATATTCATATTCATATTCATATTCATATTCATATTCATATTCATATTCATATTCATATTCATATTCATATTCATATTCATATTCATATTCATATTCATATTCATATTCATATTCATATTCATATTCATATTCATATTCATATTCATATTCATATTCATATTCATATTCATATTCATATTCATATTCATATTCATATTCATATTCATATTCATATTCATATTCATATTCATATTCATATTCATATTCATATTCATATTCATATTCATATTCATATTCATATTCATATTCATATTCATATTCATATTCATATTCATATTCATATTCATATTCATATTCATATTCATATTCATATTCATATTCATATTCATATTCATATTCATATTCATATTCATATTCATATTCATATTCATATTCATATTCATATTCATATTCATATTCATATTCATATTCATATTCATATTCATATTCATATTCATATTCATATTCATATTCATATTCATATTCATATTCATATTCATATTCATATTCATATTCATATTCATATTCATATTCATATTCATATTCATATTCATATTCATATTCATATTCATATTCATATTCATATTCATATTCATATTCATATTCATATTCATATTCATATTCATATTCATATTCATATTCATATTCATATTCATATTCATATTCATATTCATATTCATATTCATATTCATATTCATATTCATATTCATATTCATATTCATATTCATATTCATATTCATATTCATATTCATATTCATATTCATATTCATATTCATATTCATATTCATATTCATATTCATATTCATATTCATATTCATATTCATATTCATATTCATATTCATATTCATATTCATATTCATATTCATATTCATATTCATATTCATATTCATATTCATATTCATATTCATATTCATATTCATATTCATATTCATATTCATATTCATATTCATATTCATATTCATATTCATATTCATATTCATATTCATATTCATATTCATATTCATATTCATATTCATATTCATATTCATATTCATATTCATATTCATATTCATATTCATATTCATATTCATATTCATATTCATATTCATATTCATATTCATATTCATATTCATATTCATATTCATATTCATATTCATATTCATATTCATATTCATATTCATATTCATATTCACATTCAGCGAGCTATTCAGAAATATCTTCAAATACTATTTTTGAAGATATCGCTTCAAGTCTAAATGACCCCCAAAAAGTCAAAAAGTCTCTTTAGATGTTAAGACACTACACAATACATGAACAGTATCGAAAATATTTTTTAAACTCTAATCATATTTACAGAAATCATCCAGAATGTATTGTTGAATAACTTATGCTATACAAGAATTTCCAAAAATAATCAATTATTTGAATAATTTCAATTCTTATCGACAACTGCACAGCGCACTCCAGGCATGTGGAAACTAAACTAAACAATATTGAAATTAAATTTTTTCCTGCAAATACGACGTCAGCATTTTAGCCGATGGATCTAGGAATAAGCAAAAACCTAAAGCACCACTAAAGAAAAAGCATTCTTATGCGAACTCTCGACAACATGGAGACAACTAGTCCTGCCGTAACCATAACTCTATTAGATGCTAGACTTAGAACTTAATAGGGCCTGGGATTCAAATGTTTCTCAGATTATCATTTTGACTTGCTTTAGAAAAGCTGTTTTTCTTAAAAGCTCTACGATTGACAGTTCACAACATTGGCAAGAGAAGGACTATTGCACCCTCGCAGAATTACAACAAATTTCGACATATTGTGAGAGAATTTCCAATGAAATTTCGTGGGATGACTATATAATCATCGACGAGGATGTCTGCGTGACAGATTACTTAACAGATGAGGAGATTGCAGGAGAAGTTATTCAAAAGCGAGTTGAAAATTCGCAAGTTAAGTATGGCTCATTTTACAGTATTCAAGAAGGTTCTTATAAATTTTATGATTACATGAAAGTGATGAATCTGATGATAATGCTGAAGTTGAAGATATTTTACCTTTCAACAACAATTTCCGAAGGAATTCACTTCGCAGAACGGGTCCGAACATTTATTGAATCCAGAAGCGATGTGCAAGAGAATATTCAAAAATCAATAAACATAATCGAAAACTTTAGGCTTAAAGAAAAATATATGCTTAAAATACAGAAAAAAAATTACTGAATTCTTTTACAAACTTACTTACTTACTTACTTAGGTGGCCATGACAACCCGTTGACGGGTTACGGCCGACTTCATTAGCTCTCGCCAGGCGTCTCTGCTTAGCGTGCGCCGTCTCCAACTTCAAGTTCAAGTTCAAGTCAAGTTCAAGTTCAAGTTCAAGTTCAAGTTCAAGTTCAAGTTCAAGTTCAAGTTCAAGTTCAAGTTCAAGTTCAAGTTCAAGTTCAAGTTCAAGTTCAAGTTCAAGTTCAAGTTCAAGTTCAAGTTCAAGTTCAAGTTCAAGTTCAAGTTCAAGTTCAAGTTCAAGTTCAAGTTCAAGTTCAAGTTCAAGTTCAAGTTCAAGTTCAAGTTCAAGTTCAAGTTCAAGTTCAAGTTCAAGTTCAAGTTCAAGTTCAAGTTCAAGTTCAAGTTCAAGTTCAAGTTCAAGTTCAAGTTCAAGTTCAAGTTCAAGTTCAAGTTCAAGTTCAAGTTCAAGTTCAAGTTCAAGTTCAAGTTCAAGTTCAAGTTCAAGTTCAAGTTCAAGTTCAAGTTCAAGTTCAAGTTCAAGTTCAAGTTCAAGTTCAAGTTCAAGTTCAAGTTCAAGTTCAAGTTTAAGTTCAAGTTCAAGTTCAAGTTCAAGTTCAAGTTCAAGTTCAAGTCAAGTCAATTCAAAGTCAAAGTCAAAGTCAAAGTCAAAGTCAAGTCAAGTCAAGTCACGTCAAGTAAGTCAAGTCAAGTCAAGGCAAGGCGCAACAAGTCAAGTCAAGTCCAGTCCAGTCAAGTCCAGTCAAATCAAGTCAAGTCAAGTCATGTCAAGGCAAGTCGTGTCGAGTGGAGTCTAGATACTACTTCCAGGTTTTGGGAATAGATACTACTTTCATTTCTCCGAAGCCTATTTAAGGCACTTTTTTCTTTGAATTTTTTTTATATATGTAGATATGTATATGATAAAAGATAGCATTTAAAAATAATTTGTTTTTTATTTCTTATAAAATAAATTTATAAAAATAAATAATAGTGATAAATATATATAACCACCTTTTTTCACTTGAAACTTATGTACTATTTTCAGCAATAACTTAGACACTTAGCAATTTTGAAAATGCTTCTGAACTTCAGTGAATGTGAAGTATTAATCGATTAAAGATAAAAGAATTAATCGATATTTTTTAAGACAACAACTTGATATTATTTTATAATGTTAAACCTTAGTGCAGACCGGTCAGTTTGGTTTTTTTTTCTTCAACGCCATCCTGTTATGACAGCTCTAATCAATCTGCTCATGTGTCGTCGCTTTTACAAGACATTTTGTGTAAAATTATCGTTAATAGTTAGCGAAAGTTACATCAAATTGTTTTACTAAATGATAAAATTGTCTAAATCTTATTATATTTTAGTTAAATACCTAGTGTTGTGTTGAGTATTTTAAATGAAATTTAATATTTTATAAACTTAAATGTCATAAATCAACACCAACTGTCGTCATCAATGTCCACAACTATGTTTTTTTTTATTGACCAACATATCAAAAAAGCAGTTATTTGAGTAAAAGTTTTAAATAAATAGTTGGTTATTTATACTAGTTGAAGATAAATCTTCAATCTTAAATTACATTGTATCGACAATTATTTGCATTAATAGAGTTGTTAAAAAGATGCAGCGGGTATGCATGGGCTATAGCGGTATTAAAGAGAGAAAATACAGCACTGAGGCGCAGCTGCCAAAATAGTGACAGTTGGCCACACGGAAAAATGACACCTAGTCATTAACTTTTTATCATGTTAGTGATGAACATTGTTGTATTGTTGGTGTTGATGATGATGTTCCAACCATGTGTAGATGTCGTTGTTTTTTTTTTTTTAAATGAATAAAGCTTTTTTGGTTGAAGTTCACGCTTATGCCTTGACATGTCAAACCATAGCTTAGCATTGCTGATGACGTTTGTGTTTGTCGGCATTTTGGTTGGATTTAACTAACGTCAGTCAGTTGGTTGTTCGTCTTAGCAGAGAACGGCTTTATGCTTGATTTTGACTAGCTATTTTTGCTGTTTTTCCAACCCATTCGAGCTGAATTAAGAGGCGGACAGTGTTAAATCTGATACAATAATAATTATAGAGTTAGTTTTGCTGTAGATGGCAAGTTGCAAGACACCTGTAGAAGGTGTAGATGATGTCTTCATAAAATTTTGAAGTATTTGAAAATCGTAGTTGAACATGTTTTTTATTGGTCACATGGTCTTAAAAATCAAACAAATTTGTTGCGTTACTTATATATAAGCCGGCATTTAAAAAAACAACAATTTAATAATTTTTTATTTTTGCTTGCTTTTCTCAAGCGTTTAATGCTTATAAACGGTGAGAATTAAGCTTTATAGTCATATTAAAATGCCAACTCGTGCTGCCAATTTTAGTGACATGAGCAGATACAATATCTCTGCCATTCCGTGTTTATTGTTGTGGGCTATAATTCTCAAATTTTCGCATTTATCACACGATTGTAACTAATTAACTCGTTTAAATCTTTGGCGTAGCTGGCACTTTTAAATGGCGGCGTCTAGCCAAATGTTGCTCACAATCCCCCTCAACATCCCCCTGTATTCTTTTCAGATATGCCACCAGAGCTTCAAGAAAATACAAAACAAACCATCAAAGAGCTATAAAATAATGCAGCCATAACAATCATAAGCTGCTTGCTGGATACGAGTAACAGCTTAAAATTTACCAAAATGCCACTTACCACTCCTTAATCTTGGCAGTTGCTCAGCTGTTGTTGTTGTTGTTGTGGTTGTTTGTTGTCAATGATCGTTGGCTGCACTTGTTGCCGCTTTTGCTGTTTTTGCAGCCAACGAACAACTGTTTTGTTGTTGGTGTTGTTGTTATGGTTGTTATTGTTGTCTCTGCCACAACAACTAATTAGTTTTATTTTTATTGCTATTATTAATGTTTTTATTGCTCTTTGTAGGCGATAATTTATTCCTGCTGAGGAGCGCCGCTTATTCTGCTCGATAAAACACAAAATTAAAAAAATTTAAAAATTTAGACTATATCAACTTGATGAGCTGGGCTGGGCTATGCTGAAAAGAGGTATAACGTATTACTGCTAATAGCTTTGAGGTTTTATTTACTAAAGAATATCATGGGAAAATCTTCAAAATGCTTCGCATCTAAAGTTTCTTTATGGGTTCATAATAATCTCCTAGGTTCATAAATTTCTTCCAATAAGAATATGTTTGACTATTAATTTTGAGAGTTTTTGTATATGTGATGTGCATGAAAATTAATGTATAATTCTACTAGCGGATGTAACCCGATGTTACTCGAGCTTGTGCCTCGAACACAGAAAAAGGACGATTTTTAAAACTGCTCTCATTTTAACATTTTGTAAATTACCAATTAAATTTTTAAACTTTTTAAATTAACATTTTGGGGGTTTGCCCCCTCCCTCCGTCAAGAGTGTTTTGTCAAATTTCCGTAAAACTGTACCTGCCGGACATGATTAAAAAAAAAGAATACATTTTCAACGTATCGATCTGACGTCTGGTTTCTGAGGAAAATGGTCACCCAGTTTGAAAGAAGTAACTTTGAGAAAAATGCGTTTAGAGTTTTTCATAGTATGCATATTTAATATGCATTTTTTCAAAATTAAAATTTCAATTTTACAAAATCTTTTTGAAATCGATTCGATTTTTGGATTGTCTTTGTTTAACTTCGGTTTTGGTCGATACTGTTCGGTTGATTTTTGTTCATCTTTATATAGCTTCTGCTCGTATTCGTTAAACTTCGCTTTATTTCGTTAGTCTTTTGTCTTGGGTTCTTGACTTTTGGTTTGACTTGGTTTTTGTCGAAAGAACTTTTAAAAGCATGGGATCTATTTTAGTAACAGTTGAATCTTCATACCAAATTGCATTGAAATCGGTCCAGGCGTTTAGAAGTTATTATGGAGTGCCACGCCCACAGACTTGCACCCACTTTTTAAAACCCCCTATGTTCTTTCTCTCTATCAAACGTACTCGGAGTCCAAATTTCAGCTCAATCTGAAAGTCGGTGCGCGAGCCTATATGGACAGACGGGTCTATGAAATAACTCCCACGAAATAAGTCCCACTTTTAAAAACGTAATAAGTCCCACCAAAAATTGCTTAAAAAAATGAAATAACTCCCACGAAATAAGTCCCACTTTTGAAAACGAAATAAGTCCCACCAAAATGAAATGATTTGTTCATCATTTATTCATCACGTCGAATAAAAATTTACTTGAAATGAAATAACTCCCACTCAAAATGAAATAACTCCCCCTTGAATAATATATTTCTTAAATGAATTAAGTCCCACTTTTTCACTGTTTAATGCGATTTCAAATAAGCAGTATTTGGCTCTTCGAAAAAAACACACGTCGAATAATATGAATAATCAAAGCAGAGGAATAATAAAGAAAAATCGTATGCAAAGCTTGCAGAAGGCTTCTTAATGGAATGGATATTACGAATTCTGATAGAGTTCCAGAATTTATTATTAATTCTTTTTTCGGTCAAGGAACGTATAGAGAACGCCTACTAGTAACAACGTTTGGATTCGTAAATGGATTAAGTACAGATCAATTGTTCTTATCATTAAGATGGAAACCGTTTCGGATGGACCATAAGATTAAAATTATCGACCTTTATAAATGGCTTGAAGATCCAGTGCATGGTAGACGGTATTGTAGTTTTAACGTGGCATTGGGATTAGTTGTATTTTGTAATGGTGATATTAGAAAACGAATTCCAATTTCCTACTAAAAATATAATAAAACACATACATACGTATAAACAAAAAAGGGAGAGCCATGAGAGATAAGGACAAAAAATTATGGTTGTCCCTTTTACGGGGTATGAAATTTAGGGATATGAAATACCTCCCTCTTTACAACACGAATTTATTCCCACTCAAAACGAAATAAGTCCCACTTAAAATAAAAACGCGTAACGACATAAGTCCCACCAATTGACGAAATAAGTCCTACTTTTAAAAACGAAATAACTCCCACTTTCACAATAGCAATTTTTGGTGGGACTTATTTCGTTTTTAAAAGTGGGACTTATTTCGTGTGAGTTATTTCATAGACCCGGACAGACAGAGGGACAAACATTTGATTTTATATATTAAGAAGAAGATTTTAATATGTACCAGTGATGATATCGGATCATTTTCGGGAGTACTTTTTTAAAAAGGCAAATAGTACTTTTTAATTGTTTCGGGTACTTTTTACTTAGTAATGATATGTGAATAAATACATAAATTAAAACAATACTTTTTAAAATTTTATTATATATATCACATACAGGAATAATAAATAATCATGCTTTCTTTCAAAACCCGTTAAATATGTATACTTGGGTGTCTCGACCTCTAAAAAAGTTGTCATTGCCACCAACTTAAAATTAACCTTCATCGTTTCTAAGACGGTTGCACATAATTTTTTTTTGCTGCAACGATAGCCAGCGATATTGAGCTAAACCATTTTGAAAAACATCCAAAACCCATGTTTTTTGTAAAAATATAAGCTCGTGTTGGTGATCGTCTGGTGACCGTGGCATGCAGGTTAAGTGTGTGGCTTAGCATGCTCGGAGCCCGGGTTCGATCCCCAGCCGCGGCGAAAAGTTTTTTCAATAAAAATTTTTCTGATCGGTCACCACCTCTCTGCAGACAATGGCAAACCTCAGAGAGTAAATAATGCCATGTAAAGCTTCTTGAGAACATGAGCCGTTCGGAGTCGGCATAAAACATGTAGGTCCAGTTCTCGGTCAATTGTGTGCAAACATTTAATAACACACACAACACAATTGATCATAAGAAGCTCGGTCAAAGTCCTTTCAAGGGCTGAAATGGCCAATTTGTTTTTTTTTTTTTATAAGCTCGTGTTACAGTTACAAATAAACAAATGGTTGAAATAGTAATACTGAAGAAGATCTTACAATCTGATCCAAAAAATATCTAATCTTTGCCGCCTGACCAAAGATATGGCGAATTTTAATAAAATGTTGCACTTTTTTTTTAAAGTTCTTGTTCTTGGAATATTTCTAAAATCAACGGCAAATAATACGAAACTGGGCGAAAATTTTGGCAACAAGTTTATGACTTCTTTTTTAAAAATGATTTTTTACTCTTGAAAAATGTTCAAGCAAAATTCTTTAACATACCAGAGTACTTTTTTCGGCAAGAAGGTACTCGGGTACTTTTGTAGTGTCAATAGTACTCAAAAAAGTACTATTCCACTCAAAATATCATCCCTGATATGTACCCTTAAATGTCTTAAAATTTTTCAAATTTTAAATTGCTTAACTAAAAACATATTTTAAACATTTTTGAGATTTTGTTATGGTCTTACCTTGAACCTAAATAAGAGTGTGAACAATTTTCATCTTAAAAAATTATCTTGGTTATTGAAACAAATATTTTGCTAAAATTTTTTCAAATACGAAACCAATTAAGTTTGTATGTTTCGAGCCAAATGTTGGCTCCCAATCTGCCCAATCTGCCAAACTATTCACAATTGATTTTTATGCCTCAATCATATTTTATTGTAAAGTGCTGATTAGCTAGCTCAAGTTTTTCTATAACCAGTTAAGAAAAAACTTAAAGAGTTTTAAGTGCCGTATAAGTAGTTATAATAATTTTTTAATTTTCTTAAAAATTGTGCTTTTCCATGCAAAGTGCTTGTTATTAATTTTTAAGCACTTTTTTGTTTTTGCCAATGATTTTTTTTTTTTATATTTTTACTTCAAACTTTACCGGGAAAATCAGCTTGTAATGAGCTGTCTGTCTGCTTGTCTGCGGGGTTTTTCTTTGAGCCATCACCATCATCATCATCTAACTTTAAGACACATGATGTCTTAGAAAGTGTAACAACAGCGAAGTAGTGTTGTGAAAATTGTTGGCTCCTCCACAGGAAAAATGCACCAACAATGCAGAAAATTACTGGAAAATTTTGCTGAATACCGTGGCACAAAGCAAACAAAATATTTATGGCGATACACTTTAATCTTTTAAGTTATTTCGCCAAGTTATGTTTTAATTTAAGTTATTGCAAAATTAATAAGCACTAAAAACGCAAAGCAAAAAAAAAACAAAAAAAAAAAACACACATTTTAGCATAAAAATTAGTCGCAGTGCTTGAGTTGTTCGCGGTCTTGAATTTAAAATTTATTGTTTTAACTAATTGAATTTCAAATGAGGTCGCATTATTATGCTTTTCCGACCACTGTAGCTCAACATTTCTCCCACATAGCTTGGACAATGATATATAACTGAGTGATGTTGCAATGCAGCTTACGTTGTTGTAACTGTTGTTGTTGTTTTAGTTGCCATTTTGAAGCGATACCGCGTTATTGATAGACAGTCGTCCTCACAATCAGCTAGACAGTCTCAGAAATACTCAGACAGACGTGCAGAAAGTGTTGCAATTTTTTATTTTTTCTTTTTTTTTTTTTGCCTTTATTTCTCATCAACCTAAGCGCCGCGAATCTCATTCATTCATTCACTCAGCAAGATATATTTAAAAATGATATATTGTCTGGATATATTTGGACTGGTGTGGGGTTTGCATAACCTTGTTGTTGCTATTGTTGTTGTTGTTGTTTTTTTTTCTTTTCCTCTTTATTGTCTGTGCTTTTCACCAACACGCTGCTCTACTTGATGATGTAAAACTTGCAAATTATATTAAATATTCGGAAATTTTCATTTCAATGTCTACTTTGTTTGGCTCAATTTTTTTTTTTTTTTTTGTTTTTTGCAATTTTGTGCAGTTTTTGTTGCTAATAAGCGGATATTTTTAAGTTAAACTATTTTTGTATTTTTGACAGCTGATTTTTCAAAAATAATGAGGTGCCTTTGCGTGACTGCCATGAGAGGTTTTTACATTGGCAAAAACTTGTTGAAAGCTTTAGTCAGTTTAATAAATGATCAAGTGACATGAATGGGCGTTATTGTTTATATAGAGTTGACGTTTTAAGTAAAACTGGCAAAAATCAACCAAATATCAACTGACCTTTATTTGGATCAGGTCCTGAACTTGTGCAAAGGTGCTCTCATAACGTTTTTGAGGAAATATCTCTATATAAGTTTGGAATAATGTATACTTAGGTGGCCATAACAAGCCTTGGTCGGGTTACAGACGACAATCACTTCATACGATTTGCTCTCGCCAGGCGTTCCTGCCTACTTTTTGTAATACCATGTGCATTTAGGGTTTCCTTGACCCATCAAAGGCAATGTCTTCTTCTCCGCCGTCGACCCTCGGCTTTTGCCTCTAACACCTTTTTTGCTACTGATTCTTGCTCCATACAATAGACATGACCCAGTCAGTGTAATCGTTGAATTGTTATACGTTGAAGTAAATTTCGTTCTAGAACTTATACAGTTCGTATTCATTCGAATGCGTTCAGTCGTCGCCAACTTAAACAGTATTTCCCTACGAACACCCCAAGAGCATCTGTATTTGTTTGCATTAACATCCATGCCTCAGCGCCATAGAGCAGCACAGGTATGATGAGGGTCTTGTAGGGTGTTAGTTTTGTCGAGCAAGAGAGGGTTCTGCAACCTTATTGCTTACTGAGCATCTTTTAGCAATAACTCTTGCTAGTAGTCCAAATAGCAGTGATTTCACGAGGTAGAAAATCACACAAACGAGGTGGCCAATTCACAGGTCCATTTCATGAGATCATTCGATCAACGAACGCTTGGCTCAATAAAGTGAAGATTTCACGCTCTTCATGGCATATTGCACCGTCTTGTTGAAACCAGTTCTCCTCCAAATAATTTGCAATGACATGAAGAATAAAAAAATCACAAATCATTTGCCTGTAGCGTTCGCCATACACGGTAATGTTATCACCGATTTAGGATTAAAAGAGAAATGGGTTGATGACGTCTTCGGTATGTAAGCCCCATAAAACAGTGATTATTTCGGGATGTAATGGATTCTCAAGAGTCTAATGAGTCATTTGCTCAGTTCAAAAGCGATAATTCTGCTTTTACATACCCGTTAAGCCGCATCGATGAAGATGATTTGACAATAAAAATGTGATTCAACATCCAATTCATTCTCAGCCCATTCACCGAATACACAACGCAATCGGTTGACCACTGGCTTTAATTCTACCAACAGTTGGATCTTATATGAGTTTAAGCCAAAATCTTTCCTCAAAATTTTCCAAGTAATGGATGGATGGAGACTGAGTTGCTGAAAAAAGCCTCAGATCGACAAATTCGGGTTTTCTGTCATACTCACGTTTATGCTGGCAATGGCTGCTTCAAGAAGATTTATAGTTTTTTCTATTGAAAAAACTTTTGCAAGAGGTTAGGATTGAACTCGGGATTCGTTGGCAAGAAACAAGAAACGTTTAAATTTTTCCATTATATTTTTTTTTTTTAAATCTGCAGGCAGCAAATGTTAGATACAGTGTGAAAAATCCCGAATTCCTGAGCCCTTTTTTAATAATTTTTGCATGGCATTCATCTCTCGGGACATGAATTTTTGTTTTCTGGATGGAAGACTAGGTTTTTACAGTGAATATTTCATAAGCGTTTTGGAATGGATGTGTTGAATGTTGAAGTATGGGCAACAAGGGGACGTCTGTAATTATTCGCATGATGGCAAACCTCTTGCAGTTCGAAATGATGTGAATATTGCTCGGGTGCAAGCAGGTATAGAGCAAAACCCAGAAATTTTCATCAGGCGACGTTCTCAGTAGTTGGTGATGTTTAGGCGGTCTTTGCAAAGAACTTTATATATGATACACCTTTTCCCATATAAAATTGAATTGGTTAATTGGAGTAAAAACGAAATGATGCACATGAACGCATTCAATATAGTACCCATTTCCAAAAAAGAAATCAACGGGCCTAGAAAACAAGAAGTTTATTCACAAATCGTAAGGAGAAACGAGGCCCAATTTTAACGCCAGAATAATTGTTGAAGATCAAATTCACCCACTTCGATGCACAGTATGGTGTGGAACAACTTCAGATATTATCATTGGAGCATATTTTATCGAAAACGATGAACAAGTTGCAGTGAATGTGAACTGCATCCGGTACTGAGCAGTGATTGAAAAATTGTTTAGGCCAGAGGTACAGAACAATACAGAATTGCAGTTCCAACAAGATGGAATTCAGCCTGGGACCGTACCGGTTATGGTTTTTATCGAAAAAGTCACATATTAACTGTTATTTTTTAACTTTTATTTATTCCGACAAAAATAAAAGTTATTGTGTGCCTTATATTTTTTCGGGAAATTATAACAGTTACTTTTGACTTTTATTTTATCAGTCAAAAATAACAGTTATTTTTTGCCTTTTATTTTTTCGGTCAAAAATATCAGGCAATTTGTGTTTTTTCAAAGGTGTTTGTGTTTTACCGACTAAAAAACTATTGATACCATTATTTTCGTCTCATCGATGCGCATTATTTACATATGTTATCAATAGTTTTTTAATTGGTCAAGGGGCTTTTAAAAAAAATACAAAGTGCCTGATATTTTCGACCGAAAAATAAAAGTCACAAAATAACTGTTATTTTTGACCGACAAAATAAAAGTCAAAAGTAAACGTTATTTTTGTCTGAAAAAATAAAATGCAAAAACTAACAGTTAATTTTTAACTTTTATACAATTAGTCGAAAATTTAAAAGGCACTTAATATTCGTGAAGCTGAGGCCATTTGTATCATAATGGTATATTTGAAAAAGTACTTCGACAAGTTTTTCATTGTATGTTTTTTACTTAAAAAATGAAAAATAACAGTTATTTTCGGTACCTAAATTCAGCACGTTCAACATTGGATCTCCTTAGCGAAATTTTTGGTGATTGAATATAATTTTTTTCTGATTTTAAGTGGCCACCTTGTTTCGAGATTTAACGGCTCGTAATTTTTTTCTTTGAGGCTATCTAAAGAATAAGATGTATGTTATTAGGCCAAGAACCATACTACAACTTAAGATCAATATCAAACAAGTAAAGAAAGTCTAAAGTCGGTCTAGGCCGACTATGAAATACCCTAAGCCCACTTTTCAAAAACAACAAATTTTGGGCGTAAATCGGCGTCTCCAAGGGCGGATGAAGCCTATATTTAATATGCATTTAAATGTTGATGAAACATGTACACATATCAAGTTTTATTCCTGTAGCTCACAGTTAATGCCTTTATTGTGCTTTCGCTATGAGAGGTGGGCGTGTTCATGGACGAATTACTTCCAATTTTTGAACACACCTTAGTTTTGGTATAAAATACATGCATACCAAATTTAATTTCTCTATGACAAACATAACCTTATTTATTGAGTTTAAATTTTTTTGGGTTGTATGGGAAAAAGGCGTGTCCGTAGGCGGATGACGTATATTTTTCAAAACCATCTTTGTCTTGTCATAAAAAACATACGTGCCAAATTTTAGCTCTGTAGGTTAAACAGAGGCTTATTTATTGCGTTTTCAATATTTTGGATGTATGGGAGGTGGGCGTGTCCGTGGGCGGATGACGTCCATTTTTGGAAGACATCTTTGTGTTTGTATAAAACATATCAAATTTTATTGTTGTAGGCTAATTATGAGCTGAGTAATGTAGTTTTCAATTTTCGCATTGTATGGGAGGTAGGCGTGTCCGTGGGCGGATGATGTCCACTTTTCAAAACCATCTTTGTTTTGTTACAAAAAAACATACGTGCCAAATTTTAGCTCTGTAGGTTAAACAGAGGCTTATTTATTGCGTTTTCAATTTTCGCATTGTATGGGAGGTAGGCGTGTCCGTGGGCGGATGATGTCCACTTTTCAAAACCATCTTTGTTTTGTTACAAAAAACATATGTGCCAAATTTTAGCTCTATATGTCAAACAGAAGCTTATTTATTGCGTTTTCAATTTTTGCATTGTATGGGAGGTGGGCGTGTCCGTAAGCAGATGACGTCCAATTTTCAAAGACATCTTTGTGTTGACATAAAACACATACATACCAAATTGTATTGTGGTAGGCTTATTATGAGCTGAGTTATGCAGTTTTCAATTTTCGTGTTGTATGGGAGGTAGGCGTGTCCGTGGGCGGATGATGTCCTTTTTTCAAGACTATCTTTAGTTTGTCATATAAAACATATGTGCCAAATTTTATCTCTATAGGTTAAACAGAACCTTATTTATTGCGTTTTCAATTTTTGGGTTGTATAGGAGGTGGGCGTGTCCGTAAGCGGATGACGTCAATTTTTCAAAGACATCTTTGTGTTGACATAAAACATATACATACCAAATTTTATTGTTGTAAGCTAATTATGAGCTGAGTTATACAGTTTTCAATTTTCGCGTTGTACGGGAAGTAAGCGTGTCCGTGGGCGGATTCCAAAAATATTCTATAGTGCAGATCCTTGTATCCATGTGACCATGTGTACCAAGTTTCATCCAATTATCTCAACTCCTTCTTCTTATCCTGTGTATACGGACAACACACAGACGGACAGACGGACGGACGGACGGACGGACATGGATAGCTCGACTCACGTGGTGACGCTGATCAAGAATATATATACTTTTCTATACTGGACTCGCTTCGTTCTATGCGTTACAAACGTTTGCACAAAGTTAATATACCCTGACCTTTCAGGTTTAGGGTATAAAAAGTAGTGAGGGCGCTGGGACCTTAAATCTCAGCAACGTTATGGGATTTCTTTGCAAAGAGCACGTTTGTTTGATACGAACTACAATTTATAAAGAAAATCTTAACGTTATTTATGCGCCATCCTAAAGATATCCGAGAATAATCTCTTCGTTTACATTTTTTGGATTACAGAGATATCAGCTTTTATATCTTCCCAAGGGTGAGATGAAGGCTCCAAGAGAGGTTGGATGGATTCATTTGGATAAATCCACTATACCAATTTAGGTTCGGACATTTCAGGTGCATATTCGTAAATCCTTGAAAGTTTTTCGTTTGTGGTAGTCTTCATCAGATTTGGGTAGAACTGTTCACTGGTTTCTAAGTAGTTTCAAAACATACTTTTTTATGTGGTGGGCTTCAAATCCGAAGCCAAAAGTACCAAAAAGTTTATACCAAACACAAAAGTCTTATTATCTCAAAACTATGAAAATGCAGTAAACTGTTTTTTGTTTTACACGGCCTTAGTGTAGATCGCTTCCTTGACTCTCAAGAATTGCCTAGTGAAGATCGTTACCCGATCGAAGTTATATAGTTTCTGTTATTGTCATAACGTCACTTTGCCTGGGAAGTTATTAAGGTTTAAGTATTTTAATGACGTCCTTTTATACGGATATAAGCGTGGTTGTCATTCAATTTTTTCAAATTTCGGGTACATTTCAAATATCTATGATGATATACGAAGACAATTTGTCAATTATTTTTGTGGAGTTTAAGAAGATTTTGTTTTGTTATGACGTCAATTTGTATGGAGGGAAGGGTGAATTTTCATTCTTTTTGCCAAATAAGATCAAAGCTTACGTGCAAAATATACAGCCATTGAATTAAACTTTCACATAGATTTTGAAAAGATTTTTCGTTTCATGACGTCATTTTGTATAAAGATAGAATGACGGCTTATATATTAATTAATGCTTTTTTTGAGTTATTTTTGCAATCGATAATCATTGTAATCTTTGATAACATTTTTATAAACATGCCAATAACTTAAATTGTTAACAGTACAAAGCAACTCAACATCGTGATGTCGCGCGTGGCTTGCCTTCTCCTTCTCATCATCTCTATTTGCAAA
Organism: Tetanocera ferruginea; assembly: GCA_958299015.1. Taxonomy (NCBI): domain Eukaryota; kingdom Metazoa; phylum Arthropoda; class Insecta; order Diptera; family Sciomyzidae; genus Tetanocera; species Tetanocera ferruginea. The sequence continues at coordinate 81,501,015 of OY282644.1, read as the reverse complement.
TTCCATGTTAATTTAGAACATTTTTATTGCATTAACCGATGAATATCTTTTCTTGCGAATCTTATACAGACTTGTTTGCACCTTGATTGTATCAAATGAGTGAGTGCCATGCACTGTATTTTATGAAACTATTGCAAACATTTAATAGACAAATGTTGTTCGTTGCCAATCTTGTTTGCAAATCTATCTTCTGCATCTCTTTCTTTTCTATCGGGCGTGATATTGTTGTCAATAAAATGGCAAAAAAAAAAAAACAAAAACAACGCTGCTCTGTCGTTGTGGCTTAATTTAGCGTTATGACTTAATTAAGCCAAACGGTGGCTAAAACTTTAAAGATGCATAGCTTGTTTTTTGTTGTAAGTTTCACTTGCCGTTGCTTGAACAGTTGTTGCAGGTATTGACGTTATTTAAGACAAAATTGTTGGTGTGGTTGCTGAAAATCAACTTTTATTCTGCTAATTGATTAATGTTCGTCATCATGTTGATAAACTTTAAAACTGAGTGTCTTTTTGTAATGAATAATGATTTGCCTTCGATTGGACTATAAAATTTAAAAGTATACAAATATATATCCATTCATGAACATTTTATAAAAGATTTATAGTCCAATTAGTCTAGTTTTTGTAGTTGATCTAAAAAACTTATTGTTTGATTTCAAAATTTTTTAAAGACTTACAATTTTTGATGACAAAAATTACATTGTTTGAAAATGTTGGTTAATTATTTGTTTACTTTTTCAATGCCAGCATGTGAAATTGACATTTTCATTCAGTGTTGAACATATATCTTCACAGCAATAATTCTTTATATATATATACATATATATATATTGAAAATATTTAAATTTTATCTAAAATTAAGTTTCTAACTAAATCCAAAAATGTCTCTGACCTAAAAAAGCAAAAGCAAACAAATTAAACATATCTTAAGATTAATGGACACATACTTTAATTAAAGAAATAGACACCAACATAAGTTTTTCAACAAAATCGCTGTTGATTTTCTTAATTCGAACTATTTGTCTTCAAAAGTTCTGTCTGTTAATTTTGTGTTGACTGTCAATAACTTATTTTCTAAGAAACAAATGCATATGAGCTGGTATTACTACTAACACAGAACAAGACTAACAGACCCTCAAACAAAAACTTGAATCCATGAATTTAGCACAATTTAAGACTAACATAAAAAAAACAGAAAAAATTCAAAAATATGTTGGTCAACATTTCGAAGCTCAAGACCACAAAAACAGCAACAAAAAAAGTTACAAAAATATATATAGTGGGCGATGAGATCATGACACAAAACTTGAGCGCGTTGCGGCCATTTTTAGAAGATGGTGAGCCACAATGAAAACTGTTATCAACCTTTTGTTGATGGCTTTTTTAATAAATATGATAGTCAAAATACAGCCGATATGTTAACAAATTAAGAGAAAGCCTTATTTTACGCAGCGGTAATAGAATGCATATAATTCAAGATGAAATTATTGTTGACAGAAATAACATTCAGAAAGTATTTTTTTCTTAAATTTTGGAAACAAGTTTAGGAGTAAAAGTTAGAGTTAGAATCAATGTGAGAGTAAGAGTTAAAGTAAGAGTAAGAATTAACTTTAAAAGGACTTAGAGTTAGAGTTAGAGTTAGAGTTAGAGTTAGAGTTAGAGTTAGAGTTAGAGTTAGAGTTAGAGTTAGAGTTAGAGTTAGAGTTAGAGTTAGAGTTAGAGTTAGAGTTAGAGTTAGAGTTAGAGTTAGAGTTAGAGTTAGAGTTAGAGTCAGAGTTAGAGTTAGAGTTAGAGTTAGTGTTAGAGTTAGAGTTAGAGTTAGAGTTAGAGTTAGAGTTAGAGTTAGAGTTAGAGTTAGAGTTAGAGTTAGAGTTAGAGTTAGAGTTAGAGTTAGAGTTAGAGTTAGAGTTAGAGTTAGAGTTAGAGTTAGAGTTAGAGTTAGAGTTAGAGTTAGAGTTAGAGTTAGAGTTAGAGTTAGAGTTAGAGTTAGAGTTAGAGTTAGAGTTAGAGTTAGAGTTAGAGTTAGAGTTAGAGTTAGAGTTAGAGTTAGAGTTAGAGTTAGAGTTAGAGTTAGAGTTAGAGTTAGAGTTAGAGTTAGAGTTAGAGTTAGAGTTAGAGTTAGAGTTAGAGTTAGAGTTAGAGTTAGAGTTAGAGTTAGAGTTGGAGTTAGATTTAGAGTTAGAGTTAGAGTTAGAGTAAGAGTTAGAGTTAGAGTTAGAGTTAGAGTTAGAGTTAGAGTTAGAGTTAGAGTTAGAGTTAGAGTTAGAGTTAGAGTTAGAGTTAGAGTTAGAGTTAGAGTTAGAGTTAGAGTTAGAGTTAGAGTTAGAGTTAGAGTTAGAGTTGGAGTTAGATTTAGAGTTAGAGTTAGAGTAAGAGTTAGAGTTAGAGTTAGAGTTAGAGTTAGAGTTAGAGTTAGAGTTAGAGTTAGAGTTAGAGTTAGAGTTAGAGTTAGAGTTAGAGTTAGAGTTAGAGTTAGAGTTAGAGTTAGAGTTAGAGTTAGAGTTAGAGTTAGAGTTAGAGTTAGAGTTAGAGTTAGAGTTAGAGTTAGAGTTAGAGTTAGAGTTAGAGTTAGAGTTAGAGTTAGAGTTAGAGTTAGAGTTAGAGTTAGAGTTAGAGTTAGAGTTAGAGTTAGAGTTAGAGTTAGAGTTAGAGTTAGAGTTAGAGTTAGAGTTAGAGTTAGAGTTAGAGTTAGAGTTAGAGTTAGAGTTAGAGTTAGAGTTAGAGTTAGAGTTAGAGTTAGAGTTAGAGTTAGAGTTAGAGTTAGAGTTAGAGTTAGAGTTAGAGTTAGAGTTAGAGTTAGAGTTAGAGTTAGAGTTAGAGTTAGAGTTAGAGTTAGAGTTAGAGTTAGAGTTAGAGTTAGAGTTAGAGTTAGAGTTAGAGTTAGAGTTAGAGTTAGAGTTAGAGTTAGAGTTAGAGTTGGAGTTAGATTTAGAGTTAGAGTTAGAGTTAGAGTTAGAGTTAGAGTTAGAGTTAGAGTTAGAGTTAGAGTTAGAGTTAGAGTTAGAGTTAGAGTTAGAGTTAGAGTTAGAGTTAGAGTTAGAGTTAGAGTTAGAGTTAGAGTTAGAGTTAGAGTTAGAGTTAGAGTTAGAGTTAGAGTTAGAGTTAGAGTTAGAGTTAGAGTTAGAGTTAGTGTTAGAGTTAGAGTTAGAGTTAGAGTTAGAGTTAGAGTTAGAGTTAGAGTTAGAGTTAGAGTTAGAGTTAGAGTTAGAGTTAGAGTTAGAGTTAGAGTTAGAGTTAGAGTTAGAGTTAGAGTTAGAGTTAGAGTTAGAGTTAGAGTTAGAGTTAGAGTTAGAGTTAGAGTTAGAGTTAGAGTTAGAGTTAGAGTTAGAGTTAGAGTTAGAGTTAGAGTTAGAGTTAGAGTTAGAGTTAGAGTTAGAGTTAGAGTTAGAGTTAGAGTTAGAGTTAGAGTTAGAGTTAGAGTTAGAGTTAGAGTTAGAGTTAGAGTTAGAGTTAGAGTTAGAGTTAGAGTTAGAGTTAGAGTTAGAGTTGGAGTTAGATTTAGAGTTAGAGTTAGAGTAAGAGTTAGAGTTAGAGTTAGAGTTAGAGTTAGAGTTAGAGTTAGAGTTAGAGTTAGAGTTAGAGTTAGAGTTAGAGTTAGAGTTAGAGTTAGAGTTAGAGTTAGAGTTAGAGTTAGAGTTAGAGTAAGAGTTAGAGTTAGAGTTAGAGTTAGAGTTAGAGTTAGAGTTAGAGTTAGAGTTAGAGTTAGAGTTAGAGTTAGAGTTAGAGTTAGAGTTAGAGTAAGAGTTAGAATTCAATTTAGAGTAAGATTTATAGGAATTTGTTTAGTTTTCAGCACTCCAAATTTAACCTCCAAGGCAAGCTTTTTAAGGTCTTATTGTCGATTTTATGGCTTGTTACTTGTATATGGTTGGTTTTCGGGGCAAATGTTCTTTGGAAAAGTTCTTAAGCATGTCTCAGGCTTTAACTTTTGTCAACATACCTATTGCCAAAAAATAGTTCTGGGATACTTTTAGATCAAAATATCAAAGTGGTTTCGATTTGTTTTTTTTTTTTGTATTTTTTCTAACTTTTTCAGCGGTTTTAGAATACAAGTCGCACAACTTGCCAATCCTGCAATTTGTGAATAACTACACATAAATAGTGTGGTCAATTACGAAGCCTCCTTGCGTATGAATACACACATGTCATGTAAAATAACTTTGAGCTTATGAACAAGTACATGTGATAAGTGAACAAAAAAATGCATGTAGATTTTTTATGAACGCATACATAATTTTTATTTTCAGTGTAGGTTCATTAATACTCTGATAACATTGAACACAAACATTCCAATAGTACTTGAAATATGGTTATAACCATAACGCTTATGAAATTTTAGCTGTAAAGTAAAATTAAGTCTGCACTGGGAATTCAGAATTGTTTCATCGTTCACCATGAAGTGGTCAGATAATGAGAACCGTACCGCTGTTATAACGCTTTGAAAGTGTAAAATGAAAAAGGGGATATTTTAAAAACGCCTGCTCGGGGTTAGTAAGATGTACGTATACCACTGCATAAATCTGACTAAAACAGACTTGGAACCTCGGGCTTTTAAATGTCGTACGGGAAATTTGCTGACTGCAACTTTGAAAAAAATAGGATGGAAAAATGAAAACGTGTTTTGATCAAGCATTCTAATAACTCTTGTGTTCTGAACGAAATAATTGGTTGCGTGCACGATCATCCAAGGTAGTATTTAAACTGATAACACGGGTTGGAAAATATCTTCACTGAGCTTTATTTATGATTGGATGGAGTGTTTTCCACCATCCACGTTGAATTACAAATTGTGAAAAGTTTAAACAATACCCAGTCATAAGACTGTTTTGATTCGTACTATGGTCAATCCTCCAATGAATGAGTTGCGACTATGGAATACCTTAAAACTCTAAAAAAAATGTAATATATATATTTTAATACTAAACATCAAATTAGCTTCTTCATTTTTTGTATTTGTTTATGGTTTCATATAGTTTTTATCATGTGGTATGGAAGGTGGGTGTATTCGTGGGCGGATGACACGTTTTTTTTGATGTAATACATATTAGTTTTGATGTAACATACGTACATACTAAATTTATCACTATAGCGCAAATATCAACCACTATATAGTTTTCACTATTGTATGGGAGATGGGCGTGCCTCTAGACAGATGGCGTTCATATTATACACCTCTTTATTTTGCTGTAAAAAACTTACATGCCGAGTTTTATCTTTGAAGCTCAACGATCAAGCTTTTTATAAAGTTTGCACTATAGTTGGACGTTTGAGAGAAGGGCGTGTTCGGGGGCGTATGACGCCTATTTATTGAACACATCTACTTAGTTTTCATATAACACACACATGCCAAGGTTAATCCCGATAGCTTAATGCTATCTTCTTTCTAGAGCTTTCGATATTTTGGGTTGCATGAGAGGTGGGCATGTCTTTTGCTACATGACATCTTTGTGTTGTTAACATCTTACTTTTGATTTAACACCAAGGTTTATCATTTTAGGTTAAATATAAACCTTTCAATAAAGTTTCCAATATTGTGGGTTTACTGAAAGTGGGCATTTAGACCAAATAGAAAAAAAATAGTTGACGTGCCAGTGTCTGAAATAATAGCTTAGGTCGAGAAAATAAATTAAAAATGCACTTTTACAGTGTACTGCTCGTTTGCAAGAATGCTTTTAAGCCGTAGTCAAAAAAAATGTATCGGAACCCCAAATTATTTTTGTTTAAATTTTTTTTGTTTAAAGAGAAAAAGTACTAAATTTTTTTATGCCATATTTTTTACGTTTCAACCATTGAACTATGTTCATTAATAAGAATTGCATTTAATGCTCTTTCATATGTCATTTAGAAATTTTATTGTTTTTTACTAGACAAAATTGTACACAAAATATTTTGGAATACCCTGTTGTTCTAAAAAGTTCTAATATAATAAGAACTTGTAACAATTCTCAAAGTTGCCTACTTTTAACTTCATTAAATTTTTTCAAAGAAGTCTGAAAAGATTCTTACTCACAGAGAGTCACACTGTAATCCTTTTGTATACCCCCACGCGTACTGCGTAAGGGGTATATTAATTTTGTCACGACGTGTGTAACGCCCATAAGGAGGCGTGTTAGGTATAGAAAAGTATATATATTCTTGATGGATCAGCATGACCACCTGAGTTGATTTAGCCATGTCCGTCTGTCTGTCCGTCTGTCCGTCTGTCCGTCCGTCTGTCTGTCTGTGGACACGATTACAGCCGTAATTTTGAAGCTATAGTGCTGAAATTCGATATTTGAGCTTTTTTCTAAAAAAATAAGATCAAGTTCGAGAATGGGCTAAATCGCATGAAAACCACACCTACCTCCCATATAACCCCAATATTGAAAACTCTGTAAAGAGACTAATATTACAGCTACAATACTGAAATTCGGTATTTGTATATTCTATGTCAAAAATAAGGTGTGTACGAAAAATGAGCAACATCCACCCACAAACACGCCCACCTCCCATACAACCCCAAAATTGAAAAATCTTTAAAGAGGATAATATTAAAGTTACAAGACGGAAACTCGGTATTTAAGTATTCTATATCAAAACTGAGGTGTGTTAAAAAAATGGGCGTCATCCACCTACTAACACGCCCCCCTCCCATACAACCCCAAAATTGAAAACCCTATAAAGAGGCTAATATTAAAGGTACAAAACGGAAACTCGATATTCGTGTATTCCATAACAAAACTGAGGTGTGTTAGAAAAATGGGCGTGATACACAAACTAACACGCCCACCTCCCATACAACCCCAAAATTGAAAACGTTATAAAATGACTTATATTTAAGCTGTAGGAAAACAATTTGATACACATAAAAATAATAAAAAATAAAATCTCTCAAAATCTCATAAAAAAAGCTCTCCAATTTAAGATTATTTTACCTTTAAGAATCGGCCGTGGGGGTATTTTAACTTCGGCCCAGTCGAAGATATACCTTACTAGTTTTTTTCTCTTTTTGATTTTATTGCTAATGTCGGACACCGGTATGTGAAATTTTGTTTTTCCGACCCAATCTGTTAGTATGACAGGGTGTCTCAGATATCAATTAATTGTGCGTAGAATTAGAATTAAAACTTCTTATTAATGAACATATTGCAATGGTTGAAAGGTCAAAAATACATTAAATTAATTGTTTTTTGTGAGAAATTACATAATAAATTTTAGTTCATTTTTATTTAAAAAAAAATTAAAGAAAAAATAATTAAGATCTTGTTACACAATCCTCACAACGGGATTATCATAAAAAAATTTTTTTTCCAGGATTTAAAAATCTTCTTGCTGACGAGGATTACACTGTAAAATGAACAAAAATTGTTTTTTTTTATTATTTTCAACCTCAACTCTTATATCAGACACCGGCACGTCAATTTTTTGTTGGATCCGGAATTATCTCAACTCCTTCGAACGGTCGGCTGGACAGAGAGACATACTGGGCTTAACCGACAAACGAGATGACGCTGATCAGGTATAAAAATACTTGTCTATACCTGACTCGCTTAATTTTAGGTGTAACAAACTTTTGCACAAAGTTTATATCCTGGCCTGTCAGTAGATAAGGGCATACAAATAATATCTAATTTTCACCAAAAGTGCCCAAAACTTTTTTTTTGTGTTTTGTAAGCTCATAAAAGGTAACACCTGAGACATTCTGAACCATTCTTCCAAAAATACTTTGCCGAAAAAACCCATGAGATTCAAGTAACAAACTGTAATATCAAAAAATATTTTAAAATTTCGACCAAAAGGTCGAAGCAAGAACTATTTTTTGGTGTTGGTATGTTCACAAAAAATAACAGTCTGATACATGCTGATCAATTTTTCTAAATAAATCTTGCCGAAAAAATCAACCATTTTTAAGGAGCAAACCATAAACCAAATATTATACTTGAATTTTGACCTAAAGATGCCCAGGATCGGTTTTTGGGTGTTTGATATGTTGACAAAAATGATAGTCTAAGACACTCTGGTCAACTTTTCCAAAAGTATGTTGACTAAAAATCCAACCAGACACAAGTTAGAAGCCATAAAACCAAACAATATTTTGGAATTTTTACCTCAAGATGCCCAAGACCTATTTTTGTGTTTCGTATGCTAACAAAATTTAAAGCCTGACGCATTCTGAACTATTTTTTCAAAGAAATCTTGTCAAAAAACCAACCAGATACTGTTATAGGCCATGAATGAAAGAATACAAGATTAGATTACGCCGTATCCTATCATACATGGCTATAAGCCATAAAATAGGGTATACAATCAGCCAAATCATGAAACATTTTCTCCCTGGAGTTGTAAATGGGAGTTTCCGGTTTTAAGATAGCAAATAAAGATATCTCATTTTTTAATTTTACACTCATGAATACTGGCGGTTGATGAACAAAATTGCATTAAAAATTTCCAAAAATTATTTTAACTTTATTTTAAAAACGGAAACTCCCATTTAAAACTCTCGGGAGAAAATGTTTCATGATTGGGCTGAATGTGAAAAAGTTTTCCTTGTAGGCAAAATTTCAAAGAAAAATATTGTCTGAAGGCATGCCAGAAACTTAAGATACAGTTCAATGTCCCATACCCGAAATAAGTTAAACCACTCGAATTTTTATTGAAATATCAAATGCTAGGCATTTTTATTTATGACTTAATAAGTTGATTCATAAAATCAGTTGTTCGAGTAGAACTGAAGACAGTCAGTATAAAGCTGAATACAGCTTGTTTTGTATTCAGCAGATTTTATAATAAAATTTAATATATAATCAGCTCTTATAAAGTCATAATTTGCTTGCTTTAATTTTATGCTAATTTAAATTATGCCATAAAATTTAGAATAATATTTTTTTAAGACATGCTCCATTGTTTGCTTATAAATATTAAGGTCTGACATTTCTGTTATTAGAAAAAAATTGATGCAAATTTATAACAATCGACAGAAAATACTGGGCTGCATTTTAATTATATTCTATGTACATGTTTGCCATAATTATGGCATGTCAACAACATATTTCCGTATTGCTATAATTATGCAGATGCATGAAAATTTGACGAAAGTGAAATCATGCAGTGCTTGATGACGCCAAACAACAATGATGATGTATCTGACCTGTATCTTTACACACAACCACTTTCAAAACTGCTGAACTGCCTTTTCTGCTTTTTTTTTTACCACTTGACACACACATGCCTGCCTTTATCTTGGCTAGCCTTATTTCTGCAATAAATACACTCAGCTTAAATATATATTTAGAAATAACTTATTAACTTAATTAACTTCCGGTTATTAACACCGAAATGGCACAAATTCAAATATGGAGCAAACATTGAAATGGCATGTGAAAAATAAACAGACCAATTCAACAAAACGTTCAAACATTTTTACTATCGCTTAACAGTTTTATAAGCCAAAAATAAAAATATAATAAAAGTGGTTTAAAAATAAAAATAATAACATTGTAGGATTACCGGTTCAAGGTTTTATTTTGTTGGTTGGCTCATTAAGCGAGTCAACCGGCTTTAAGCAACGTCTCTGCACATCTTATGGAACAAGAATGGATCTCATAATTTCGCTTCCAAGCTTCTCACAGCATCGTTAAAAAGACAAGCGATCGTGCCATTCTTGTTGGCTCCACTTTGCAGATTCTTAATATTCATTCATTCATTCATTCAATAAAAACTTTTTAACAAAAAAAAAAACCTACTTCAAAATCACTAGAAAGTAAAAAATAATTTTAAATTACTTTTACTATTTATTTCTTGGTCAAATTTGTATTTTTATAATAAATATATTTATTTTTTTATGATAATAAAAGCTTCTAGTCAGCGCTAATCATTGATGTAAAATCATGATTTTTTCGCCATCCCTACTCTATTTAAGACTTTTTTATTTGTAAATATCCTGCTTGGGTGACGCTGTATTAATTTGTAATCTTAACTTTTCTTAAATCTTAATTAAAATGCTATATGTGTGTTGCAGCTGCATAAAAAATCTGATTATATTAGCGCCGACTTCGAAGCTCTTATTATCATAAAAAAATAAATATATTTATTATAAAAATACAAATTTGACCAAGAAATAAATAGTAAAAGTAATTTAAAATTATTTTTTACTTTCTAGTGATTTTGAAGTAGGTTTTTTTTTTTGTTAAAAAGTTTTTATTTCTTTCTTTTTAGAGAAAATGATATATATTAAAAAAGTGTATAAATTAATTAAACACCAATTATTTATGCTCATAATATGGAAAAATGCTTTTCTGTCGTTTCTTATTCTGGTCTTTGTCAGTGTGTTTATCAGTACCTACTCTTGTATTTTTATCACTACCCCATTGTCAATATTGACTGAAATATAGTGTGTTTATAATATTGACACGCCTCTTTGTCGAGAATATCACACTCTTTGTCATAGTGTTTTCAATAGTTCTACCCATTCTAACAATGAATTTTACCACCCTTAAGTCAATATGATACAGTTTTTTACACACTGCCACACCCCTTAGTCGAATAACGCCCAATTCTTCGGTAGTAATTTGTAATAATTGTGCCTGCGTCTGTACTTTTTCAGTTAGTAGTGTCAGTATTCGATTTAGTGTTTTCTAATATTGCCACACCCCTTTGTCGAATGACGCCCACTTTATTCACAAAAACTTGTTATAAGTGTGCCTACCTCTATACTAAATATCAGTACTCTAGTGTCCATATTATTCGCGATACAGTGTATTTTATATATTGCCACACCCCTTTATCAAACGAGGTCCACTGTATTGAAATTAATTGTTTTATAACTGTGCCTACCCCTGTAGTTAACTTTAGTACTCTAGTGTCAATATTATTCGAGATACAGAGTTTTTCTAATATTGCCACACCTCTTTGTCGACTAACGCCCACTTAATTGACTGTTATTTTTTACCTACCCTTGCATTTTTTCTGTGAATTTTATTAACTCTAGTACTCTAGTGTCAATATTTACTGAAATACAGTGTTTTTCTTACAGTGACACGCCCCTTTATCGAATACCGCCCACATTACTGACAGTTATTTGTTATATTTGTACCTACCTTTGTACTTAATTTTAGTATCGTAGTGTCAATAGTAATCGAGATACAGTGTTTTTTTTAATATTGCCACTCCCCTTCTCGATTAACGCCCATTTTTTTTTTACAAAAATTTGTAGTGATTTTTCTTACCTTTGTAATAAATTTCTGTACCCTAGTATCAATATTATTCGAGACACAGTAATTCTCTTACATTGCCACACCCCTTTGTCGAATTACGCCCACTTTTGTTATAGTAATTTCCAATAATTGTACCTACCTCTGTACTTAATTTCAGTACTCTAGTGTCAATTTTCGTCGAGATACAGAGTTTTTACAATATTGCCACACCCTTTTTTAGAATTACGCCCACTTAAGTGATCGTCATTTTTAATACTTGTGCTTGCCCTTGTAATTTTATCGTGAATTTTATTACCGTAGTGTCAATATTTACTGAGATACAGTGTTTTTCTTATACAGACACGCCCCTTTTCCGAATACCGCCCCCTTTCATAAACGGGCACCTCCGCGTTGATAATCTCTATATGTTGACAAAAAATTACGGCAATCGGGCAAGTACTTTAGGAGTAATCGATGTACATACATTCACAAAAAAAAAAAAAAAAAAAAAAAAAAAAAAAAAACAGAGAAACCAACCAACTTGAGAACCTCCTCCTTTTTGAAGTCGGTTAAAAATGTGCTCCACCATTTAAGTTCTGCTATTTGTCTCTTTCTTACTTGCCACACAAATGCTCATTTTTATTTTCTGCCTCTCTATCTTTCCAGATTTTGGCGCTCTGCTAGTGACGAACATGACATCGTTTGCTGCTGCGACAGCATCTGAGTTGGTCGCGGCTTTGCCAATAGCAACTTGAAATTAGCGGCAACTAGTACGAATTCGTCTGTCGTCGTGTCGTGGTGTTATCTTTAACGCGTTGGTGGCTTGGAGTTTTATGTGGAGTGCGATCTTGTGTATGCGTCAAAAATTATAGCAAAGCATAGCGCGTGCGTGCCATGCCATGCTTAACAAGTGCTATGGCAAAAATGGCCAAAATTGTAGTGTAGTGTTTAATTTTATGGCCACAAAATATTTACTAAAATCGTTTTAAAAACAAAATAAAATATATAAAAATTTACTAAAAGGCCTTTCATATCGAAACTAGTGCTTCTTAATTTAACGTTTTTAAAGAAAACTTGAAAATACAAAAACGAAAAAATTAAAAATCACGAATATTTCTGTGTTTCACTGCTACGCGCAGTTCGGCTAACCGGCTGCGAAAGGATACCTAGAAACAAACGCAACAACAACAACAACAACAACAACAACAACAACAACAACAACAACAGCGACAACCAGAACCACAGCAGCAACAGCACCATCACCAGCACCAGCACGATGGGCACCAAATCACCGGGTGGGCCACAGCGTTGCCGCTTAATATTGCAACACTGTCTGGCCATACAACTAAGCAAACCCGGTCATACGCCCGAGGATTTCTGGATGTACGACTCAGGCTACATGATATTTCAGGTGAGTTTAAGTTGTTTTTTTTTTTATTGGATTTTGTATTTTATGGTCTTTTGCCATTGTTAACCTTGGATTGTTTTAGCTGGCAAACAAATCTGCTTTTTAAATCTTTTTGTAACTATATGAGTTTTATTGGTTTTTTTTAGTTAACTTAAAAAATTGACTGTTTTTTGGAAGCATACAAAAAGCAGTAGAAAAGCAGGATTTAAAAATAAAACAAAGATGGGTACACTATAAAAAAAGTGCAAAAGATGGTTTAAGAATGAAAACTCTGAACTGTTCTATAGATTTCTTAAATTATTTAATTTAAGCAAACAAATTTCAATGGAACATTTATGAATATAATCACCTCTTTCAAAGACCTCTAGAGGGGAAAGAAAGGTGATGAAGTATGAATTTGACTTTACATTCATTTAAACTTGTTTATGAAATAGTTTTAGAATTTAAAGGATTAGAAATTTTTTTAAATTTTGTGTATTTTTAAAACAAAAATTAATATTTTTTCTTAAATTTGAAGAAATCTTGTTAAAAAAAAATAAAAAAATACTACTTACACAAAAAGTTTTTTGGCATAAAATAGTAGCAGATTAAAAATTGCCTCTTTAAGGTTCTGTTAAATTTTTTTTTTTTGTTATTTGTAGCAGAGTTTTGTGTTAATAAGTAAATTGCTAGATTTTTACGGTTTTTGAAAGATTTCATTTATTTTCAGTATATTATAATATTTTTTTTTTGTTTTTTTTTTAGTTGTTTTTTTTTTAGTTGTTTTTTAAGAATTATAAACTAAATATAACAAATAAAAATGTCACAATTTTATAACTCCAATAAATTATTTAAATGAAATTCTAACTCACACATGTTTATCATAAAAATATTTAAATAAATACATTTTTGTTAAATATTTTTTCTTGGATTTCTACCTTAAGTTTTAAAATTTCTTTAAAAAATTCGGATAATCAAAAATATTTGTTTTATTTAAATTAACATTAAAACATTTCTAAACAATTTTTGTTTTAATTTAAATATTTTATTAAACATCTTTACTTTTAGTAATAGGCAAAATTGAATGTAAGAGAATAATATTTAACAAGCCTGCCTTTATTTTTAATAACATACCATATCCTTCGGAGCATGCTCCTTACACAATTTTTTATTATTTTCTTCAAATCTTCATTGTTTGTCACAATATCTTGAATATTTTCGAGAAGTGCTTGTCAGTCCGGTTTTCTTACGAGCATATACCTTCGTTTTTAGAAACGCTCAACAGTTTTCTATAAGTTTAAGGTCTGTGGAATTACCTCAGGGTTAAATAGATATATAACTGCTTTTCCTTCTTAAAAAATATATTGTACCCGGGCCTACATCATTTATACAGCTCTTTTTTGACACACCCTTTGGAGAACCGTTCATTTGGTTTCTGCCGCACAAATTTCACTGATTCGTTTGCATCTTCCAGCCTACACATGTGACTAAAAATAGTTTATGAATATGTGAAAAAATACATTATTGATATGCAACAAGTAAAAGCTAGATAACTCATGTATATGAAGTATTATTAATACCCACCTTCTTTCCTTTGGCTTCTTAGTTGGTAGTCGGCATTTTAAATTATTTGCAGCCAAAATATGTTCAACGCTTCTGAGATAAATTTCAACACCAGCATTTCAAAAAAAAAAAAGAAGTGCTTCCAAAAGAAGGTAAAGTCGTGAACTTTCATATCCAGAAGACATTCTATTAACATACGAATGTTGTATGCTATTGAATTTTATATTCTAGAATTATCAGTACCCAGCAGAAAAAATTAGTAATTCGGAATAAGTTCTGGGGTAATTTTTTGACAACAGCAAGTTGTTTCAGTCACGATTCCAGCCAGTACTATTTTTCCAGGCGATGTCTACAGAAAAAAAAGTACTTCTGCTCTCGCTGGTATCAGAGCCAAACTATAAAAACTTTTTGTCCAACTGTAAAATCAGTGAAACGGGAAGTAGTTCTACACTCACATCTGTTGGAGTTAACCTTAAAATACTTCTAATAGAGCTGAGATGGAAGTGAAATGGAATGTACTTCTAAAGAAGCTCAAATTATTTCTGATCTTGCTTTTCTCGAAACCAATAAAAAGTCGCTGGACACAATGCAAATGTTATTTAGAACAGGGATGCCCAGCGCCTAACTCTTTCCACTCTTTACAACAACTTCGATGTTTTCATGATTGTTGCAATTCGACAAATTCAGTTTCAAGAAAAATCATTACTTCTTATTGCTTTGTTGTTTTTTAAGAGCCATCAAATGACGCTTCTTGCATTTGCATGTTGTTGTTTTTGTGTGTTCAACAATTTAACTTGTGCGCTTGGGCACGCTCAGCATTCGTGTTGTTGTTTGTATGTATATTTTTTTTTTGCTTGGGCGCTGCCAGAATTCGTGTTGTTGTTTTTAACATGCTCCACTCTTTGCACTCTTTACAACAACTTCAATATTGCAATGATTGTTGTAATTCGCCGAATTAAGTTTTCAGCTTCACCCTTACTTCTTATTTCTTTATTGTTGTATTTGCGCACATTGAAGGATCCGTGTTGTTGTTTTGTGTGTTCAATATTTATGAACTTTTGCGCTGGCGCAGATGTAGGTTTTATGCGTGTTGTTGTTTTATGTGTTTTTGTTGTGAGAAAAATGATCGTGCCACGAATCCAAAGATTTTTTGTTGTAATTGTTGTAGCACTCTTCAAATAATTTTTCTGGGCATCACTGATTTAGAACATTGTCGGCAACAATTTTTTAATTGAAACCATTTAACCATTAATTTAAACAAATAATACTTATTGGAAAAAATGTTAGAAAAAATATTACTTTTTAGAAAATTTAAGCATATTAACATGACATTTTTTAATAGAAGCAAACAAGTTTTTTTTCAACAACATATTCCAAATGAGTGACGATTGAAGCGAGAACGGAACCTGTTCAACGTTTTTAAATCGATAGAAGCAGCTCCATGTTTTTTGAAATCAATTTTTTATAGAATATGTTTCTGGTGGGTACTTCTAGAATTTTTCAATGGAATATTTTTTGTTTTTCTACTGGAAAGAATTCTAGTAGGTACACTCAGGAAAGAATACATATCTATCTCCGATAAAAAATGTCTCTATTTTCAATAATAGCAGTTTTCTCTTTTTTAAATAAAATTTTCTGTAATAAGTATAAATTTTCACATTTTCGATGAAATTTTTCTTCACTTGTGGTAAATGAAAATATTTCGATGTCTCTTCTAATGATAATTATTTTTTTCGCACAAAAAAATTCTCATTTATAGAGAAAAATTTATTGAAAATGAAAAATTTATACTAAATTTTCATAAAAAATTCACTTTCTTCCATACAATCATATCTTTTCTCAAAAACAAAAAGGTTTTTTTCTCTAAAAACGATATATTTTTATATATTTATCTTTTTCATAGAAGCTTTTTATCATTTTTAGGGAATTTTTCACATTTTCACATTTAGAGAAAAGCATTCTCTGGAGCAAAGTCTATGCCATTTTTCTCTAAATATGATGTCTTTTTTATCATATTCCGAGAAACTTTTTTTGGGTGTATTTTATATAGAAACTACTCCATGATTCAGAAGGCATAAGAAAAAATACGTCTAAGAAAATATTTAACGATTGGCTTGCAAAAGCATTGCCATGGAAGCATTCTTAGAAAGTCTATTTTAAGATGGATTTTAAGATGTAAGTGGTCTATAACAGAGATGAACAATCTCTAGTCCACTCGACTAAGTCTCTATTAAGTAATAGACTTTATTCAAAAAATATATATCATAATTCAAAACTAAAGCATGTGTTCACTTTAATTGAATTTGAAGCTATTCAAACAAACTTTTAGAAGTTTATGGTAATGCCTCCTGAAAGCTTTTTTCGATAAGACTGAGAAAAAGCACAATTAGATTTTTAGAATGTCTACTGGAAGCAGTGTATCTTAAATTGCATGTGTTTGTATTTAATGGAATCGTTAACAATTTTGGTGGAATCGTTAGCTTCTCGAACTGTTTCTATTGCTGATTTTGCACGGCTCTGTTGAGCCAATCGGGCCATTTATTTTAACTGTTTCTCCTGTATGTCAGTTTCCCAACTACAGTTTTCTAAATTTACAGGGACTCAAGATTTTAGATTTGGTTTTCGCGATATTGGCGACAGAGGCAGAGCTGACTTTCTGCAACTTGGCAAAAAATAAAGTTTTGACATCCAAGTATACAAAAACTCTTTTGAAAATATTTATTTTACCTGATCAGAAAAAACCCTGCAATTTTGAAAAAAAAAGTTTTTATAAAAAAGTTGAAGGCATAAAATTTGCGCGCCTGCAACATTTTGAATATTTTACCTGATAGGAAAACCCTGAAATTTCGAAAAAAAAAATAGCTTTTATAAAAAATTTTATGGCATAAAAAGTGCGTGCAATGCAACATTTTGTATATTTTTTTTAAGATTTGAAGGCAGTTATCTTTAAAACTATGATATATTATCCAATGTTAAATTTGAAGTTCAAATTTGAATGCCTAATATTTTTTATAAAATGCTGCAAAGACGATCGAAATCGGTCAACGTATTGAAAAGATATAGTCAATTATTAAAAGGACCTTTTTCAGATTTACGCTAATAATTGCTTAACTTAACACGAACATCATTTTTGAAATCTGAATTTGAAATTCATCTGAAATTGATTATAGTTTATTCTGCAACTTTATCACTGTTGCTCTGCGTATTTTGAATGCATCAAAATTTCCCAGCCGAAATGTCTTAGTTTATGCCAGCAAAACGAAGAAGTATGTGGCTAACCATTGTCATGATAAAACTCAACATCTTTTCTCTTGATCGATTCGAGTCTCTTTTTAGATATCCTGCTTCAATCGCATAATTTGCTGGTTGTCGAATTCGAATCAATCAATCGTTTGTGTTCCACAAGGTATCACCTTCCTTGTCGCAAATTCCGAATTTGGCATCATTCTCGGAGTTTTATCTTTTTTTTACCATGACCGTTTTCGAATAACATTATCTTATGTGATCCACTTACTTGTAACCATACGTTAAAAAAAAATCGATTTCTTTCCGTTTTTCTACCGTATAGCAGATAGAAACTCAATCCATTAGATTTTTTGCACTCAGTTGCAAAAGAGGCACCCGAATTTCGAGTATCTTTTTGAAACCAAGCTTATGCAATTTTTTTTTTTTTTTTAACTTTGAACCATGGATTTCAGGTGTCAAACTTACAAGCCTATGCACTCAAGTCTGCCTTGGTGCGAAAATGGGGTGATAGATACAGTGAAACTTCCCTAACTCGAACTTCTCTAACTCGAAATTCTCCATTACTCCAAGTACTATTCGATTTCTTGATGCATTTTTCTTGGGATACTTGGGAATTTATAAAAACCTGCTTCCGTGTGCATCAGTGGACTACTTAGGTTCACTTCTTCTGATGTCCTGAATGCAATTCTTCACTTAATAGCTGCATTGCATACTGTATACTATTGTATACTGAAGACAAAAAGTGGTACTGGAACGAGACATATATCTTAGAGCTGCCTTGAAGTGTGTTTATACTCGCATAGGTCACTATTATATTCTGGGACCTGGGTCCCAGGGTATCAGTTCCTTTCAACACTGATAAGGTATTTACAAAGCTCTCTTTTGAGCAAGGCTTTCATTCAATGATACCAATCGAAAAGGAATGGAACAGGTTTATAACGCTTAACAACATTGACGCTCATATTTCTACTAACGTCTCAAAACTCGACCACAAGGTCAGAGTAGGGGTCTTTTTTACAGAACTGGATATTAGAACCTCTTTTTGACCAGTGTTTTTCAGGCAGAGATAATGGTTTTTAATATAATATATACTCGACATATCTATACTTTTTACGGATAGTCAACCTGCTATAAGATCCCTTGAATAGAATTCCTAACATCATCAAATCTGTGTCGACAAGGAATAACCGCTAAAGTCGAGTTAGGACAAAGTGAGGTTATTACTTTCATTGAGCTTTTTCGCTACGAAATACACTAGTACGCAAATTTATATGGTTGTACCTTGAAACTTAAATGTTTAAGGCTATCAAATTTAAACAGAACTATGAAAGAAGTCTAAAGTCGGTCTAGGCCGACTATGAAATACCCTAAGCCCAGTTTTCAAAAAAAAAGAAAATTTTATTGTAAATGGGCGTGTCCGTGGGCGAATAAAGCATTTATGCATTTAAATGTTGATGAAAAATTAACACATACCAAGTTATATTCCTGTAGCTCACAGTTAATGCCTTTAGTGTGCTTTCGCTATGGGAGGTGGGCGTGTTCATGGACGGATTACTCCCAATTTTTGAACACACCTTAGTCTTGGTATAATATACATACATACCAAATTTCATTTCTCTATGGCAAACATAATCTTATTTATTCAGTTTTAAACTTTTTGGGTTGTATGGGAGGTAGGCGTGTCCGTAGGCGGATGACGTCCATTTTTCAAAACCATCTTTGTCTTGTCATAAAAAACATATGTGCCAAATTTTAGCTCTGTAGGTTAAACAGAGGCTTATTTCTTGCGTTTTCAATTTTTGGGTTGTGTGGGAGGTGGGCGTGTCCGTGAGCGGATAACGTCCATTTTTCGAAAACATCTTTGTGTTGATATAAAACACACACATATCAAGTTTAATTGTTGTAGGCTAATTATGAGCTAAGTTATGCAGTTTTCAGTTTTCGCGTTGTATGGTAGGTAGGCGTGTCCGTGAGCAGATGATGTCCATTTTTCAATACCATCTTTTTTTTGTTATGAAAAACACGCGTGCCAAATTTTGTTTCTGTAGGTTAAACAGAGGCTTATTTAATGCATTTTCAATTTTTGGGTTGTATGAGAGGTGGTCGTATCCATGGGTGGACGACACCCAGTTTTCGAAAACATCTTTGTATTGGCACAAAACACATACACACCAAATTCTATTGTTGTAGGTTAATTTTGAGCTTATTTATGCATTTTTCAATTTTTGCGTTGTAAGGAAGGTAGGCGTGTCCGTGGGCGGATTCCAAAAATATTCAATACTGCAGATTCTTGGGTTCATGTGATCATGTGTACCAAGTTTCATCCCATTATCTCAACTCCTTCTTCTTATCCTGTGTATACGGACAACACACAGACGGACGGGCGGACGGACGGACGGACATGGAGAGCTTGACTCACGTGGTGACGCTGATCAAAAATATATATACTTTTCTATACCGGAGTCGCTTCGTTCTATGCGTTACAAACGTTTGCACAAAGTTAATATACCCTGACCTTTCCGGTTTAGGGTATAAAAAGTCAGGGTACCCTAATATTAGGTAGCATTTTTAATTTTAAAAATGCTCTCCTGAAATCTTGAAAATAGGTTTGGCTGTTATTCCTTGTCGACACAGAAATGTTGGGAGCCTCTACAAGAGAAGGCTAAGAAGTACAACATTCATCTTGTAAGGATTCCGGGGCAAAGGGACATTTCAATATCTCTTAGAGCTGTTAACTTGCAAGGGACGGCGCGGCGATAGCACTCATGCCGGATATGAAAACACTAGGTATGCATCTTGCAACGTGAAAACTGACTTCTTGATATAATTATGTTAATTTGGCAGACTCAAGGTGGAATTGAACTTCAACCTGTAGTTGTAGAGCTGTTAACTTAGAAGGTACGGCGCGGTGATAACACTAATGCTGGATATGAAAACACTAGGTATGCAACATGCAACGTGAAAACTGTCTTCTTGATTTAGTACTGTTAAATTGGCAGACTCAATGTGGAATTGAACTACAACCTGTAATATTACTGAGAATTTATTGCCAAGGTTGTGTGAAAAGCACACAAAATGGTTATACTTTTAGCAAAGAGTGATCTTGCTACTTTAATTGGTGTCATAACAGGACACTATCTTATATGAAGGCATGTCGTTAGAATAGGAGTTCATGCGACTGATTTTTGTAGGTGCTGCAGGGATGAAGTAGAGGCGGAGTACTTATTGCATCTCCTTTGGTCATGCACGACAAGCACCTTAGCATCTAGGAAGCATTTTTTTCAATGATATTCAATATCTCGAAGTAGCAAGTTATGGGTGGTTTTCATGACGAAAAGTGTCGATAGTTATAGAGCAGATCCTTATGGCATAACAATAAACCAATCATTTATACTAAGTGGATCAACTACTACCGTAACTTTGACTTACTGAAGACAGATAACACGTTTATCACTGACATATTTTGTTTATATGTTTAAAAAACAGACACTTTTTTATAGAATTCATGCATGTTTAATTCTCAAAACATATGAGTTGTTTTTAATTTTTTCAGTGCATAACTCTTTGCTAAGCAAAACATGCATAGCGCAAAATGCATTTTAAACATACATTTATTATGTTTTGTTGAGGACTGTTTGGTTTCAAACAAAAAAAAAATTATTTTGATTATTGCTCAACTTATTCTTAGTTACTGCTGCATGCAGCACTCTGCAACGATTTATGCTATCAAGGGCGTCATAAAGACTAGACAGTGTTGCTGCTGCTGCTACATTGCTTCTCCCTTGGCGCAAAATGCATTGCCCTCAACTTGAACGCCATCCATTGTTCTCTGTTAGTGTTATTGATGACTTTGAAAAGTTATTGCACTAAACTGCACCGATTTTTTTTTTTTTTTTTTTGTTACTTCTACTGCAGTTGCTCCTGCCACTACTCCGATTGCACTTTGAGTCTCTTTGGCGAACGCTTTCAATTGAATTTTGCCCACAATAAAATTTGGCGCGTTGTGTTGCTTACCAAAACAGGAAATAGATAAGAAATAACAGTATGGCAGGGACTACTATACAGTAGCTACTGCCATGCCATACTATGCCATGGTAAGGCAAGCTTCAAGTTTATGTCTGACAAATTAAAAATTGCAATTTTATTTGTTGTTACGTTGCTGTTGAATTTACTGCCAAAAATTGTAAACAACACTGCAATTTATCATTGTTTGCCAAAAAAGCGCGAGACAGGTCCGTTATTTTACTTATGTTTATGTTAAGGTTTTTGTTTTGAATTTTGTACTAAATCGTTTAATAAAATAGATAAAAGTTTTTTTTTGACTACTTGTAAGGAATCACATAATCGCTAATACAGGCAATTATCATGAAAGTTAATTTACAGTTTAGTCATAAATAATATTTGATAAAAAACATCAGTTGTCTGACAAACAAACAAAAATTCAGCTTCATTGCAATAACAATAAGACAAACAATGTTCAATATCAAGCCATGTTTTTGACAACTTTAAGCAAACAACAACCTTTTTTAAATAACAAAAGATTCTTTCGGATAGGCATAGAAATTAAATCATAATAGAAGCATATTTTAGCAAAATGTCTTGTATTTGACACACCTTAATTTTATATTTAAGGTCAAATTAGTATAGATTATATAATTATGTTTAACCTTTGTGTTGAATATTATCATCGTTCACACTTGTATTATATAGCAGACTGGATCGGCAAATTTAAATAAAAAAGCATTAAAGAAAAAAGAGTCTTGGTTTAATAAAAAAGAGATTCGTATGAGATTGTATTGAACCGTAACTACTATTTCGCACAATAACAAAATTATACGGATCATTTGACTTTGTTTATTGTTAGCTGATGGGATGTATCCAAACAATGACATAGACCATAAGAGAAATATAAATAGTTCGGAGTTTTGTTACAGTTCAAAAAAGTCTTTGTTTTCTTTAACTTTCTTACAAACTCATGTAAAAATTGTCACTCACTCAAAATGAGACACAACTTAACAAATCCCTTATTTGTTTAAATTTTGATTGCGGTACCTTAAAAACCTTAAAAACCTTATTAATTTTTATTCATGATCGTTCCCTGAAAAATCTTGTCAATAATGTATTGTCTTATGTGGACTGAATTTTCCAAAACTTTGTAAAATCTGTTTCCTGTATATCGAAATCAACGATTCTGTATATTTACTTTTTGCCTTAATTTGCCTAAATAGTTCACTCTTGTTGTTGTACCGTTCTCCATTTTTCAGACATCAATATGGGGGAAATTTTATAAGTTAGTGAATTTTTAATTTCCCACGTAGTAACTTAAAATACAACATTGATCCTGTCAACAACCATCAATTAGTAGACTACTGTCAAAATTTCAACTCGCTGCGACGCTTAGTTTGTGTTTGGCAGCCAATGACAGCAGACGATCTTGCGAATTTTGGCGAAAATGGAAAAAGTCAAGTTCGTGATCTCATCAAGTATTATTTTATGTGCAAACAAGTAAAGAAAGTCTAAAGTCGGTCTAGGCCGACTATAAAATACCCTAAACCCACTTTTCAAAAACAAAAAAATTTTTATTGTAAATGGGCTTGTCCGTGGGGATGAAGCCTATATTTTACATGCATTTTAATGTTGATGAAAAATTACACATACCAAGTTTTATTCCTGTAGCTCACAGATAATGCCTTTATTGTGCTTTCGCTATGGGAGGTGGGCGAGTTCATGAACGGATTACTCCCAATTTTTGATTGGGATACATACCAAATACATACCAATACATACCAAATTTAATTTCTCTATGACAAACATAACCTTATTTATTGAGTTTTAAACTTTTTGGGTTGTATGGGAGGTAGGCGTGTCCGTGGGCGGATGACGTCCATTTTTCAAAACCATCATTGTCTTGTCATAAAAAACATATGTGCCAAATTTTAGCTCTTTAGGTGAAACACAGGCTTATTTATTGCATTTTCAATTTTTGGGTTGTATGGGAGGTGGGTGTGTTGGTGCGCGGATGACGTCCATTTTTTAAGACATCTTTGTGTTGGTATAAAACACATACATATCAAATTTTATTGTTGTAGGCTAAGTATGAGCTGAGTTATGCAGTTTTCGATTTTCGCGTTGTATGGGAGGTAGGCGTGTCCGTCGGCAGATGACGTTCATTTTTCAAAACCAATTTTGTTTTGTTATAAAAAAGATATGTGCCAAATTTTAGCTCTTTAGGTTAAACATAGGCTTATATATTGCGTTTTAAATTGTTGGGTTGTATGGGAGGTGGGCGTGTCCGTGAGCGGATGACGTCCATTTTTCAAAGACATCTTTGTGTTGGTATAAAACACATACATATCAAATTTTATTGTTGTAGGTTAACTATGAGCTGAGTTATGCAGTTTTAAATCTTTGCGTTGTATGGGAGGTAAGCGTGTCCGTAGACGGATTCCAAAAATATTTAATAGTGCAGATCCTCGAGTGCATGTGACCATGTGTACCAAGTTTCATCCAATTATCTGGACTCCTTCTTCTTATCCTGTGCATACGGACAACACACAGACGGACATACGGACGGACAGACGGACATGAATAGCTCGACTCACGAGGTGACGCTGATCAAGAATATATATACTTTTCTATACCGGATTCGCTTCGTTCTATGCGTTACAAACGTTTGCACAAAGTTAATATACCCTGACCTTTCAGGTTTAGGGTATAAAAAGCAATCAGCAAAACTTAGGAAAGGCTTGATAAATACTATGGCGACTCTGCACCATCGATTGGAATGATTCACAAGTGGTTTACTGAATTTCAATGCGGTAGTACACGGTAGTATAAACACGAGTGACGCCGAACGTTCTGGACGCTCAAATGTGGTCACCACACCAGAAATGGTCACTAAAATTCACGACATCGTGTTGACCGATCACAGAGTTAAAGTAAGCGAGATTGTTGAATGCATAGTCATCTCAAAAAAACGAGTGTAGAACATTTTGCGAAATCATTTGAATGTGAACAAAATTATTCGCAAGATTGGTGTTGCGTTTGCCCACTCTCGACCATAAACGCGATTCTTGCTCCCGTGGCGAAATTCCATGAATTGAAGTACGACAAAGAAGACTGTAGTCTTTTGGTGTAGTGTTTCTTGCTTTTGAATTTAATAATTTGGGAATAAATTCTACTCTCACTTCTTTCCAGGTTTTTGAACATAAACTGTCTCAAGGTAATCGATGAAGATTGCCTTCCGCCAGGTCATGATGCTGTTAAAGGTAACTTCATCATGGCCGGCAAGATTCCATATGGGCCCGAAGTCTGGTAGTATTTGAAAGATACTATCGACTATTCTACAGTTGACTTTGAGATAATACTGGGGAGTTCCTGTAAAGATTCTGATAAGGTTCTATGAAGGTTCTGTATCATTTCTAGGCTACTGGCAGCTCCGTTTTGATACGGATCTTTGCTATCGGCAAATAAGTTTACAAATGTAAGGATAGCGTTTCTTGGCTGGATTCTTTCTATGTTCCGCCAAGCCTCTAAGCTTTCCCGGTACCGGTGGGTCTTTGGAAATCTCTCTAACTTATTTCCTTATTGATGATCGCTATTTGTAGATAAAAGTCTATTAAGTTTGTCGGAAAACGAGGCCTTTAGTGACACATCCAGTTGCCAAACTGGTCCCTATTGCTCACTTATGTTAGATCAATTATCACTTCCCTGGTTCTATTCTGAAAAGTTGCTCTAATGCCCCTATTGCATAGAATAAGAACTGTGGAAAGAATAAATTCAAAAATAGACTCACCCCTTTTATTGATTTCAGCACTGCTCCCTGATGAGTGATGAGCGTTAACGTCGCTTACAATAACCAGGAATGTCCACCTCGTATTAGCGTGGTTTGCCAAGTCACCGACTCTGCGCTGGTGGAGCCAAAAATAAGAGATGTCCTGCCTGAGTCCACTCTCTTTGCCATTTCTGAATTTAGGATGATGAGCAGTGTTGCCGTTTTGGCTATTTGTTTTCCTCGTGATCAGTTTTGGCTATTTTTCGATTTTATTTTTCATTTGGCTATTTTTTTACCCGACTATGTTTTTGCATTCCGGCGAAAATTTCTTTTTTATTTTACATATAACATTTTCAATTGCCTGAGAATCGCATCACCCGAGTATCTTAGCAAGCTGCTAAGGCCGGTTCGCCGGGAAGATTCGCCAATGAACCGCCGAGAGAAGTTATGAGAAATTCACCGAAAAGGGTGGCAAACGAAGTCCATATAAGAGTCCTGAGCAATTTGCTCTGAAGCATCGTTGTTCTGTCCGAATTCAATGAATGTTTTTGTGAATTTGTTTTTATTTCGCTTCGATATAATGCGACGTTGCTTCGAAACTATACTATTTCAACTTTTTGATTAATTTTAACGATTTTTCAGAGCTTTTCGTCATATTCCCATAATTGATATTGAATATTTTTCAAAAATCCATCTTCCAACAATCGCCGAAATTAGCGAAGGAACATTTTGAAAATTTTCGTGACTCGCGTATTCATTGCTTGAGCATTTGAAAAGCGATGCATTTTCCTAAAAACACTTGGGCGAATCACTGGTGCATCGCAAAATCCACTTCTCTGCCAATCGTCTTCCAAATGTTTGCAGGGAAATGGTTTAAAATTTAAACTTGAGGGTGAATTTTTTCTTCATTTGAAGACGACCTGCCAGTGATGCTAATCGTGCAGCCGAGAGCAAAAATATCCAATAATTTGACATGCAACATCTCGAATCATGTGTCACATAAGATTATGCAACAATGTATATAACTTTGATCATTGAAAGTAATTGTGGTTTGTTTTCAAAAGTAAAATTAAGCAAGTCAGCATGAAAAAGTAAGTTGATATAGCATTACGCCACATATAAAACATTCTCCACTTGTTTCACTTGATTTCACTTTCTCACCTACTTATCTATCTCCCATTTCTGAACCAAAGCAGACTTGACTGAATACGTTTAACACCTGAAATCCTTGGTTCGAAGCTAAACAAAAAAATGTAATACAGTTTTTACTTCCGAAAATGCAAACCTTATTTTTATTAAGTTTGTTTTACTCTTATCCAGTAAAACATTAATGAGGTAAGGTCCTTCTATATTAAAGGTCCGTCTTTTTAAAGGATATTTGCCCTAAATGTGTTTAAAATAGGCTCTTATATTTTTAACACATAATTTTTTATAACATATTTAATAACAAACATGTTTGTAAATCTGTTTCCCGTAAAAAACGGTACTATGTTGTACAAAAAACTAGTTAGTTAAAAAAGCATGAATGTTAGTTTTGTTTCTTTTTTCTAATACAATTAATTAACCTTTTGGCTATTTTTTTTTCATTTTGGCTATTTTAATTTTCTGTTTTGGATATAAAAATAAATTTACTCCGGCAACACTGATGATGAGCTCCTTAACTTACTCTTTAACTCCTTAATTTACTCTCACTTGCAGAGTGAAGCAGGTTGCACTTTGTGCAACATCAGTTCCACATCAGGCCTTGGATCTTCTTGTTGACAACCCAGGCTTCCAGTATTAAGGTGCCTCGTCAACGTACACTTCGGACATGCACGGCATCTTCTCTTTGATTGCTACATTGCGGTGATGCAGATTGATTTGCACAACTTGCTAATGCTGCCATTTCTGCTAAATGGTTCCGAGGCCGAACCAGCATGCCCGATTATCGGCTGTTTAAGCCGCAGCGTTAGTCATTTTAGTGTCTACAGAGAAAAAGAAGATCTTCTCCTCCTTGCCATGACTTTTCTTAACTAAACTTTCTGCCACTCCTGCATTATGGCGTCTTTTTTCTACATCACCAAAAGTTTCTGAATGGATACATCTTCGTGCAACGCAGCAGATGATATCTGTATATTAGCCTTGCTTCCTAAAAGCTTCCTTTTAAAAAAGCTCCCTTTCACATTTAAGCAAGACTGGCGATGGTTTTGGTCAGGCACTCCAGTAACTCCATTGTTTTACTTCCGACGTCTTTGAGACCTTGCTGCCGTCTGGCACTGTTGAACTTATAACCCTCAGCATTACCGCGTTCGACACTGGCCATCATGACTTTATGAATCTAGTTTTCTACAACTAGCTTTTACTCCCCGGTCATTCGGCGAGTTCTTCAAGCTAACTTCAGCTTTGGTTGGTTTCAACTCACATTAAACTCGCCTCTACTCATTTCTGCCGATTGGTTGTAAATCCAGTGGTGCTCGTAGCTTTACGAGAGATTGTGGAATTCTCCGTTGGTACCTGTTTGAGGCAAATCTGTTGGTTTACTTGTTTGGGTTGACCTTGCCTTGCCCTATTGTTTCGCCCTTGTGCTTACCGGCTCCCAGTTTGCCGCCTTTGACGCTATTAGAGTAGGAAGGACTTGCACTAGTTGTTTTCTTCACGTTTCACTTGGCACCTGTTCCACGCTCTGGCTTGTATCTTTTGGCTACATTAGATGGGGAAGGTCCAGCCCCACTAACCTTTCCCTTTCTACCTTTTCTCTTTTTTGTCCCAGTTTTATACTCTTGTTTGTCACTTTTGGCGATATTGCTGTGCAAAAGACCTGCCTTGCTCAGACCCTTATCAGTAGAAGCAAGCGGAGCAGTGACACCCTCAATTGTCAATGCTTTGGGAACAAAACGGCGGTAGAAATTTCCCAGGGACATCCTGAAAGATGCTTCCTGAAGAGAGTCTTGTTCCTGGAACTAAGAGTAGGTGGGTCGTTTCTTTTTATTTTAAGCTCGTGATTTTCGGCTTTCCTGTAGAATCAACCTTGCTTTGATACTTTCGAACAAGCAGATCTACTTGTGACTACCGAACCACTCGCCACAATGACCGTCACATCGTAGTCCGAGTTGAATAGCTCGTCTTTAGTTTCGAAACATTGAAAACTTGGCTGGACTTGAGAAACACTAGCTTCTTCCATGTCACATCCTTTGCTCAGCCTCTCTAGAATCCACAGAATCACAAAGTTTAGGTACCCGCCCTCGTCATTGATGGGCTGTCACCTACCAGGGTAGGTGGTCGTAATTTTAAAATTCTGTACCTGATTCTGTTTTTTCTATCTCTGATTCTGCCCTAGTTGCTGTTGTTGTTGCCATGGTAGATGTTGTTGTTGGTGGTATTGTTGTTCTTGTTTCTTGGTTTAATTTTTGGTCCCACGAGTAACTAGAAAAGGGTTCGTTCACCACGCCAGAGCCCTGCGTACCGTGGTAAAGTCACAGTTACTCACTGTGGCGATTAGAAATCAGTGGCGGTGCCAATTCAATACAGCCGGTATTACCCTCTGGCTGTAAGCCACTCAATCTCTGTAAACCTTGACACCCTGAATCGACGGTTAGCTCTAATTGCATTTCTGCAGATTGGTCTGTATGACATGAGTGATCCTGTCAGGAGTATTCGCTTCAGTCATCATAGCCCATTGTGTTATTGCAACCTAAGCATCTATACCTCTTAAAAGTGGCCGTCCAATCTTGGAGGTTAAAAATCATTTTCAAATATTTTTATGGCAGAAAATATACAAGTAGTTTTCAAGTCATATTTTTTTAAAACATTTCAAAAACTTCTGTGAAATGATAATTTTTTTTAGAATTTAATTTTATTGCTACAACTGACAATTGACTTTTGTAAGAAAATATTTATTTTTTTCGAAAAATTCGATACAAAATCTGTTTTTGACTCGAAAAAATCAAAACGGAAGAGCTCACATGGTACAACTAAGAAAGTAGCTGCAGGGCCCAGAGCCGAAAGTAAGAATTAAAACAAAAAACTGAGCGAAATAGAGCGACAAAACGAGACATCAAATAATTCGTATTGATTTTGACAATTCTGAATTCTCTCAGAGACTGAGAAAGCACTGCAGCTAGCTTGTTTATTCTGCCATGAGAGCTCACTTCATTATTCTAAATTGTTTTTCAAATTCATAACATAAGTGACAGGAAAGATCTACTTCATATTAGATCAAAATATAAGATCTTGAAATAAGTACTATATGATGCAAATTTTGCTTTGCTATGTGAGCATTGAGTGCTCTCTTCGCTTGATATTTGAACGCTTAACCTTTTTTGCTCACTTCAAATAAAGACTCTCAGTCAAATCAAAAACTTGAACTGACATCTTCAGTTTCATATAAAATAAAAACTAAAAAAAAAAACCAAAATCAATCAAGCTGAAAACTAAAAACTGTAAAATTACGAGTTGTTTTTTTTTTTGGCAATATTTATGTTGTTAATATTTTCTTGAATTTTTTAACTGCACGGAATTACAGTGCTTTAATAGCTATTGTTTTTTTTTTTTGTTTAACTTGTCGTCTGTCTAATGACATCAACGCCCAGTACGGAAGTCTCATTAAACAACATTTATTCGACTCAATGATATTTCTTAATGAATTTTTAAACTTGTAGCGGAACAAATTATGATGGTTTTCTTTCTTTAAAGTTCTGCTTTAAACGTTTTGATGCAATAAAGTGCTAATCACTTCTAAACTATGTTTATCTGTGGAATATTGTTGTTTGTCTTCCGCTGTTATGACAACCGGCTAAAATGTCATTAAACTGTGCTTACAACGTTTATGCAAATTCTTGCTATTGTTGAACAAAAAGTTTACCACTTAATTAGCATTTAGCTGTGAGGCAGTTAACGTTCCGTTAAAGAAGACTGAGCAGTTTGTTAACATTATATTAACAACAACAAGATCGCTGTTGTGGGTTGTTGGCTCTTGAAATGTCAACCACGTTGCTCTTTTAGTTATTAACATGCACCTGCATGGCATAGCCTGATGTTTTAATTATTGGCTAAATTTTTACTGAACGTATCGTTGCCAACTCTGATGTTCTCGTTGTTTTTTTTTTTGCTTTTTTTCCGCTGTCAATATGTCAATTTTGACATTTTCAAATTATAAATAGTTTTCTGTTAACGCCTCTTGCATGCAATATTTTTCGCGTGCAGTCTGCCATTGGCTGTAGCTGGCTATTTAATGCTAGTCTTAATTTTATGCCAGTCAGAGCTTTTATAATGCGACACTAAAGAGCTTAAAATTTTTATTGGCAACTTTTTGCAGTCATCCTATTGACATTTACACTTTTATCGATGCAAGCATGAAATAAATGTTTGTTTTTAAATCAATTAACACACGAATTGCGTCAACATTACCAATAAGGATAAAATGAGTAAATTTAATTGAAAAGCTGTGATTGCGTTTTATCGTAGGCAATTACGATAAAATAAATGAATGACTTTTTTTGTTCACTACTAAAATTTACACTCAAACAAAATAGTTGTAAAAGTTATTAAACAAATTTTAAGATTTGTCGTTTTTAATACGACATTTAACCAGGGGTTCAACACACTTTCGCAGACCTTAAATGTTTTTCAGAGATCAATCATTTTAGATCGATCTCAAGGCGAGAGTATAAGAATAAGTAGCTCAGTCTCAGTCATTTGCAATTAAAAAACTGTAGTTTATCAGAAAAAACTTATATCATGAATTAAAAATGATAAACTAGCAAGTCTAATAATTGAAGAACTAACAAAAAACTACAATTTTAAACGTAATTTCAAAACGTAGCTTAATGGTATGCTATATAAAAGAAAGACGAATTTAAAATTTGGCTGAGCAATCCAATAGCCGTCATTGTGAAACACTGCACTAAATCAAAATAAAATTTCTCTATCTGGACGGATGCGTAAAAACGAAGTAAAAACCAAGTAAAAACGAAGTTTACGATCAAAAACATTTGATTTGATAATTTGTTGACCACATCTGTATATTCTAAAAATGGTTTCTACCGATACCTTCTGAAAATATGGACATGAAGAAACTTCTTGAAGATGAAAACTTCGATTAAAAATTTTTTAATTTTTCGTTATTGGAAAATCATCCTTTTTCAAAAAAATTGCTTAATTAAAAAAACTCCAGCGATTTTTCGGGATATTTTGACAAATTTTTTGTTGAAAAATAGCCTTAAAAACCTCCCAGGAGGAATTTCTTTTATACATATATCTCTTACAACAACTTAAATTTCACAGAATTACTGAAAGTCGTCAATTCTATTTTAAAAATTGTGATCACTAAAAATTTGAAACATGCACTATTTTTTTCAGAACTGGTTTTTCAGAACACCACCGCGTTTTTAAAGGTATGCAAAAAAAATTCTCTACCAACCAATCGACGTTTTTTTTCTAAAACGGCACATTAATTTACTCTTCGACTCTTCATTATCTCGGCGGGGCTTATAAATTTGTATTGAACTATAAAGGCGATAGTAATTTGCCAACCCATTTATTGTAAAAAGACTGTGAGATCATTTGCTAGGAGACTAAGCATTTGTATTTGCTGACAAAGTTCAAAGATATGTGAGTTTCATCTAAAGATTATGCATAGCAGTTAGAGAATTTTTTCGCTAAAAGCTATTATTTAAAGCCGATACTGAAGCCTGGAGATCCATCTCAATGTACAAGATCGTATTATCGAGCAAGAGCTATTTTATACTTATGATATCGAGGAACTACCAACGATTACAAAGTTTCAAAGACTTTAACTTTGAAATGACAAGAGTAAAATAAAAATGTACATAAAGAAGCGATATTGAAAAATTTTCGAAAATCTTACGAAAATAATTTTTCTTCATATTCTTAAAAAAATGTTAACAATTTTTCAAAATATCAATCATGGTTGAATTAAAACCTTTCATGCTTTCCTCAGGTACAAGTTTTATCAGTTTTCGGTTGAAAATTTTTCTGAAATTTTTTATTCTCTTAATAAGTAGTTTTGACAGTGTTACATTCACAAAAAGTAGGTCCTTCAAAAAACTTTGAGTTATTTTGCAAAACGAGTTATTTAAGCTTATGTTGAATGAACGATGAAATTCGCAACACTTGGTGGGTTTCGATGTCTTTTGAACACCTCTTCCGTACAAAGTGGTAGTTCTTCTAGCGATTTGGGTACAATTCATAACCAAAATTCCTATAAAAATCTGAACGGCAAGAGATTATCTTCCGGGAGAAAGTAAAACTGACTATTTTAGTGACTACAGTAAAACTGACTATTTAAAACGGCATGCGTAGAGACCGTACGGTATACCGGCATCAACACTCTGACAAGAGATTATATTCCGGAAGCCAGTAAAATTGACTATTTTACCCCAAACAGGCGGTTACCCCATAAGCTCCAAAAGCAACAAGCAATACAGCATACATGAGACGAACAACCCATCTACTGAATAGCCAGTCATTTCTCAAAATCATACGCATTCACCCTACTGTCAACAGCCAGACGCTCTCTTAATTCCTCTTAACTGAACTCTTCCAGGTGCACCAAGAAGTTCATACTTTCCTTAAAACTATCAGGTCTATCCACAGACTGTGATTACATACCTGATTACATACCTGAGACCTACAACCTCTACAACCTCTTTCCGAAAAAGAAAGGAGGTTCAACACGTTATAACTTGTCTACAAACATTATTATCAACATCTTGTCCCTTACCACGCTAACACCTACCTGTGCACCTCATTCGCTTAGAGCAACTATAAACTCAATCGCTTTGATTCTAAGCTTACCATGAGAACTAACTTCCACCATGAGAAGTAGGCGATCAGCGTACTCATAGCACTTAGAAAAATGTTCATGCCGTCTTAACAAGGAATCCATTCTGAGATTACACATGTATGTACCACAGAGAAAACCCTGCGGACAGCTACGACAACATCTTTGCCTGCCTCTACCTATGAACAACATCTTTCCTCTACCATATAAATAGCTCTGCCAAAGCTAAATTTCCCGGCATCCCACTTCCTCTAGTCTGTGTAACACCCAATCTCAGCATAGCTTGTCAAACAGCCCATTAACGTATTTGGAGCTACTCTAATTTACGGTGCCTCTAACGTACAGCCAGACATCTTCAAGGCCTTTTTCCTTGTGAAAACCGAATTACTTATTGCAAATCTGCGAACCTTCGCACTTCTAAAACCGTTCCACCATAACCCTCTCCAGTAGCTTTCTTAGCACCGGAAGAAGACTGATGCCCCGGTCTTCAGCCTTTCAGGTGACTTCAGAAACACGATTACCATCATCCGTTTCAACACATCAGAGAACCAAAACAGACCTCCAATTGGTCAGGAATGACCTGCCAGATGGTTTTTTTTAAGCTTGAATCAACGCTCAGGGCATATCCCGAACCCGAATCAACCTCGAAAGCATTGTTGATTCGGAAGATGAATAATAGACATGTTAGCGGGTGGAAAAATGCAGAAGTGATGGTGAACATTTCTTTTGAATTTACACGGGTCAAAACTATCGGGAAACACATCCGCAGAATAAATTATCACGGTAATGCAAGGTTCTGTTGGGCTTCAAGGAAATACTGTAGCTATAGGTTCAGAAAGCTGCCCGATCTGAGAAATACTCGAGCTGGTAGAGTCAGGTGGTGTACCTCCTTTGAACCCTTCTCATGGCAGTACCTGTATAATAGGCTTATGGAGCCAACATTGCGTCGATGACTAAGAGATGTGAATGTCAGGTGTTGAATTCGATCCAGAAGTTTCAAATAACATCTTGAAGCCCCTGCCCAAACGTGTAAATTGTACTGCATTGTCGGCCTAATATAAGTTTATGAGGTAAAAATAAAACTGTTTAAAGAAACCAAGGCACTGAGCGGCTTCTTTTGACATATCAACACATCTCTTTGGTCGTGCCTTCTAGCCGTAGATACCATATGTTTCCCCTCGGTAGTCCAGTGGCAAGCATGCTTGACTGAAATTTTAAACATTGTTATTTTGAATTCCAATTTATCTTTTTTGAATTTCAATTGATGTTTTCTGAATTTCAATTGCTATTTTCTGATTTTCAAATGGAATTTCAATTGATTTTTTCTGATTTTCAAATAGAATTTCGGTTATTAAAGTGATTTTTTCCGAATTTCAAAATTTCAATTGATCTTTTCTGAATTTAAATTGATGTTTTCTGTATTTCAATTCTTTTTTTCTGAATTTCAAATGCAATTTCTGAAGTGGCATTGATCTGTTATAAATTTTAAATGAAATTTCTGAATTTCAACTCATCTTTTCTGAATTTCATATCGAATTGTTAAATTTCATTTGATCTTTTCTGAATATAAATTGATTTCTGAATTTCAACTCATCTTTTCTGAATTTCATATCGAATTTATAAATTTCAATTGATCTTTTCTGAATATCAATTGATGTTTTCTGTATTTCAATTGTTGTTTTCTGTATTACAAATACAATTTTTGTAGTGAAATTGATATTTACTGAATTTGAAATAAAATATCTGATTTTCAATTGAGCTTTTCTGAATTTCAATTGCTATTTTCTGATTTTCAAATGGAATTTCAATTGATTTTTTCTGATTTTCAAATAGAATTTCGGTTATTAAAGTGATTTTTTTTTTAATTTCAAAATTTCAATTGATCTTTTCTGAATTTAAATTGATGTTTTCCGTATTTCAATTCTTTTTTTCTGAATTTCAAATGCAATTTCTGAAGTGGCATTGATCTGTTACAAATTTTAAATGAAATTTCTGAAATTCAACTCATATTTTCTGAACTTCATATCGAATTGTTAAATTTCAATTGATCTTTTCTGAATATCAATTGATTTCTGAATTTCAACTCATCTTTTCTGAATTTTATATCGAATTTATAAATTTCAATTGATCTTTTCTGAATATCAATTGATGTTTTCTGTATTTCAATTGTTGTTTTCTGTATTACAAATACAATTTTTGAAGTGAAATTGATATTTACTGAATTTGAAATAAAATATCTGATTTTCAATTGAGCTTTTCTGAATTTAAGTTGTTTTTTCTGAATATCAATTGATGCTCTCTGAACTTCAATTGTTATTTTCTGAATTTGAAATTCAATTTCTGAACTGAAATTTCCTATTTTTTTTATTTTAAATGGAATTTCTGAATATAAATTGATGTTTTCTGTACTTCAATTGTTTTTCTGAATTTCAAATACAATTTCTGAAGTGGAATTGATCTTTTCGGAATTTTAAATGAAATTTCTGAATTTCAATTGATATTTTCAAAATTTCTATTGATAATTTCATAATTTCAATTTATTGTTTTTCAATTTGAGTTATTCTTTTCAAAATATTTCACTTGATTTCTAAATTTCAAATGGAGTTTCTGAATACCAATTCATCTTTTGTGAATTTCAAATGGAATTTGTGAATTTCAGTTGATCTTTTCGGAATAGCAGTTGATATTTTCCTTATTTCTTAGGAAATTTCAGAATTTCAATTGATATTTTTGAAATTTCAAATGCAGTTTCTGAATTTCAATTGAAATTTTCCAAAGTTTGAAAGAAATTTCTGAATTTCAATTGCTCTTTTCTGAATATCAAATGGTATTTGCTGAGTTTCAAATTGATTTCAGAATTTCAATACATATTGCCAGAATTTCTAACGTTATTTCTGCATTTCAATTTACCTTGACTGAGTTTCATTTGATCTATTTTGAATTTTGATTGACGTTTTCTTAATTGTAAATGATGTTTTCTGAAAATCAGTTGATGTCAGAAATTTAGATGGAATTTTTAAATTTCAATTGATTTTTTTTAATTTCAAATGACTTTTTCCGAATTTCAACTGATGTTTTCCGAATTTCAACTGATTTTATCTGAATTTCAAATGGAATTTCTGAATTTGAATTGGTTTTTTCTGAATTTCGATTGATTTTTTTAATTAGAATTTGTAGAGGAGTTGTTCGCAATATCTGCTTCCAATATAGAGCAAAGACAGGAGGAAATATTTGACTTCTCGTTTGACATAAAAATAAATTCGAAAAATATTCAAGGGTTTATAGAAATTTATTTATTGACGATTGTGGCAAAGAAGACTTGTTTTAGAAAAATGGTTAAAAAAAATTTTAAGTTTAACAATAAAAACAAACATTGTTTGCAAGGGCTTAAGTAATACATTTTTGTTAAAAATGCAACTTTTCGCAATTTTTTCCATCCGTATATATTTGCATTTTAAATATTCTCAGTCACAAAAAAACATAACATTTGTGTCTGTAGGTGTTGCTGCAGCTACAAACTGCCACGCCACAAAACAAATATTCAATGTGCAAATGTGAATTATTCCAAACGGCAGCAACATCATACTTCTCATCAAAATCATCATCATCATCATCATCATCATCATCATCAACATCATCATCATCTGCATCATCATCATCATCATCATCATCATTATCGACATCATGTTTGCCGCCGTCAAGCACATGAAGTGTTGAATTTATAATTGAATTGAATTGAATTGGATTGAATTGATTGTACGCAATGCTAACATTGTTGCATGCAATTCATTGTCAAAATTAACGCAAATTAATTCAAATTTAAATTGAAAATGCTTGCTACTGCATTTTGTGGTTAACGCAATATTTTTATTGGCACACACACACACACAAACACGCACACATAATATCTACTTGTGTTAACCGCAAGTCAATTGTTTTAATGGAAAATTTTGCAGCTTCATGTAAACAATATTATTTTCCCAACATCAGCCGAAAAGTGAAGTTGAGACACATACAATATTTTAATATCATCAATAAATATGAAGTTGTCAACTGCATGTTTGCAAGTGCAGCGAAATTTAATTGAAACTAACTCATCTGTCATAATAATAGCAACAACAACAACAACAGCAACGACACTTATTTAATATATTAAATCCTTTAGGCCTATTCATAAATCATCACAGATTTAATAATAGTCAGCATTAAATGCATACATCGCCTACCTCAACTCTTAGATGTCTGCTTTTGTCTATGTTTGTGTGTGCAACGCTATGACTGGCTGGTTTATTAAAATTTATGAATATGCTCAACAACAAGGACAAAACGACAACAACAACAACAGGAAGGACATAAATTGACTGTCAGCAACATGCACCAAAAACATGTTGCTGCTGCTGCAGACACAGCATAATACATACATCACTCATATCTGCACATAAGCATAAAACTGCCTGCACATAATATTGACTACACTGACACAAACATACATAAATATGCAAAAATAGCATTCACTTCAACACTAAATACAGTTATTTGATAAACACCATTTTTGTTTTGTGCATTTAAATAATGCATGCATGCATGATTTGAAAATATTATTTCATTCTCACAGATCGTTTTAATAGATGACGGCACTCAAAAAAAACAACAGGAACTAAAGAATGAATGAGTTTGAAAAGCAACTCAAATCAATGCAGTCAACAGCAAGGAATAGATTTTCAATGTTGACAGACATTTTTGTTTAGAATTCAATGTTGTCAGGCGTTGCCAGGCTGTTGATGTCAAAGGATGTTTTAATTGAATTTTACTATTCAATGCCAAGGATGTGCAGAGTTTATTAAACTTAAGGTCAGGCAGCAAAGATCAATTGTTTTTGCTTAAACGAACTAAAACTATAATTTTTAAGGAGTGTTTAGTCAGAGGACGATCTGAACACTAGTTTCAAAACGACTTCATAACTCTTTACTCATGCAGAAACTTGAAAAATTTTAACTTTAAGTTAAAATTTCATAAAAGATTAAACATTTTATTTTCAGCTGAAATCTATATAAAATTGTTAATGGATGAAATTAATTTTGAATGTGTTCTTTACTATTAAATTCAATTTTGTAAAATTTACACATAATCCAATAATTTTACCAAAAAAAAACACTTTTAATGAGTTATAAAATTGTGGCAGTTTACTTTGTTTATTTAAGTTTATAATTCTTAGAAAACATATTTTTTAAGAATTATATTTTAAGCTTTTAATGCCAAATAATTCATGAAGTAACATGTTTTTGCTACAACAACAAAATTCTTAGCAGAACAACCGAGCAGACTATACCATGGTTTCGTCGGACGCTACTCCGACTCATCAGTAGTCTCTGGTGGTTCAGCAAAAACCTGTTACTTCATGAATTATTTGGCATTAAAAGCTCAAAATATAATTCTTAAAAAATATGTTTTCTAAGAATTATAAACTTAAATAAAAAAAAAACACTTTTATATTACTTTTATATAACTTTTATGTTTGAAATTTTTTCGACCAAAAACTTTTTCTTTAAAATCAACCCTGAGGGAAAAATTAAACCACATTCATATTATTTATTTTGTAAATTTAAGGAAATTATTTTTCCCTTCTTTAGATTCTAAATATGTTTTGTTTTAACTATTTAATTAATATTTATCTAATCATGGAAACTCAAATTTAATGCTACCCATTGCGTGCTATTTTAAATTTCGAAGGAAATTCTTATCATGAATAACCCTTATTTTAATGTTTATAATATATACTCAAAAAGTTTACAAAATTAACTAATAAGTATTTTTCTACACACAAAAAAATATTATGGAATTTAAAAAAATAACATCCTAAAAAATTTTTATCAAGGCGGGGTTAAGAGTTTCAGCCTAAAACAAACACTTTGTTTGTGAATTTATTTTAAGAGTGTGGATTGAGCAAATTTATTAATACCTTTTTTACATTATAAAGTCTACTTTTGAAAATATACTGTAATTTTTTTATTCGGAAATATTGAAAAACAAGCCGGTGACAGAGCTTGCCCCAAAAAAACGTCTTAGAAAAATAACCATTTGCAGTGTTCACTATATCTCGGTCGGAAATTATCTGAAATCAAAAACAATTTAAATTTAGTTACAGTATAATTAAATCCTACCCCCCCCCCCCCCCCCCCCCGCAACGTTGATTACTTTTTGAAGTGAAACTTCTTTAGCCGCGTATACAACATACGGCGAACGAATTGGGTAGTAAAACCGATGAAACGAATGAAACTGCGGCAAATTCAGGTGAATTTAGGTCAGTTTAGGTGAATTTTATTGAAATTAAGTGTTCGAAACACCCTATAAATTCGAAGGAAAAAATTATCAAACAATGGTTTGAGTCCGAGCTAAGAGACGAATTAATCAACAAGGTTTTAGACCGTACTTTTTGAAGGTGGATTTTTCAACTAGATACGTTATGCTTTAATTTCCAACCGTGATAACTTACGCTGCAATTTTCAAACTGTATGATTCAATGGCCAATCGGATGCAATAAGATTATCTGGTCACAGACGGGTCATTGGCGATTTAAAGAATTCCATGGATCATTTGGACAAATATAGATGATTCTATGGCCAATCGGATGCAATGGAATTATCTGAAGTCACAGGCGGGTTCTCATTCGCAGGTGGTCATTGAAACTTAATGGATTCCAGTAAGACTAAACTCCTCCTTTTTTAGTAAGATCAAATTAAAAACTCTCTACTTGGGTTAAAGTTTCACTTATACCGTGCGTGGCTTCCACACAATTATTTTTTTTTAAATTAAAATTTTTGGTGGCCAACTAAAGTGTAAAATGCTGTTTTCCACGAAAAATTCGGCCTTTTTGTGAGTGGGAAATCCCCTTAATGTAAAAAAAAAAATTGTAACTAAAGGTGGGGGGAGCTATTTTATATTTAAACATATATATAATATTATATTTAAATGAATTGGTCAACTATTTTTTAAATGGCAGTGAACACGGACTTTCAAAACATGGCTTGGGGGAAAATCGCTTTAAAGTTATGTACGTTCGAGGTGCACTTACTTAAAAGATTATATCTCCGTTAGTTTTAATCAGATCGCCTTCAAATTCGAACTCAATATTCTTGAGAGGTTTTATTTAGAAAAATATATATAGAAAAATAAAACAAAATGGTAAAACGAAAAATTCACAAACTTACACCTCTTAATACACATGTATTAAAATTGGTGTTGAAGTATATCACTGTGACAGTTTCTTTAAAAGTTTTCCAGGAAATACCAAAAAAGCATCGTTTTATCTCATTTTGGGTATGACGAATCGAACTGTATAATAAGTTTTTAAAGTTTTTGGTAAAATTTTTAAATTTTTAGTTTTAGGTCTGTAATTTGCGTGTGGCTGATTTTTCTCGGATTCAGCTTCTCTCGAAACTTTATCTTTTGTCAACATACCAAATGCTAAAAAAAACTCTTTGACAACTTTAGGTCAAAATTCAAAAAAATTGAAACTTTCTTGAACTTTTCCGCAATTTAAAGACTAAAAGTCGCCAAAACTTTGGCATACCTGCACAAAAATATTAAAATACGTTCGCAAAAAATTATCTTGGGCACCATTAGGTCCAAATAATGAAGAATTTTCAATCGGCCGCATTTTTTCAAACACGCAGAGAAATTTGAGATCAAAACATTCACAAACCAATTAATTTTGGAAGTGATACTGAGCTAAACCACAATATTCTTGATATCAAGCTCTAAAGTGATTGTTAATCAAAATATAAACACGCCTATTCATGCATAATGTATGCGTCTCTTGGATCATTTATCAAAAATGAATATGCCCACATGTGTTGAATATAAGACATTTTTGGATTGTTTGTCAAAAAATAAATATACCCACTTGTGCTCAATTTATGTTATTTTGGTGTTGTTTATAAAAAAAACATGCTCATTTGTGTCTAATGCATGCCATTTATGGATTGTTAGTAAAAAAATTAATATTTGCAATTTTAAAAAATTTTGGAATTGTGTCCAATTTGGCATTTTGGCTTACAAGTGATAAAATTATTTTTTCAGTGTCCAAATTTGATACATTCGATTCAATTCGGACAGGAAAATATAATTTTTTTTTCATTTATTTTCTGTACGTTTAAGCACTTTTATACTAACAGGGACAAAAACCAACTGAGAATTACGTCGTTGGGTTGCTCATTTATTTGATGTACAAAAGCAACAACAACAAAATTAAGTTTTTTATAAACAAGCCAAAGATTACACTTATTCGGCACAAATTGACGTGTTAATCAAAAAAATGTTCACGCTCAATTTCTGATATAAACTGCGAACGCATGATATAATTACTCCAAGGTAGTATTGACGTTTCTGTTGGAACGGACTTTTGTCAAAAAATATAACACGAAAGAGAGCGCTCACAATCCGTCATAGCATACAATTCATTTTCATTGGTCACATTCAGCGTACCCAATAGTTGCCAACTGCTAAGTCAAAACTTGATGCACATAAATCTGAAGTTGCGCATTAAAATGCATTTAAAAGTAGAACATTTTTAATTTTTCGGTAAAATTTCCATTCGTATTTGATACAAAGCTTGATATTTCATAAACTTGACAATTTTTCTGAAACTTCAATACCGATAATAGCGCTCCCCGATGTGTTGCTGTCACAACAGTTGACACAGCTGAATGTGGCCAACGAATATAACAACGAACAGCTGTTTTTGACAAGAGTTCGTTTACTTGTAGCTGAGAGAATCAACATATGGGCATCTCCCAGTGGCATGGACGCGACATTCGCACGGTTTTAACTACTCGAAAAACAGGAAAGGAACAAAATGAGCCGATATGTATTTTAAGTTTTCTAACGCGATGAAAGAGTGCTACATTTAAAAAAAAATTGGCGAGATTTAAAACAAATCAGTACAAAGAAATAAGCAATCATTCAATGGAACGGACGCTACAAAAAACAGAAGTTTTTTTGAGCTCGTATAGAAATATGCAAAATTTAGCTAATTTTGAGAACTTTTTTTTATATATAATATACATGTTATTGGAGGTCAAAGGATAACTATTCTTCGTAGACTTATGAAATATTAGAATTATCTCTTCCCTTTTTTTAAATAGATATAGCACGAATACGGACGCGACAAATTTTTCCACCATAGTAAAATACAGTAAAGATGTTCATTATAAATTTTAATAAAAATACATCATAATAAGTTAAATTCAAGTTGCATAGCAGTAATACTGATCAAAATAAAAAAAAATTAATTTAAAAGCTGTTAGAGTACTTTATTTAAATGTTTTTCTTCACTTTTGGTGGACCTTTTTTGGGAGATGCCCATATGTCAACACTACCTGGTTATTTTCTATCATGCTGCGAATGTAAATAGCATGTTTTTAGATTGCTTTGAACTCTATTCAGCTGATTTCAGTTACAAACACTTTGAGCTGGACTTTAGCCCATTTTTTTCTGTCCGTGTGCAATGAATATATAAGTTATGTATATGTGTGCATTTTGAGTTCACTAATCATGTGTACTTGTACATGAGTTCCAAGTTAACATACACGCTTTATTTACAAAACAATAATAAGTTATGCAAATGTTCAAAAATCTATTGTTCATACTCCAAATTTCTGAACGCGAACGCTCTTCGGGAATTTATTTACTTCAAATTTAAAAATATAAATTCACGAAATTTTTTGGTACAGATTACGAGTGAAGCAATTTTATCAGTTTTCTTTTTTTTTTTTGTGAAGACCAAGCCATTCTTATGTTTATAGGATAAATTAATTTTTGTCACTAAATTGCATAAAGTAGTTCACGATTCCATTGTATAGTACATGAGTTTCATGCATTTTTTAAACTTATCTAATGAACTGTTCTTGCTGCCCTTGTATTTGTACATGGAATCTATGAATTTCGGTCGCTTAATTCATTAACTAGTTCACGTTTCCCTTGCATATTTACTTGAGATTCATGCATTTTTCTCACTTATCCCATGAACTATTATTTACTGCCATTACAGATTATTACAGATTATGACATTATTACAAAAATTCAAATTCAAGGTGGCGGATATATTTTTCCAGGATCAGAATTGGGTCACCGATAACAAATCTTGTATCAGATGTGGAAAATTTTCCAGATGATGGATCTAAAATGATGGTCTTGAATAACACATCGACCATTTTGGCTCCAACATCATGAACATTTTCCTAAACAAGTACAATTTCGTTATCGGGGACCAAAAAAACGCTCTTATACCGACTTTGGATATTAATAATATTTAACATAATAATCGTTATTAAAAATTCCAAAAACCCTTTCTTACAAAATTTGGGTCCAATACAATGATTTTTTAATAATGTCGTCCGCCATATTGGCTTCGCTATCTTGAATTTCTGACCTCATATTCCTAATCAGCGACCCCGAAAACCTCTATGTACCAATTTTGACTGAAATTGGTGCAGATTTCAAAAATAGTGATTTCCGGTTACTGTATTGAGGTAAGGAAAAAACTATGTGCGAAACTTCAGTTCTAGCGGTGAAATAAGATTCAGCGGGTCCCTTCTTCATTAATATTCAATTTGAAAAAAAAAAAATTCCCAATTTCTTCTACCAAATTTTCAATTATTTTCCCCATTTTTTTCTCGGTTTTTTTGAGGTTAGAAAAAATACTGATGTGATTGCTTAATTCTG
Source organism: Tetanocera ferruginea (assembly GCA_958299015.1). NCBI lineage: Eukaryota > Metazoa > Arthropoda > Insecta > Diptera > Sciomyzidae > Tetanocera > Tetanocera ferruginea. The sequence goes on along the minus strand of OY282644.1, from coordinate 81,457,373 downwards.
ACAACAGATTCGTCCCTTCTTCATTAATATTCAATTTGAAAAAAAAAAAATTCCCAATTTCTTCTACCAAATTTTCAATTATTTTCCCCATTTTTTTCTCGGTTTTTTTGAGGTTAGAAAAAATACTGATGTGATGGCTTAATTCTGACAACAGATTCGTGATTAGGAGACAAACATACTACGAAAAAATATGTCGCTTGAAAAGTATACCAAACTTTTTTTTTGTGGCTGTTTTATGAATGTTTTACGTTCCGATAGAATTTGTGCATGGGATTTACGAAATTTTTTTTTTGGTATGTTCTCGTGTTTTTTTTTCTTTCTTTCGCTGGTCTGAACATTGATATCGTGAAAATCTCATGTGACTCATTGCATACAGGACCAAATTTCATGTATGAATTCATGGAGATCATGTAAAAATTCATAATGTTGTGCAATTTTTGTTTAGAGTAGTCTTTTGACCACTTAAGTCAGAATTTTATAAAATTTTTTAATTTCGTTACTTTAAGTTAGTTTTGTGAACATACCACGTATTGGGCTCCTCAATAATGAAGTATGTATGGTACAAATTTAATTTTTTTCGCATTTCAACAAGGCTTTTTTTTTGTCATGCAAAATCTTTTATGAATATTTTTTTTACTCTAGCTACCAATAAATGACGTTTCACCCAGAATAGCAATGTTCTTAAGGAGCGGTTTGCTATTTTAAACGGTTTTATATCGAATCTTTTATATCGAATCTTTTATATCGGTGACCGTGGCATGCAGGTAAAGTGTGTGGCTTAGCATGCTCGGAGCCCGAGTTCGATCCCCAGTCGCGGCGAAAGTTTTTTTCTATAAAAAATTCTTTCTGATCGGTCATCACCTCTCTGCAGACAATGGCAAACCTCAGAGAGTAAATAATGCCATGTAAAGCTTCTTGAGAACATGAACTTTAGCCGTTCGAAGTCGGTACAAAACATGTAGGTCCAGTTCTCGGTCAATTGTGTGCAAAAATTTAATAACAGACACAACACAATTGATCATAAGAAGCTCGGTCAAAGTCCTTTCAAGGGCTGAAATGGCCAATCTGTTTTTTTTTTTTAATATCGAATACGAGATAATTGCACCGAGTTCTCGGTTTCGTTACTAAATCGAAACAAAGGTCGAATTTGTTTTGTGATAACTTGGCATCTGTTTCAAATCTGTTTCAAACCTGAGTTCGACCTTACTTGAGTCCGTTATTTAATCACTGTGCAACGGCACATATACAACACCACGTAATATTTTACAAAAAATTTTAAATGCAGCCAAAAAAGTTTGTTTTAATTAAATACTTGAGCAAAATTTGCACCCTTTTCTAAATACAACAGCAGCCACTCCTTTTCTGCAATTCTTTATATTCAACCCTTGAACGAAAATAATTTTTGCTCAAAGTAAATAAAAAAGCTTTGTGATGCAGTTCCAAAGATACAGTTCAAACTGTTTATTTGAAAAACAGGTTTTTTTGTTTTTGTTTTATAGCTCAAATCAAAGATGGGCTTGCTTTAATGAAGATAACTTTTTGGCTGACTACGATGACTACTTTAGTTTTATACGCTATATGGCACAAACAAATACATATATATTTTTTTGTTATGCATAAGCAACGGAAACGGATGCTTAAGCAAAAAATATATACTATTGCATAACAAGAAAGGCAAACAAAAATGGAAGACTGGTTTTTTAGCTCATCATAATAAACTTTTGATAAGCCAAATTTTACTATTATAGACATTTGTGTTGGGGCAGCATGAATTTGGGGAGAGGGCAGGTGAACAAAATGGCAAAATTTTGGTTTATAGTTAAGCATTAATTTGCAAATATTATGTAGCTTATATGTAAATAAGTTTTAATTATAATTTAAAAAGACCTAAATTAGCGGCTATTTAGTTCCCATGAAATATTGCTACCATAGAGCAAGACAATTATTTTAATTAATTAACTAAAAACAAGCAAAAATTTAACTAAATACTAATTAAAGCACATACAATTTAAGCAGCTCTTAGTTCTTAAGCCGAAAATACATCAAAAATCTTCATGTGATTCTTAAGAATTTCGCCTTAAACTGCTTAATGGAACGTTAATAGCCATAAAAGCTTTAATTAATGCTTTGTAGAATTACCTTCTGCCAAATATAAAACGCAGCACACACACACTAACAAAAAAATGTTAGTTAACCAACATTAGAAAGCCATTAACAGAGTTTGTTTTTCAATTAACAATGTGCTAAAACAAATATTAGAGTTACCAAACTCAGAGCCAAAAAGCAAAAAAAACAAAAAAAACCACAAAGTTGTCAACACAGCGGTCAGCTTTTTTAAGTTTTATTAATTAAATTCAACAAATTCACAAATGAACAAACAAACGCACAAACTTAGCACAATCAAGCAACCTTGAACTTTTTTGTTTTAAGTTTTTAGTATTGAGCCATGTTTGTTTTTTTAACTCAGTTAATGATTTGCTGTTTGAAATCAATTCAAGCTCAACTTTAATGATGAAAAATCAAAGTCAAATACTTGAGTTTCGAAACAATTCGCATACATGTACATGTTGAGAGTGTCGGCTTTGGCGGCATTCGCTTGAGTGAGCTTTAAAGCTTTGCATTCAAGCACATAAAACAAAAATAACCTGTTCTTGCTCAGTAAACGCAAAATAATGCTTGCAGGCTTAAAAGATAAAAAAACAAAAAAAAAAACACATAAAGTTCTACCACAGCCATGGCTCATAAACCATCAGCAACGAAGCCAGACTTTCGTCATATATTTTGTTGTTTTTTTTTAACAATAATTTATTTTGGTATTCTTCAACACTCAACAGGTTTCAGGTTTTGTAAAAACTACAGTGTTTAAAATTTAAGCATTTTTTTTTAACCTCTCTTCCCAACATTTTTAGTTTGACTGGATGTGTGACTAGTTTTTGGTTGCAGACCAGACCACCTTCTTATTTTAGTGCTGGTAAGAATTTGGTTTTTGTATTTTATTTTTTTTTTTTTCATTTTAACATACTTCGGTTCAACAGAACCAATAAAAGCGGCTTGAACTGTTGACATAAGTTTGCATTTGAAGAAGCTGATGAAGCAAAAAATATGAAAAAGCGAAGAATCTTTAAAGTTGAACGTTGATTGTGTGAGCTTGTGTTTTGCTTAAATGCTTCAAAATTTAAATATTGAAAAATGATTGAGCTAAAAAAAGCGTAGAATTGTTTTTGCAATAAAAAAAAAATAAAAAAAACTATTTTCTAAAGTGCCTCTTTGATTATTCAAAACTAAAAAATTGATTTCAATTTGAAAACATTTAAAATAACAACCCATTTTAATCTTGTAAAGGACGGTTTTTGTATCGTTACTTTCTTACTTTTGGTGACCGTGGCATGCAGGTTAAGTGTGTGGCTTAGCATGCTCGACGCCCGGGTTCGATCCCCAGCCGTGGCGGAAAGTTTTTTCAATAAAAAATTTTTCTGATCGGTCACCACCTCTCTGCAGACAATGGCAAACCTCAGAGAGTAAATAATACCATGTAAAGCTTCTTGAGAACATGAGCCGTTCGGAGTCGGCATAAAACATGTAGGTCCAGTTCTCGGTCAATTGTGTGCAAAATTTAATAACACACACAACACAATCGATCCTAAGAAGCTCGGTCAAACTCTTTCTTACTTTTAAAATATTTTATTTTGGAGTATTTCAAATAATAAATTGAACTTTGCCATGTAATCAGACATTTTTTTTTACATTTTTTGGCAACCAGGACATTTTTCATGAGAGTTGTTTATTTGTCTTAAGTGCAAAAACAATATTAAATCTCTTAAAAAAAAATTATAAAAAAGTTGCCACGCCAGATATTGAACTTTCGAAATTGTTTTTTTTTAATGTAAATTATTTTTATAAATAAACATTTCAACGGTGTTTTCGATTTTTTCGCATAATTTCTTAAAATATTTTATGAATTGTTACCAATTGATTGCTGCTCCTCTAAAACATTGCTATTCTGAAAAAAACTTAATTCATTACTCGTTGTTTTGTTTAAAAAATTTAATTTTCGAAAATAGCGAAGAGTAACAGATTAAGAGAGTAACAAAAACAAAAATCTCTGAAAGATTTTATGCAAAAATTACATATAAAAAAGCATATTTAGAGGTCTTATGGCAAAAAAAGAACATGTTAAAGTTCGAAAATAGTAAACTTTTTGGTATATTTCATTATTGAAGTAACCAATGACAATTATTTAAGTACTGTAACGACTGAAGTCGTTACAAATAAATATTAAAATAAAAATAATAATTTTAAAAGCCGACGGCAACATTTAATTTAAAATTTAAAAAAAAAAAAATAAATACTAATGAATAAATAAAAAAGAAAAAGAAGAATTAATAAATGAAGTAGAGTAGAATATAAAAAAAACAAAAAAAAAAACAAGTAAAGAAAGTCTAAAGTCGGTCTAGGCCGACTATGAAATACCCTAAACCCACTTTTCAAAAACAAAAAATTTTTATTGTAAATGGGCGTCTCCAAGGGCGGATGAAGCCTATATTTTATATGCATTTAAATATTGATGAAAAATTTACACATACCAAGTTATATTCCTGTAGCTCACAGTTAATGCCTTTATTGTGCTTTCGCTATGGGAAGTGGGCGTGTTCATGGACGGATTACTTCCAATTTTTGAACACACCTTAGTTTTGGTATAAAATACATGCATACCAAATTTAATTTTTCTAGACAAACATAACCTTATTTATTGAGTTTAAAACTTTTTGGGTTGTATGGGAAAAAGGCGTGTCCGTAAGCGGATAACGTCCATTTTTCAAAACCATCTTTGTCTTGTCATAAAAAACATATGTGCCAAATTTTAGCTCTGTAGGTTAAACAGAGGCTTATTTATTGCGTTTTCAATTTTTGGGTTGTATGGGAGGTGGGCGTGTCCGTGAACGGATGATGTCCATTTTTCGAAAACATCTTTGTGTTTGTATAAAACATATACATATCAAATTTTATTGTTGTAGACTAAATATGAGCTGAGTTATGCAGTTTTCAATTTTCGCGTTGTATTGGAGGTAGGCGTGTCCGTAGGCGGATGATGTCCATTTTTCAAAACCATCTTTGTCTTGTCATAAAAAACATACGTGCCAAATTTTAGCTCTGTAGCTTAAACAGAGGCTTATTTATTGCGTTTTCAATTTTTGGGTTGTATGGGAGGTGGGCGTGTTCGTAAGCGGATGACGTCCATTTTTCGAAGACATCTTTGTGTTTGTATAAAACACATACATATCAAATTTTATTGTTGTAGACTAAATATGAGCTGAGTTATGCAGTTTTCAATTTTCGCGTTGTATTGGAGGTAGGCGTGTCCGTAGACGGATGATGTCCATTTTTCAAAACCATCTTTCTTTTGTTATAAAAAATATATGTGCCAAATTTTAGCTCTGTAGGTTAAACAGAGGCTTAGTTATTGCGTTTTCAATTTTTGGGTTGTATGGGAGGTGGGCGTGTCCGTGAGTGGATGACACCCATTTTTCAAAAATATCTTTGTGTTGATACAAAACACATACATATCAAATTTTATTGTTGTAGGCTAAGTATGAGCTGAGTTATGCAGTTTTTAATTTTTGCGTTGTATGGGAGGTAAGCGTGTCCGTGAGCAGATGATGTCCACTCTTCAAAACCATCTTTGTTTTGTTACAAAAAACATATGTGCCAAATTATAGCTCTGTAGGTTAAACAGAGGCTTATTTATTGCGTTTTGAATTTTTGGGTTGTATGGGAGGTGGGCGTGTCCGTGAGCGGATGACACCCATTTTTCAAAGACATCTTTGTGTTGATATAAAACACATACATATGAAATTTTATTGTTGTAGGCTAATTATGAGCTGAGTTATGCAGTTTTCAATTTTCGCGTTGTATGGGAGGTAGGCGTGTCCGTAGGCGGATGATGTCCATTTTTCAAAACCATCTTTGTTTTGTTACAAAAAACACATGTGTCAAATTTTAGCTCTGTAGCTTAAACAGAGGCTTATTTATTGCGTTTTCAATTTTTGGGTTGTATGGGAGGTGGGCGTGTCCGTAAGCGGATGACGTCCATTTTTCAAAGACATTTTTGTGTTAATATAAAACACATACATACCAAATTTTATTGTTGTAGGCTAATTATAAGCTGAGTTATGCAGTTTTCAATGTTCGCGTTGTACAGGAGGTAGGCTTGTCCGTGGGCGGATTCCAAAAATATTCAATAGTGCAGATCCTTGGGTCCATGTAACCATGTGTACCAAGTTTCATCCAATTATCTCAACTCCTTCTTCTTATTCTGTGTATACGGACAACACAGACGGTCGGACGGTCGGACGGACGGACGGACGGACGGACGGACATGAATAGCTCGACTCACGTGGTGACGCTGATCAAGAATATATATACTTTTCTATACCGGACTCGCTTCGTTCTATGCGTTACAAACGTTTGCACAAAGTTAATATACCCTGACCTTTCAGGTTTAGGGTATAATAATAATGCGGATAGAGGATCCAATGTGGTCCCCCATCTAAGTACTAACCGCAGTGAAGGCTGCTTAATGTATCAACACAGCCTTATCAACAATGTAACACAGTGCAGCACACATACACACAGAACTCATTTAGCAGCAACCCAGTAGACAATGACTTTTGTAGTACTGCCGCACTCATATACAATTACACTTTCTTTTTTATATGAAGTGGGAAAATTTCGCAGGCCTTCCGCTGCGATAGCTCAAAAGAGGCCTGATAGAAGCACTTCTTAAGAATGGCTAAAAGAAGGGGTCAACAAAAAGTATTGAAAAAAATATTTTTTTCTTTTAAACCGTTTTCTTATTTTTTATAAACTCTAATATTTGATCTTATCTCCTATGTTTTTTTATGTCAAATTAATGTCAATCTAAAAACTTTGATATATCAGTAAGAAGGGCCATTATTATGTCATATTTTTAAACTGATATCTATTTTGACTTTAAACGAAAAAGTTGCCCTGAAGTATGTAAAAAGTTTATCTTTGAAGGGGAAAAAGTTTGTTGTGCTGCTTTTTGTTCAGAAAAAGAAGGTCTTCAAGAAGGGCTCATAAGAGCAGCGACGAAAGGATGTGTTTGGTCTTCAAAAGTAGCAGTCAATGCAGGCCTTCATTTGAAGAGCGCTGGCTTAATTGCCTATTGGGAATGTAAGCAGCCAGGCTATTTATAGCAACGTTGCATTGTAGCACTTGTTGACATGCTAACAATGATATGATTCACATGCAGTTAGCAGTGAACATTGAATAAGTAGTGCGCAAAATGTTGGTATAGGCATGTTGAGTTCGCTTGACATCCCAGTTGATTTCAATTAATATTTTAATTGTAAGTCAACTTTCGGGTGGTGTTAAAGCCAGGGAATTAAGTTGATTACAGATTTCTGTAATCGAGCCACCTAGCCCTCAAGCTCCGGCTTTTCGACTCCGGTCACACTCAAGCTCCGACGTTTCGACTCCGGTCAAACTTAAGCTTCGGGTTCAGTAACCCACTGTGTTTTAAGTAGGTCTGCGTTGTGAGGACCTGTTTTGCAGTCGGCCTTCTGCCGTCTACCGTCTTAATCAGTTTAACCCTCTGGCACCGTCAGATTCTTCAATAATAGCTGCACTAAACCCCCAAAAAATGTTTGTCCCAATCACCAAAGTACCTTTTTTAATTGAAAGTTAAAAGTCTAAATAAAACATAATTTAGTAGTGATAGTGCAAGAATATCCTAACATAACGGTACAACGAATGTCAGGTATGTAGTACTGAAAAAAAACACTGTTGCTTACATTAATAGTTCCACAAGTTGGCTGTGATATTGCGATTTTGTGATGTAATTTTTTAAAAGTTTTTGATAGTCAATAAAAGTGTAAACAATTCTGTACCGATTGGTGTAAAAATATTTGCAGAAATAGTGGTAAATTATATTTTGAATAATTTTGCTGAATAGCTTGTTTTATGCATTTTGCTAAACAAAACAATAATATTGCAGCCTGCATCTTTTTTTGCCGACACTTGCAAAGGAATCAATTTGCACCAGAGTTAAGAGGGATCTGTGTACATTAGTGTTAAAAAAAAAAATTGTGCTCCCAGTTGCAGCGCGCTTAAAAATGAGTCCCGGCATCTCTCGTCTTCAGCTTTTTGAAGTGTGCCATTCATCTGTGAGAAGTGATAGGTTCAACCAAGTTGTAGCCTATATTCTTGGAAATTTGAGTGGTGGATCGCAAACTAAAGTCGATGATGATGACAAAGTTAAAGAGTTTTCGAGGCGGTTTTGCTCAAATTTAGATTGCAGGTGGACCAATGCGAGAAGAGTAAAAACGCGATTTATGATAAATAACAATAATTGGTTTTGTTTTGTTTTTTTTTTTTTTTTTTTTTTTTTCTTTTTCCTCAATCTTTCATTTATATTTTATAAAATAATAAACTTAGGTTAAGTCAATTTTTGAGGAGTCGCGTGTACTTAATTAATTTTTTTTATTTTTAAGTTTTAATTAATTTAAATCATAATTGCATTCATAACTACTCCACCTTTGTAAAGTTAATTTAATGTTAGTACAACTTAAAAAGAGAAATCTTACTTGTACCATGTATACCTATCTATCTAAAATAAAAATAAAAAATAAATAAAATAAATATTTTATTTAAAAAAAAAATTAATTAAATAAAATAAAAAAAAAAGAAAACAATAGATTATAAATCGTGCTGAGCTAAAACCATTGAGGTTTAGTGATTGTGTTGACCTTAACGTCAACCGTGACTAATTCTGCGATTAATTAATCTTTTTAATTTCTGATTAAGAAAAATTTACTTTTGCCCAAGGGTTGCGAGATCCCTTGGACGGACCCTGGAGCGGCTGAGCATACCTCAGCCTTCGAAACAAAAACACTCGTTACAGTACCCAATGAATTTTTGCCCGGTATGTTCACAAAACAAGCCTCAAATAACGAAAGTAATCTTTCTTTTTGTAAAAATTACTAAAGTTCAGACGTTAAATGGTGAATAGACTACACTTAACTAAAAACGTACACAATAACTATGAATTTTTACATGATCTCCATGAATCGCATTTATGAATTTGGTGCAGTAATTATTTAAATAAGTTACATGAGCGATTCATGATATCAATGCACAAAACACACAAAAGAAAAGAATACCAGAACATGAATATTTCATAAGTCTAGTGTTTAAAGTTCATAAAGTGTGTGTACAAGACACATGTACCAAAATCAAAAAATCGTAAATGCTATGAAAAATACAAGAAACACATGAATCATGCATAATTTTTGTGAATTATATTTATAAAATTCATGCAAAACATGTACCATGAGCAAAGCAAGCACAGTACATGAGATTAGTGACAAAAATACATGAATCTCATGTACGTAAACATGAGCAATGTAAACTACTTTATGAGATTAGTGAGCGAATATTATATATACCATGCACCAATGCATTGGCAGCAAGAATAGTTCATTAGCTAAGAGTCAAAAATACATGAAATTTATGTACTTATAAAGGCTGTTCCTTTGATTTTGAATTAAACGCAAATGGTTGGGAATTTTTCAAAATATTTTATTTCATTCGAAAGTTCACACAATAGAATTATGTGTAAAAAATTATTTCGCGGATATGTTCTCTGCAACTATTCCGTACATATTTTACTCTTTATATTTTCGATGACTTTTCACATTATCGCCTCTCCGACTTCACCGATGTAATTTTGTTTTTCAACTCTGGAATCGTCTTCGAATCATGCAAGTCAAGTCAAGTCAAACGGCGTCAAATCACATTATCTGGACGGCCAATTCACATCTTCGCGACGAGCAATTACGTGGTTTGGAAATTTACGACGCAGAAGGTCAAAACTGAGGCGTTTTTTTGTTGTTTAGCGCCGTCCTGCTAAAACCACATATCGCTTCAACCTCCGGCACAAAATAGCCTTCCAAAATAGTGTGGTACCACTCAGAGTTGACATTTGCGGTGTTTTCGTCCTCAATTTCGAAAAAAAAATGGCCGGCTAATGCCTCCGACCCATTAACCACACCAAATAGTGACCCGCGAATTGGATTGGATCGAAATAGTGATACGACAGTTTCTAAACGCTGAGCTGGAAATAAGCCTCGTCTGAAAATATGAGTTTTTAAAAAAATCATAATTTTCAGCAATCATTTGCTGGGCCCAATTGGCGAATGCTTGGCTTCGGCACATCAAGTACGGACCCAGTTTTCACTAATGTGGTGATGGCGATCTCATTTTTGGTGAATCGATCGTAGCTTTTGCACCATCGACTTGGAGCGTAAGATCCAAAACTCGACAATGCAAAGCGTTGTTCTTTCCATCCATAACTTAAAAACTATCCACGACAATGACACAAAATAAGACCAACAAGCGTCGATTATGCAAATTTGATTCAATAACAAAGTACCAACTTACACGGTTAAAAATCTTGGAATAATTTTTAGACCAATCGTTGGACTAATGCATTTTTCAATCTTTTTTTTTATTAGAATCAATACTTTTCGAAATACTAAAAGTTTTTTTAGTCAAAGTTGAACGTAAATTTAATAAATTTTAAAGCAATGCAGTCAACTTTTTGAAATTTTGCGACTTTTGCTAGAGTAGAAAAACACTGCTTTGATAAAGTGAAAAGTGCCTCGGGTAATTCCATTTTGGTTTTGTGGCAGTTGCATTTATTAGCTGTTACTTCATGAATTAATTGGCATAAAGCTCAAAATATAATTCTTCAAGAATATGTTTTTTAAGAATTATAAACAAAATTAACAAATTTAAATGCAACAATTTTTCAATTCAGTTCAATTTCACAAACATTCAGAGTGAAGTCAGTTTTTTCAACGAGTACTCGTTACATCGTCACAGGTGCTCTACATAATAAAAATTACGCAAACATTGAACATGATTTTAAAAATGTTTCTTATATAGGGATAGACAACCATTTAAGTAATTTATGATGACTGCAAAAACTTTAAATAATTTTATGTATGCTCATATATTAATGCTTAAAAGCATTCAAATGTAACACCCGTCACTGTGTAATGTTCCATATTAAAATTAAGGTCTGTTAATTAAGAAAAAAATAAACATTTATTTATATACATATATAAAAGAAATTGGTAGAGAGTGATTGAGATACAGATATATTTGCCAAAGTTCTTAAACAACAAGTTTCAATAAATCAAAAAATAGCTAAAATTTGTTTTTATTTCATTTCTTAAATCAGTCCATGTGCGAGAACTTCTGCTCCTACTAAAAAATCTAACGTTTAATACCAGCTTTTGTATGAAATCAAGCACTGTGCCTTGCTTATCATTGTGAGATCTTGTTATGAAAACAGCTGCTGCATAAAATTTACTGAAAATAAGGGTTAACATAAAATTATTTGAGCCAAGAATGGAGGAATTAATATGATACCCTGCCAGATAATTCGCAGTTAAGGGAAGAAATTAAATGCTAGAAAATCTATACAATTTGCTGTTGTAATAAAAACGTTGTTGTGAGATATTTCGAGACCAAATTTGCTAAAATTTTCTCCCTAAAAAACTATGAAAATCATTGTATTCCATACAATAATAATTGTTTTTTTTTTTTGTTTTGAAAATACTACATGTATTTTAAGCTGCACAACAACGCATATAATCCATTCAATTAATCCTTACTTACGTTTATCAATACAAAAGTTGCTGTCATCAACAAGGAAATAAAAGCAAAAAAATAATAACTGACATGCGTTGCAGTAACTAAAATAGAACTGACAATCATGAAAGCAGACGAAGTAGAAGCATAAAACTTCTGACAACTCATGCAGAGCGATAACAGTGTGTTGGACACGTGAAGGGAATCTTAAACTGTCAACACAGTGAAGAGCTGTAGCCGCAAAAACTGTCAAAGTAACGAAGTTGTAGAGAATATAAAACTATATAACTGGCGAAAAAATAAAAGTTCAATAAATGTGACTCAAATGGAACTGACGATTGAATGCTGAGCTAAGCTAAAGCAAACATTGTGTGGGGGAGGGCAACCCAAGTAATCACAATGTGCACGACACACACGAGTATAGCTTGTCGTCCATGTGAGTGCAGCATATGAGGGTAATATACCTAAGGGTGGCTGGTTAGTCAGGGTTATATCGTGTTCTATACACATCTAAAATTAAATCTGTATGAAGTGATCATTCTTTATTGACTGTGAGCGTTAGTGTAAAGCATCCTGTCTTCATAAGATGCACTTTGGTTTAGCCGCAGCACATGCTATACACTCATTTTCTACATTTCATATAAATATAAACCATACATATCTAATTACAAAACAAAAACCATATATTTTCGAATTTTTTTTTATCTTTCCAAATGCATTATTACCGGAAAAGTAATAAAACTCCACCAACCTTTGGATTGTTCACCCTCTCTTCAAGTTCGTTTTGATAGCTTATGTCTGTATGTTTCGGCTTGCTTGTCTAAATATTTATTAGTGGCTCATATAATTTAATGGTCTAAGGTCGTGACATAGATTGTTCATATCGGACATAACTATATAAAAAAAAGTAATAATCTACTCAGTGTAACAAATTCATATTTATATTGCTAATAAAGCATTTTGCAAAAAAACAAAACAGAACAACAACACCAATAACAACAACAACAACATACACTACACTTTAATTAAGTTAATAAAAAAACAAAATGTTATACCCTGCAGGTGGTAGTAATAAAGAAAGTTATTGTTTACCAAATCAAAATACTTTATAACAATTATTTGAAAGTTTAGGTTACATAAAACTTTTAATCGCTTCTTTCTTCTCGTATTTATTTGCATGTCTTTGTTAGCTGCACACACACACACACACACACCTTAAAAACCGTCTTTCAAGTCATAAAAGTAGATTTATTTGTTATAGTATCAAAATAAATTGGACAAAGTCTGTTAGAAACTAACAAAAGCATTGCGATCAATGAGTATCGAGTGCATAGATCAAAATTGAAATTAGATATGTAGTATGTTTACAAATTGTGTGGCCAGGAGCTACAAATCTATCTATATCCGCATGTTATGGCTCAATGTGTCATTAGGTTAACATAAAAAATTACAACTATAATGACCATTATTTATACATATGTCAATTGTTGATTGTGTAAACATGTTATGTTATTATATGACATAAAAGCTATAGTTTAAATGAACTCTTAAAGGTGTTTTTAGACAAAGACCCATTTGTTGAACAACATTTTTGAACAATGTCTTAAATTTATTAGTTTTTAATGAAACTGACGCACTTTGATTTTTCATGCAAATGTCATTTTTTCCCCTTCCTTTTAAAATTATCTAATCATACCTCATAAAAGACCATACAAATTTCTATTTGAAAGTACAATTTCAGGTAGTCTGTGACCATTTAGAAATTTAATCCAACTAAAACAAAAACCTTATATAAAGTAACCGCCAAGTTATAAAAATAACTTCATTAAAACAGCTACTGACTATAACAAAAAGAAACTATGTAATATAAAAACAAGTAAAGAAAGTCTAAAGTCGATCTAGGCCGTCTATGAAATACCCTAAACCCTCTTTTAAAAAAAAAATTTTTTATTGTAAATGGGCGTGTCCGTGGGTGGATGAAGCCTATATTTTATATGCATTTAAATGTTGAAAAAAAATTTACACATACCAAGTTTTATTCCTGTAGCTCACAGTTAATGCCTTTATTGTTCTTACGCTATGGGAGGTGGGCGTGTTCATGGACGGATTACTTCCAATTTTTGAACACACCTTAGTTTTGGTATAAAATACATGCATACCAAATTTAATTTCTCTATGACAAACATAACCTTATTTATTGCGTTTTCAATTTTTGGGTTATATGGGAGGTGGGCGTGTCCGTAGGCGGATGACGTCCATTTTTCGAAAAAATCTTTATGTTTGTATAAAACACATACATATCAAATTTTATTGTTGTAGGCTAATTATGAGCTGAGTTATGCAGTTTTCAATTTTCGCGTTGTATGGGAGGTAGCCGTGTCCGTGGGCGGATGATGTCCACTTTTCAAAACCATCTTTGTTTTGTTACAAAAAACATATGTGCCAAATTTTAGCTCTGTAGGTTAAACAGAGGCTTATTTGTTGCGTTTTCAATTTTTGGGTTGTATGGGAGGTGGGCGTGTCCGTGAGCGGATGACGTCCATTTTTCAAAACCATCTTTGTGTTGATATAAAACACATACATACCAAATTTTATTGTTGTAGGCTAATTATGAGCTGAGTTATGCAGTTTTCAATTTTCGCGTTGTATGGGAGGTAGGCGTGTCCGTAGGCGGATTCCAAAAATATTCAATAGTGCAGATCCTCGAGTGCATGTGACCATGTGTACCAAGTTTCATCCAATTTTCTCAACTCCTTCTTCTTATCCTGTGTATACGGACAACACACAGACGGACAGACGGACGGACGGACGGACGGACATAGATAGCTCGACTCACTTGGTGACGCTGATCAAGAATATATACACTTTTCTATACCGGACTCGCTTCGTTCTATGCGTTACAAACGTTTGCACAAAGTTAATATACCCTGACCTTTCAGGTTTAGGGTATAATTAATAAAGATACGGACGCTTGGACCTCGGACTCTGATGATAGCATTTTGCACCGGTTTTTCATTAAATGGATAAATTTTCCTTGCCATTCCTCTAGAAGCGCTGATTTCAAGCCATCCACGGTGGATGGAGTCACATTTTTGGCCCGTGTTCTACCTTAAATCTCATCCGACATATGCTCTATTGGGCTTAGGACCGTGCTTTGGACAACAAGCCCGTCCATTGACGCACCGAGATTGCCACATGTGGGCGAGCATTGTAGACTGCATAAAAACACATAATTCTGCAAAAATTTATCGCTAAGGTACAATAGAAGTTTTTTAGGATTTCTCGGATAAACCGTTCAGTCTTTCCACCAGTGAAAGGAAAGAAAACCTTAACGAATGGTTCATTGTTGATAGGTACGACATTTTTAATCATAGCGCCACCTTTATTACACTTTATTCGACTTAATGCCACTTTCGCTAGTCAACTCGATCACTTCCACTATTCCAGCCGCCGGACCGGTTACAGATTGTGGATAGTGGGTGGCCTCTAAATATAGAGGTTTGCCTCGATTTACGGTACCGTAAAAGTAGCGGATGACCAGCAGGGTGTGGAAGGGCGTAGTGTTGGACAGGAGCTGCGTCCTGAGCAAAAAAAACACATAGGCCGCAACGCCCACTGTCAAGGCGAGTCGCAGCCACCTCAAAAACTCCATGTCCAAAACTTCCTATCTCCTCTAGACTCTAAGCTTGAGGGGTCTCTACAAAACCATAAAAATTGAATGGATGCATAGGATTTGGATCCCCATCACATTCTTACTGCCCAGTGAAAACTAAACCAGCCTTGGATCGGTCGTCCCCCGACCACGTGTTGTCGTGGCCACCTAGGTAAGCAAATACCAAATGAAGAACTCTTTACCAAAATATTATAAAAATAGGATATCTCGAAAATGGATGTACTCCAACAAACAGCAGTTCTGACAAATTTCTAATTGAGATGATATTCGGGATGCATAGATAGAGCGATCATACTGAAAATATTACCTTAAAAATTCAAAGAATTTGAAAAAATAGGATACTTCGAAAACGGAGGGAGATAGCCCATAAATAACCTGTTCTTACGGACTCCTAAGGGAGAAGGACATTTTAGGACGTGTAAATAGAGGCGTCGCTCTATATGAAAACACGGGATGTCTCGAAAACGGAAGAATATAGCCAAACAATAAGTTTCTATGAGTTTCTAAGTGGAATGGAAATTGGACGGGCAGATAGAGGAGTAACACTATATAAAAATATAACCTTAATATCAAATATTAAAAACGCCATAACGCTCACCCAACCTCCTATAGATGCGTTTATTCTCTTCTGTTGCTGCCATGGACGCACATTCTAGATTCATCAGAGAAAATAACTGACCTTCAAGACGCTCTTAGCGTCTTCTACGGGAGCTCTTGAACCAATGTAAGACTAGCTTATCGTTGCGTTGCAGTCATCTGTGGGCCTATTGCCGGCCATCTAAGATAAAGAATGCTTTCAGCACCGGGCTCCCGGTACCTTTGGTAAATTATAGATACCAAAGATGGGCTATAAATTTGAGCTGCTTTAGTTTCTGTTGTATCCATTTTCGATTTGCGGATATTCAATTTTTATTTCATAATAATTTTAAAAATACGTTCTTTTTGCATTTTTTCACAAAGTTATTAGAGTAATACATTGTAACATATATAAGGTCCTGTTATGAAATCTTTTTATTTAGCATTCAAAATTATTAAAGCAACAAAAAAAAACCAAGATTCAACTTGAAGTATTAATTTAAAACTTAAAAAACTAAAAATTTAATATTAACATGTTTTTCATAAGTCTACATACGGTATAATTTTCAGCAAAAAAATAATATATTAGTAACGTGTTGGTCCACCATTGGCTTTAATAACTTCTTGCAGTCGAGAAGGCATTGATAGTGCCAATTTTTTCGTGACTTCCGGAGAAATTTTTTCCCACTCCTCAACTAAAACCGATTTAAGGGTGCGGACGGAAGTTACTTCTCTTCCTTTAATCTTCTCTTTCAAATGTGCCCACAAATGCTCAATAACGTTGAGATCCGGTGATTGTGGAGGATGATCCAGCTTCGATCTGACATTATATAGGAGCCATTCTTTGACCAAGCCAGAACTATGCTTGGGATCGTTGTCGTGCATGAAAATATATTTTCCGGCTAGTTGTAGTTTATGAATACTTGGAACGAAATTTGTTTTTAAAATATCAATGTACATATGCCGATCCATTGTCCCTTCTATAAATCGCAGTTCGCCAACTCCATTTGCAGCCATGCAGCCCCACACCATAACAGAACCGCCTCCATGTTTGACTGTGGGGCAAATATTCTTACGCTGAAGTGCCGTATTTGGTTTGCGCCATACTCTTGCTGGTCCATCTCTTCCGAAAACATTAAACTTGCACTCGTCCGTGAAAATCACTCGTGTCCAAAAGGTTGGATCTCAAAATGCTGTTTGGCATAATTTAGTCGCTTCTTCCTATTTACTTCGCTTATAAGTGGTTTCTTTCGTGCCACTCGGGAAGCTAAGCCTGCCTTTTGCAAGCAACGTCGTATGCATTGAGGATTTACATCAATTCCGTCAAACTCTCGCAAGTTTTTGGCCAGTTTAACAACACTGCTTCTCGGGTTTTCAGCCACGCTTCGCACGATTTTCCTTTGCATTCGCTCATCAAGTTTACTGGGACGACCACTTCTTGGCTTGCTCTCGTAAGATCCAGTATTTTTATAATTTTTAATTATTGTTTGCACCGTCGCTTTACTTAAACCTAATGTGTAACCAACTTTCGAAAAAGAATTTCCTTCATTTTTAAGTTTTACAACGACTTCGCGCAAAGCAGGAGAAATTTCTTTTCTTTTTGACATTTTTGAGCAATTTTTTTCAAAGTTTTATATAAAAAAGCACGTAATCTAACCTTTATTTTGCTCCTCTTAATGCGACTGAACTTCTTAAGAATATGCGACAATGAGCGATCACGTGTCGTAACGGAACTTTTCCTAGAAATTGATCGTATGTAGACTTTCGTTAAACTTTCAAACTAGTGTTGTGCAGTTTTTTTGGAGTTTTGAAAAAGTAACGATTAATAGAATGCATTTTTTTTTAGCATTGGTCTTGTTCATTTAATTAATGAAAAATTTAAAGAAAAAGTATGCATTGTTTACCTAGTATTGAAGTAAATGGCAATAATTGATGTCGTATGTAGAGTTTCGTAACATGGTGTATGTTAGGTCCTGTTATGAACATTAGATCACGCTTTCGTTGTATAAGTATGAGGTAGTTTCATACCAAATATCGGATTTTAAAAGGTTAAAAAACTCGGTTATGTCTGAAAATATTCACTGTTAACATTTTTGGTGCATTGCCAACGTGTTGTTAAATTAAAAATTCCATTTTTAAAATAACTCTTACTTTTTTTGCTCCTGGACTCTGGAATTCATGATAAACTGTTGATGACAGGTCTGGAGACTATGGAGGATGAGCCAAAACTACGCACTGCAACTTTTGTACTTTTTGCACGCTCAAACGGAAGATTTAAGTCTTGCGTTTTCATACAACAGAATTGTTACAAGCCTTTTTACCAGAGAGGGCTATTTTAAACGAAATTTGGCTTGAATTTCGTCAATTGTGCTCAGTAGGTCTCGCCAGTTATCGTTTCACCTGGATTCAAAAAATAATAGTGAACGACATCGACCAAACAGTTTCCATGACCTTACGGTACAGACCCGCTCTTGCCTGGTAACAAGGAGCTTCTCCGCGATACAACCATTGTCCTGAACGTATCCTTTTATCATATAGGATCCATTTTTCGTCACAAATGACAATTCTCATCAAAAATAGTTCCACCTTATGTCGCATCCGCAATGAACATTGCCTGTTTGAACATTTTGGTTTTTTTTTCATGTAGCTCATATGAAACCCATCAATTGAATTATTTCACTTTTTCAATTGCTTTGAGAATGAGACTAAGCACTAGACCTATCAATGTTGATTCACGCCTACTTTGCATAACAAAGAGGCTTTGTGACTTTCATGCATTTTTAACACTTTTCTTATGAACTGTTCTTATTGCTTTTGTAATTGTTCCTGGGTTATTTGAATTTTTGTCACTCATAAACTCCTAAAGTAGTTCTCATGCAAAACTCATGCATTTGTTTTTGAATTTATGCAAAAACATGCATTTTATGAATTTTATTCTCACAATTTATGAATGATTCATATTCTCTTCATGTGCCTTCTACACATACTTTGTGAACTTTAAGCACCAGTGCGCATGAAAAAGGCGCATTTTTTTTTTATTTGTGTATTTTTTACACAAATTTTTTTTTTTTATTTTTTAAAATGTTTAAGATATTCTTCAGAAAACACACATATTATTAACCCTTCTTAGCACTAAAACTATATCGTGCTAACACCAACCACTACATAATAACGAGCAACATCCTATTTAGTAGCCCATCAACAACGTGTCAAAATAATGTTTGACATGTTTTAAAAAATTCTCAACATGTTCAACATGAAAATAAATAAAAAACACGCTAGCAAAACCTTAACCAAAAAAACGCGCAACGCATACATCAGGTCTTGCAGTAGCGACAACAACAACAACAATGGTTTCAATTACTTTTAAACACATTTTATTTAACTGAAGCATGACTTGGAAAACACTTTTACACTTTAAACAGCAATAAAAGTTCAGATTTATATCAACAGCTATAAAAGTTCAAATTGTTTAACGATCGTCACCAACGTTACGCTCGCCATGCTTGATTTTTGCGTGCTTTTTATTTTATTTCATCATTTAACCAGAAGAATTTAACGTTTCAAACTTGCCATACTACCAACATACCTGACTGTCTGACAGTCTGTAGCTCTGTCTGTCTATCTGGCTGTCTGCACGTGATTCTTTCAATTCAATTCCCGAAGAGCACACCAAGTAAACAAACCTTGTTAAAAAACGATTTTAATCAATTTTATTATTTTGATGTTTTGGCTGCACTGTTTGAGCTGGCGCTATCATGGTTAACTGATGAACAACTAAGTCTTTAAGGGTGTCAATTCGAAACACAATTTCGGTTAAAATTTTATAAATAAAAGACAGCTTTAGAATTTATTTTCAAGTATAGCTGTTACGGATGTTTTATTATAGGTTCGTCGATAATGATTTCTAGTAGCAGCTGGTCTAACTTGTTTCCCAATTAAACCAAATACAGTTTGTTGACGTCATTAAGTGAGTTAATTTAAAATGTATAAATGTAGCAAATAAAACGAGTTTAATAAAAATAGTTCTGAGTTTGTGGTTAATATTTTATTGAACCCTGATTAACTAGTTTAACGGCAATTCAAACCACGTTAGGTTTTATAATAAGTAAATTAATTTATTAATTTGTTCATTTAAAGTAACTTGAACTTTGTGAATGGACTGTTTACGTATTTAATGTTTCTTAAAATTAAATGAAAATTAAATTTTATTGAATATTAAATAACGTTAAAGCCAGAACATACGGCGCTACGCACTAAAAACTGGAAAAACGCCCTTTAAAATTTGGCAAAACAGCGTCATCTTCTCATCGAAATAAAGCCAAAACCAAAAAAAAACCATTTAAATTATGTTGAACCCAATTCTTACGCACATACATAATTTCCCAAAATAAATGTCTGTCTTGTCCAAGCCTGAAAAACTTCAAAAGAAATGTAAGAAACAAAAACATGCTGCCATTAAAGCAACATATGTTGACGTGCATTACAAACGAAAAAAATCTGTGTTACTAGTTGTAAAAAAGGACATTTATAGCCATAAAAAAAGAAGTTTGCTTTATATCAAATGCCAAAACTTTGGCTGCCAACGATATAACCAAAGCATCACATATTTATTTCTAGAGTCAAAGTTTTTTGACTCTTTATTTGTTAAATAAAAGAAAACTTTTATACATGAATTGCATTCAGGCCAACATGAATGGGCTGTTTGTATTGCTAAAAGGACAATGGCAGTATATAAAAAAATATATATGACAACAATAATTGTGCAACACTGGCAACAGCGATATATCAAAAATGCTGCCAAAAACTCCCCAGCAATAAAACAGTAAAACTTTAATGAAAACACAACAAAAAATATCTGCAGTTTTAAGCAATTTTCTGTTAGCAACGACAGAACACACAAAAAAGGGCAACAGGACATCATTTACGCATTAAACAGAGAGTACCCTTGACTAGAGACTTCATACTGACTGTTGACATGGTTAAGGTGACCAGTTGAGCTTTACAAAACTCAAAGAAGTTATAAAAAAATTTAAGTTATAAAAAGTTATATAAAATTATTTTTTTTTAAGCTTTGTAGTGCGTAAAAATCTTATTTTTTAATGTATGCACAGCGAGTTAAGTTTAAGAGTATCGCCTGTGGTCGAAATTCGATGGTTAAAATAAGTTCGAGGTCATAACTTTTGATTGATGAGAGATATAAAGTTATTTTTTTCAAAGAAATTATTTTGAATTTTATTATTTTTTTAAAAAAATAGAAAAACATTTTATAAAAATTTAATTTTGTCAAAAAAAATCAAATGCCTTGTTTTTTTGATGACATGAAAATTGTATTAATTTAGTGTCAAGACAAAATAAATTCACCTTAAATGCGCTATACATTTTGAAAGGCAATTAAAAATGCATATTTGAGTTTTTTCTTTTTTTACAACAAAAACCATTTTTAGCCCATATTTTGAGAAAAGATTTAATTTCGTGGTACCTTTTTAAGAAAAACAATTTATATATAAACATATAAATAACGAAAAAATTTGTAGTGTTTTTAATCTAACTGATAAAACTTTAATACAAAAAAGAAATATATTAAATATATTCAAAAATGGCAGAGAGACCTCTGTCTGAATTCAATTTGAGATCTCTTTTTTTCTCTCCTTTGCATTTGCTTGAAGTACGCGCTAAATAACTAACGACAATTTTAAGAAAAATTATTAAAAATATTTTTGCTTAGAGCTTCACAACGATTGTTATCACATTTGAAAGAAACTTTATCAAACTTTCAGAAATAATTGGAAAAATTGAAAAACCTTTATTCAAAGTCGAATTTTTTCATTCAAAACACATTTTTTTACAAATTTGACAATTGCTGAATGCATTTAACTAGATATTTTTAGGAAATTTTTACTTTTGAGAAAAACTCAGATTTGACCAACTCGAAAGCTCTCTCTCCCAACCAAATTTCATATTGATAAAAAACCGAGTTGCTTACAAAAATTTTATTTCTCTCTGAAAAGGTTGGGAAGCCTTCAGTTCCCAATCATCTTCTTATCCTGTGTTTACGAACAACACACAGACGGACGGACTGACGGACGGACGGACGGGTATGAATAGCTCGACTCACGAGGTGACGCTGATCAAGAATATATATACTTTTCTATACCGACTCGCTTCGTTTTATGCGTTACAAACGTTTGCACAAAGTTAATATACCCTGACCATTCAAGTTTAGGGTATAAAAATTCTCAAATATATTTTGCGCCATAAACTTCCAAACAAAAATTGAACAACTATGAATTTCAAAAAATAAATGTTGTTTTAGGAAACCCTAATACAGATCTTGTTAAATGTCCACCCATGCTTTATGCAATCTTTTATTTTCCTTACTTCTTTTAGAAGGCCTTGCCACTTATATGCCACGGTTAAACCAGACGCGGAGTCCCCACAAACAGCCCATAAACATCTCTTGAAAAATTTTCTGAGAGTCCCTTTTCTTGTTTAGTGACAAACTTAATTGAATCACGCCTCGATTTTCAATTTTCTTCATACTGACTACTGTCCTCCCTGTTCAGTCCTTTGCTCGTCGATAATTTAGAAGTTCAAGACCCGATTAACTTCAAACTGAATGTATATAAAGAGATAATAAGTCACTCTATTAGTGCCTACCCAAATGAGCAATTTCACCGCTCTACCCAACAACCCCTTCATTCCGTGAATTTTTTTACCTTCTCTTGTATCTGTTTAAATATATAAAATATGGGTTTCCTCGTGGTCTGGTATTCATTCTGCCTTGTGAGTAACCTACAAAAAGTAAACATATTTTCTTTTGTAGAATTTTGCGAAAAAATTTCACTGTACCAAAAAAAAATTATAACAATTAAGGAAACTCTAAATGGTTCTACTCCGAAATTAAATACCCTAAAAATATTTTATTTCAACATATTGAGTATGCATGAAAAACTACTAGGTATGCTTAAATGGGGACTTGTATTTTTCGACAGGAAGTAGTCGGCAGGGGCAATGCCTGGTGAATACGGCGGATGTGGTAAGACATCCCATTTCAGTAAGTCTTGATTGAACTTCCATCATCTGGTCGACAATTGTTATGCTAAAGAATCACTTGGTCATGTCTTTGTTGAAATTCCGGCCGTATTTCCTTTTGTCAAAACTGAACATTTCCTTAGTTTAGGTAAGGTTGATATGGCTGTCTCTTATGAGACACACATACGCCAATCAGGCTCGTTGTGATACCAGGGGTTTAATTATTTACCTACTCTATTTGAAACAGTTGAAGCTAAGTAGTCTGTAGATCGAAAATTTTGAGAGACTTTCTAAGACACTATAAAACCGGCTAAAATAGTGAATAAAATAGCAAAGAAAAGGTGCAGAGAAGATGTGTTGTAGATTCTTTCTTCTTCTCAGCTCTGCAGCTTCTGCAGAAATGGTTATGGAGGATGTTTAATCTTCGGGCACGGTTACCAATTAAGCAATTCCCGGTTAGGACACCTTTAACAATATTTATTTAATCCCTTCTAAGACAAATTAGTTCTGTAGAGCGTTTTAGGTTCAGAGTTAGACAAACCTGACGCGCTGAGTGGTATCCCAGTAGGCAATGACATCGCTGCTAGCAGGCCTTCCTGTGGATTTTGTAGTACTGCCGCACTCATATACAATTACACTTTCTTTTTTATATGAAGTAGGAAAATTTCGCAGGCCTTCCGCTTCGATAGCTCAAAAGAGGCCTGATAGAAGCACTTCTTTAGAATGGCTAAAAGTAGGGGTAAACAAAAAGTGTTGAAAAAATATTTTTTCTTTTACACCTTTTACTATTTTTTAAATATTCTATTATTTTATCTTCTCTCCTCTGTTCTTTTAAGTTAGATTAATTTCAATCTATAATCTTTGGTATAGCAGTAAGAAGCCAGTAAGGCCATTATTGCGTCATATTTTTAAACTGATATATATTCTAACTTTTAACGAAAAAGTTGCCCTGAAGTATATGAAAAGTCAGTCTTTGTAGGGAAAACAAATTTGATGTGCTGCCTTTTGTGCAGAAAAGGAAGGCCTTCAAGAAGTGCCCATAAGAGCAGCGAGGAACGGATGTGTTTAGTCTTCAAAAGTAGCAGTCAATGCAGGCCTTCGTATGAAGAGCGCTGGTTTAATTGCCTATTGGGATGTGCTTCCCGTAGACTGCCTTAAGTTGGTTCTTTTGTGGAATAGCGTATTTGTGAATAATATACATGTGGTAAGAGGAAAAACAGTTATTTTCTTTTATGTTGATAAGGTATTGGTAGTACCAGTTCCAAAGAGTTTATCTGCTTTCTTGGAAAGTCTGTATGTTCGAAGGAAGGAATAGTATGTTCCTATGCTGGACATAGGAAGATTTTGAGCTGCTCTGCCAACTCATTTAGAGATCTGCGGCAGCTTAGAACTGCTTTTGATGTTATTTTAACAGATACCAATTCTTTCAAAGTGGAGTGACTATCAGATAGAAGTAAATATCTTTAACTGATATATCATTCATCTGAAGCAAAATAACTGCTTTCATGTGTAAGAGTAACTTCCGCTTCGAAAACACTGAAGTGGTCATGGAGTCTAAAGGCAATATTAATGTTTAGTGATGCAGTGATTTTTTTTTTTTTTTTTGATGCAGAGAAGACTCCTCCCCCACTATGCCATCCAATTTTGATCCATCGCCGTAGATTTCAATTGTATCGCTATGTGGAGAGCTGAAAGTATCACATTAATTTCCATTTAGTTTCTGTAGGGAATGGATACATCAAACTTTTTGTAGAAGAAACGTTTTTGCGTGATGTAGTTTAGAGCTTCCTAAAGCTAGCGTGTCCTATTGTACCGCTCCACCATTGATAGCTGCTTCCAGACGTATCGTTGTGTTTCCAGCCATTTGTTTTGTTAGGATGTCAAGTAGTTTAACTTTTCCTTATGTCGGTAGCGATATACTGTGATTTTTTCGTAAGGTTTGAGTTGCTCATATCAAACAACAAATGCTGATCCCAACAAATACAGAGCATTAGCGTGGAACCCTAAATATTCGTCTTTGCCATCGATGTTGAGGCCTGGCCTGGGCAACCATATGATTTGGAGCAGCTGTTTCATTCATTTCATTTTAATTTTTCTTTCAACGTCTCTCGACTTTAGATCGTACGGCACCCAATTTCCACCAAATTCTCATTTACGAACTTTTTCGGCTGACCTGGACGTTCTCTGTCATCGATATCAAAATCATGACTTTTGAAACGCAAAGTCCTGGCTCGTTCTTATAATCGGAACATATTCAAGGCCCCCCGACCTTTTATTTTTGGTGTTTGATATTGAGATATGCAGAATTGAATAAATCAAATTATGGAACATTTAAGCCTAGTTCTCTGTTCGTTTGCGTGAAATTTAGCTGGCAACATTCATTTTTTGTTGCGTGAAAATTCTGACAATTTTGTTGCCTAGAAATTGTAAAATTTGAAAAAGTCAAAGCATATTCTTCGGCCCACAGTAAACTTCACAATATTTCACAGCTGGTCACCTTAAACATGCTTTTACCTACGTTTAACAAAGTGTTCAAAGTTGTTGTTGTTGTTGTTATTGTTCTTGTTGCCCTTATCCTTTCATTTATGTCATTGTTTTATGTTGCTTTCATTAACTGTAACCTTTGCGCAACGGTGCTCCCCTTTTCGAACGATGTGGCAACACCGGAAAGAGAACTTGACTGCATTACGATGCCATTTGCACTGTTTATGCGACACTCAAGCAAAATTTATGTGTGGTAAATGCAGTAACGATGCAAATTTTGCGGTCATTGCCAGATTGTGGCATTGCAGGATAGTGTTTTGAAGCACTGCCAAGGATATAACAATGACAATGACAACATGCTGATGACTGGCTAGCACATGCTAGGTCATGCGCGTCTTTTTGGCAAAGGTTGAAACGTAATAATAGTAAAATGTTGTCAATCAAAACATGAAACTCAAATCATAAATTGATGAAACACAAACAAAATAAATCCCAAGTTTTAAATTAGAAAAAAAAATGTCCTAGAGTAACTCAAGCATAAACTACTACCTCATTCGCTACACTCTATACTTCTATCAATTTCCGTATTTGTTCCGTTTTGTAGCAAAATCTTGGTTGGTCGAGCAGCATAACTTGTAAACTTCAACATCCTTGAATTGTGTGTGCTGCATGTAAACCACTTAAGAAACACTCCAACCACACACATTGTTACACATGAGAGGGTTGTTGCCAATGATGCCTACTAGAATTAGAGTAAATGTTATTGATTTCTGTCATGCTGACTATGTTTGTGAATGAGCTATAAAAACAGCAACAAGAGAACGATAAGAATAAGCCATAAAAACAATCATTGAACTTTGTTCCAGCAGGCAAACTAATATCAATTCAGCTACGCTTGAATACTCAGAGGGTGGGCACAAATGACTCCCCTCTTCACAACTACAAAGCAGACTGGTGCAAATTTGCCAAAGGCTAATCGAGTAAATCCTGTAACGAGCACAAATGTGTTTTGCAGTGTATGAATTGTTTGGGTCTCACCCCATAGAAATACGCTCAAGAAAATGTGTAACGAATTACAACTTGAGGCATCAAACAGTTGCGAGTGTGTGTGAGCCGATTTAGCCACATTCAAGTATTTTACTTTATTTCTACCTTATTTTACGAGAAAACTTTTTAAAGTCTGCCTATGAAACAGCAATGAAGAGCATCAATTTAAATGTAAATCCAGGAAGTGCAATAAAGCTATAAATACTGCTGAATAACAT
Source organism: Tetanocera ferruginea (assembly GCA_958299015.1). Lineage (NCBI taxonomy): Eukaryota > Metazoa > Arthropoda > Insecta > Diptera > Sciomyzidae > Tetanocera > Tetanocera ferruginea. Next base: position 81,430,661 of record OY282644.1, on the reverse strand, counting down.
TTTAGAAAAACAAAAAAGAAGTTATGGGCTTTGCCTGCGGTAAAATACAAAATAATGTAGCATAGTTTTTGGGGTGTTGTCTGGGAAATTCCCATCTTCGCACGAATTGCTGGCAAACGACAAAATTTAGCATTTGGCAGTTTTCTACAAATAAATTGGATTTCCTTAGCAAACAAATACTGTAAAGTTTTATTATTGTTAGAATATTCAAATTTTTCTCATGATTTCTTCTTGCTTGTGCTCAGTAGCTTTGAACAGCGTTTTAAAGCTGCTGCCAATTTCCGAAAACCACCAACCAAGAGTGCATGTTTGGCAGAGATTCAACAAATATTGACATGTTTCTTAAACAACTAGCAAATGTGTGAAAATTTATGGCTTTGCGCTATAATGAAACGCCCAAAGCTGTGTTGGCTACTGGCTTCTAGCTCCTAGCTATTAAGTCTTAGTATTAAAAATATATTTGTATTCAAAATTTAAAGTGCCTTAACGGTGCTCTGTACCACTTTGATATTAATTTGCTGTAGTGGGAGATACTTAAAGAACTTTCTCAAGTTCCATTTTTATAAAAAAACAAAACAATTAAAAAATGTATCACACACTTTGTCAAAAACAACAGCATACATTAAAAAAATCGCTTAATTTATATCAGATGTCATTGACCTGTTGGAATTGACAAGGAAAAGGAAATGACGATTACGTTTCAAAGTCATCAGCTATAAACTATCGACTAACTGTTGTTTCTTATGTTAATCAGCAACAAACAATAAAAAACAAGTTCATTTGCAAGAATGAACTGTGCCAGATACAAGATAATTTAATGGAAGAATGTATTAGTTTTATGTTGTAGCAAAAATATAGAGGCGGAAATTATATAGCTGATTTGTTGATAAAATGGCAAAAGAATAGCGGTAGATGACATAAAACAAGAATTTATTAGTTTAACTTCTATAAATGTAGAATAATTAAAGCAGTTCATTCACTTTATTTATATGCAAAATTTTATGAAGATGAAGATTTTCTGCCCACACCGTGACTGAGAAAGTTCAGTAGTCTTATTTGTTAATGGCAAGTGTTACCGTTTGAAAATCGCAGTTTACAGACAGCAACTTTTCAGAGTTTCCTCCAAAAATGGCTGCTTTGGAGAACTCAGATATTTTCAAATAGAGTCCATCCATCAGGAATGTCTCTTATATTGTAAAGAAATGCTTAAAAAAATGTGTATTTGCTTGAAGGAATATCGTCTGATTCCTTATTGACGGTATTTATAATTAAAGAAATTGGAGTATTGGCTTCCATATTGGCTACTTAGAATATTATATACATACGGTCACCAACCGTCTCGTTTTTCCTGGGACAATTCTGTTTTTTAGTAAAATTTCCCGTTGAATTATTTTTTTAAATACTGGATATGGTAGAGTCCCGTATTTAGCATTTTATCCCGAAAAAGTCCCATTTCATTGTTTTCAAGAACTTGTATAAAATTTTTGTTCTTCCAAACAATCAAGAGATACTCATTAAAACAGTAGTACAATGAAAAAATATCTTAAGATACATTTTTTTTCAAGTAGTTAGCAATGATTTAATTAAGTTAAATTAAAAAAAAATGGGATCATAGTGCGAGTGTGAAGTTTTTTTTTAATGTCATAAAGAATTGTACAGTATTTAAAATTTCGCTGTTAAGGTGGGACATAACATTCGCGGCAGACAAAACAGACCTTACTTTAAAAATTTCTAACTCAGTCAAAAACAAACATTATTTCAAAATTTTTCCAATTCTTGTAGAGAATTGAACAAATTACAAGAAATAAAATTCAAAAAAATATATTTTTCACTCCAACATGGTTTTATAGAGCTCCAAACTGGGGGCAGAGAAAAAAAAACGGGGCCTCGAGGGTCCCATGCAGCGCTGGGAGTCGCAAAAATTGTCCGATCTGGAAAAAAATGACTTTATTAAATCTTAACAAAATTGATTATCGTATATCTGGAGCTTTTTTTCAAAAAATTTTTTAAATTTTTGGTGATGTTCCAAATTTGAATGTGTGTTTTTTCGAAAAAAATATTGACTTTAAAAATTCATAAAAATTCGAAAAAAAATTAAAACAAAGCTCGTCTCATACGAAAGCGAATCAAATTTAAAAAAATACAAAAAAAAAATTTCGTCAAAAAATGAACCCGCTAGTGACGCAACCAGTACGAAAAACATGGTTTCGAGATAAACGCGTTCAAATTTTTTGAACAAAGAAAAAGAAGACGAAAATTAAAAATGCGCTCTCACTAAACCGGCTATAACTTTTGAACCCGTAAGAATTTTTCCATGAAATTAGAATCTTAGAATCTTAAGAATATTTACTAAATACAAAATTATAAAAATTTATTCAAAAAAATGGCCAATGTCATGTCGCCCTTAAGATAAATTTTTGTTCAAGTTGTTGGCAATGCTTTAATAAAGTTAAATTAAAACAAGTAAAGATAGTCTAAAGTCGGTCAAGGCCGACTATGAAATACCATAAACCTACTTTTCACAAACAAAAAATTTTTATTATACATGGGCGTCTCCGTGGGCGGATGAAGCCTATATTTAATATGCATTTAAATGCTGATGAAAAATTTACACATACCAAGTTTTATTCCTGTAGCTCACAGTTAATGCCTCTATTGTGCTTTCGCTAGGGGAGGTGGGCGTGTTCATGGACAGATTACTCCCAATTTTTGAACACACCTTAGTTTTGATATAAAATACATACATACCAAATTTAATTTTTCTATGACAAACATAACCTTATTTATTGAGTTTTAAACTTTTTGGGTTAAATGGGAGGTAGGCGTGTTCGTAGGCGGATGACGTCCATTTTTCAAAACCATCTTTGTCTTGTCAAAAAAACATACGAGCAAAATTTTAGCTCTGTTGGTTAAACAGAGGCTTATTTATTGCGTTTTTATGTTTTGAGTTGTATGGGAGGTGAGCGTGTTCGTGGGCAGATGATGTCCATTTTTCGAAGATATCTTTGTGTTTGTATAAAACACATACATATCAAATTTTATTGTTGTAGGCTAATTATGAGCTGAGTTATGCAGTTTTCAATTTTCTCTTGTATGGGAGGAAGCCGTGTCCGTAGGCGGATAATGTCTATTTTTCAAATCAATCTTTGTTTTGTTATAAAAAACATATGTGCAAAATTTAAGCTCTGTAGGTTAAGAAAAGGCTTATTTATTGCGTTTTCAATTTTTGGGTTGTATGGGAGGTGGGCGTGTCCGTGAGCGGATGACGTCCATTTTTCAAAAACAGTTATGTGTCAATAAAAAACACATACGTACCAAATTTTATTGTTGTAGGCTAATTATGAGCTGTGTTATGCAGTTTTAAATTTTTGCGTTGTATGGGTGTCCGTGGGCGGATTCCAAAAATATTCAATAGCGCAAATCCTTGGGTGCATGTGACCATGTGTACCAAGTTTCATCCAATTATCTCTACTCCTTCTTCTTATCTTGTGTTTACGGACAACACCCAGACGGACGGACGGACGGACATGAATAGCTCGACTCACGAGGTGACGCTGATCAAGAATATACATATATACTTTTTTTTACCGGACTCGCTTCGTTCTATGTGTTACAAATACAAACGTTTGCACAAAGTTAAACCTTTCAGGTTTAGGGTATAACAATTGTCAAAATTATAAAATAAGGAGCTGTGTTACAATTGTTTATAAAAAAGTTAAGAAAATGATGTAAAAAATAATAAAATAAAATTTGAATGATTACTAAAACATTCTCAATTAAATTAGAATACAATTTTAGGAAAAATAGAAAAAATATTTGCGAATTATTTAAGAAGAAACACTTCCAAACACACCCTCAATTTTTTTTCCTAAATAAAGCCCAAGCCATATTATTAAAGAATCGAACACCATTAGGTGCAAGAATCTTGCCGCTTTTTTTTTAAAAACCTTTTTCAGTTCACCTTCGGTTCAATCGACAAATCACTTTATCATAACGTGAGACGTCATAAAAAGATCAAACCTTCATTAATTTCACGAAATATAGCCTAGACACATTGACTGCAGCATTGCGTCAAACGTCAAATTTTTTTACATGCTTTTCTTATGGAGGTGAATGTGGTGAAAATGTTGCAACGATACTGCGTCATTGCAGCAATGTTGCTGTCGTCGATTTAGAACTTTTTCTATTTTGACGTGCGACAAGAGTAAGAACATCGGCAATTGTCAATGTTTTCGTTTAATTTCGTGCTTCTTTTGCGTTTTTTATTGTTCATTCTCATTGTGTAAGTGTTAAATGTTTGTTTTTTAATTATGATTCGATGTTGAATAATAAAAATATATGAAAATACGGCTTATCGCGCTGCATCCAAATTAATCAAGTCGTAGACAACATGCCAACATTTTCATTTTCACCTCGTGTTGTTATGTTGCAGCCGCAGTCAATGTGTCTAGGCTAATATAATAAAATGAGTTTGAAAATTAAAAAAAATTGAATGGAAACTAAGCCGAGAACCACAATCGCTCCACAATGGACTTGCGTTTAATCGCAGCTGTGGGGGAATTTTAACTACGACTAATTCTAAGATGTTTTCTTACAAGTTTTTAATAAAATTTCGAAAATAATTAAAATTTTTTTTTTATATATTTAAGTTTTAAAAATTTTAAACCGCGTTAATTTGAGTTTTTTCTTCTTTTTGCTCTTTAAATTCTTGTTTGACATTTTCTTCAACATGTATAGATGTATGAAGCTGCTGCTGATTTGAAATATCCAAGATTTTGACCTCGAAAAGATAAACAATTTTATGTTTAAACTAGCATAAGAGTGTCAAGAACACAAGCCAGCTACAAGATGTTAACTCACATTAAAATGATGAAAAATACGTACAACTAAGATATGCCGAAGATACTGCTATAAACGCAAAGAAACTGAGATCTTTATGCACGCTTGCCCTCAACATGCGCAGAAAAATAGCAGCTATAAATTAAGTCCACAACAACTTAGTTAGAAGTAATCTTAATTGTTAGTTTAAATAGCAGCATAGAAGTTGTTAAATAATAACAAATGTATGTTTTTTTGTTTTCTTTAAATTAATCTTATGTTGCCAACAATTACAACAAGAGCTGGTTCCAAAGTACAGAATCGTGCTGAAGTCTTTTTAATGAATTTACATACAAGTACTCGTAGATGTTGCAGCAAGAACGCATGAAGCAAGACCTCTTATTAAACAGCAACCCAGAAATAACAGCTATTAAGAAATCCTAACCACACAGTCTGAGCAAAAAAAAGATACAATTGTGCAAATCAGATACGAAACCAAGATACATAAATATACACCGATGAGATACATTCGTAGTTTGGTACACCTCAAGCGTAACAACTCGAGCTATGCCAACAATTGGGTTGCTGCAAAAAATTTTATTTAAACAAATAACACTAACAACCCAACAACAATTGCTTTGGCGATTTCATAACACCTGTTAGTAAATAGCTGTGTGAGATATATTTTCAAGCTACTGAAGAAGTATCTTCTTACCCTCAAGTCATTTGCAATAACTGTCTTAATAAAAACAAATCAAAAATTAAAAAATAAGTACGAAAGTAATTAAAACAAGAATTTTAAGCTGGCAACTGCACTGTTTTATGACATAATCCTTAACTTTGGTCTTAAAACCTCAAAAAGACACTATTACAGAGCATAACACAGATACAACAGTTATCAAAAAATATTCACAGCCAGCAGCAGCACCAGCTATTTTAATCAAGGTTTGCTGCTTAAATGATGTCCAGTTAAGCGCTAATGTTCCATTTAAGCTGCAATAGCTGTCACTTTACCGTTAAATTTAGTGCATAAAAAAGTTATGACATTTGATGTATGGCTTTAATTAAGCCTGCAGCTTATAAGTAGCAGCAGCATTACTACCGGAAGCTCACACAGCTATCAAAGTGTTTTGTTTTAATGCCAGTTAAAGCAACAATTAAGAGTTTCTATCTTTTGTATCTTTCTAAGCGAAATCAGCACAAATGCTGCTTATAACCAGAGGTCAAGGATTGCCACTTCAAATTATCTATAGAGTCAGAAGATTATGTTTGTATTTTCAATGATTTCTTTATCTCAAGATTTTATGTTAAGCATCAGTCATTTAAATTTGAAAAATCTTTATAAACACTTGAAGATCGCTCTAACTTTTTTCTCAAAGAGTGCCTCATGGAGTGTCAGCTTCTAATGCTAACGCACAAATTATGAAGTCTTATTCAAACTTTAGAACTCATAAACTTGTCAAGTTGATGATGCTTTTGGTGAGGTCTTCTTACCCATAAATTAAATCAACTTTTTTTCGGTTGCTTCAGTTCTCTCGAGGCATTAATTACTTCATGTCTTTCAGCAGTTAAGCATTTCTTCACATACATTCTTCAACACTGTCAGCCCTTGGTGCCTAGCTATAAGTTTGACAATTAGTTGAATTGTCATATCGGATGTCATTGTGTCTGTTCTGCCGCCTGTTTACAACAAATTTCAAATCTTCTAAAAATGTTCTGTGCGTTTAAGTGGGCGACAGTTGTTGCTTGTTGAAAAATTGCTGTTGATGAGGCTGCTGCGCGCTATGAACAATGGGGTGAAATGATCAAAAAGTAGGTTTTTACCTTGAAAAAATTATATATATGAATAGAGATAACCCATTACATTTTTGTAATTCTACATCAAATTTGGATGGAAAAAAATAATTTTTTCTATCGTTTTTACTTGTTCCGCAGTCTACAGATGCAGAAAAAATTTATTCGAAAGTTCTTATTAACAAAAAAACTTTCAATATAGAACTTTTGAGCTTTTATGTTAAATTATATTTCAATTGACGCATTTGCGTCGCAACCCAATTGATCTATTCTGCGATGCCTTTTTATCAATTGTAGAATTGTTTCTAGCTTGATAGTCCAAAGCTTTGTTGGTGGCACAAATTCCGCACCAAAATATAGAAGGCAAAGTTTGCACATTGCCGGACATTCACATTGTATGTGTTTCTCCTTCTCACAGAGTCTGCAGACACCTGATTCTGATAGACCTAAACTATTGAGATGGCTTGTATAACTTTTGAGAAGCTTAAAATTGGATCTGGTTATCTTGAGTGAGGCCCTGGACAGCTTATCTCTGTCCATTACAACTTGTGCCTCTTTCTAGTGCCATAGAAACGTTTTGTTTTCCTTGGTCCTAACCTTTTCTAAGAGGTAGCATTTTGACATGCTACAAAATGGTTCAGGACAAATAAGGGACTGAGATGTCTCTCTTTTTGGCAAGGCAAGTCTGCCTTTTCGTTGCCTTAAACCCTTTTATGCCCTGGTACCCACCATAATTCTATATTATTGCTTCATTCCAAAGCATTCGATGATATGATACTATCAAAGACTAGTTTTGAATCAAGCTTATATGCTTGATGGGCCTTTAATGTCGCTTGTCTGCCTGAGACCCCATATGTGACCCCATATGTGACCCCATATTTGTTCTTCCCTGACACAGACTTTAATAGCTTACATTTTCTCATGGAATATGGTTGAAGTAGAGCCCATTGCAAGAACTTATTGGTAACTGGTACCATACACCCTGCTCCTGTTTCTCTATTTTGTTTGAACCCAGTTTGAAACCATCAATAAACTATAACTGTGAGTCTGAATCAAGTATGAACCTATCATTTATCCACATTTACACTTAAGATACAGCTAGCCTTATCACTTTGAGACATATAGCTTTGATACCATATAGCTTTGATACCCCTGCCAAGGTTTTTGCAAAGAGGTCATTTTCGGAGACCTTTAGAATATTCATAAGCCACTTATTTTCACCAATCTCAGTGGACATGCCTCCTTTAACGATCGTCAGCAGACGTTGGCAGGCAAATAAAGCACAAGTAGCTCTGCCTACAGTGCTTGTCATATCCAGATGCCACCGGAATATAGAGTCGAGTAATCCAGGCATACTTTGAAGCCTTCAAAGATACTGTCAGTGCCGATGAAGAACTCAAAGTATTATAGGTAAGGACCGAAAATAATGATTACTAGTTCTTTCCCCTCCAAAAATGACGGGCCCGGTTTTCCGCAAGGAAAAACATGAAATATTGACTTTCTTTAAAATGAATAAGAAATCAGCCCTGATCACATATTTGATTTTAAATTGTGCAATACCAATTTTTAGTTCTACATATTTTTAAAATACCTTAACCCGTAAACAAATAGTAAAACAAAATATCTTTAAAAATTTTTTATAAAACAGAAAATTTCAAAATGAAAAAAAAAATAAAAAGTTTTTGAAGTTTCAATTATTCATGAAACAAAAATTCCTTAAAATATGCTATGAAATTTTTCCAAAAAATCAAGCGTTCCGCACTCACATTTTACGGAATAATAGGTCTGTTCCCGTACTTTTTGGACTAAAAATGGTAAAACTGTCAAAAGTCTGAGAGAACGAAAAAATCTCTCGAAAATAGAGAAAAACACAAAAAAGTACGGGAACGCTTTTCGGACTAAAATTTTAGAAACTGTCAAATAAGAATGTTTGTCCAGCGTTGGCTTGATGTGGAACATCGGCAGTGCAAGCGAAATGCTTGAGATTTTGAAAAATATTGAAATTAATTCAGATGTTTAGCATTTATATTAGTTTTTACACATTTTTCCATGTTTCTGGTTTCCATTTTAATAGTAACAAACAAGTTTTGATGAATCGCAATTTCTTTGCTAACTTCTAAACAGCTGATTTTAAGCTGTGTGAAACTTTTACCATTTTTACCCGAAGAAATTTCTCGGACTAAAACTTCCAACTTTTGACAAGGAGGGGAATTGTTTTACTCTCTCGATTGCACTCTCTTTTACCATTTTTTCGAGTACGGGAACGCTTCTCGGACTAAAACTGGTAAAAACTGGTAAATTGGACTAAAACTTTAGAGTACGGGAACAGACCTAATGTTATGGTACTAGTTCTTTCCCGTCAAAAATGACGGGCCCGGTTTTTATAAAGGAAAAACATAATATATGAAATTTCTTTATTGAAAATTGAATTAAAAATCAGCGATGGTAACATATTCGATTAAAAATGGGCCAAATAACAATTTTTAGTTCCAAATATTTATAAAATACCTTAAAGTAAAACCGGAAACCATATTAGGTACGACAAAATAAGTTTAAAAATTTTTTGTGAAACTGAAAATTTCAAAATGAATAAAAATATAAAAATTTCTGAAGTTTCAATAAATCACAAAACAAAAAAGGCCTAAAAATATGCTATGAAATTTATAAAAAAAAATCAAGTGTTCCGCACTCACATTTTACGGAATTATGTTATAGTAATAATATACATAATTCTTTAAATTTAAATGAACAAAAAAAAGTATGTTCTAAGTGTCGGAAAAACCTTTCGAGTATACCGAATTTTTGGAATTTGTAAACTGATTTTTATTTTTTTGCTCAGAAAAAAAAAAAGTAAAATAATCGTAAAGACGTAAAAATCGTTTTGGTTTTTTTTTTCCGGAAATAAAAATCATTTATGATATTTATTACATATTTTGTAAAAATTAGTTTTTAATTTTTATTATATTGCTCAGAAATAAAAATTATTTTTGATTTTTAATTTGTTTGCGTACACTTAGAAATCCTTTTTTTAGTTTTATTTTTTATACCCTAAACCTGAAAGGTCAGCGAATATTAATTTTGTGCAAACGTTTGTAACGCATAGAACGAAACGAGCCCGGTATAGAAAAGTATATATATTCTTAATCAGCGTCACCACGTGAGTCGAGCTATCCATGTCCGTCCATCCGTCCGTCCGTCTGTCCGTCTGTGTGTTGTCCGTAAACACAGGATAATAAGAAGGAGTTGAGATAATTGGATGAAACTTGGTACACATGGTAAAATGAACCCAAGGATCTGCACTATTGAATATTTTTGGAATCCGCCCACGGACACGCCTACCTCCCATACAATGCAAAAATTGAAAACTTCATAATTAAGCTCATAACTAACCTACAACAACAAAATTTGGTACGTATGTATGTATTTTATATCAAAATAAAGATATCTGCGAAAAATGGAGGTCATTCTCTCACGGACACGCCCACCTCCCATACAACCCAAACATTGAAAACGGAATAAATAAGCCCCTGTTTAACTTTCAGAGATAAAATTTAGCATGTATGTTTTTTATGACAAACCAAATATGGTTCTACCTCTAGGACACGCCTACCTCCCATACAACCCAAAAAGTTTAAAACTCAATAATTAAGGTTATGTTTGTCATAGAGAGATGAAATTTGGTATGTATGTATTTTATTCCAAAACTAAGGTGTGTTCAAAAATTGTGAGTTATCCGTCCATGAACACACCCACCTCCCATAGCGAAAGCACATTAAAAGCATTAACTGTGAGCTACAGGAATACAATTGGGATGTGTAAGTTTTTCATCAACATTTAAATGTATATAAAATATAGGCTTCATCCACCCACGGACACACCCATTTTCAATAATATTATTTTTTTTTTGGAAAAGTAGATTTAGGGTATTTCATAGTCGACCTAAACCGACTTAAGACTTTCTTTACTTGTTTTTTATTAGATATTAAAATCATTTTTATATACATATTTTCTTCAGCAAAATTGCTAGGAATATCTTGTGAAAAGAAAGCATGTGACTCGATTTTTATTTATGAAAATAAAAACTTTTTAACAAAAAAAAAACCTACTTCAAAATCACTAGAAAGTAAAAAATAATTTTAAATTACTTTTACTATTTATATCTTGGTCAAATTTGTATTTTTATAATAAATATATTTATTTTTTTATGATAATAAAAGCTTCTAGTCAGCGCTAATCATTGACGTAAAATCATGATTTTTTCGCCATCCCTACTCTATTTAAGATTTTTTTATTTGTAAATATCCTGCTTGGGTGACGCTGTATTAATTTGTAATCTTAATTTTTCTTAAATCTTAATTAAAATGCCTTATGTGTGTTGCAGCTGCACAAAAAATCTGATTATATTAGCGCCGACTTCGAAGCTCTTATTATCATAAAAAAATAAATATATTTATTATAAAAATACAAATTTGACCAAGATATAAATAGTAAAAGTAATTTAAAATTATTTTTTACTTTCTAGTGATTTTGAAGTAGGTTTTTTTTTTGTTAAAAAGTTTTTATTTCTTTCTTTTTAGAGAAAATGATGTATATTAAAAAAGTGTATAAATTAATTAAACACAATTTATTTATGCTCATAATATGGAAAATGCTTTTCTGTCGTTTCTTATTCTGGTCTTTGTCAGTATGTTTATCAGTACCTACTCTTGTATTTTTATCACTACCCCAATGTCAATATTGACTGAAATATAGTGTGTTTATAATATTGACACGCCTCTTTGTTGAGAATATCACACTCTTCGTTATAGTGTTTTCAATAGTTCTACCCATTCTAACAATGAATTTTACCACCCTTAAGACAATATGATACAGTTTTTTACACACTGCCACACCCCTTAGTCGAATAACGCCCAATTCTTCGGTAGTAATTTGTAATAATTGTGCCTACGTCTGTACTTCTTCAGTTAGTAGTGTCAGTATTCGATTTAGTGTTTTCTAATATTGCCACACCCCTTTGTCGAATGATGCCCACTTTATTCACAATAACTTGTTATAAGTGTGCCTACCTCTATACTAAATATCAGTACTCTAGTGTCAATATTATCCGCGATACAGTGTATTTTATATATTGCCACACCCCTTTATCAAACAAGGTCCACTGTATTGAAATTAATTGTTTTATAACTGTGCCTACCCCTGTAGTTAACTTTAGTACTCTAGTGTCAATATTATTCGAGATACAGAGTTTTTCTAATATTGCCACACCTCTTTGTTGACTAACGCCCACTTAATTGACTGCTATTTTTTACCTACCCTTGCATTTTTTCTGTGAATTTTATTAACTCTAGTACTCTAGTGTCAATATTTACTGAAATACAGTGTTTTTCTTACAGTGACACGCCCCTTTATCGAATACCGCCCACATTACTGACAGTAATTTGTTATATTTGTACCTACCTTTGTACTAAATTTTAGTATCGTAGTGTCAATAGTAATCGAGATACAGTGTTTTTTTAAATATTGCCACTCCCCTTCTCGACTAACGCCCATTTTTTTTTTTACAAAAATTTGTAGTAATTTTTCCTACCTTTGTAATAAATTTCTGTACCCTAGTATCAATATTATTCGAGACACAGTAATTCTCTTATATTGCCACACCCCTTTGTCGAATTATGCCCACTTTTGTTATAGTAATTTCCAACAATTGTACCTACCTCTGTACTTAATTTCAGTACTCTAGTGTCAATTTTCTTCGAGATACAGAGTTTTTACAATATTGCCACACCCTTTTTTAGAATTACGCCCACTTCAGTGATCGTCATTTTTAATACTTGTGCTTGCCCTTGTAATTTTACTGTGAATTATATTATCGTAGTGTCAATATTTACTGAGATACAGTGTTTTTCTTATAGAGACACGCCCCTTTTCCGAATACCGCCCCCTTTCATAAACGGGCACCTCCGCGTTGATAATCTCTATATGTTGACAAAAAATTACGGCAATCGGGCAAGTACTTTAGGAGTAATCGATGTACATACATTCACAAAAAAAAAAAAAAAAAAAAAAAAAAATAAAAAAAAAAAAAAAAAAAAAAAACAGAGAAACCAACCAACTTGAGAACCTCCTCCTTTTTGAAGTCGGTTAATAAAAAAAAAAAATTTTTTTAACAAGAAAATAAAAATCAAGAAATCATGAAATTGAAAAAATACAAATCAAAAAGGATTATTTTTGTTTGAGTAAAAATCAGACATGCACAACAAAATCAGCAAAATTTTTTTCGTTTCGTTGAAACCGAAAAATAAATTATCAAAATTATTTCGTTTGTTAAATAACGTTAAAAATTTATCAAAGCAAATTTCGTTTCGTTGAAAAACGAAAACTTACGAAAACGAAAAATTAACGTTATTTTCAACGGTTGATTGGGAAAAAAACGAAAAAATTTTATATCGTTTTCTCCGAAACAAAATAAATATTTTTCGTTTTTTGAATTAACGTTATTTTTTTATTTCGTTTCAACGAAACAAAAAAAATATTTCGGTTACCGTTAAAATTAACGTTAACGTGCATGCCTGGTAAAAATTGAAAATTTTTAAATTATTTTATTATTTATATTGCTCATAATGATTACTGTCCCTTTGTTTCTTTGAGTACCGTTTGAGAACTTCGATGTGCCATTTGACGGCGTATTAAAAAATTTTCCAAAACAATTATGCAACAAATAAAAAATTTGTATACAGTTTTTTGATATTGAATTTTTTGCTTACAAATCGTTTCTTGGTTTTTTTTTATCAAATAAAAAATTCGTTTTTACATATTTTTTTCACCAAAATTGCAAGTGAATTCGATTTTTATTTCTCAATAAAAAAAACAAAAATAGAAAAATGATTTTAAATTACTATTAATCATACTAGCGAAATAATAGGTCTGTTTCCGAACTCACACTGTGTAACTTGTGTGTTACTATTTTTTGTTTCCGTACTTTCTGTGCTTAAAATGTGAGAAGTAGAAGAAGCATAAATCGCTCTCTCGATCACAAAAGTTTACCAGAGTGTGCTTGAACTCAAGACTACAAGTAAATAAGAAAGAAGAAGCATACAGAAGTACAAGCATATGTCAAATTGATGTTTGTTTATGTTTTGCGATCACTTAATTCAAAAATTTGCGACGATAAGTTGATTTTCAATTCAAAATTGTCAAAATTTAGGTTTACGATTAAAAGTCTGCAATTGGCACACAAAGCTATATGCATTAATTTACTTCGTTTTATGCTCGAAACTTACTACAAGATGTTTCCGTACATTTTTCCACTATTCTCAAATTTCATTTTACTCTCGCAGCCCGAACTTTTCACAGAACTGACACAGTGTAGAGTACGGAAACACACCTAATAAAAATCAAACAAATCTCAAAATTATTTTTATTTTTGAGCCAAAATATAAACATTAAAAAATGATTTCTTTGATTGATGGAAAAAAAAAAAAATGTTTTGATTTAAAAAATAAAAATCAGAAAACGATTTTTGTTTCAGAGTAAAAATGAAAAATCATAAAGAAATAATTATTTATTAATTTTTTTCATATTGCTCCAAATGTTTACGGTCCCTGTTTATAGTACTAACTAATGAAAAATTTTTTAATTTCACATGCCTCATGCACACGTGCTGTGCAATGAGGACCGTTTGAGTACCGTTTGAGTAACGATGTGCTGTTCGACGGTGTATTTAAAAGCTTTTATGCAACAGAAAAATTGTTATACACGGAGAGAAATTTGAGCTGAAAACTCAAATTTATTCAATTTATTTTCGGAGTGCTTCTGAGCTTAGCCATTATATTTATTTTTGATATCAAACCACAATACGATTGTTTATCAAAAAAATTAACACACTCATTTGGGCATAATGTATGTGATTTTTGGATTGTTCGTCACAAAACTAATATGCTCAGTTGGGCCGAATTTATGACATTTTGGTATTGATTATAAAAAACAACATGCTCATTTTTGTCCAATGCATGTCATTTATGGATTGTGAATGAAACAACTTAACATGCTCTCATATCGCACACTAAATACAAAACAGTCACAACTCAAAATTTTTTCATATCGACTTTTTGTCATAAATCAATTCACAAAACACTTATCTCACTATCTATTTCATTATTTTCTTCATTAAATGGAAGAATGAAGTTTGAGTATTTAAATGAAAATTGCTTTTATTTTGTATTTTCAACCAAAGGGTTTTATTTTTCGCTTCTCCTAAAAAGTCATGTTTTTTGAGTTGTGACTGTTTTGTATTTAGTGTGCGATATGTCTAATCTAAAAAATTTTAGGATGTGACATTTTATGAATTTTAATAATACAAGACAAAAGATGTCAAATTTTCAAGGGCTTAAACATCAAAGAAACCGAAAAAAATGATAACCAGACGCAAATTCAAAATTATATTTTCATTGTCCAAATTAGCGATTTGATCCATTTTTCTTATAGGAATGGATCAAACACTCCTATACTAACAGCAACAAAAACCAACTGAGAACTATGTCGTTCGGTTGTTCATTTTTTTGATGAGCAAAACAACAACAAAAAAACTCGCGTGTAGCAACGTACACGTGGCAGAAGTGAAACTTCTTTAACAGTAAGAAATAAGAGAGATTTTAGTGTGAAATTCAATCAATACGAAATGGAATAATAATTTGTTGATTCAATATTTGCATCCAGGGACAGTACCGGCTATGGTTTTTGTCGAAAGTGTCACATATTAACTTTTATCTCTTAATTTTTATTTTTTCCGACAAAAATAACAGTTTTTTGTGCCTTATAGTTTTTTTGTGCAAAAATAACAATTATTTTCTGCCGTTTATATTTTCGGTCAAAAATATCAGGTAATTTATATTTGTTCAAGTCATTTTACCGATAAAAAAATTTTGATATTATTATTTTCATCTCATCGGTGAGACATTTTACGCATGGTGTCAACAGTTCAATCTGTCAAGCGACCTTTAAGAAAACACAAATTGCTTGATATTTTTGACCGAAAAAATTAAAGTCACAAAATAACTGCTATTTTTGACCGATAAAATAAAAGTCAAAAGTAACCTTTATTTTTCCTCGAAATATAATAGGCAAGAAATTCACTTTTAAAGAATCAGTTTCAAATTTAAAAGCGACTTAATATTCGTGAGGCTGAGAACATTTGTAACATAATGATATATTTGAAAAAGTCTTTCAACAATTTTTTCATTTGAAAATTGTAAAATAACAGTTATTTATGGTCCTTGTGTTTGTTCAGTTGGTGTTTTAGTTGCTTTCGAATGTCTTCTCAACATTGTTACTTTTTGAATGCTGGATTGCATTTGCATAGTACTCTTTGAAGGAGCCTCCGAAAGCAGATGCAAATCTTGTTCATTATTACCTCCTGCTTCCTGATCATAATAATTGCTATGTTGATAGAGGGCTTCATAAAGCAGCGAACGTTGATTGTTGAGTGTATCAACTTGGTTGGCTTTAAAATTTTGTTGAGATGATGGCTGAGTTCCAAAATACATTTTTACAAAGCGTCAGTGTGTTTTTTGGGGATTGGTTCTTTGTAGATTCACCAAAATACACTGATGTTTCGTAAAAATGCATTTTGAAACTCAGCCGTTGTTGCAATCACCTTACCTTCATCATTAGTTGCAGACCCAGCTGCGGCTGTATTCTTAAGAGCTCTAATTCGCTTTTTTTATTCACGAACGCTTTCTGCTCCTGTTTTAGCTTTTTTTCTATTTTTTTTTCCGTGCATACTTGTAGGATGAAAATTAATGTTACGGTTATGTTAATAATGTAATGTTTATGTTAATGTTAATGTTAATAATGTTATTTTCAGTATGTTACGCGTTCAGTTTTAATTACATTTTATTTGACTGCTTATCATGTGCCTACGTGGCGTTAAGGTATAGATTCCGTCTCTTAAGCAACGATGTTCGGGGTTCAATCCTCGGCAGTGACTGTAATTTTTTTAAATTTTCATATGAATTGAAAACGTTAGCCTAGCGTCACGAATAAGAGACCTTGAAATTTCACTCGCCGCCAAAGAAGTTTCACTTCAACAAAAATTTATTTTTATGATCAAGCTCAAGATGACACATATTAAGCATAAATTTACGTGTTTATCAAGCCCAATTTTCAAGACCAATTTCTAGCATAAACTGCGAACGTGAATAGCTTGTTTTCAGATGGTTTTGAGCTCTATTCAGCTAATTTCATTTACAAACGCTTTGAGCTTGATGCTAGCCGTTTTTTTTCTCTCAGTCTACACTTAAAGAAAGTGGTGACCATAGCATGCAAGTAAAGTGTGTGGCTTAGCATGCTTGGAGCCCAAGCTCGATCCCCAGTGTTGGCAAAAGTTTTTTCAATAATAATTTTTCTGATCGGTTACCACCTCTCTGCAGACAATGGCAAACCTCAGAGAGTAAATAATGCCATGTAAAGCTTCTTGAGAACATAAAATTTAGTCGTTTGGAGTCGGCATAAAACATGTAGGTCCAGTTCTCGGTTAATTGTGTGCAAACATTTTATAACACACACAACACAATTGATCATACGAAGCTCGGTCAAGTCCTTTCAAGGGCATAAATAGCCATTTTAAATATTTTTTTGTTTTTTTTTGTGCACTTAAAGAATATTTATTGATTCTTCAAAATCTGTCAAAAATCAAACGTTAATTAGCTTCTTTTTATAAAAAAATAAATCAAGCAAATCATCAAGTTTTTGAACCTCGAGATGAAACCTGCCTTTAAGATGATTGTACCCACAAGTCCTCAATAAATTACTTCGCAAGAGCTTGAATTGCAAAAATTAGCTCGTTAACAAAAATCTTAGACTTGCTTACGCAAGTAACTTCAAAGCATCATCCAGGGAGAGTAATGTTTTTACTTACAAGCTTAAAGCGGCTTCTTGTCACTCACAACTTTGTCTCAGTAGCATTTACGAGGCTGAAACGAGGTTATCCTCGCAAGAACTCAATAGATTACTTTACTAGAGCTTAAATCGAAGCATGCAAGACAAACGCCTTACAATAATTTAAAACTTGAAACTTGCCTTTACAAACGCCTTCGAAGTATAATTAAAGGAGAAAAGATCAAACCTGCATTCGAAATTTCTTAGAATCGATAGCAATGGAGATGGAAACCTCTTAGTATCTCATAAATAGAACCTATTGGAAGTATTTTATTGTTAGTTGTGAACTGAAATTCGTCATAGACGATGATGTGGTATTGAACAAACCACTTTTGTACTCAAACCATGAGCGAAAGGAATTTGCATTTTGACTTACAAATATTTGACTCCCAACACACTAAATTTTGTTCTCATTTATCAGCTTAAGTGCATAGATTTACGATTTTGCTATCGCTCATCCCACTGTGCGCTGCTTGCAGCATTCAATGCACCCTGCTACAACCACGTTTAGGGCGAAAGCTGCAAAAATGTCAACTTAAATGTCAAAAAATTGTGTTTTGTTTTTGGTTTGGCCATTGTTCATTAGTTGGTGCGCCCAGTTGTTGTGTCATGTTTATTTTCTTCAGTAATAAATAAACAGCTGATGTTGTTTTCGCAGTTGCGATAATATTTTCACTTGCACTTTTTTCAATGCTCATTTTTTTTTTTTTGTCAATCCATATTCGGCCCAAACACTTGGGATGTTGGTGTTTGATGCAAAACAAACGCTATGATTAAATTTCTTTGTGTTCATAGCTTGAACTCTCTCATGTTTATGACATGTTAAGACTATATTTGAGCAAAATGAACATGATGTGACATTTATTTAAAAGTTCATTAGAGTTGATGTGGAAAAATACTTATGTTGCAGCTGGAAAAAAAGTGAAAATATTTAAAGGCCATTTAAGGCTTATACGATTTTAACGACTCTTTGGCAAATGTGCACTTTAAGTAAGATTCAAAAATAGACTTCTGAAAATTGAAGAGCATGCTGCACTGCCAACTCCCTACTTAAATATTGTTAGCTTAAAATTGTTCAAGCTGAACTTGTTGTTCATTCACTTAGCGTTAAAACTTTGGCGCTTAATTTAATTTGAACCCTCACAATGTCGAAAAGTGCAACCACAGCACAGACTGTTTGCTATCCAAGCTGTATGTGTGTGACTGTGGCAAAAACGGTTGCCTACCGCTAAGACTGAGCATTTCGAGCATCTCTCTCATCGTCTGACTTGTAGCCGCCTAGCGTTAAATGAAATTTTTTTGGCTTTATGCCAAATTTTAACAACAAAGTGCAGAAGTTTTTAACTACGTTTTCAGCAACTTATTTGCACAGCTTTTAAAGTAATTTGTTGCCTTAAGTTTTATGCTGACAGCTTTAGTCTCTAAAAGGCAGCAAATTTTTGATAAAGTGTGGGAATTTTTTTTAAATGTTGAAGAGAAAATATTTTTTTGCTCACTTTAGTATTCAAAAAATATGCTTGATTTATATAATAAGACTTCTTGTCATCCGACCATGATTGTTGGTTCTCGTTAAGATTCCACAACACCAACGCTTTGAATGCGACACCTCGTTTCGTTTAACTGCGTCTGTTCGTCTACTGCCAAAGTAATCAATGTCATCGCAGCGCATAAATCTTGTCAGTTGACATATTTCCGCATTCAGATTTCAGCACAGCACTTTATAGACGACCACCAATAATGACCGCAACAAACCGTCTGGTCGAACAACCAACTAACTCGATGGTGGTCAAAATCCATAACAATTTTAAACAATTCCACCTCATGTTGTCAATAAATCATACGTACAACAATGAATGAACAATACACACAGCAGTTTAAACATAAAATAAACATGAACGACAGCTCATTCATTAAACCAACAACAGCCGCCAAAAAGTATGCAATGGAATGTAAAACAGCAACATAATAAATACATATGTCCAAGTGACATGAAACACTTGCACAACAACCAACGCCCACAACAATAAGACACGTCAAGTAGACACACATCAACATGACATAAAGGAAGTAGCAAATCATTGCAGATTCAAAGAATCAATCATAATGAAGCAATAGAAGAACCACAACAATAACAACGACAACGAATGAATTGTGTCTTGAGACCACCATCGGCACAAGTCATACAACTTAACTTCTAGTAGGTGTAGAAGAGAGTACGCGTTGCAGCGTACAGCAGCCCTGACATTTTTTCTTCTAGAAATACGCATTACATGCCGCTGCACATGCCACCGACTGGCAAGGTGGCGCCACTGTCACTTGCAGATTGGCATGAGTTATGAGCAAAAAGCGAGCCTAACTAGCCAACCGAAGCAGATTTTGTTGAAATCGTAAATGCGGGCGCCACATGCAGGGAGGGTTACTAGTACGTTGAGGCCTCCCGCAAAAGATCACTTTGGTGCAAGGAATGGCCGTGAGGTGCTGCTGCATTTCGTAAACTTCCCACGTTTCGCGGTTTCATTTTCGTTCAGTTTGGTTCGTCGTTTCACTGCGCGTCGTTATGATAAATGTGAGTAAAGAGTTCAAATACCCGCCGTTGGCGGCGCTGGCTGTCATGCAAGAGTATCCCAATAAAATTCCTTAATGCATAAGTCACGTTGTTCTTGTTGAATTTTGATCCCAATGCGATTGTGTGTCTGTCTGACTGTCTGTTGGTGTGACTATTTGTGTGTATGTTTGTATATTGAATGAGCAAATCAGCTCAGCAGTTTTACAGATCAACAGCCACCAACAACTTGGTGCCTCTCTTGTCGCTGTGCGTGCGTCTTCTTCTAGTGGCGTCTGCAATATGGGTCGGGATTTTGCAGAAGAATCAAGGCAAACATTTATGAGGGTTACTAGTACGTTGAGGCCTCCCGCAAAAGATCACTTTGGTGCAAGGAATGGCCGTGAGGTGCTGCTGCATTTCGTAAACTTCCCACGTTTCGCGGTTTCATTTTCGTTCAGTTTGGTTCGTCGTTTCACTGCGCGTCGTTATGATAAATGTGAGTAAAGAGTTCAAATACCCGCCGTTGGCGGCGCTGGCTGTCATGCAAGAGTATCCCATTAAAATTCCTTAATGCATAAGTCACGTTGTTCTTGTTGAATTTTGATCCCAATGCGATTGTGTGTCTGTCTGACTGTCTGTTGGTGTGACTATTTGTGTGTATGTTTGTATATTGAAGGAGCAAATCAGCTCAGCAGTTTAACAGATCAACAGCCACCAACAACTTGGTGCCTCTCTTGTCGCTGTGCGTGCGTCTTCTTCTAGTGGCGTCTGCAATATGGGTCGGGATTTTGCAGAAGAATCAAGGCAAACATTTATGAGCTGCTGTTATTGTTGGGGATCGTATGCCATAGCCATCGTCACCACCACCACCGCCAACGCCAAGTGCTTCAATGTGCCGATAATAAAAGATTGCAAATAATGCGTGCATCCAGGCGGCTCTCAATGTTTGTGCTCATTCCATTCCAAATGCCTCATATAAGCACTTGCATAAGACTTGAGTGGGTTTTTCGTACTTAAGACAGCAATCTAGAAATTTATTTATGTAGATACGCTCGGCTTTATTTGATTGGATTAACAAACACGAACCGGCACGTTAAGCATGGCGTTACTTTGATTGATTTAATAAACAGCATTTCATAGAATTAAGACGCTTTTATTATCTGCCGCGAATTAAGATCGCAGATGAAATTGAATGTTCAAATGAAGTTGGCGTCAAAAGTAAAACGTTTTAGGCATGTCAACTCGTGAGAAATTACCGACTATCGGGGAACTCCCAGTTGATCGAGGAATTGGGAAATGGGCTCATATATTCAGGGAATTTTGAAATATTTGTTTTTTGTTTTAAACATGCAATAAAAATAGAGTTCAGCTACTGCAGCTTTTTCGCACTTATCCAGCATTGACTCATTGTAAGCCACAATCCAAAGCATCACAAAAATTTAATGATAAGGCTTCCAGTGGCTCAAAACAAAGTTAATGTGAAAAAAATTTACCAGTTTAAATTTTGAAGGAAGTTTGGGTTGGCTCGGGAACAATCTAATTAGAGAATAGCTTTTAATCTACTTTTGAGTTGACCTTTTGACAAGTTAACATAAAAAACGCTACAGTTGTTAACAAAAGTACTCGTGCGGTTTAAAGGAGCAGTTAACATATAGTTCGTTCTACTAATAGGTAAAAAAATTAAAGTGTTTCTACTGCTTCTACGGTTAGAGTTAAAATCAATGAGAGAAAGAATTTCCGGAGAATCGAAAACACCGGTCATAAGTTGGTGTAAATATACGATATCTGCGGACCTCTTTCGCTCACTTAGTGACTGCATTCGTAAAAGTTTAAAACGATTCTCATAAGGAGGAAGGTTTAAAATGTCAGTTCCACTTAAGCCCCCCAGAGCAAACCGAACAAAACTTTTTGGATCCTCTCTATTCGTTCAACATGCATATTATAACTTGGGGACCAGACTTGACTTGCGTACTCCAAGTGAGGACGCACTATTGCATAATACAACGTTGTAGTTGTGATCATGCTATTGAATTCTTTGGCTCAGCGTTTTATAAATCCAAGCATTGGAGACGCTTTTTTACACATATTATCAATATGAATGTTGAACTTCAACTTAGGATCCATGCATATACCAAGGTCTTTCACCGCCTCTACACAACTTAAAGCAGTTTCTTTTATATTGTAATCAAATAATAAATTATTCCTTTTTCGCGAAAATGTCATAGTTTGGCATTTACTAGGATTGAAAAACATATTATTTTTTAAGTAAAACTTCTTTGGCGGCGAGTGAAATTTCAAGATCTCTTATTCGTGACGCTAGGCTGAAAATGTTAGCCTCATATAAACGTTCATATGAAAATTTTCAAAAAATAATAGCCACAACCGAGAATTGAACCCTGACCATCGTTGCTCAAGAGTCGGAATCTATACCTTTACGCCACGTAGGCACATTACAAACATGCAAACAATATGTAATTAATATTGAACGCGTAACATTCCGTCCGTAACATTAATTTTCAACCCAAAAGTATGCACGGAAAATTTATTTCTTTACGCTTCAAAAGAAAATATTTAGGCACATCTAGTGGGAAAAAATGTACTGCCTGTTCGCTGCATAATGAGCTTAAAGCTTAATTTGGTTCGTTGGTTGTTATCAAAAACTTGACAGATGATTGACAACATGCAAAACAGTTAATTCAATATTACATTAAAAGCAAAAAGTGTTAAAATTGCAATTTATAAGACTGCCGAGAATAGTTTTTGCCATGCCAAAAAATGTCTTAAAGCTAAGAAAAATAGCTAAAACAGTGGCAGAACGCGTTCGTGAATATAAAAAGCGAATTAGAGCTCTTAAGAATGCAGCCGCAGCTGGGTCTGCAACTAATGATGAAGGTAACAACATCGGCTGAGTTCCAAAATGCATTTTTACGAAGCATCAGTGTTTTTTGGAGAATCTGCAAAGAACCAATCTCCAGAAAAACACACTGATGCTTTGTAAAAATGTATTTTGGAACTCAGCCATCATCTCAACAAAAGCCAACCAAGTTCATACTCTCAACAATCGACGTTCGCTACTTAACAAGGCCCTCACTCAACATAGCAACTATTATGATCAGAAAGCAAAACACAATAATCAACAAGATTTGTCTCTGCTTTCGGAGGCTGCGTCAACGAGTACTATGCAAATGCAATTTAGAATTTAAAAAGTGACAATGTTGAGAAGAAAGACATTCGAAAGCAACTAAAACACCAACTGAACTAAAACAAGGACCGGAAATAATTGTTATTTTACAATTTTCTTATGAAAAAAATTGTTGAAAGACTTTTTTAAATATTCCATTATTCCAAATACTTCATATATACCAAATGTCCTCAGCCTCACGAATATTAAGTGCCTTTTAAATTTTGGACTGATTCTTTAAAAGTTGAAATTTAACTGTAATTTTTTGCCTTGCATTTTTTCGGGGAAAAATTAAGGTTACTTTTGACTTTTATTTTATCGGTCAAAAATAGCAGTTATTTTGTGACTTTATTTTGTGACTTTTTTAAAGGCCGCTTGACAGATTGAACTCTTGACATAATGTGTAAAATGTCTTACCGATGAGATGAAAATAATGGTATCAACATTTTTTTAGTCGGTAAAATGAATTGAACAGATATAAATTACCTGATATTTTTGACCGAAAAAATAAACGGCAGTAAATAACTATTATTTTTGACCGATAAATTAAAGTCAAAAGTTACTGTTATTTTTGTCCAAAAAAACTATAAGGCACAAAATAACTTTTATTTTTGTCGGAAAAATAAAACTTAAAAGATAACAGTTAATATGTGACACTATCGATAAAAACCATAGCCGGCACGGTCCTTGGATATAAATATTGAATCAATAGATTATTATTCCATTTCGTATTGATTGAATTTCTTTTCAGATACTTTCTCTCTCTATTTCACACTAAAATCTCTCTTATTTCTTACTGTTTAAGAAGTTTCAGTTCTGCCACGTCCACAGCCAGATTTCAGATTTCAGATCAGCCTGTAGTAGGTTGGAATCATCTTGAGTATTTATTTGTTTGTATATTTTCATATCGTCTCCATAAATCAGCAGACGAGACGTGTTCAATGACGTGTGTGACGTCATTAATTGCTAAAATAAACATAAGTGGACTAAGGTGGCTACCTTGAAAAACACCTGATTCAGCAATAAATTCAGCAGACAACACCCCTAGGAATCGTATTTGATAAGATTGTTCAGTCAAATACGATTTTATACAGCATACAAAATATTGTGGAAATCCCATTAACTTTAGTTTGAATAGTATTAAATCATGAAGTATCTTATCTATGAATATATAATAGCATGGTTTAAAAATTTAAAATTTCGATAAATTATATGAAAACAACATGTTTGAGTTATAAAAGCAAAAAATTTAAATATTATGCAAATTTTTTGTACAATTTTTTGTATATATCAACTCATATCTATAAAAAAGCAACTTAAGTAAAGTAAAATAGAACTTCCTTAAAAAAATTTGCTAGCCAAATTATATATTTGCTTACACCAAAATATCGAAGCCCTTGTGTAAACTAACATAAGCTTTTTGTTAGCTTTGCGTAAGTATTTTTCCCGGTGAACGTTTCTATTCAATTAACAAGTAAAGAAAGTCTAAAGTCGGTCTAGCCCGACTATGAAATACTGTAAACCTACTTTTTCAAAATACAATAATAGTATTGAAATGAAAATAGGCGAGCCCGTGGGCGTATGAAACCCATATTTTATAAACAGTGCAATTTTGAGGAAAAATTTACACATTCTAAGTTTTATTCCTGTGACTCACTTATTAATGCTTGTATCTTGTTTTCGGTATAGTGGGTTGTGTGGGAGGTGGCCGTGTTATTGGATGGATTACGCCCAATTTTTGATCACATCTGAGTGCTGATATAATAGGTATATATACAGACCAAATTTTATCTCTGAAGGACAAATATAAGCTTATTTATGGAGTTTTCAATTTTATGGGTAGTATGCGAGTCTGTTGGTGGATGACGCCCATTTTTCAAAAACATGTTCGTTTTATTATAAAATTCATGCGTACCAAATTTTATCTTTGTAGGACAAACATAAGCTTATTTATTGAGTTTTAAATTTTAGGATTGTATTGGAGGTGGGCTTGACCGTGGGCGAATGCCATTCATTTTTCGAACACATCTTTGGTTTGTTATAAAAAAGATACGTATCAAATTAAATTTCAGTAGGTTGAGCATTAGCTTATTTATTGAGATTAAAATGTTTTGGGTTGTATTGGAAGTGGGCGTGTCCGCAGGCGGATGACATAAATTTTTCGAAGACAATTTTGTTTTGATCTAGGCTACATACGTATCAAATTTTATTGTTATAGGTTTACTATGAACTTATTTATGCAGTTTTGAATTTTTGGGTTATATGGGAGGTAGGCGTCTCCGTGGGCGGATTCCAAAAATATTCAATGGTGCAGATCCTTAGATATATGTGACCATGTGTACTGAGTTTCTTCCAAATTATACCAACTCCTTCTTTGTTTACGGACAATACACAGACGGACATACGGACATGGATAGCTCGACTCACGAGGTGACCCTGATCAAGAATATATACACTTTTCTATATCGGAGTCGCTTCGTTCTATGTTTAACAAACGTTTGCACAAAATTAATATACCCTGACCTTTCAGGCGCGGAAGGTAACAGAAAATCGATTAATTTTAGAAACTAATGCGCGGAAAACCAAAAACTGAGCTGGCAGCCCTGGTTAACAGTAAGATTTTGAATATAATTTCTTATTTTGGAAATATATCACAATAAAATTATTTTTTATACCCTAAGCCTAAGGGTAAACGATCGTATTATGGCTTGATGTCACGAATATTATGGCTAAGCTCAGAATCACTCACTTAATAAATTGATTTGGGATTGTTTTCCGCTCAAATTTCTCTCCGTGTATGTAATAATATGTGGTGGCCGTGGCATGCAGGTTAAGTGTGTGGCTTAGCATGCTCGGAGCTCGGGTTCGATCCCCGGCTCGGCGAAAAGTTTTTTCAATAAAAATTTTTCTGATCGGTCACCACCTCTCTGCAGACAATGGCAAACCTCAGAGAGTAAATAATGCCATGTAAAGCTTCTTGAGAACATGAGCCGTTCGGAGTCGGCATAAAACATGTTGGTCCAGTTCTCGGTCAATTGTGTGCAAACATTTAATAACACACACAACACAATTGATCATAAGAAGCTCGGTCAAAGTCCTTTCAAGGGCTGAAATAAAACAGCAAGGGCCAATTAGTTTTTTTTTTTTTTTTAGTATGTAATAAACACGAGATGCGTTGCAATTATCGATCTTCACAAATTTTTATTGTTAAATATTGAATTTGCACACTACTACTACTATTTCCCAGAAAGAACGTATAGTCACCTTCACCATTCTAAGAATATCTGCTATCGATTTGACGTTAAGATGTTGAGTGATAAAAGTGATTTTTCGTCCAGAATAGTATAAATTTTTTATATTCGTTAGTTAACTTTTGTAGCAATCACAAAGTTTATGTTACAACTTAGCAAAAAATTTTAAATAAATTTACTAAAAAAAAAAAAAAAAAACAGTAATAACTAAAATTAAACTCTACCTTAACTAAACTTTAAGTACTCTACTGACTACTGTGTACAAGACTTCCTGTTTTCCTTCCTTATGTGCTAAAAACAGTCTTAAGTAATTTTGAGTACATAGTTGTCTTTGAGTATAATTCGTGCTTAGCTCATGGCAATATTTTTTTTTTTACTTTGCTTTTTTCCGCAACTCTTTTTCTCACTAGTCTCTCAGCCATTTCTCTGTACATATTTTTCTTTACCTTTCTTTGCAACGTACTATGCACATTTGAGCCAAATTGTGTGTTACAAGCCATCAATTTATTTTTTATTGCCTTAATATCCGTCGTACTGACAAACAGTCTGGCCGCAGCAAAGCATACGTACAATACGTGAAACGAACTCTTTGGTTAGAAAAAAAAAGTTCATCAGGTCAGTCGCGTCGTTTTTTGATGTAACGAATTTGAACTGTAACTCAAAGCGTTGTTGTGCTACAACCCAAGGGCTCAATTGGTAAACTTTGAGAATTTTGTTCAGTGAACCGCTATTTCCGTTTGCTGCACAGTATTTTACTGCGAAGTTATTTTGTATGGCCTTAAGTGTTGCCAATATTTAAGTTAGAAATTGTTTTTTAACAAATAAATTGTTTGGCCAGGCACAAAAAACAATTCATCAATAATTGTTAATTTACCTACATAAAATTTGATTTTTATTTTACGTTGTACTCAGATTTTTTGCATGGCTGTGACGTAAAGGCACGTAACAATACGTAACTAACACAACATTGAACCGTACGGTAGAAAAAACTAAAAAAAAAACTGCAGCTAATGATAGCTGCTTATTCATTGTGTGTCCAGTACGTTTAACATAAATTTAAGTAACTCACTAGCGAAAAGAGGAGCCAAACCAGGCATCTATGGTGGACTGTCTGACCGACCACATTGGTGCAAAGTGCAAACTAATGGCTTTAGAGACACGCTCCTAACGAGATGCGCTTAACTGTTGTGGGTCCAGCCACAAAACAACGCTGTTAAGTAATGTGCCACCACAACAGCACAATAATGGCAAAAAAAATAAACCAAAAAATAGCAACAATAAAAACTAAGCTTTAATGTTTTTAAACAAAAAAAAACAAAAACTCAACTTCTTAAGTACGCAAAATTTTTATATCGCTATCTCGAAAGTGCTTGATTGATCGTACTTTTTTTTATGATTATTTAAAGCAGTTAGCGGCATTTGAGTTAAGTCCGTCTTTTTTTTTTCGTCGAGCTTTACAATGGAATGTTTTTGCTTATGCAAATTTTATTTGGCAAAGTTTTTGCCAACTGGAAACACCTGGAAATAACGTTAAATTCAATTAAATTGCAAACATTTAAATCTCTTAACTTCATTCAACGGTTTTTATGTTTGAAAATCTTGAAATACTGTTTAAGTTTTTTTTTTTAATGACATTCCTTAAAAATATATTTTCAGCTAAGTCAGGAAGCCGCGGTTAAAATAATCATCAAACATAGTGAATTGTTATTTATTTTTATTTTAGTACTTAACTAGTGAGAAGTTTTCTTAATTTTTATGTCAGACATCAAGAATACCGCTTTGATATCTCGCTCGCTCTCTTCTTCATTGTTGTTTTTTCTATGAGATTTTGTAATCAAAATAAATGATGTCATGATTAAAATATTTAAATTTTTTTAATTTTGTGTTTTCTTTTTATTTACAGAACTTTCTCGCAGCCAATGCACAGTGTTGGTGGAATGCACCATTAACGGCAGCCACGCGTGCGCTTAAATATGCCGGTCATGTTGCCCCAGGCATGCTATTGGTGACGGCGGAACCATGTGCCCTCGAAGTGTTGAGAGGTGCTTTTGCGCGTAGCGTGTTGAAACCACCTGCGACATATGTCATCAGCTCGGTCGGTAAGTACAAAGCACCGTTTAGAATTGACATACATACATGAAATGACAAAAACGTGTTGGTAACAAGCCTGAAATTGATGACAGAATCAAAAAGTAAAATTAAGCAGTAAGAATCTTTGTATAAAAGAAATCAAGACCAGCTAAAGTTCTTATAAGAATAAGTTCTAAAACTCTCTTCATGTCAAAACTTATATCACTCATTTCGTGTTACTTTTCCCTGATAAAAATTTGCCGTTGATCCTATTGTAATGCATAACTGTAAGTGAGGTGTGAAGCGATCTACGTTCATTTGACTGTACTTACATTTTGACGCCTTTATGGCTCTATCGTGTTTTCGAACAAGAAGTTAGTTGTTAATGAAGAATATTTGAAAAATTTTGTCTATTTTTGAACTTGAATAAAAATTCAATATATAAAGGATAAACCATCGGCTGGTTTTTGTTTTTGACTGATTCCACACAAATGAGGAACGGAAACATGAATTCTAAAATGTTTTCAATTGAAATAATTTTTGATTCTTGCATTAAAATGGAATCTAAAGTTAATCCTGTTGCATAATTATTTTTAGTTTTAATACTTTTTTATGTTTTTTTGACAATTTAAGTAAAAAACTTAAGAGAAAAATACAAGAGAAATACTTAAAGTATTTTGCTTAGATTTAAAACAGCCACCTGTTAATGCATATTCAAAAAAATTAGGTTAGTACTGTTAAAAAAGATAACAATGTTATCTAAGAACAGTTTATAACAAGGATTGTTTACTGCGTTAACAAAAATAAAATATTTAAACTGAGTGTTTTTTCAGTGTCACACCCGTCCCAGAAAACTGCTATAGTTTTCCTAAGAAGCAACATAAGCTTATGATAAGAATGAAACTTTCCTAAAGTAAGGAAGTTGATATTTAACATAAATTTGTTAACTTTTTTCGTTCAATAAATTATTTTTATTCTTCATTTCCGTTACAAGAAGTTGGTCACACCCGGAACGGTTTTCAAAATTTTTTTCTAATAATCAAATTTTTGCAAGTTTATGAATAAATTCTTTGATAAAAATAAGTTTTGTAAATTCATGTATAGTGAAATCATTTGTATAGGTATTAATTTGATGAAAAATTAATGCGAAAAAATTTTTTGCAAAAAAATATTTTTTTTTTTTTAATACAATACATTTATTAAAAACATATTTTTTGATTTTGGTGTCAAAAATATGTGATGGTTATTTTATCCATTAAGTTCTTATATATAATTCCCACATAATTCGCACTCGTCACACCCAGGACAATCTTATGTCACACCCGTCCCATTTAAAAGTTTAAAAAAGATTGGTTATCGCCATTTTTTTAAAATATTTTTCACTAGTAGTCAACAGAAAATATATTAAATTTGACTATATATAAGTCAAAAACGGTCTCATTGTGGCAGATGGACTGAATTTCAATATTAAACTCAGAATTTTTAGTTTTTAAACTTGTGCTCGTCACACCCGTCCCAGGTGTTTAAGCGAATGTAACTATTAAACTAGTATAAATAATTGCATTATGTTTTAGCATTTTGAAACCTTGGGGCATCTTCTAATAGACCCAATAGTAAATTGCTTAAAATTTAACAAGTTTATACCATTTTCAGCACGATAAAGAAGTCAAAACGTCACATCCATCTATATGGAATGAGCCTTTAGAAAATGCCATTTATTTTTGCTTTATTAGAAGGAATAAACCTTCTACTGACTTGTTATATATTGTGAAACTTCATTTAAATGGCTACTTGGCTGGCCCAGTAGGAACCCCTTTATTCAGTTCTTCATTTTCGAAAACGGCAACTACAGCAATATTCTCGGCATGGAATTTAACCGGACGAATAAAAGTTGTGACCGTGGCATGCAGGTAAAGTGTGTGGCTTAGCATGCTCGGGAAAAATATTTCTATAAAAACAAATTTTTCTGATCGATCACCACCTCTCTGCAGACAATGGCAAACCTCAGAGAGTAAATAATGCCATGTAAAGCTTCTTGAGAACATTGACTTTAGCCGTTCGGAGTCGGCATAAGACATGCAGGTCCAGTTCTCGGTCAATTGTTTGCAAACATTTAATAACACACACAACACAATTGATCAAAAGAAACTCGGTCAAAGTCCTTTCAAGGGCTATAATGGGCAATTTGTTTTTTTTTTAATGGGAAGTGGGTGTGTTTGTAGGTGGATGACGCCCATTTTTCTAACACGTCTTATATTTGATATAAAATGAATTCATACCTCATTTTATTCTTGTAGCTTCGACATAAGCCTCTTTATATTGTTTTCAATTAAGGAGTTGTATGGGAGGTGGGCATGTTAGTAAGTGGAAGATGCACATTTTTCTAGCACACTTCAGTTTTGACATAAAATACGCAAATATTGAGTTTCAGTTTTGATACTTTAATATTATCCTCTTTATAGAGTTTTCAATTTTCGGGTTGTATGGGAGGTAGGAGTGGTTTTCATCCGATTTGACCGATTCTTGAACTTGATCATTGAATTTTAAAAAAAAGTTTTAATATGATGTTTTATGACGATAGCTTGAAAATTACGGCTGTAATCGTGTCGACAGACAGGCGGACATGGCTAAATCAACTCAGGTGGTGATGCTATTAAAAAATATATACACTCTTCTATACCTACCACGCCTCTTTTTGGGCGTTACTTACACACGTCGTGACAAAATCAATATACCTCTTACCCAGTACGCGTGGCGGTCTAAAAAACTTACCGGAAAATTCACCCTATAGAGAAAAGAACCGGTTGAGAAACTACCACGTGATAGCTTTCCAAGGGATAGGGACTTCTTCCAACCCTGTCACCAACATATGAAACCAACTGGTGTCTTTAACATGGCCTTGTCATTAACAGGGGTCAATTGTTACCTGCTCTATGACCTTGGACTTAAGCAGTAGTCGATCTATAGAACACCAATACACCGGAAAAAAACCGGTTCATGATCTACCACGTGATAGTTTCCCGAGAGGTAGTGACCTGTACCAATTCTGCCAGCAACATAAGAAACCAACCGTACATTTTAATATGACGTTGTTATTGGATGAGATCAAATGATACCTCATAGATACCATCGGACCTAATCGTTAACCAGTCTATTGACTTGTGTTTGAAGTTCAAAGTTAGCCGAAATTATTATGAAGGTTATTTTTGAACAAGTGGTCAATAAAACCATTCGAATTTCAATGATAAATTTTAAATTTTAGCTATTTACATAGCCAGCCAGGATACGAGCCCACTTCTAACCCATGCCAGTCTAGCTCACTTCCACCGAGATATTGGTAAAGATAAGGTAGCTAGTAGCAAAACATATTTAAAATGCTTATTGGTGCCGTGCTGAGTTGAATTAAATCTGTCCCGTTACAAGCACAAGAGACCTGTTTCGTGTCCAGTTATTATATATCCTGTGATAGGTCTAATATGAGCTGTCACTAGACCGGTTACGTAGGAGCTATTGACTCGGCTTTATCCGTAGGAACTTAGTTAACGATTCAAACGTGAGATATGCATATTTACGCTTTTTGTTTTGTTCGATATAATGAAGAGTTAAAATAGATGGGGCCTCAAGTTACACAACAGCACTAGTTAGAGTTTTGTCGGAACAGAAATATCCAGGACGACATATTTTGAGATCTGGTAATGTCGATTATTATAGACAAATTGCAGTCAATTGGTGATAAAAAATAATACGATACAATTACAAATGAGTGTCGGAAAGTTCGGACAAAATACAAATGTCATCATTTTGTCATTTTTAAAGGTACTTTCGATCAGAACTACCGATAGGAATGCCATACAGCCTTGGCCAAAAGTATGAGGCACCCCCCTTAGTTAACTGAATAATTAGTATAATTAGAATTATATAGGCATAATTAGAACTAAAATTTAGCTTAATTATACTAAAATTGTATAGTTTCCTACAAATGTTTAAAAAAAGCTTATAGCATCAAACAATTTAATTTCTTCAATTTAATTTAATTTTGATTTCCGTCAACAGACAGACCCAATTTTGGCTACGAATGATCATGATATCTTGTAGTTATTGGAAAGCTTTTCTAGTCGAATTGTCACTATAAAGAAATAAAGGACCAAGAAAAGTAATACATACTAATTAAGTTGTAATGAAAAGATAGATCGTATAACTTTAATAACACTTTCCAAAGAAAATCATATTCAGCCCAATCATGAAACATTTTCTCCCGGGAGTTGTAAATGGGAGTTTCCATTTTTAAGATAAAGTGAAAATACTTTTTGGAAATTTTTAATGCAATTTTGTTCATCAACCGCCAATATTCATGAGTGTAAAATAAAAAAAATGAAATATCTTTATCTGCTATCGTAAAACCAGAAACTCCCATTGAAAACTCCCGGGAGAAAATATTTCATGATTGGGCTGATTAAAACGCATGTCACCGACGCATCGTGATATCTATTATTCACGATTTAGTAGAGCCCACAAGTGCTTGATAGGATTTAACTCTTGTGACTGCACCGGCCAGTCTAACAAGGTAATACTGTTGTCTCTAAATCTCTAAACCTATCGTATCGTAGTCCTTGATTTATGGCAGGGAGCATTATCCTGTTGTAATTCACTTCAGCTTAGTAAGTTCACCATAAATATGGGTTAACGATGGCAAGTGTGCAGTTTTAGCAAACTAATGTTTTTGAGCTGTCCATGCGGCCTTCGTAAATGTACCTTTCGCCAACACCATGCTGCCTCCTTCATGCTTAATAGTGTGTACTACGCAATCTGAATGATACTCCTCACAAACGTTCACAAACGATACTCACCTTTCAGGTTTAGAGTATAAATATCGTATTTAAGCTCACCTCAAAGTTAGATTCATCGAACCCAAGAACATTCGACCGAATCTTCTTTGTGAAGTGTCAGTGTTGGAGAGCCCATTCAATATTAAATAGGTGCCTCAATCTTTTAACCTAGGCTGTACTTTCTTTTTCTCTCACCCTTTTTATACCCTAAACCTGAAAGTTCAGGGTATATTAACTTTTTGCAAACGTTTGTAACGCATAGAACGAAGCGAGTCCGGTATAGAAAAGTATATATATTCTAGATCAGTGTCACCACGTGAGTCGAGCTATCCATGTCCGTCCGTCCGTCCGTCTGTCCGTCTGTGTGTTGTCCGTATACACAGGATAAGAAGAAGCAGTTGAGATCATTGGATGAAACTTGGTACACATGATCACATGAACCCAAAAATCTACATTATTGAATATTTTTGGAATCCGCCTACGGACACGCCTACCTCCCATACAACGCAAAAATTGAAAATTGAATAACTCAGCTCATAACTAGCCTACAACAACAAAATTTGGTATGTATATGTTTTGTATTAACACAAAGATGTTTTCGAAAAATGGAGATCATCCGATCACGGACACGCCCACCTCACATACAACCCAAAAATTGAAAACGCAATAAAAAAGCCTCTGTTTAACC
Source organism: Tetanocera ferruginea (assembly GCA_958299015.1). Taxonomy (NCBI): domain Eukaryota; kingdom Metazoa; phylum Arthropoda; class Insecta; order Diptera; family Sciomyzidae; genus Tetanocera; species Tetanocera ferruginea. The sequence goes on along the minus strand of OY282644.1, from coordinate 81,396,553 downwards.
TATAGAGCTAAAATTTGGCACCTATGTTTTTTATGACAAGAAAAAGATGGTTTTGAAAAATGGACGTCGTCCGCCTATGGACACGCCTACCTCCCATACAACCCAAAAAGTTTAAAACTCAATAAATAAGGTTATGTTTGTCATAGAGAAATTAAATTTGGTATGTATGTATTTTATACCAAAACTAAGGGGTGTTCAAAAATTGGGAGTAATCCTTCCATAAACACGCCCATCTCCCATGGTGGAAGCACAATAAAGGCATTGACTGTGAGCTACAGGAATAAAACTTGGTATGTGTAAATTTTTCATCAACATGCATAAAAAAATGCATATAAAATATAGTCTTAAAAAGTAGGTTTAGGGTATTTCATAGTCGGCCTAGACCGACTTCAGACTTTCTTTACTTGTTTTTATTTGTGTTTAATTGTCAAATTGTTTCAATTTTAAAATTTAATAAGTTTAAGTTTCAATTTTTTTTTTAATTATAAATTCATTATAAAGTGACGAAAAATGGATTAATTTTTTTATGTTCAGTTAAATTATGATTCATATTTCAGGTGCTCATATATTTCTAGCGTTTAAGGCATACTGCCGATAGCATTCATCTTAAATGTTAATTTTTTTATTTGCCACAATAGTTAATTGATTCAATAAATTCTCAGAAAAACGTATATTTTTCATACTTCCTTTTTTACACGTTACAAGTCTTCAAGTATATTCTTCATGTGAATTGAACTCAACACATTTTGAAAATAAGACTAAAAACAATAAACCATTTACATACATTATATTTATATGTGCTTCCATTAAGCAACATTGTTTCGACAATTTAATATATCTGAATGCAACATTGCATCATAATTATTGACGTCAATCATCATTCTTAGCAATAAAAATAAACAGCAGCAACAACCTGCAACTAATCATTCGATATTTTTTTTTATTTCTATATTGAAAATATAACAAAACTTGCTACCAAAAAACAAAACCAAAACGAAAAGTAACCGTTACTGCTGCCACCAGAGGCCTTAAATGTGTGTATTTGTAACAATTTAAAGTGTTTTCGTGTTTATTGCAGCGAAAGCATGTTTTCAGGCTGTTCAGCGGCGGCTGCTGCTGAAGTTGATAAATCGTTTTCGCGCATGTGCAAACATTTTATTTCGTTCAATGATTTTTGTGGCGATAACTATTATTAGCCACGACTGTGATTTATGCGTGGCGCGATAAATAAGTCTTTTTTTCTTAGTTTAGTGGATTTCCTATTGAAAGCTAAACGGAAATTAATTTAATTTTAAAGCACAAAAGGATGCAGTGAAGAAAGGATGAATAAAGTGAAAAGCTTTTATTTTTTTGCTTAATTAATAAAGGACAGTCTTAAAATAATAAGACTGTAAAAACTGTATTAATAGCGAGTTACTTTAGATAAGCTTTTTAAGCATTTTGAGCTTATCTTCAAAATTTCATAAGAAGCTTGATCCTTGCTGATTCGCACTACTTTCCGAAAATCTCTGAAAAACTGTTTATCCTCTGTCTTGATCTCTTCCTCTTCCTGATCTTTTCCTAAAGAAAAATTATATCTTTCTTACGTATTCATTGGAACTTCAGATAGATCTTTGCTGCAACATCTGTGAGTGGCATTTATTTTCTATTTATTTATAGTTATATCGAACCCGTTGCCTTTCCTTTCTTCCTGCCGCTATACATCTACTAAGCACTCTGCTGATCTTAGACCGCAAATAATTAATATCGTTTAGTTTAAGCTTAACAATCTTTCTTTATGGCTCCTTTCGTAATTGTGATTGTTTAACTTTTAACTGTTTTTGTCGTTCTTGTTCACTCGCGATCAGCAGCTAGTAAACGGTGTGATGTTGGTCTTAAACTAAACCTAATTCTCCAGCAGCAACAACTTTATTAGTGCAGCCAGCTAAACAGCAACAACTTGAAATAATAACAAAAAATTAGCAGCAACAATTTATCGTCAACAACTTTATTAGTTGCACCCATTCAAGCAGATCCATTGGAACGCCATGATATAGAAGCTCTCAGTTTTGAAAATTCATTCAGTTTTACATACCGTAGCTACTGAAAACATGAAAATTATTTTTAAAATTATTGAAATTTCAATCTATTTGTTCCGAAAATTTCGTCAATACGTACCAAATTAATTCCATGTTTTGAAAAAAATTTAATAAACTCTAAAAAAGTCTTCAAAATTCGAAGTTAATATTTATTATAAAACAAAAATAACAATTAGTTAATAATTATCCACAAAATTCAGAGTGTCCGCAGCTCAATACAAATGAAAACCTTGTCGCCAAATCCAAGTCCAGCGAAGCCAAATCCGCTACAAGACGATGATCTCTCGGAGTTAACAAAAAAGGAGATACTCTTTTGGTCACGTAAGCTACAGCTGACACCCTCCGAACTCTTTACGCTCAACGAAGAAGAGCTAGAAGAGCACTTGGCTGTGCTTAACAAGAACGAAACTGATGATGAAGAGCGTCAGGCGCGCATTAAACGCTGGCAACAACTGGCCGTCATGAAGCGTGAATTGCTGGAGCAGCAACAGGAGCGCCGTCTAAAAGGCGGTGATGGTTGTCGCTCCATTTGGGAAATTCTTGCTGCAGCTGCTGTAGAGATTGAGGGAATTTATGGTAATCCAGGTGGTCCATCTGCTGGCGGTGCAGCGGCTGCTGCAGGTAGATCAGGTGGAGGTGGAGTTAATAATGCAACTTTTAACGTACCGCAAAACAACAATGCAACTTTTAATGTACCTCCCAACAATTGCAATAATGCAACTTTTAATGTGCCCCAAAATAATTGCAACAATGCAACTTTTAATGTGCCCCAACGTTCTCCGAGTCCAAATCGAAACCTGCTGTGTCCACCGGGTGGTAATTGGGTTGGCCCAGGCGGTTCGGCTGATATATCATGGCGACCAAATCCCGTTATGACATCAACGCCAAAACGCAATCCAGTTACAAACGAGCCACCTACATTTCGTAATAAAACAATGGATGCGCCATATTATTCAAGAGGCACATATGATCCTGCGCTGTGTGCTGAGACAGCCAGTGGCTTTGGACATACCTACAATGTGCCGCAACCAGAACCAGGTTTCGGTGCAACCTTCGTTGCTCCCGGAGGAGGAGCAGGATGTAATCCACCGTGTAATCCAACATTCGTGCAAGGATCTCCAGGAGGTAATCGAGGCGGCGCAACATTTGTTCAAGGTGCTGCTGGCCGTGGCAATAACTGTAATCCAACATTCGTGCAAGGCTCTCCAGGTGGCAATCGTGGCGGTGCCACATTTGTTCAAGGTGCTGCCGGCCGTGGCAATAATTGTAATCCCACATTCGTACAAGGCTCTCCAGCTGGTAACCGAGGCGGTGCAACATTTGTTCAGGGTTCTCCTGCTGGAGGACGTGGTAATAACTGTAATCCAACATTCGTGCAAGGATCTCCAGCTGGTGCGCGTGGTAACGCCACATTTACACAAGGTTCTCCTGATCGTGGAAATCCCTGCCTTGGCCAGACATATAATGCATCCCCAGGTGCCGCAGCGGGTGGTGCCACATTTGCAGTTGCAAATCGATCCAATTCGTTTAATGTCAATCCAATTATGACGTCGACACCGAAACGCAAGATATGCGGCGATAAGCCCACATTCCGCAACTATTCGGACTACAATCTGGAATATTCCGCCGAAGGCTTGCATGAAAACACCGAAAGCATTACCATAGACGGCTTTGGCGAACTGTCTGGCGAGGTGCGAGCACGTTCGCGTACCTTCTTCACGCCATCCAATGCAGGTGGACGCACATACAATGCACGTGGTGGTGCGACCTTTAATTGTGGTCCAGGTGGTGCGGGTGGTGCGGGTGGTGCAACTTATAATGTGGGCAGAGGCGGCAGCGGAGGTGGTGGTGCAGGCGGTGCGACCTTTAATTGTGGTCCTGGTGGCGCTGGTGGTGCAACATACAACGTAAGCGGTGGTGGAGGAAGAGGCAATGCCACCTATGATTGCCCACCTGGTGGCGCAGGCGGTGCAACCTATAATGCAGGTGGTGGAGGTGGTAATGCTACATATAATTGTCCACCTGGTGTTTCAGGCGGCGGTGGTAATGCTACATTTAATTGTCCACCTGGTGGTGCAGGCGGTGCAACATTCAATGCAGGTGGTGGTGGTGGAGGTGGTAATGCTACATTTAACTGTTCACCTGGAGGTGCAGGTGGTGGTGGAGGAGGTAATGCTACATTTAATTGCCCACCTTGTAATCCCGGCAATGCAACATTTAATGCAGGTGGTGGTGGAGGAGGTGGTAATGCTACATTTAACTGTTCACCTGGTGGTGCAGGCGGTGGAGGTGGTAATGCAACATTTAACTGCCCACCGTGCCCAGGCAATGCAACATTTAATGCCGGTGGTGGTGGAGGAGGTGGTAATGCTACATTTAACTGTTCACCTGGTGGCGCAGCTGGTGGAGGTAATAATGCCACATTCAATGCTGGCTGTCCTTGTGGTCAAGGTGGTCCAGGTGGTAATGCTACCTTCAATGCAAGTGGCGGTGGCAATACAACTATGCCAGTTATTTGCTCTCCAAAAGCAGCAAACGCTGCCAATGCAACAATACATCCATGTGAGCGTCAAAGTGGTGGTGGTGAAACAACAAATTTCGAAAGATCATCATCAAAGCGTTTCTCTCAACGCAGATTGAGGCAATCGAGCAGCAAACAAAAACTGGATTTATTAAATAATATGATATTTAATGAATCAGATGAAGACTTCAAACCATACCAGCCAGACCTACGAGAGCTAAAAGAACTGCGAAATGTAATGGATCAACGTGAACAAAGAGAAAAACGTGATCAACGTGAACAACAAGAGCAACGAGAGCAACGTGAACAACGTGATCAACGAGAGCAACGTGAACAACGTGATCAACGTGACCAACGTGATCAACGTGAACAACGTGATCAACGTGAACAACGCGAACAACGAGAGCAACGAGAAACACCAGAGCAACGAGACTTGCGAGCGCAACTAGATCTACAAGATCAACGTGAACAACGAGACCTGCGTGTGCTGCGGGAACAACAAGAACTACGAGAACAACGAGAACTGCGAGATAAGATAGAACTCCAGCAAGAAATACGAGAAGCACGAGACTTTAGAGCCCAACATGATCTACGAGAACAGCCAGATAATCGACTTCAGCGAGATAATAGAGAGCAACGAGATCCTAGAGAGCAACGAGATGCTCGAGAGCAACGTGACAACCGTGACCTACGTGAGCACTAGAAACCAATGTTATGCTTCATTACGAACTAAGAAGACGAAATTAAGAAAGAAAAGAACAAAAAAATGTTAAAATTTTGTAAACGCGTGTTTTTTTTTTAGACTATTTTATTTTATAGTCATGGTTTACAAATAAATTTGTAAAAATTAAACTTAATTTTTAACTAAAGTTACTAATTTTGATGGAAATAACATGCTGTTTCCCTCATTTGCGTATCACTGTCATATTCCACCTAGATGTTAGTATCCACCTCCTGTCATTGCCGTGCAAGTAGAATTTAACAATTTATTATCACATAACTAGCACTTCGGCAATTAATATACGATCTCTTGTTGGCCCACACGTAGCAATACGGTCAAGTTATAACGCCATCTATTGATTTTCTGCCAACACATCATATTCATTACATCGCATTGATGGCTGATCGTTGCTTCCTCACCTTTTGGCCTGTTGCTATTCAAATATAGCGCCAATCGACGACTACCTTCGTTGCTGTGATCCGCAGCAGTGTCGAGGTGCTCGTAAACTGTCATTCAACTGCGCACTCGACGGTAGTCTAAAAGACGTTTGCAAACCTCTTTAAGACCGTTGATAAATTGTGCTCTATAGAGCAATGAATGAGTTATGAGCGCTTCAGTCTGGGTCTGCCTTCTTCTGGTCAGCGCAATAGGCAGGCAGACCCCTTTTTTTAACTTTTTTTAACACGATCGTTGCAGCGCAAAAAAGTGATTTCTTTTCTTCTTCTTGTTTTATAGCCTGAACTCAGCGTCAGTGCTGCCAACTTCTTTGGTAACGCTCTACATTTTATGGACTCGTTTTTGCCTATTTTTGCCTAATCCGCACTCATTCGTTATGTACCAACGATCGTTGCTGGTCGATCGTAAAATGTTTTCTTGTCGCTTTCGTCGTAAGTTGTAACGAATTGGCGCTCGCTGATCGCGTTCGTAAAATTTAAAAATCAATTTTTATATCAAAGCGCAGCGCGCGCACCACAACAAATGCGGTTCGAGCAGCATCAATTGCTTTGCCAGGCACTGTTGGTGGTCGAACTTGGACTATCTTAGACTGCTGCTGTTGCATGTGCTTTAGTTTTAGTTGTTGTTTTTATTGTTGTTGTAAATGTCGGCGCAGTAAAATGAAAAACTATTATTATCGCTTAATTGACGCTTTGTTTTGAAGGTTATCTTGGCAAGCAGGCAAAAAGCCATCGTTGCTCTCCTTACCATCGTTCTCTCTTCCCACCCCTCCCCCCTCGTCTTTTTCATACATCAATTCTCACTTTTTCACTCATTATCTGCCATGAAAGTCTTCCAAAATGCCAAAGACTTGGCAATTTTTGGCATAATTTATTAAACGCTTTTCTATTAATCGCTGCAAATGTGCTGCAGATGGCGCTGTTGATGGCGTCAGTGTTGCCAGCTACCTATTTTATTTTTTTTTTGTTGCTTGTTTCCTTTTTCATTGCTTTCATTTGGTTGCCTGAATTGGCAATCGGCGCGCGATTAATGAAGTGCGAGTGAGATAAATAGATACGAAAGATAAATGCTATTTAACTTCCGTGCTCGAATTGCTGCAGGAAAATCGCAGTGTTGCTAAATTGAAAATTGCAATTTGTTGTTATTGTTTTGGCTATTGAAACCACGGCGATTGAATTATGTAGAAGATGTAAGCTATAAAGATAGAAACTAATCAAGCGATATTTAGCTGCCAGGAGTTACTTACTTAACTCTATTAATTGATATAAAAATTTATTAAACTTTCATAAGTTGGGTACTTATCGATAGATTTTATAAACTGTCGTTATGGTTCTGATATTTAGTCTGTTTAGTAAACTTGTTTAGTGGAGAATCTCTGAATACTGGATCCACTGGATAAAAGGCCATCAGCAAATAGTAACTCCACTCTGAGTTTCAATATTCTGTGACCAATATTTCCAAAGCTTTTAAATATAAAAAATTGTCTTTTATGGGTGGAGCCACTCCCCTTGTCTTATACCAGTTTTAATTTGTGAATATTTCCGAGTTACAGTAGGATATCTCCATATAGTTACTCAAAACCATATAATTTCTTTGATCTGTGACTATTATTTCCAAAGCGATTCAATTTCAAAAAATTGAAATGTCTTACATTGGTGAGGCCATATCCCTTGTACACTTCCCGTTTTAATTTTCAGGCCATTCGGACTTAAAATCTTCTGTGATTTTTACTTCCATACCACCCCTCGTTATTCAATACCCGTGTCTGCATTATAGTTGAAAGGCCTGGCTAATCAGTTACCTAATACTGAGTTTCATTGTTATACGATATTAAGTTCCAAAAATATTTGATTGTTTGGCGGTACCATGACCCCTTTCGCTCAAATTTGACAGTAGAAGGGCACGTCTCAATAGTAAGTTTGTACCGACCATCATTGATGTCCAATTTATAGACGAAAGTATAACCGAAAATTTGTGTTCTTGAAAAGTACCACGCCCCTCGAGGTTAAGAAGGTGAAAAATACTTTACGAACTTTTTTGTTTAACAACAAAAACAAATTGGCCATTTCAGCCCTTGAAAGGACTTTGACCGAGCTTCTTATGAACAATTGTATTGTGTGTGTTATTAAATGTTTGCACACAATTAACCGAGAACTGGACCTACATGTTTCATGCCGACTCCGAACGGCTAAAGTTCATGTTCTCAAGAAGCTTTAAATGGCATTTTTTACTCTCTGAGGTTTCCCATTGTCTGCAGAGAGGTGGTGACCGACGTTTTTTTTTATTGAAAAAAACTTTCGCCGCGCCTGGGAATCGAACTTGGGCTCCGAGCATGCTAAGCCACACACTTAACCTGCATGCCACGGTCACCACATCATTATTCCATCGGAACCAAAAATGTTGTACTTGGTTTCGTTACTAAATATCACTTTTCCAAACTCCAATTAAGATACTCTCTGACAAACTTAAGTTGTTTTTGCTAATTTCATTTTGATATTTATAGTTTTTTAGCTGTGCAACGGGACAAAAACCGTCTTCTTTCTTTAAATGTACTTAGAATTTTTCCCATTCTTTTATTAAACGGCTCCTAAGCTTCTTTATATTAGTAGGCACTCGCACAAATTAAGACCGCAAACCGGGTTGAGTTCTGAACTTTGCGCAGACCATTTCATCATTGAAATTTTTGCCCAAACAACCAATTATGGAACACAATTTATCAGTTTTTGTAGTCTCCGCCCTGTTGGAAAGTGACGAGATAGGTACAGTTGGTCCACAAGACCGGGTAAATGGGTTTGGGAATTTGGAGGTAGTCCTTTTTTTTCATTATTCCATTTATATTTACATTCGGGTCCAAATGATACCAAGTAAAAGAGCCTCAAACCATCAAGCTGCCTCCGCATGTTTGCCAGTTTGTTTCACCGATGCTTTTCAGAGAGGAGTCAGATAGAGGGTTGGAACGAAATATTTAGTCCGATGAAGCAAAAATTAGCAGATTCGAATTTGGTGGAAAGGAATAGTTTTGGAGAAGTCTGGATGTTTAAGATTGCAACGCTGTTCTTTTTTAAAATTTTATTGAAATAATAGGTCTGTTTCCGTATTTTTTAGACGAAGAATGGTAAAACTTTCAAAAGCCTGAGAGTAAGAAACAATCTCTCGAAAATGGAGAAAACCCCAAAAAGTATGGAAATTTGGTATGAACGTTCAACTCCACACAAGATAAAACATACAATATAAAAAATTTCAAAGACTTCTGCAAGAGATTGCTTTAAGTAGTGCATTGTTAAGACTCAGTAACTCCTGAATAACCTGAATTGGTACGTGAATTAATCTGATCCTGCAACAAAATTGAGGCTATTTAAATTTCAGAAAACTTCCGTGAAAGGGCGCTTTATTCAATCAACTATGTCTGGCTCATTCACGTCAAAACGGATGAACCGATTTTGATGAAACTTGGTAAGCATTTGTATCTGTTAATGAAATAGATCGCATGCTTTTGAAAGTTCTTTCTACAAAAATCAATGAATGAGCCGAAGGCAAACGAAGTCAAGAACCAAAGACAAACGAATAAAAAGAAGTCAAACGAATACGAGCAGAAGCTATATAAAGATGCGTGGTTGAATAACAAGGTTGCCTCAAAACTGACTGTGCTCTCTTTCGCTTATCCGAAAGTGTCAAAATCAACTGGCTGTCGAAAAAAAGATCAACAACAACAACAGCTGAAGCAGTTCGCTTTGACATATGCGGCAGTCGCGCTCTCCGTGTTGCGGCTACCTTATTCAGTGTACCCTGTAAAGATGTAAAAATATTAACCGAACAGTATCGACTAAAACCGAAGTTGAACGAAGACAATCCACAAATCGAATCGATGCTTATAGGATTTTTTAAAATTGGAATTTTTTGAGATAAAATTGCATATTAAATGCATGCTAAGAAAAACTTTAAACGCATTTTTCTCCAAATGATTTTTTCAAACTGGGCGACCATTTTCCTCAAAAACCAGACGTCAGATCAAGACCTTTAAATGTAATTTTTTTTTAATCATCACTGGCAGGTACAGCTTAACGGAAATTTGACTAAACACTTCCGACGGAAGGAGGGGGCAAAACCCCAAAACACTATAATTTAAAACATTTTAAAATTTAATTGATAATTTAAAAAATATTAAAATGAGAGCAGTTTTGAAAATTGTCCTTTTTCTGTGCTCGAGACACAACACCGAGTAACATCGGGTTACATGCGCTTGTTGTTCATAAAAAAGACTCATAAAAGGATCATATATTGATTGATATATGCGTAATCATAAATAAGACTCATAAAAGACTCATACGAGTGTTTTATGAGAAAATAGAATCGGAAGAACTTAATCGAGCATATTATTTTTTAATTGTATAAAACTTTGTAACTGCCTGTTATGTGCACATGCTATACTGGTGTCGCTTTTCGGAGAATTGTTTTTTTGTGGCGATAAACATGCATTAAAATTGTTCGTTGCAAAAAGACTTCTTATATGAGTCTTAAAAGAGTATTCAAAGTGCACTAAATATGAGTCTTAAAAGAGTACTTGATATGAGTCTTAAAAGAGTATTAAATAAGAGTCTTAAAACTGTCATTGCTATGAGTCCAAAAAGACTCATAAAACAGTCATTATTATGAATCATTTTTTGGGGCCCACAACATACGAAAAAGTGCTCATAAAAGAGTCTCTTTTGAACGCATTAACACGAAAAAACCTCATTTATATGAGGCTTGAAAGAGTCATTTAAGAGTCATAATATTTGCTGGGTTATTTTCCAAAATTAATTCGAATATTTCGAAATTGTATTTTATTTCATTTTCAAAAAAATACTTTCTGTTTAATAATATTTAGTTCAAATTTAATCGTAAAATATTCATTATTGCCGCTGGCAGTAGATTTTCGGAGACAAAGAAAAAGGTGATGAGCTGTGAACACAACTTCTCATCACAGGTTCATCTAAAACACAAAACTGAGTAAAATTTAGTTAAAATATAACTATAAAAATAATGTAACAAACATAAAAGTATATTAAATCATACCTCAGCTATGAGCTATTTTCTATAAAAAACAGACTAGGTAATCCTTAGAGCAAAATTTTTTTCAGCTATTTTAATAACCAGTATTTAAAATTTTTCAAAACAAAATTCATGCATATCTAACGATTGTAACAGTAACATGCAAAATTGTAACATGCAAATGTTGTTATATTTTTTTCGTTACTTTTTTGAGAATTGCAGGAATTGTACAAGTTTCTGTTACTGTCAAATAAATTAACTTGACGCCTTCATGCGCCATCATGTCCAACAAGCTACCATTTAATTTTTGAGCTCCAACAGCAGCAGCAGCAGCAACAACAATAACATCAACAACAACAACAACAACAGCAGCAGGAGCAGCTACGATATCACTTCTATACCCAACGGACGACAACTATTGACAATAAATGCACTGCAACGAATCCGCAAAATTAGCAAACAAATTTGTTAAAAGCGCGCTGCGAAACTGCCACAAGGGAGAAATGATCGCGCCAAATCGTAGCAAAACGTCGTATTGCAGATGGAGACATTTTGGACCACCTTTAACTGAGTTCAGGTGTGCTGCGATTGAATTAGTTTTTTCTCCTTTTTTTTTTTCTTTCGTTTAGTTGACCATCAGCGAGGTAATAAATTGTAGTTTAAGGAGCGCTGACGAGTTGCTGCTCTATGAAAGCTGATAGTGATCGAATGCATAAATTTGTAAAAAAAATTGCAACTTTGAATAAACTTAAAAGGAATTTATGTTGAGCTTTAAATAAGGCGGTGAAATTATAGAGAAATTTTTATTTAAATTTTAATTCTGGAAATGAAAAGGAAATCAAATGAAACAAAGTTTAAGCATGATAGAATAACAAGGAAGGCGCATATTGGAGAGGAAGTGAGCTAGATGTCAAAATCAGCTGTTCGAATGGAGAAGAAGTGAGCTAGATGTCAAAATCAGCTGTTCGAATTTGAGTTGTTCTAATTGTTGTTGTTGCCTTTTCGTTTGACGTTTGACGCACTCACAGCATTGTTTGTCTAAAAAAAAAAACATTTGAGCAGCCATATTAATATGAGCCTACCTTATTATTCTATCATGAGTTTTAGCCATGATAAAATTACTCCAAGGTAGTATTGACGTTTCTGTTGGAAACGGACTTTTGTCAAAAAATATAGCAAGAAAAAGAGCGCTCACAATCCGTCATAGCATACAATTAATTTTCACTGGTCACATTCAGCGTACCCAACAGTTGCCAACTGCTAAGTCAAAACTTGATGCACATAAATATGAAGTTGCGCATTAAAATGCTTTTAAAAATAGAAAATTTTTAGTTTGTCGGTAAAATTTCCATTCGTATTTGATACAAAGATTGATATTTCATAAACTTGACAATTTTTCTAAAACTTCAATACCGATAATAGCGCTCCCCGATGTGTTGCTGTCACAACAGTTGACACAGCTGAATGTGACCAACGAATATAACAACGAACAGCTGTTTTTGACAAGAGTTCGTTTACTTGTAGCTGAGAGAATCAACATTTGTCAACACTACCTGGTAAAATTATTCTATCATGAGTTTTAGCAAAACTTTTATAAAATTATTTAAAATTAATTTGTCAGAATACTGACGGAAAATAAAAAGCTCACATAGTTGGTATAATTTTTTTTTGAAGCACACTATAAATCTATGTAAAATTTTTCTGATTTCCAAATGAATTTTTTTACCCTGTAAATAGCAGCATCCAATAACAATGGTTGCATTTAATTTTTTTTTACAAAAACTAGCAACCAATTTGTTACTTTTGGCTAAAGTTAAGACAATAGCGCCAATTTTAAAAACAACTTTGACAGCTCAAAACAAAAAAAAAACCCAACAACTTGTGCTGTCAAAACAAAATGCGGCCACCTTTTTTTTCTGCTGCTGCTTTAGCAAAGTCTACAACCACATCTTTGACAAAGCACTGAGTTGAGAAGAAAGTTGTTTTTGTATACTATCTCTATTTTTTTTTTGTTGTTTTATTTTCACTCATTTATTTTTGTATGTTTTGCTCTTGTCACCGTATCAAAATGTCAAATCTTTACAGCCCACACATTTTGATAGTTTTTACCAAATATGCAAAAATCACATTGTTTGTTTTTTGATTTTTAAGTTTTATTTTTCACTTGTACTCAATTAATTTTGCTTATGTTTTAGTAGCATTCGCTGTAATCGCTCAAAAGAAAAAAAAATTAAATAAAAACAGCTGCTTTTGTTTTGTTTACTTGTTACTCATGTCATTAATCAAAACTACAACTTGAACTTTAACATAGTTTAATTGCTTGCTCTCAATATAATTGCGTCTGAAAATGCTAATTCATTTTTTATGCGAAATTAGTTTTTATGATTCAGTTTTAAGTATTCATTACAAGCAAAAAACAACGAGGTCTGTATCTGCAGAAAACAACAAGTTTTTAATTATACGGGTTTTTATATCCATATTGGCTTATATGGTATAACATAAGCAAACGGTATAACATGATACGTGGTGACCGTGGCATGCAGGTTAAGTGTGGGTTATAGCATGCCTGAAGCCCGAGTTCGATCACCAGTCGCGGCAAAAGTTTTTTTCAATACAAATATTGTTTTGATCGGTCACAACCTCTCTGCAGACAATGGCAAACCTCAGAGAGTAAATAATGCCATGTAAAGCTTCTTGAGAACATGAACTTTAGCCGTTTGTAGTCGGCATAAAACATGTAGGTCCAGGTCTCGGTCAATTGTGTGCAAACATTTAATAACACACAGAACGCAATTGATCATAAGAAGCTCGGTCAAAGTCCTTTCAAGGGCTGAAATGGCCAATTTGTTTTTTCAATGTTTCTGTGTTGACTGATTTATCATGACCTCATAAGACTTCTAGTTGTAAGTTATCTTAGTTTCTGAAACTATGAAGCGAATCTTGTTATACCTCGTTATGTATTTGCTTGAGTTAAATCTGCGAAACTGATACATTTTTCCACCAAAAATTTCTATAAAACTCGATGTCCGAAATAATCTGCTCGTCAGAAGATAACGTTTTATTTTTGGAGCTAAAGAGATTTTTAAGAAATGACTACACAAAAAGTATGAACATGTTTTTTTTTCAAAATTAAAAACTTTTTAAAAATATGCAAATATTTTCACTGTAATATCTTTAACTGTTATTTTGCAATCCTCTCATAAAAAAACTCAAAAATTGTTCATATAATAAATGTATATTAGTCCCTTTTAAAGTAAGAAAAAGGCATTTTTAGAGGTATACTAGTTGACCCGGGCAGACATTGAAAAAAGAGTTTGTGGTAATTTTACGATAACTACACTATTTCTGCTTTTTTTTTTTAGCTTTGAACCAAGGATTTCAGGTGTCAAACCTATTCAGTCAAGTCTGCCTTGGTTCGGAAATAGGGAGATAGATAAGAAGGAGAGAAAGTGAAATCAAGAGAAACAAGTGTAGAATGTTGTATGTGTGGCGGAGCGCTATATCAACATGCGAATTTGAGCTTATTTTTGAGCGTTGTGAGAAATAAAATAATTTGTCGCAATAATTTGTCAACCTTTCTTTAACCATATCATGCTCGATCTCATCATATATTATTCTTTTCTTAACCATATTATACTCGAAAAAAATCAAGTGCCAAAATTTCATCGCAGTAGTTTAAGAGTATTAATAGTCATCAGACAAACATGCCCGCGAAAGAATTTGTGTGCGATTCAAAGTACTCAGGCACAAATGTCCCGAATATCAGAATCAATTTCATTTTATAAATATAAATAGTTACGAAAAACTAATCAGTTATTGATATTAGACCGAATGCAAACGAACTGTAGCGAAGAAGACCCGAGAAAAAATGTATATATTTTACCGAAAACTATAATACAACCAAAACACCTATCAAGCACCTTGAAAGTCAGATGAAATAGTATCGTTGTTAGCCTGTGTTGGTCCATAAACCGTTGGAAAACGAGCGACTATATTCGGACATAATAAACCAACGAGTGCCCGATTCGATCACGAACTGTGCCTGCCCAAAATGTTTCTAAACTAGCACTTCTTTTGAAACAGAGGTCGGACTCGGGCACCGGACATAAATCGGTTACTTTGTTGACACAAAATGTGAAATTGCTTTACGGGATACAGACCTATGGGTGTATCCAAATTTACTAAAATTCCACCAAAATTCACTAAAAAAACATGTACAATAGAATGTGTCGCTTTATATGGGAGAAAAAATGAATATAAAACAAGTAAAGAAAGTCTAAAGTCGGTCTAGGCCGACTATGAAATACCCTAAACCCACTTTTCAAAAACAAAAAAATTTTTATTGTAAATGGGCGTCTCCGTGGGCGGATGAAGCCTATATTTTATATGTATTTAAATGTTGATGCAAAATGTACACATACCAAGTTATATTCCTGTAGCTCACAGTTAATATTGTGCTTTCGCTATGGGAGGTGGGCGTGTTCATGGACGGATTACTCCCAATTTTTGAACACACCTTAGTTTTGGTATAAAATACATACATACCAAATTTAATTTCTCTATGACAAACATAACCTTATTTATTGAGTTTTAATCTTCTTGGGTTGTATGGGAAGTTGGCGTGCCCGTAGGCGGATGACGTCCATTTTTCAAACAAATCTTTTTTTTTTGTTATAAAAAACTTATCTGCCAAATTTTAGCTCTTTAGGTTAAACACAGGCTTATTTATTGCGTTTTCAATTTTTGCGTTGTATGGGACGTGGGCGTGTCCGTGAGTGGATGATGTCCATTTTTCAAAAAAAACTTTTTTTTGTTATAAAAAACTTATGTGCCAAATTTAAGCTCTTTAGGTTAAACACAGGCTTATTTATTGCGTTTTAAATTTTTGGGTTGTATGGGAGGTGGGCGTGTCCGTGAGCGGATGACGTCCATTTTTCAAAGACATCTTTGTGTTGATATAAACCACATACATATCAAATTTTATTGTTGTAGGTTAACTATAAGCTGAGTTATGCAGTTTTCAATTTTTGCGTTGTATGGGAGGTGGGCGTGTCCGTGAGTGGATGATGTCCATTTTTCAAGCAAATCTTTTTTTTGTTATAAAAAACTTATGTGCCAAATTTTAGCTCTTTAGGTTAAACACAGGCTTATTTATTGCGTTTTAAATTTTTGGGTTGTATGGGAGGTGGGCGTGTCCGTGAGCGGATGACGTACATTTTTCGAAGACATCTTTATGTTGGCATAAAACACATACACACCAAATTTTATTGTTTTAGGCTTATTATGAGCTGAGTTATGCAGTTTTAAATTTTTGCGTTGTTTGGGAGGTAGGCGTGTCCGTAGGCGGATTCCAAAAATATTCAATAGTGGAAATCCTTGGGTGCATGTGACCATGTGTACCAAGTTTCATCCAGTTATCTCAACTCCTTCTTCTTATCCTGTGTATACGGACAACACACAGACGGACATACGGACGGACGGACGGACGGACATGAATAGCTCGACTCACGAGGTGACGCTGATCAAGAATATATATACTTTTCTATACCGGACTCGCTTCGTTCTATGCGTTACAAACGTTTGCACAAAGTTAATATACCCTGACCTTTCAGGTTTAGGGTATAAAGACACCCCCTAGAATTAAAGCATACATCAAAAGTGTTTCAGCACTAAACAAATTTTTATTTTTTTTGGGTGTCCCAAAAAAACAGCCAAAATGGTCTTTTAGTTATAACCTTAGTATTATAAGTCCGATCATGACTTATAACATATCGTTGGATAGGTCTGAAAGAATAATACATCGTGTTCTTTCGTGTTTATGGTGTCAGAGGCCATCTTCAAGTAGGTATTTTACAATTTTTATTATTTTGCTCTAGGTGCCCCATAACTTCAATTTAAATTTATTAGTTAAATAAACTTCATAAAAAATCAATATACTATTGTGAAGGAATTAATTGATTTTGTTCACTACAAACAAAAAGTTACAAAGGTTCAGGACAAGTTTCAGGACAACTACTGTATTTCTGTTATAGAAACATTCAGCAATTGAAATTTTCTCTTAGTAGTTATATTAAATTTTGACGTGATTCTTGTTCAGTGCGGCGAAAAACTAGGCTGTGAGAAGCCTGGTCCCATAAATAAAGCACAGTGGTTAACCACGGCCTCTAGAATCCTTCGACTCTATGTCACTAAATTACTTCCATCTTCAGAATTGCGACAGCTGGTAGAGTTCGTATTCAAAGTTTATGCGCCTTTTTGGTTTCTTGTTAAGAGCCAGCCATTAGCAATATATGGAAGTAAAAGTTACTTGAATTCGGCAGCTACCAATGGAAGTGCAATTGGTCATTCGTCCAATAATCCAACATAATGCATGTTTTTGCATTTATTTATGGGACCAGGCTTCTCACAGCCTAGTTTTTCGTCGAACACGCCATTATTCACCGCTATAACCATATGAAATATATAACGCTATAGCCAACTGGAATCAAGATAGTATAAATTGATAAGTTTGCAAAGCACTGTAATAGCAAGAAATAACTGGAGTTTAAGTGAAATAAGGTATGCAGCATGACGCTTGCCTTGTATGTATTAAGGTACAAACGCTGAGTTTGAAATTCTGCAAAATCGAATGAAAACTTTCCCGATCATACAAAGTGACGTCATTAACACATAAAAATGTCCAGAAATTCCATAAAAAAAAGAAAAGTAATAGTTTGCATTGATATTTAATGCAATAGCTTTGATATTTACAACTAGCTTTGTATTTAATATTTGGATAAAAAAAGATTAAAACTACGCCTATCTCCTATACAAAATAGTACAAGCTTACTTCCTACACAAGTAACTAAACACTTCTGTAGAATTATCTTAACTTTGACCACGTCAAAGATAGTTCCCAAGACAGATGTAGAATTTATTTAATTTGCGTTCAAGTTCGAATTGGTGCCCATTTTGATCTAAACATGGCTGATAACGCGCAGCAATGGAACCGCTATCGTGGCAAAATATTTTATTAGAAAGTTTGATGCATTTTTATTACTTTCAAACTTCAATTGATCTAGTGTTGCCGGTTTTGACTCAACTTTTGATGAATCCCCCAACAAAACAAAATCCAGTGGCGTTAGGTCTGGAGGTTTGAGTTTGTGTAGCAGCCGTGGCCATGTGTGGTTTCGAACGAGAGTCACACAACTATAAAACTTGATACGAACTTGCTATAAAGTCGTCCTGCGACTGACAAATTGGAGCGAGCATTGGAAAAGGGGCGTGGCATCGACAAAATTTGTGATGTCTAATAGATTTGGAACTTAATGTTACATAACAATGAAACTAGAACAATAAAAGCAAAGTATAAATTTGCTGATTGGCCAGGTCTTTCAGCTTACTGGTGCGGGCATTGGAAAACGGAGCTTAGCTGCGACCATACAAGTCCAAATATCGATACAGAATAGCTATGGTAGTAAAAGATACAGAATATACAAACAAGTTAGAATGTAGTTACTTACGAAATACTTTTTTTTAATAGTACCCGAATAGCGCCTTTTTTTTTGTTACAAAGAGAAGGTAAACTCCAGAAATTTTAGAAAATCCGCCCAATAAAGTACAAACTTTAAAAGCTATTCGTTAAAACATTAAATTTCAAACGGAAATGAAGAAAGTATTGAAATTTGAAGCAATCACACAGATAACGAGCTAAAAATAAAAGTAACGATTGGTAACAACATGTTCGCGAAAATCAACAATGCGATAATGATGCTAACAACAAACAACAACAACAGCGCATAACACTGACAATTGGCAGCAATCCGGCTCATCATTGCAATCATTATAGCTGAATATCTGCTGGACATGCCATAAACAGACAGACATACCGACAGACAAACAGACGAATTGGCAGACATACATGCAGAAAATATACGAACAAACGAGCAAATGAGAAAAACGATAATCAGTTCAATAAAACGAATCTAAGTGGAACTCATAATCGGACAAACAGCAGATCAAGTCGATCAAACGATCAACAGCAACAGATCAATGGATCAGGTTAAGTTAATGAGCCAAACTAAGCGAGATGAACGCGGCTATAGAGTCAGTCAGGGCAGACCAACATAACCAACAGACAGACAGACATACAGACATTGAGCTAGACATGCAGTAGCACTGGCAATAAAGTTATTTTTGAAATGAAAAAATAAAACAACAGCATCTGCGGCAAACATTGCCAACAAATTGCAAATGAAAAGAAAAGTTTTTATCTCTACGACTCTATTTTTGCTTAAATAAAAAAAAAAATAACATAGATTTTTAAATAAATTGGAATTCGTTATGCGACGATCAAAACGACGTTGTAAACTTGTTACAAGTATTTGTTTTTTTTTTTTATATTTGAATTCGAACAACAATATTGTGGCAATTACTGCAAACTACTGCGCAAAAATATTAATAAATTCAATATTAGAGTTACAGTTGCAACGAATTAAATCTCACTAAGTTTTGTGGCAAGCATTGTTGGCCAACTTATGCTAGTTAGTCACGAACTAGAGCACGCCAACGATGATGATGATGACGACGACAACGACAATGATGATGATGATGATGATGATGATCGCGTAATAACTACTGCACAGTTTACACCGTAGCCTCTATCTAGTGGCAAACCTCAGTAAAAAAACAGTCATAGGGCAGAGTCACACAGAGTTCAGCAGATCAAAGCCACAAAAATTAGACTAAACAAAAAAAAAAAAAAAACAATGCACTGTTGGTGTTGGTGGTAGTTAATGTTTAGCGTTGATCGTGTTGCAGCAGACAACAAACCAACAAAACGCTCGACTGAGTTTTGATCTGCATCTGCATGCAACTAATTATAAACTAAAGAAATGGTCAAATGGTGTTGGCGAATTGAAACAAAAAAAAAAAAAACAAAGAAAAAAAAAACGAAAACAAACATAAATGATACCAAATAAATGCAACAATACAGCGATCAATTTGTTGTCACGGAAGTGCAGCCAACAGTCAACTAACAGATCAGCCAAAAGATCTGTGCTGACTGTCTTGCTCTGGCTGGCCTGACCCAAAGGAGAAAACAATGTGCCAGTGATTTCTGTTAACTTCTGAGGGAGTCACTTTTGGTTTTAGAAATACAAAAAAAAAAAAAATACTTAAACAAGCATTTTTCTAAAATGGAGTAACTGCCAAAAAAAAAAAAAAAAAAAAAAAAAAACGTGTTTGCACGATTTTCAGCTAAGCTGTTCATTCTGATTTTATTGACTGCGTGAACATATTTGGCTAGAAAGAAAAACCCACTTCGAGGGAGAAATCAGCAAAAAACTTGAAGAGCACGGACAAATAAGGAAAGCTTTGAGCTTTAAACATGATTTTGGCAACATGTAAAAGTGTTTTAGACAACAAATTTAGACATGTAGAAAAGCAAGCAAGCAAAATTCAAAACCAACAAGAACGGCCAAACGACAGCCAAACTTTGACTCGAAATTTGTTGTCTTGTCTACATAAAAAAAATATGAAACCCTTTTTGATGCTATTAATTATTTTTTTATAGCTTCTGTCTTTTTTTTTCTGCCTTATAATGACACTTAATGCACTAAACCGTTAGCTCTTTAGGCTACGCATCCACCCATTTCAAGCACTACTTTAAAGTATACAAAAATTTCAAAACAAAAAGTTGAATGATTTGCTGTCTTTACTGAACCACCGCACTTCACTTCACTTCACTTCACTTCACAACACTTTGCCAATTCATGCTGCTCAAAGATAAATAAAGATCTTTTCAGTTCTAACATTAAACAAAAAAAAAACACAACAATTGCCAGATCATGCTTCGCTGATCAACAAGCAACCTTTAGCAACCTCATTTCATAGCTTAGAACAATACTCCGTGCTTTACTCAAAGTTCAGCGGGCAGCATTAATGGTACACTTAATGCGTTAGTTTTTAAGTGGAAACGCACGGTTGGTGCGCTAGTTTTAAAACGTTTTATAGTTAAAAAGAACACAACGGCATCAGCATTAAAACAAATGAATGACTTTGATTTGGCATGATGACCAAAGGGGAGATTTTCGAAAACAGTTCTCTACATATGTGACATGTTCCAAGAAAAACAACAAGCAAAAAACAATAGATTGCCTGTAGGCGCCTATTCGGTCACTTGAACTACAATTCAATAGAGTTAAATGGTTTTACTTAATGTGTGAAATTTCAAATTACTGGTTCTGCCTTTGTTTTCTTATTTTACATTCAATTGAATATATGTGGAGCAAGAATATGGAATGTTTTTCAGGTTCTTGACCTTTTTAAGAAGCTTTATTTTATAAACTTTTGTTGCTAAATCAAGGAATTAAGATTCTATGAAATAGTGTTAAAAATATAAATATAGCCCAAAAATTCTCCATACAATACAATTTTCATCTTTACACTAACTTCAGATGTTTCAATGATCTTAGTGTTGTGTCTTCAAAACGGGTTAATACTGAGAAATTGTGAAAAAAACTGAATGAAATGTTACCCTTTTCGTAAACATATATTTACATTTTGTTAAAGCCTTGAACCAAGGAACTGAGGTGTTCCACCTGTTAACAAGACAGCCGTGGTTCGAAAATCCAAGAAAAGGATTGGGTGGAAAGAACTCAAATGAATTTCAAGCCGAATTTGTATTAGCTAATATCTAATTCAATTCATATAACCGAGCGATCCTCTCTATAAACCTCTTTTCCAGCAATTATTTTTCTGTTTTTTTAAGCTTTAAACTAAGGATTTCAGGTGTCAAAACCTATTCAGTCAAGTCTGCCTTGGTTCGGAAATGGGGAGATAGATAAGTAGTACACTCAGAAAAAAGTGTCTCGGAATATGATAAAAAAGGCATCATATTTAGAGAAAAATGGTATAGACTTTGCTCCAGAGAATGCTTTTCTCTAATTGCGATACTAAAAATTCTCTAAAAATGATAAAAAGCTTCCATGAAATAGAAAAATATATCGTTTTTAGAGAAAAATACTTTTTTTTTTGAGAAAATATTTGTTTTTATTGAAGAAAATACTTCTCGTAGTGAATTTTTTATCAAAATATAAGAAAAGTTTTTCATTTTCAATAAATTTTTCTCTATAAATGAGAAATTTTTTGTGCGAGAAAAATACTTATCATTATTAGAGACATTGAAATGTTTCCATTTCCTAGAAGTAAAGAAATATTTCTACGAAAATGTGAAAATTTATTCTAATTGATAGCCTGAACAGATTGACCGGCGTCAGCGGCTAGCGTCAACAAAATTGAAGAAAATGTATGAAATCAAGGTAAAACGCTTGCCGCTCGCCGCTCGCCGTCGGCCGCCGAAATAGAATCTATCTCTATTTTCAGTTCGCCGCTCACATTGCGCTCTCTTCTGAGCAAGATTACTGGTGGCGAATTAATTGGAACAGTCAAAATGATGCCAAGTTTTTATGGAAAAACATATATTTTTGACATTCCTTTGTGTCTACTTTTATTTGAATACATTTAAAAATTATAATTTGATATAATTTGATAAAATGGAAAATTGTAATTTTGAGTAATTTTGTAATTTTGTAATTTTGTAAATGAAGCAAAATCAATGCTTATTCGATTTGTGCTCACGCCATTATAAAAATAAAGTGATAACGGACAAATACATATGTGAAAATGTATGCGAAAGGAAGAACGTTGGCAGACGGCAGCGTTTTCATTTCGAGCGGACGGTGCGGCAGAGAGCGCCGCTAGCCGCTGACGCCGGTCAATCTGTTCAGGCTATGAAGAAAATCTTATTTGAAAAAGAGAAAATTGCTATTATCAAAAATAGAGAAATTTTTTACCGGAGCTAGGTATGTGTTTTTTTCTCAGTGTAGAGAAAGTTAAATTAAGAGAAACAAGTGCAGAATGTTGTATGTTGTATGTTATGTTATTAAGCAATCTCATTCCATAAACATCTCTACCATCAACTCTACAAATTGTAGAACCTCTGTGTTGACTGTCAAGCACGCTAACCACTCTACCGAGGCCCCCAGTTGGTCAGTAATAATGATTAAAAATAAAAAGAGATAAAATTATTGGATAAACGGGATTCGAACCCGGCAGAACTGGGTACCGCTACTTCTATCCAAGTAATAAAATTATATATTATATTGAATGAAACCAACAATTGAAATTCAGAAAACAACAATTAAATTTCAGAAATTCTATTTCGAATTAAGAAAATATAGTTTGGTACTCAGAACATATCAACGTATCGACAATTTATAACGATTTATTTATTTACAAACATATCACACCATCACCATCACCATCACCATCACCATCACCATCACCATCACCATCACCATCACCATCACCATCACCATCACCATCACCATCACCATCACCATCACCATCACCATCACCATCACCATCACCATCACCATCACCATCACCATCACCATCACCATCACCATCACCATCACCATCACCATCACCATCACCATCACCATCACCATCACCATCACCATCACCATCACCATCACCATCACCATCACCATCATCATCACCATCACCATCACCATCATCATCACCATCACCATCACCATCACCATCACCATCACCATCACCATAATGTTTTGGTTATGATATAGTATAGTTATAATGGCAGGTATAATTTTTCTCTTCGTATCAACGTTTTGTATAATTTATCCTTTTTTTAACCTTTTACGGACCATGGACAAATTGTGCTGCCATTTAAAAAAAAAAAAAACTAATTTGAAACAAAACTTCCATAACAAACGTTATTAAATTCTGCAAAAGGATTCTTTAGATCGCATAGTCGCTTAAAACGGACCGGGCCGTAAAGGATTAAGTACACCATATAAAAATAAATTCTAGTATGAGTATCGACCACTTCCACCTCTTCATAAATGTACTTACCTGTATCAAAACAAAATATTACTTTCACACAAATTTAAATTAAATTTATATATTGGTAGTTTCAAATAATATTTTCTGAATTTAAAATTAATTTTTCTGAATTTCAAATAGAATTTCTGATATCAGTTGATCTTTTCGAAATTTCAAATGGAATTTTAATTCAATTGAAAATAATAGCTCTGTTTCCGTACTCACTTCAAGTAACTTGAAGTTACTCGAAAGCTTTTCTTTACACATTTTTCCAGCACAAGCGAAAAGAAGAACAAGCAAAATGTCACTTTTTGTTGCTCTCTCTATTGCTCGAACTTTACTTGAAAAATTTCTTCGAACACAAAACTCGAGCTTCAAAGTGATAAAATCGAATTTTTGAAAAAATGTTTGCAATTGGCTAGCAAATTAAGGAAAATAGTTAAAAAAACCAAAATGAACGTTAACGAATGTGTTTTAAATACAAAAACAAAGAAATTAAATTTTATTGTTTTCAAAAAAAACAGCTGTTGTGCTTGAAACTTACTAGAAACCGTTTTCGCTCTTTTTGACAAATTTTCTCATTTTGACATATAATCAAATACTCTCTTTTACTCGTACTATACCCGAACTTTATTTGAAGTGCGTACGGAAACAGACCTAATGTATATATATACAGGTTTTTAACTTCAAATTCAACCTTTTCAATTTCAAATTAAACTTTTTCCAAATCAAATTAAACTATTCCATTTCCA
Organism: Tetanocera ferruginea; assembly: GCA_958299015.1. Taxonomy (NCBI): domain Eukaryota; kingdom Metazoa; phylum Arthropoda; class Insecta; order Diptera; family Sciomyzidae; genus Tetanocera; species Tetanocera ferruginea. The sequence goes on along the minus strand of OY282644.1, from coordinate 81,372,109 downwards.
AAAAAACTTTTTCCATTTCAAATAAAACTTTTTCCATTTCAAATTAAACTTTTTCCATTTCAAAAAAAACTTTTTCCATTTCAAATTAAACTTTTTCCATTTTAAATTAAACCTCAGCCAAGAAAAAGATTTTATTGAATTATTTATACAGGGTTTTCCAATAAGAGGTGTTATTTTGATATTCAAAGAAAAATGCCATTATTTGAGATAAATGATCGGATGTTTATTTTATAATAATGAAAAACAACATCAGCCAAATGGCCACCACGACCACACTTACAGGACCATATCCTTTTCATGAAATTTTTCATGACAAAATCGCAAAGTGGCTGCCCTAAGTCCTCGATAGACTTACAAATTCCATCTTTGAGGTCTTGAATCGACGCTGGGCTGTTAGCGTAGACCTTATCTTTCATGTGTTCCCACAGTAAATAGTTGCAAGGTGTTAAATCACAAGATCTCGGTGGCCAATTGTGATCACCTCTTCAAGAAATAACACGGTCCGGAAAATTGCGAAAGTATACGTTGTCCAGATCAATACCATCTAACTCCGGCCATAAAAAAAATCATTAATCATCTCTCGATAGCGCAATCCATTCACCGTAACTGTTGATCCAACCTTATTATCGAAAAAGTAAGGTCCAATGACCCTGCCGGACCATAAACTGCACCAAACAGTCACACGTTGAGGATGGAAAGGCTTCTCAACAATAACTCTTGGCTTTTCCGAGCCCCAGATGCAACAATTTTAATTGTTGACTAGCCACCGAGGTGGAAATGGGCCTCATCAGTCAAAATGATTTTTCGATGGAATTCCGGATCATTTTCATGCATTTCAAGGACCCAATCAGCAAAGACACGACGTTGTTGATGATCGGCCGGCTTGCGTTCTTGTGTTAACTGAACTTTAAAAGCCTTTAATCCGGTGTAAACTAGTGCTATTAGTTTTTGTATATTTTATTCAAACAGCTATTTACACAAGAAATATGTACTACTTTTCGATTACATGTTAATAATTTAATAAAAATCTAAAATAAATCTTTATCTTGGCTGAGGTTTAATTTGAAATGGAAAAAGTTTTATTTGAAACTAGCAGGCCACAGTCGTCCGAGGCTTCGCCACGGACATTTTTTCTTTATCAATAATACCTTTGTATATTTGAAAAATTTCAATAATAAAAAATGTTAAAATATTTGCATATTATTTGTATTTGGAAGCAAATTATATTAAATAGAATAATGGTAATAAAGTGAAGATATTTTCATTTTAGTTATTTAATGCTTCAGTATAAACAACGTTTTTTGATTCATTGGCATTGCCAGGAATAAGAAAACTCTTATTTTCTGCTGTACCGACTCTTAACCATAATCTACTTCTACGATTTTCAACGTTTTTTATTGAATATTTATTATACTCCACCCGCAAAGCGTAGCGGGCACAATAATTTTGTCACGAAATTTTTTCACGACCATGAGTCGATTAAGCCATGTCCGTCTGTCTGTCTGTTCATTCGTTTATCCACACGATGACAGCCGTGTCTTTATTGCAAATCTCTTTAAAGTCCAGAGTCGTTCGGTAAATCGAAAAGTTAATTAAGTCGGTAATACTATTTTCGAGTTTTTTATCATATAACAAAGCTAATAAATTTGTCAACTTGAAACAAATATCCTTACATTTTTTGTCTGAATTATGCACTCCAATAAAGTTGAATTTTTGAACTTGTTTTAGGTATTATTAATTATTATTATTAAATGTTTAGAAAGCTGCTGGTTGAAATCTGTTCACACTCTAAATGAAAAATCCAAGATTATGTCAATACATTCCTATAATGTTTTTTAAAAAGGAAACCCTACAATATGTACATTAACCCGAGGGGACTATTTGAGAATTAGATAAGTTAATACATATTAATGTTATTACAAATTCAAAAACAAACGAAGCACGCTCAGAAAGCAAATGTTTGTTCAATAGAATACCTACAATTTCAAATGTTCGCAATATAGAGTCAACAACGAACATTAAATAAGGGTTCGTTATATTGGAAGTTCGTTAAATCGGTGTTCGGTAAATTGGAGCACCACTGCAATGCTTAAATATGAAACATATACCCTGAAGTTGAAATTCAACAAAATTTTGTGAATACTTCCATAGAAAGTGACGTCACCAAAATATCAAAACCTTCATAATTAACACAAAAAATAATGTGTTGAATTGAAAGTTCATACATTAGTCATGTTTTCTTGATAAATAAAACGTTCTCTGAGTTTGAAATATGAAAATTCGAATAAACTTCAACCTGAGTAATTTGACTTCGGGCCAGTCGAAGATCATTTTTTAATGGTTTTATTTTTCATTTGTCTTTTATTCATCATTAAAGTGATGAATTAAAGTATATTCCTATATATATATTCCTCACTTTATATTCCATAAAGTTTTTTAAAAAAGCTTTTGTACTTCAAGTATTCATCTTAAGAAGTGCTCAAACATGCTAGTATAGTAGACATTTCATCCAATATCCCAGAAAAATTTTTCGTTAGGTCTTGTTTTTTAATCGATTCTAAAATGCATTATATAAATGCTAATGCAAGAACTTAAATTTAATCCGTAATATATTCACGGCAAAGCATTCACATCAACTTGAAAGTTGTTATTCAAGTATTAATTTCGTGAAATCAGTTATAAACCAACCATTTTAAGCGCTTAATCTTTTCAAGTGACAGCGCTTTCGATTACCTCTGGCTATATAACAATGGCTTTATAAAAATAATGGGTTCTGTAAGCGAGAGGGTAAGCGATGAATGAAATTTTCTGGATTACTTTTTCGATTATATGTAAGCGAAGATTTTGCTGGGATGTTCTCCAGCAATACATTTTTCCAGAGCTTTTTAGAAAAACGTGCTCATGTCATAAATGTCAGGAATAAAAATATACTTTATAATTTTGTGATTACTAAGTTCTGACACTATACATTGACAAACAAACCTTATTTGCAGCTCTTAACCTGCTAGAACATAATTTTAAGTAGTAATATAATTTTGGGTATCCTGTAACATAAAACAATTTAAAAGCTAAATTTATTAATTGCTTTAAAATTTCTAAAAAAAAATAAATTGATTAAAATTCATTAAATTTTTTATTTAAATTAAATAAATGATGTTTTATAACAATTTTAGGGCGTTCTGATGTTTTTTTATTTTATTTTGAAGATGTCTATTTAAAACTCTAAGAAGGTTTCCTAACTCCTTTACTTTACTAAAATACATAATTATTATTCTGTTCAAATCAACCAACAAAAACTGTCAAAAATACAGTTTTTAAGTAAAACTATTCTAAAAATTATTCTAATTTTCATGACTCTTGACCTTGTTCTCCCAGGGAAAGTTTGCTTTGGAAATTATGTAGATAATGACTATGAAACAAATTTCTTATATCAATTTGGTATCACTGCGATATTGTGATACTGTGATATTTATGGTCGAGAATAAGGCAGTCAAATGTTACAGACCTCAGTCTTGTCTAGTAAAGTCGAAGCTGAAATGTCGAAATGTATAAAGAGTACTATAAAAAAATTTATAAAAATTAGGAAAAAAGTTTATAAATTAATTTTAATATTTTGTTCTAATTTTCACTTAACTTTTATATAGAAGACGTGGATTGATTTCGAAAAAATGTTTAAATTGATAGTTATTCAGGGTCACTGAGGGAAAATTTGGTAACGTTTTACTTCCCGGTCCTATTTTTTCATTTATTATGCAAAATTATTCAAAATAGATCTTGGGGATTTAATCACTATTGTAAGTCAAAATTTTGCGTAAACAAAACATTTTTGAATAATTCCTTGTTTGCGGAAAATTTTTCAGTTTTGTATAAGTTACCAAATTATTTTTCAAATGATATCAAATATATTAATATCGATGAGATTAATTTTTAATTTTGTATATTGTTACCGACTTTTATAAATAATACAATGAATTAAAATATATATATGTTTACTCATTTGCACTTTAACAAAATAATCATAACAGTAAACTATTATTTTAAAAAATTATATGCATTTCGTAGTACTTTTTTATATGCAATTATATGAATTTCGTAGCATTGCTTTTATGAGGTTAAGTATAACCTTCTTAAAGGGTGCACAATTTAGTTTCGGCCCCAGGTGCTAGAAACCCTAGCTATGCCACTGATTAACTCCAATCGCAGTCGTGTAAGCAAATAATTGCATGCATAATTTACCAACAATTTTCTCTTTGAGTTGAAAATTCAAAGATGCAATCGCTCTTGCATTTTCTGTTAAACTTGTTTTACGTCGAGGCATTTATTTGTAGTTAAGGGAAATACGAACACTTCATTTTTCAAACTTTTAATTTATCTTTAATCTATACAAAATATGCTATCACACTTGTGAATGCCGCATTTTGAAATATTAAAAAATTGGAAAACTACAATAATAATAAGTGTAAAGAAATTGCATGCGCCGAAACAAACATGCACACATTGGTTTGCAGCTTATCATTCTACAGCAATAACAGCACAGCAAGGTTTATTTAACTTGTATTCCCATCACGTCAAAGAGCGCCAACTGCTTTTGGTTACTCTTCGAATGAGTGTGGAGAGCGAGATCAATAAACTTTAAAGAGAAGGGTTGATAGGAATATGTAGTTTAAACTCTCGTAACACAGACGCGTGAAAAGCAAGCGACCAAGCAATGCTTAGCATCGGTGATAATTTCCTAAAAAACTTAACAACTTAATTAAATATATTTATTATTAAATTTTCTTAAATAAACCCCACCTATGGCATTCTGTAGCACAAATATGATATTTTAAATTTTTTTTCATAAAAATCGGTCCAGTAGTTTTGGAGTCATTGCTGCACTTAATATTTCCACTTCAATTTTATATAATAGTATAGATGGAAAAAGTTTTTTTTGAAATGGAAAAAGTTTAATTTGAAATGGAAAAAGTTTTATTTGAAATGGAAAAAGTTTTTTTTGAAATGGAAAAGTTTAATTTGATTTGGAAAAAGTTTAATTTGAAATTGAAAAGGTTGAATATGAAGTTAAAAACCTGTATATATCTTATGAGAAATTTAAGGTCTTATTTTGTTTGAAAAATTGTTCTGATAATGTTTTGACCCTAACCTTAAGCCCTATTTTCCATCACCTCAATTTTGTAACAAGCTGGCACACGATTAAAAATCTTAGACTAAATTTTAGACAATCCTGTACTGTAAATAAGACGACACCGAAATTGTATTAAAATTGAAACCACGTCAAATACTCAAACGAAGTTTAAGTCTCGCATAGGTTTAAAATTTATACCACGCCAAAACCAAGTTTTAGTCTCACATGGTCTTAAAATTTAACTTTAAACCCCTATCTGCTTAGTTTTTTAATATCACACTGAGGGAAAAATGTGTTAAAATTAAATGAAATTGTGTTCATATCTAACGAATTTGTTTTTGAAATAGAGCTTGAAACAAATTCATTAAAATTAAACACAACTGTTTTTAAAGTTAAATTAAAAAAAATGTTTTTGTTTTTAAAACAATGTTTTTGTTATAAAAAACGAATTTAAAACAAAAATTTTAAAATTCAAAACACATGTTTTAAATCATATTTTTTTCAATGCCATTTTTTTAACTTTTCCGAGTTTTTTGAACCAGATTCACAACCAGCTACCCCCGGGACTGGAGCTAACATATCCGAATACCAAATGTTAACTCCATTCGATGAAGTTTGCATTCGAAATATTTTAATATTTAATTAATATGTTTTTTTTTATCATATGTTCGATATTTGTCAAACCAATTCAAAAAATTCCAAAATTGTCATTGTATTCATATTTTTATTGGTTTTTTCAAAGAAATAATAAGAGAAAAATTAAAAAAAGAAAGGAATTTATAGGTAGGTGAAAATTAAACACACTTGTTTGCAATTTTGTTTTGTAGAAACGCAAAGGCGTTAAATTTCTATTTTAATATTTTTTGTTTAATTTAAAAGTATGTTTTTTTTCTCAGTGCAGAAATCTTTAACTACACATCGAGTGACCCTGGTTCGATCCTAAGCCAGACAATTTTTTTTGATTTGTTTTTTTTAATTTTTATATTATTATAATCTTATATAATTAATTATTTCATCTACAAATTGCTTTGTTTAACAGTTAAATTTTTTGCCGCACCCTAGGATCGAATCTCAAACTGCGGCAACCATCGCATTAGAGTCGCGAGTTCTAACCATGAGCTAAACTTTGACTTTGAATATAAGTCTTTGAAAACTTATGAAATATATGAAATATTGAAAAAATATGAAAAGCTAAGTTTTTGCACGCAAATATTAGATTTGTTGCAAAGTTTCAAGTGCTCTTAGTTGCTTATAAAAGACGGCGTTACAGTTTTTAAAATGTCAAAACAATGTTAGTAACGCCATCTAGACTTTATTGGGCCTTTTACTAATACATGATAATTTTAAAATTTGTGTGGGGTCGAATACGATCCCGAAAACACTCCTCAGGTAAAATTGAAAATAAGAAGAAAATTAAGTTAAAGAAATGTTTAGGTACACACATGTTTTTTAATGAAAAAAAATATATTTACATATTTTGTGATATATTTGTTAGCTCTTAGAAGGCTTATGCTAAGAATCTTAATATATAAAAGACAAGCGTCTTGCTCCGTGCTCTATATCGCTCCAACTGCTATAGTTGTTATTGCTATGTATAGGCTGAACATGTTAGCCTGAACCAGAACCTGTTTCGCTATTACAGTGCTTTTATATGAAAAAATTGTTAGCCTAAAAGTATGCACACAAAATTTATTTGATATTTATCAGTAAGAACACATTGACGGCGACTGAAACAAAACAACATTTGACGTGAATGAAAAATGTCATATCGTCTGCTACATAATTATTTTTAATACGACCCGTCGTATGGAGATCTTTTATAATAGTAGTATAATAAATAAGGTAGCTGTAGGACTGCGGCCCGAAAATCAGATTTTTCAAAAAATCCCCGAACGAAATAGAGCGACAAAATATGACGTCAAATGATTTGTATTGATTTTAACAATCTTGACTCTGAATATTAATATCCTTTTTCTCATTTAATGTTCTCAGTTCTCATATATCAATATCGAAATATAGATTCAATAAAAGTAAGTCTGTTCCCGTTATTTTTAAACTAAATATAGTAAAACTATCAAAAAGGTGAGAGTAAGAAAAAATATTTCGAAAAAACTGTAAAAGTATGGGACCGCTTTTCGAACTAAAATTAGATAAACTGTCACTTTTAAAATTAGTTGTTATACATTTATCCATGTTTCTAATTTCTATTCCAATAGTTTTTATTTCAAAGAACTAATGAGATATTTTCTAATTTCGTGTACGAGAGCGCTTCTTGGAATCCAGCCACCAAAAATGGTAAATTTGACTAACATTTTAGAGAACAAGAATTTCGAATTTTTAAAAATCATTTGTGGACTGTCAAAATCACCATAAATTATAAAATAAATACATTTATGTGGATAGAAAGTCGTGTCGTGATGCAAATGATATTCATGTTGTGGAAGCCTATCTAACACTTCTTCCGTACTGTGGACTAACGGCTGGGTAGTACACGAAAGCCACTGGAAGGTCCAGCCCAAAAGTTAACCTAGCTTAACCCAAAAGCTAGAAAAGAAGAAAAATTTATTTTATCCATGTCATTTTTTTTTGGAAATTTTTTTTAAATGTTCTATGCGTTCGTATGCGTTCTGTGAAAAATATAAAGTTACAATCAAAAAACATGTTTTTTTTTACCAAAAAGGACCTTCAGGAGAATCAAAATTGCTTCGGCGGTTTTTCTCCAATTTGAAAAAAAAGTATGCAGAAATCATTTTAATGAGTTCATCTAACTTTTGAGACCCCAACCGGCAAAATCTAAATTTCGATCCGGTCTATTATATACCATATGCGTACGTATCGAACCAAAAATTATTTGCGCCAAAAAAAAAAAATTTTTAATAGTTAAATGTTTTTGCAACAAGAACTATGTATGTTCCCTGGCTAGAAAGCAAAATTTTATACTTCATTTTTCTATATTGAACAAAAACTTTTTCATAAAATTGATATGGATGAAAAGAAAATTTTAAAACTCTCCTCGAAAAAATGTCACTGATATTATTTTCTTCCAGTGAAATTTTCAATTATAAACAAAATTAAACTTTTTTTTCTCATTCCCTTCAGTTAAGCCTAGTTATTCCGTTTCTTTTGAAATTTCACTGGCAACCTTCATTTTTTTTTTTGTTGCATGAGAATTCCGACAGTTTATGTGTTGCGTAGAAATTGTAAAAGTTGAGAAAGCCATGCTTTACTTTTCAAAATGGAGAGAAATATATAAAAAAACCAAAAATTATGACAACTGTCACTTTTTACATCAAAATAAATAGGCAGTTCAATTTAATTGTCGTAAAAACATGTTGCAAGAGAAATGTTGCGAGTATATTTCACAGCGGAACGGAGTACTACTTTGACGAACATGTTGTGAAAATGTTGACACGTATTTCACAGCTATCGTTTTTTCTATGAAAATTCGAATGAAATTTCACGTGAATTTGAGCATAGTACTAGGCTTAAAGCCTAGTAAAGAAAACAAAATTTCTAAATTAAAGAAAAAACAATTTTTACAATAATTCTAAAAGGCTACACAGTAAAAATTATGAGGATAAATTTTATCCTATTTAGTATAAATATAAATCCATACCAAAAATGTTATAAAATTTATACCATAAAATCTTATAAACTAAATTTATACAAAATTGGGATAGATTTTATCCGAAAAGTGTATAAGATCTTTTTACACCACGTTGGTATAGATTTTTATAAGAAAAAGTATAAAATCTTTGAAAACCACACTAATTTTTTTTATAGTAATGTTGTATAAAATGTGTATGGCACATACATTGAATGTGTGTTACATTGAAAGTCATAAATCAGGAATAATATCTAGATTTCAATTGATAGATTTCATGTTATATCTGCTTTTTTTATATTTTCAAAAACAAATTGACAGGAAAAATAGAGTAAAAATTGTACTCAGAAATTTGCATGTTCGATCATGTTGGCAGAGCTTCCAATTCAAGAGCAATATTTTTGTCTTAATATATGTGTACAAAAAAATATTCAACGGAACTATTTGCGCATAACATGATTACTGACTGAAGAAGAAACGCAAACTGATTGCCTGCTAGCATCGCTGAAGTTCGGTAGCTTCGAAAACTCGACTTGTACGGGAAGCCGAGTGGCTCCGTTAGGTTTTCGTGTGTATAACTGGTATAAATATATGATTTTTATAAATTCATGTTATAAAATGTATACTATTTTGGAGTAAAATAGCTGTTTGAATGGAAATGAAAGTTTTATAATATTGAGTGGGATAAAACTTATAATAAATTTGGAATAAAACGAGTTTATACTACAGAAATGTTATAAAAAAGATAAAATTTACCCTCAAACTTTTTACTGTGTAGGGTTCTGGACTGATCAGAACTCCGACGTGATGCGTTCGTCATATTGTCCTGAATATGATCTTTTGGAATTATTTCATAAAAATTTTGGCGGTAATATCGTTTTTAATACAAAGGTACTGGATTAAGAATCTGAAGAAAAGTTTAACAATCTACCTAGGCGGCTTTGGTATATATATATCTCCTCACTTATTCTAATTAAATATAAATTCACGTTTCTTAGTACTTGTTAGCAAAACAAAAAAAAAAAAAACAGCAAATTGCATAATTAGTCCAAAAGGCAAGCTTCTTAAAGTGCTCTGCAGCTTCTGTTACTTCAAGCAGCAACTACATTTCGCCAACTACTACTACTACTACTACTACTATTCACTGTTAGCATCGCTCACTTTCCGCTTTACACGCTTCACTGCGACTCTGATGCGAAAAAATTATCATAAACTATGCAAAATCGTGATGAAATTGTTTTGCGGCTTTTTCTGGTATTGCAGATGGAAGATTGCTTGATTTTCTTTTATTTCAATTTCAATTTCATTTCTGTGTTTGAATTCAAGCGTCTTTTTTAAAAGCAACAATTTTTGCATTTCTTACCAATCTTGGCAGCAAGTTACGCTTAGTGGACTGACTCTTTGTGGATGTGTTGTAGTTGGTAGTTGTGTGAGTTTTTTTGTTTTATTTTTTGTTTTTTTTTTTGTTTTTATTGTTATTTTCGTTGCGGTTGCCTCAACATTTAGTCACGTGAGTGCACGAATTGTAGATTGAATGATGATGTCTAATTGAGCGAAAAATCGTTACTGATTGATTGTTTTAAGCATTGTTTGCATGCAATTTTTAAGCAATGTTTTTTTTTTTTGGCTCGGTGTTTTTGGCTTTTGCTGATTCTTTTTTTAACAATTTTCTGTTTTCAGCTTTTTTTTCTTTCATGCGGCTTCACCATATGCGGCAAATCTTTTGTTACCGATAAGGTCTGAATGTGCTTTGAAATTGGATTAACACGTGTTTTGGTAGGACAATGGCGCATGCCAACGTTAATAAAAGATATGAAAAAGGAAATCAAGCAATTTTTACGAAATAAGTGTTTAAAGAAATTTAAGATGAGCTAAACGTTATTGAAACTATTCCCGCACACAATTTATTTAAGAAATAATAAAATATTTTTAATTTTTTTTTTTTAAACCTTTTGGTATGAATAAAAACAATTTAATAGTTTTTAATGTTAAAAATTTTGTTCAGTATTTTTAGATATAAGTTAAAAAAATTTCGAGAAAAATAAAGAGAGGTTTTTTTTAAAAATGTTTTTGATCATTCTTCTAAATTCATTATTCAAAAAGCCTTAACAGAGTTGTCTCCGAAATAGACAATATATGGAATATTCAAAAATGAAAAATATTTTGATAAAATTAATTTCATCTTAGTACACTGTTCAACACAAAAAAAAATTAAACAGATTAATTCCCCCGTTTTTTGGAAATACTTATGATGGATCGCATTAGAAAAATATGTGATTTTTACATTTTAGCTTTGAAATTTTGCCTCTCTCTGTGTTAATTAATGCAAGCAAAGCAACTTTGTTTATTCAGATTGCAACAACAAGGCAATGGTAAGATCGCAAAATCGATTTTTTACGAAAATAAGCTGCTCTGAGCAAAAAAAAAACAGGAAATTTTCCAAAGAAAATTACTACATCATAAAAAATAATTGAAAATTTTGCGTTTTTTCGAAAAAATTGCATTTCGAAAAAACTCTCTTTAAATGGTGTGTCACTCACGTTTTCGCACGATTTCCATTTTTCGAGTTCTTCTAACAAATTGCTTAAAATCTGCGAATTGTTTGAGTTAATATAAGGAATTAAGTAATTTTCCGTAACGAAATTGAGTAGAAACTTAAACTGCAGGATAAGATTTAGTTTTCTCTCAGAATTTTAAGATTTTTTCATTTACTGATTTTGTCACTCACGTTTCACGTCGATGTCACTCACGTTTCAAATCAATTTAAACTGTCCTTTTTTTGCATCGTGGTTAATCTGGTGAACTTTATTAAGCATATTTTATAAAAAAAAAAATTTTTTTTTCTTAATATTAAAGACATTTTTATACAAAAAAGAAAAAAAATTTGTATGGAAAGAATTATGTAAAGCATAATATAGTTAAAAAAAATAATTCATAATATAAAACTATTTCAGAAATATATCATTTTACCAAAATTTATTCCGATTCTAATTCACCTAATTCGTTCATCCTTACGCTCATTAAAAGCCAAAAACCGCGCCAAATTTGACTATATGACTGGCCTATTAGCAATTCCGTCGAGGCCAACGACTTACAGTAATGATTTAATTAGATCTTTTTAATCTTTGCTAAATTTAATTTCTTATATGAATCCGGATTTAACTATAATTTTTCTCTATCTATTTTTTCATACGTTCTTTTAGGGTCGGCTTTCATTTTTTCTTGATGTTTTCGTCATCTTCTTTCATTTCTAATACAAAAATAAACAAAAAAAAAATTAAATGTCACTCACGTTTCACTTCTTCAAAAGCTTTTTTAATGAAAAATAATTGCGTCTGCTTGATTTAAAAAAATGCAAAATTAACTTATCTTATATTAAAAGTAAATCCGAGACATAAATTATGCCAGCCAATTATTTTCCAAGATAACCCAACTTATCAATAAAAATTGTCACTCACGTTTCACTCTTGAAAAACTTTTTTAAATTTAATTTTTCGATAGAAAATTAGTTTTTTTAAAAATTGTAATATTCACTTTTCAATATAAAATGTTTCAATTGTGAATATTATATAACGGTGCTTTGATATTTAAATCGCGAAATACCAAATTACAAAAAACAAAAAACCTACAATTTTTTAACTTGCTACAGATTAAAAATACATTTAATAAAATCAGTTAAAATTTAAGGATAAAATATGTTCTTTTCAAAATGCTTTAACCGCAGGAAAACACAAAGAATATCCTTAACGTTTCATGTATTTTTATTAAACTTTAAGCATTTTTATTTTTTAAGGTTTTGGTTTACTTTTTCTGGATTTGCCGATTGAAAGTTGATTTTTTTTTTTTTTTTAAAACAAATTTTTTGACTTAAGGTGCTCGTTACTTTTTTAGTTGTGACTCAATGGAAAAACTTTGCTCCGATAACTTGAAGGAAATTTAATTTTCTTCTTAAAAATTTATCATGTTTGGTAATTGTTATAGAGATATGTTAGTTATGGATTTAAACGTAATGGCACCTATGTTTTTTGTTTTTTTTCCTTCTAGCTCTCTAGCGGGACGTTTGCGACCATCCCCACACACACAAGTTTTTGCTCGTATCATGATGGGGAATCACCCCCCGCATTATTGTCCCCTAGGTCTGGGACACCCTGTATAAAGCTTTCCCTTGTATGTTGACTTGTAGTCAAATTTTATGTATCACATATTATTCATACAAACTAGTCCACTCAAACGCGTTTTTGTGCGATATTTTATCACCTATTCCGAATAAGTTCGAAATAAACCCTTAAACAGATTTTCAGTTTTTACTTATTTCTGGAGTTCAGGTTGAATTTTGAGCTTAAGTGTATTCAGAGACTTATAATAAAATTTTATGGGAAATATTTTTTAAGAGTCTTTTTTGTCATTTTTTCACAAATGGACAAAAACGACCCATACACTGAAGAGTTTGAGGGTTAAAATTTTCCACAAAAATTTTTCTCGTTGTTTTTTACAAATATCTTCCAAACATATTGTATAGCTAAAATGTGAGTGTCTCATGTGTTTCTATTATAATTCATCATTAGAATTTAAAAAAAGAATGAAAATTAAAACCCTTCTTAAAGCCTAGTACTCTGTTCACTTTCATATGAAATTTCACTAGAATCTACATACAAAAAACTTTAGTTTTAAAATATGTGTAAAATTTTTCACAACATATTCGTCAAAGTTGTACTCTGTTCCGGTGACAAATACTCGCAACATTTCTCTTGCAACATTTTTTCACGACAATTTAAATGAACTGCCTATTTAATTTGAAGTGAAAATTTCATTTATTTTTCTCTATTTTGAGAAATTTAAAAAATAAATTTTTCAATTTCTTCGCAACAAAATATTTGTCAAAATTTTCTAGCAACAAAAAAAACCTAGTGTTGCGAGCGAAATTTCACGCAAACGAACAAAGTACTAGGCTTAAAATCAAACACAGGCGTAAACTTTCAAAACGCCTATACACGTATATTTGTTTTCCTCTCTACCAGAAAAGTTTGGAAAAAATGTATTTTGTTGAACAGTGTCTACACTCAGGGAAAATATGCTGTTATATCAAACAAATCATGGGTTGAAATAACAGATTTCACTGTTAAATACCATCCAACAAATGAAACTTTCAAATCAACAGTCAGTTGACTGTTGGTCTATAGAACATGAAACCCGTATAAAAACGTACTTATTGAAATTTGATATCTGTTTTGAAAGTTCATGTATGGCCGTGTGTGCTGATGTGTGCGTCTAGTACTCGAGTGTCCTAGTTTCAAATACCGCCAAGACCAACAAAATGCAATTTTGCAATTTTTTCCTTGCAAGATTGTAAGCAACTTATTTTGAAGGTTATTTTTGACCAAACAATTAATGAAACAGAGTTATTATTATTTCAATTATTAAATTACAATTTTTGATACTTACACAGCTAGGGTTCGAACCCACGTCCCCCCGAATGACAGTCTAGTGCACTTCCACTGAGCTATTGGCAACGATAATATAAATATAGCAAAACACATTTAAAAACTATTTCTTAGAAAATATAGAAAATTCAGCACAAGCACAAAAATATTTTAACAGATGATTTAAACAGCACAAAAATACTTTGAAACGTTCATTCAACAGAGAAAATTGTTTACTTAAACGCAAATCATTCAATCGAACTGTGTTTTGAAATAACAGTGGCCGACTGTTAATATAATAGTTGATATTTTTCTGAGTGTAGTACTCTGTTCAGTTTCATGTGAAATTTCACTGGAATCTTCATAGAAAAAAAGTATAGCTGTTAAATTTTGCACAACGTGTTCGTCAAAGTAGTACTCTGTTCCGCTATGAAAAATACTCGCATCATTTCTCTTGCAACATTTTTTCACGATAATTCAAATGAACTGCCTATTTATTTTGAAGTGATAAGTAACAGTTGTCGTAAATTTTTTGTTTTTATGTATTTATTTTTTCTCTATTTGCAGAAGTAAAGCATGACATTCTTAAATATTTTAATTTCTTCGCAACAAAATATTTGTCAAAATTTTAACGCAACAAAGAAATAATGTCGCGATCGAAATTTCACGCAAGCCAACAGAGTACTAAGCTTAAAATAAAACTCAGTCGTACACTTTCAAAACGCCGATACACGTATATTTTTTTCTCTATACCAGAAAAGTGTGGAAAAAATTTATTTTGTTGAACAGTGTTAAGCCTATCACTCTGTTCAGTTTCATGTGAAATTTTACTCAAATCTGCATTCAAAGACTTTAGCTGTGAAAGATGTGTGAAGTTTTTCACAACATGTTGGTCAAAGTAGTGCTCTGTTCCGCCGTGAAAAATACTTGCAACATTTCTCTTGCAACATATTTTGACGACAATATCATTGAAATACCTATTTTTTTTTTTTTAAGTGATAAGTAACAGTTGTCGTAAATTTTTTGTTTTTATGTATTTATTTTTCTATATTTTGAGAAGTAAGCATGACATTCTCAAATATGTCAATTTCTACGCAACAAAATATTTGTCAGAATTTCACGCAACAAAAAAAAAATTAATGTTGCGAGTGAAATTTCATACAAATAGAGTACTAGAGTACTAGACTTAAAGCTTGCCTACTGTGGTGGCCGTGGCGTGCAGATTAAATATGTGGCTTAGCACGCTCGGAGCCCGAGTTCGATCCCCAGTCGCGGCGAAAAGTTTTTCAATAAACAAATTTTTCTGATCGGTCACCACCTCTCGGTGCAGACAATGGCAAACCTCAGAGAGTAAATAATGCCATGTAAAGCTTCTTGAGAACATGAACTTTAGCCGTTCGAAGTCGACATAAAACATGTAGGTCCAGTTTTCGGTCAATTGTGTGCAAACATTTAATAACACATACAACACAACTGATTATAAGAAGCTCGGTCAAAGTCCTTTCAAGGGCTGAAATGGCCAATTTGTTTTTTTTTAAGACTTAAAGCATGACTTTCTCAAATTTTTCAATTTCTTGTCAACAAATTAATTGTTAGAATTTTCACGCAACAAAACAAAATTAATGTTGCGAGCGAAATTTCATGCAAACGAACAGAGTACTGGACATATTAGTTGAAAATTCCCGGAATTGAGTTCACAACTTTATAGATTGGTATTTTGACTTCAAAGTTATTCTCATCACTTTTGCTCTAGTTTTCAATTGTGCAAGTCTTCACACTTTCTATTTAATTTAAATACTCAAAATTGATATTAGTTTTATGAGTGCTTTGCAACACCCATTTTTCTAAATGTTTTAGTTAAAATCTAGTTAATTGCCAACTTTTTCGTCATTTTTATGGTATATTTTTACATAATTTCTTGACTAGATAAGAAAACTAAAATAATTTTGTCACTAATTCAAAACTATTAGCTGCATGTGCCATAAAAAACAAAATGCCGCATATCTGTGACCTCAAATTCATAACAAGATTATTTAAAAAAAAAATAAACAGCACATAAATTGCAACATGAATACTAAAATTATATAAATCATCAAAAGAATTTCTTTAAAATCTACGATGCGTTACTCAACTACATGAATTTTTATAGAATTATAAAAATATTACTTAAGAATTTGAACACGCTTGCAAGCAGCATTTGCTTGCGTAAAACTGCGGAGAGCAGTCAGTCACATGATTGATGTAATGGCAACATGTTGCCAGCAGCATAATCTTTAGTAGCCATAAAACGAAGCTTCTTGAACAGATTTCTTAATAAAAAATATGTGATTTTTAAGTTATGAATATTTTCACTTAACCGTTTCGGCTATAAATATTAAATGTTTTGAATTAATGGCCGCTGCTCATGGGCGCCACATTCAGTTGGCCACTAATGCCAAATGATAAATGCAGATTTTTCTTTGACTCTTTCACGCTATTATTAGCTACTTTAAAGTTTATGCGTTGTCACTTCATTAACTCTTTTTTTTTGTTTTTGTGCATGCAAAATCGTGTTGCAGACATTTGACTATTTTTGGCTAATTTCAATACTAGCCCAAAATAATGAAAGTTTTCTTTTTTAAGATTATTGCTGCCAACAATGTTGTTGCCTAAAAAGGAGTTTCATGTTCGCACCGTTACCTAGTGCGGAAAAAAGTTCCGCACCACAAAGACAATGACGATGATGATGACGATGATGATGTTGATGATGATTCGATACTTGAATCATTGATATTGCTCAGATATATCACTGTTGTTGCACGATTTTACTGCTTTTATGAGCTGCAATCAATAGCTGCATAACACAGCAACAACTGCAGGAAAAACGATTTGAATTTAACGCATTAAATAGCGGTTGAGGTTTTATTTTAATGTTTCGTCCATACTGTGCTGCTTTACTCGTATTACTCTTAGTTTGCTCACTGCTCTGTGTAAAATAAGTTGTTAAATTTTTTTTTTTTGTATTGCATAAATCTGCACATTCATCAAAGTGTGACACAAATAAAATCTTATGAAGCGGAAGAAGCTCATTTTTAACTATCAATTTGAGCTTTAAGCTGGGTTGTCCAAATTTTTAAACAGCAGACATTTTCTTAAAATGACTCTCACACGCTGCATGAAGTAATCATCTATTAAAATGTCTCCTGTCTTGATGAGTTTCTGTCAACATTTTATAAGCTTTTTCGTTATTTTTCTCTTTGTTTTTTTTTTTAGTCACAGTTTAAATATTTTATAACCTAAAGCAAAGTTTCTTGATCATGCCATAGCATTTTTTTCAACTGACGGAAGCAATTAATATACAGTTGTCTCAACTGATTGCAAATCGTGCTAATGTTGCACTCCTTCACTTTTGCTTATCGTACTCGTCAACGTATTATGCAAATTTCTTCTCAATGTTTTTGGCTAAAAACTAAGCAGTAGCTTGTGAAAGTTATTGGCCTTTTAAAGTACAAAAAGGGTTTAAATTATCATATCTCCCTCGTCGTTTGCCAAAAATGTTTATAAGTCACATGCAAAAAAATGTTGCTAAGCATAATAAAATTTTGTAATTTAGTCATTGACTGTTTGTTGAAAACGATAAATATTGAGGATGAGAGCACAAATATGGGAACAGTACGAGATGAAATGTTCGAGATATTTCGTTTCGTGAGAAGTTATGTTCGGAGTCGTCATAAAACATGTAGGTCCAGTTCTCGGTCAAAGTCCTTTCAAGAGCTGAAATGGCCAATTTTTTGTTTTTTTGTGTTTGTTCATAAAAACTTACATGAATTTTGCGTTCACTGATCATTTAGTCGGACAAGCAAAGAGGTTTTGATAGTACACAAATATTGGCTAAAAAAAAAATTTTGAATTTTTTTTCTTTAAAAACTCTTGAATCCCCAAATAACATTGATATGATATTTCATCATTTTCAAAGTCCTTCTAACTTTTATGTCGGTGTCCGGCGAAATCCAAATTTCGATCCGGCTTTACTGATCAAGCATACTTGTTCATAAGCTCCAAGTATTTATACATGGCTTGAGTGTAAACGTATAAAAACGTTCAAAAATCTGTCGTGTACAGAATTCGCGAACACTGTCTTCGAGTTAATATATTTACGAGTTAAGTATATTGTGTGTGTATGAGTGTATGAAGAGTGCTGCAAATATAGCAAACAAACAAGTAAAGAAAGTCTAAAGTCGGTCTAGGCCGACTATGAAATACCCTAAACCCACTTTTCAAAAACAAAAAATTTTTATTGTAAATGGGCGTCTCCAAGGGCGGATGAAGCCTATATTTTATATGCATTTAAATATTGATGAAAAATTTACACATACCAAGTTTTATTCCTGTAGCTCACAGTTAATGCCTTTATTGTGCTTTCGCTATGGGAGGTGGGCGAGTTTTTGGACGGATTACTCCCAATTTTTGAACACACCTTTGTTTTGTTATAAAATACATACATACCAAATTTAATTTCTCTATGACAAACATAACCTTATTTATTGAGTTTTCAACTTTTTGGGTTATATGGGAGGTAGGCGTGTCCATAGGCGGATGACGTCCATTTTTCAAAACCATCTTTGTCTTGTCATAAAAAACATATGTGCCAAATTTTAGCTCTTTAGGTTGAACACAGGCTTATTTATTGAGTTTTCAATTTTTGGGTTGTATGGGAGGTGGGCGTGTCAGTGAGAGGATGACGTCCATTTTTCGAAGACATCTTTGTGTTGGTATAAAACACATACATATCAAATTTTATTGTTGTAGGTTAACTATGAGCTGAGTTATGCAGTTTTCAATTTTCGCGTTGTATGGGAGGTAGGCGTGTCCGTGGGCAGACGATGTCCATTTTTCAAAACCATCTTTGGTTTGTTATAAATATTATACCTGCCACATTTTATCTCTGTAGGTTAAACAGAGACTTATTTATTGCGTTTTCAATTTTTGAGTTGTATGGGAGGTGGGCGTGTCCGTGGGCGGACGACACCCATTTTTCAAAAACATCTTTGTGTTGATATCAAACACATACACACCAAATTTGATTGTTGTAGGTTAGTTATGAGCTGAGTTATGCAGTTTTACATTTTTGCATTGTATGGGAGGTAGGCGTGTCCGTGGGCGGATTCCAAAAATATTCAATAGTGCAGATCCTTGGGTCCATGTGACTTTGTGTACCTAGTTTCATCCAATTATCTCAACTCCTTCTTCTTATCCTGTGTATACGGACAACACACAGACGGACGGACGGACGGACGGACGGACGGACATAGATAGCTCGACTCACGTGGTGACGCTGATCAAGAATATATATACTTTTCTATACCGGACTTGCTTCGTTCTATGCGTTACAAACGTTTGCACAAAGTTAATATACCCTGACCTTTCAGGTTTAGGGTATAAAAATCAGAATAAATTGTTGAATAGAGAATAGGAAAAAGAAACATAACAACAACAAAAATGCAAACAAACATTGGATCCATATGAAATTACCGTGCAGCTGCAAACAAAATTCGGCGAGTCATAGCTATCATTGAAATCAAAATTGTTGTAAAGAGTGTTTAAAACTGCTTTTGTGTTTCTGTTCACGAGCTGTTCGTGAGCGTGTTCTTATATACGAAAAAGCACTACCGTTTTCATGCAACTGTACATGATCTCAGTTCACTCATACGTAAGGTCGCGAATGAGTGCACTATTTATATGTAACTAGTATTAAAGCTCGTCCAACGACTGCTAAGATGGCGTTCTATCTAAAGGGGAGTCATATTTTCATGCCAGTGGCGTAGGCGATAGCACTCCAACTCGGTTTCGCTAAGCTTATAGTACGGGAGGTAGCGCTGCATTTGAACAAGTCATTTTATTCCGGGTAAAATTCATTACAGTCATAGTTTTCCACAAATACATATCGGATCTGACCGTCAGCTGCTCTAGTAGCGGTGGAGCTAGAGGTGACAGCCTGTCAAAGTTGTAAAAAAAAATTATGCCACGAGTAATTTTATTCCGCGCCAAACTTCATAGGATGGATTTTGAGATCATTTTGAGCCAAAAAATTACCGTCAGCCGATTTGCAGATGGTAGACTATACGTCAGTCACGAGTACGAACTTGTCAAAAATGTTCAATCATAAAGTCATTTTATACCTTATGATTTTTTTACAGCTGAATTTGTATACTTTAACAATAATAAAAATAACAGTCAGTTGTATTGATACCGGTGGTAAGACCGTCAGTCAGCGTGTTGAAGATGAGATTGTTTTTACTAATAAAATTTCTTGTTAACTGTTAAACCGAGCTCCAAGCATGCTAAGCCACACATTTAACCTGTACGCCACAGTCACCACTTATTTCCTGTAATTATAAAAAGGAAAACAAACATTGGTCGATTTTCGACCCCAGGCGATACTGTCTTATATATTAATACGTGAACATTAAAGTTTGTCGTACGCTTTTTTGGTATTAATTAAAACTCAAAATAAATTAAACTTATTTCATTCGAAAGGTTATGTTGCCCAGATGTGCAGAATGTATATATAAATGATATATCTGATAGAGGGGGTTCCCAACCTTCTAAGAGAGAAATTAAATTTTTGAGAAAAAATCTGCTCTTTGATTGATATGAAATTTAGTTGGAATAGAGTTCTTAAGTTGTTCGAATTTGAATTTTTTTTAAAAGTAACAATTTCTTAAAAAAATTTAGTTTTATCCATTCGTCAATTGTAAAATTTTTAAAAAAATGTGTTTTGAATTCAAAAATTTGACTTTCCATGTAAATATCTTGGTCGGATTTTAACGGTTTTTCAATTTTTCTAATTTTTCCTAAAAGTTTGTTTAATTTTCTTTCAAATGTGATAAAAATTACAGCAAAGTTCTTACCAAAAGTATTTTTAATGAATTTTCTTAATATTGTCGTTAGTTATTTAGCGTATGTTTCAACCAAATGCCAAGAGAGAGAAAAAAACTGTCTCAAATTGAATGTTCTAAATTGGGAAGCCAATATCTTCGCCATCTGTGAATATATTTTATTTATTGCTTTTTTGTATTTAAGTCTTATCAGTTAACTTAAAAAAACTTTTAAAAATAATACCGTTTTTTGTTTGTTTATATTTAATTTTATTCTTATTTCTCTCTTATTTTATTTTCTAAGAGAGAAATTAAATTTTTGAGAAAAAATCTGCTCTTTGATTAATATGAAATTTAGTTGGCAGAGAGTTCTTAAGTAGTTCGAATTTGAATTTTTTTTAAAAGTAACAATTTCTTAAAAAAATTTAGTTTTATCCATTCGTCAATTGTAAAATTTGTAAAAAAATGTGTTTTGAATTCAAAAATTTGACTTTCCATGTAAATATCTTGGTCGGATTTTAACGGTTTTTCAATTTTTCTAATTTTTCCTAAAAGTTTGTTTAATTTTCTTTCAAATGTGATAAAAATGACAGCAAAGTTCTTACCAAAAGTATTTTTAATGAATTTTCTTAATATTGTCGTTAGTTATTTAGCGTATGTTTCAACCAAATGCCAAGAGAGAGAAAAAAACTGTCTCAAATTTAATGTTCTAAATTGGGAAGCCAATATCTTCGCCATCTGTGAATATATTTTATTTATTGCTTTTTTGTATTTAAGTCTTATCAGTTAACTTAAAAAAACTTTTAAAAATAATACCGTTTTTTGTTTGTTTATATTTAAATTATTCCTTTAAAAAAAAGACCATCAAATTTGATTTATTCTTAAAATATGGGGTAAAAATAATTTTTGTTGTAAAAAAACAAAAACTCAAAATTGCATTTTTGATTTTCCTTAAAAGTCTATACCGAATTTAAGGTGAATTTATTTTGTCTTCACACTAAATTAATAAACTGTCCGTGCCATCAAAAAATCAAGGCTACCCCCCTATGATTTTTTTGATAAAATTAAATTTTTTTAAAATGTTCTTTTTCTGTTTTTGAAAGAAATAATTAAATAAATAAATAATTTTTCTGAAGAAAATAGCTTAATATCTCCAATCAATGAAAAGTTATAGCCCCGAACTTATTTTGATCATCTCGCATATATTTATAAATAGGAAATCAATAAATTGGTCGAATTTTGACCCCAGGCGATACTAGTATTTATAAATAGGCAATCAATAAATTGATTGATCAATAAATTGATTGCAAACAGAATATTGGTGGAATTTCGAAACCAGGCGATACTAGTATAGATAAAGGGTCAATTCTGGCTAAACTGACCAAAAAATAGTCAATATTCATGAATTATTGATTTTAATAATTTTTGTTTTTGGAATTAATAAAAATATTGATACTCCAAACTGTTCAGCTTTATTTATAAGTAATACTTTAAAGAAGATTGTATGAAATTTTTAGATTATTTATTCAATATCCGGAGGCAGGATACAGGTGATGCCACAGGTCGCAAAAATCATCTTAAACAAAAAACGAAAGATTAATTTTTAAATTTCAAGATTGGTTTTTTTTTAGATTTGGTTTTGAAGCAGGACACAGGTGATGCGACAGGTCGCAAAAATCATCTCAAATAAAAAACGAAAAGATTCCATTTTAAAATTCAAGATTGTTTTTTTTTTTTCATATTTTAAGATATAAAGTAATCACTTCTAAATAAAATTTTCACTCAGCGTGCCCTTCATAAATGTTAACGCATCACTTTAAATCTATAATTTAAGCAACATTGTATGAGCATCTTTTTTACTTCCTTGAGTGATAAGCTTTACCACCGAGAAATAAGCAATATAAAAAAAAACACTTCGAAAACATGAACAAATTAAGTGCAATAAAAACATAAATGGCGCCATACCAGCCACAACAACCACAACAACAACAAAAACGCCAATTGTAATTGGTAATAAACACTTTGTTGTTGTAGATAAAGAAGGATAACAAAAATACTGCTAATGGGCAAAATTTTATTTGTTCATATTTTGCACTAACCACAAAATAAAATGAACCAAAACAACAATTGCAACAAATTATGAAACAACAACAGCTACAACATACACAACAACAACAACATCATATCAACTGTTAGTGATCGCCTCGCACTTTGTTAGTGCAAACGTTGTTAAGTCTGCAAGGCAGAAAAGCGAATAATGCGCGCGCTTGCGCTCTATGTCGGATAAACACAAAAATAAACAAATAATAAAATATTAAATGAAGCCACTAGCGGCTGTTGGCTGATGTGGCAAAGCGGGAGACGGAAGCACAGGGGTGGGGCTGGCTGCTGATTGAAATTTAATTCAATCAAATTCAATTTCATTTGGCTTTGTTTACTTTTGTTTGCCATGTTGTCGTCAGATCATCGAATAATCCTTGCTGCATACAGCTATACGCCCCTTAACATCCACACTTGCAGCAGCGCATTATTGGCAAACGCCTTCCTACTTGTTGCTCAAATTTAGTGCAAATTATTTGGATAAAACAGTGTTTTTGGAGGAAAAATAAGTTTGCACTTGCAATCAGTGGGCGTTGTTGCAGTCGGAAGGGGTGGAGTTGCCTGATTTTGCTACATTTCTGTTTTATTTCATTGAGAAAAATTAACAAAATTTTTATAGTTGTATTAGACGCTATTTGGTGGTTAGGTGGCTATAAGATCAACGTGCGATATGAACTGTTGACGTGCGCTGAGTTTTGAATACAAGACTATCAGCATTTTGAAGAATTTTGTATAAATTTGAAGAAATTTTGAAGAAATTTTTGAAGAATAAAAAATTAATTGATACAATCACACCGAACCGACCAAAGCAGACATCTATGTCAATATATTGTTCAATTAGCATAACCAATGTTTACTTGTTACACCTTAACTCTTGCTCCGCGTCTAACTGTTGCCGGTATGGTATCACTTCTTTGTATGCCGCAGAGCCAGGCTTTCTTTCAATTAATGTTTTCTATCGATTTATGTGCCATTCAATTGGCTAAACAAGCATTTGTTTGTTAATTTTTTTTTTTTTTTTCTTCTCAATGTTTTCTTCAGTCGAACAGATAATGTTGAACAATTTTTAATGTTTGTCACTTCATTATTTGTTGTTGCAAGAGCAATAACTACAACAGCAAAAAGTGCCTACGTATCTATGTAACATAGAAACTTGGTCAAATGAACAAAAAGTCAAACGATGCAGTTAGACAGGCAGACAGACAGACAGATATGTAGTTACTGCTTAGTTAGACAAATGAACGCCTTATTTTTAACGTTTGCCTCAGTCACTAGGGAGCTAAAACTGCAGTTGAAATTGAAACCAACCAAACAACAACAACAACAACAAAAGCAACAGCAGCAGTATAAAAAAGCGATTCACTTAACTATGTCACAATAAAATGCACGAGTGATTTTTTGCATGTGCACCACAATTTGCCAAAGATTTAAGCTGAAAATTAAGAAATTTTTTTTTTGTCACCATCCAGCAGCATGCAAATATGTTGTCTGTGTATCATTTTATGTTTCTGTGTTGCTCTCGTTATTGTTGTTAACAACAATAAATTGACACTCGTTAAGTTATGCCAGACGAGCAATTGTTTTATGTAGCGGTTAGCACAAGATAAGAGCTGGTTATTGTTTGGACTTGTAATCAGGCTCAAATTTTTGAGCAAATTTTTTTTGCTTTAAAATTAAAATATTAATCAAATGCATATATTTTTGAGGTTTATGTGTTCCTTTTATTGTTTTTATCTATGGTTTACGCTGCGTATGAGTAACCTTTTACTACATTTCAAGCACAAAAATTATTTTTGCATGTTTTTCCCATAACAAAATACTTTTTAACCATGCCATAAAACTATACCATTCCACATCGTTCATACCATATTTGGTAAAAAATATAATTTATATGATACCCAGTATAAAATGGCTCGCATTCCACACTATACTTAACCTTTTTATCCTTAATACATCTAGTCAGCGCCTGTCCAAGAGCTGTAGTCGCCTCCGTTCGAGTTCGATTAAGTGACTACAAAATTTGTAATTCTAATATTTGTTTTTTCCTTGCTTTGAAAGATGAAAATTATTCTATGACTTCATCATATTGAATTGAATCTCCAAAGTTAGTTTGACAAAACTTTTTTCATACTTTATTACAACTTTTCACCGAATCGGCAATCACTGTCATCCCTACATATATTTCGTTACCATCTATATCAGAAACATTATCTTTTCAAAAGACAATTTGAATATTTTTACATGGTTTGAACAAATTCTCATGTTGCTTATTGTGATTGAAGTTGTTGAAATTATAGAGAAAAGCAAATTCTGAAACATAAATTTTATTCGAAAAAAAAAACTTATTTCATTCACACTGTGTTGAAGTATTATTAGCTTTTGATGGGGTGAGGAGAACGATCAAAATACGATTGTTCTCATAACTAATCTCCACTTATAATTTCCGGCTTTCAATTTCTCATGAATGACAAAAATTACGCCACAAATAAAACCAGTTACGATCTCACAAACAAAACCAATATTCGTTAATATCACGAACAAAAACACTGTTATCGTCGTATGTTCGCTCACTCGTAATTGTTCTTTGATTGTGAACGCTTGCTTTAAAATTCAATGTGAAACTCGTATTTTTAAGATTGAATCTTCAATTGTGAGCTTATTTTTTTCGTTCGTTTTTTGATTAGTGAGTCAATTTCAAATGAATAATTTTAAAGCAGACAAAACAATCGCAATCGAAAGAGCAACGCTTGTGTCGGTTTTTTCCATGATACATTTGCTAGCTTTTTTTTAAGATATATTCAGACAATAATAAAAAGTAATAAAAAAGTGGAATAATGTTCTATTAAAATTCAATGCATGTAGAATAAAATAATACCTATCTACATTTTGACGAACAATTTTTTTTTAAGGCCAAACTCATGGTTGACCCCACCTGTACTTATTTACTTACTTAGATGGCGCTTACAACCGTTGGTCGGTTTTGGCCTGGTCTAAGAATTTGCGCCAGCCTCTATTGTCGTGCGCTTGCTGGCGCCAGTTGGAAACTCCAAGCGTCGTCAGGTTATCCAATGCCTGGTCTTTCCAACGGAGATGCGGTCTTCCTCGTCTGCGTTGGTCATCGCTGGGTACCGAATCCAATATTTTTTTCGCTGGAGCTTCGTCGTTCATTCTCTCGACATGACCTAGCCAGCGAAGCCGCTCTATTTTAATACGCTTGACTATATCGATGTCAGCATATAGCTCATACAACTCGTGGCTCCATCGTAATCGGTACTCGCCATTGACGCAGATTGGACCATAGATCATGCGAAGGATTTTTCTCTCGAACGCTCCCAAAGTCCTTTCATCAGAGCTGCTCAACGTCCAGGTTTGTGATGCGTATAGAAGGACGGGCATGATTATTGACTTATAGAGCGTCAGTTTTGTTGGTCGAGAGAGAGCTCTGCTTCTCAATTGCCTACTGAGCCCAAAGTAACACCTGTTGGCAAGAGTTATCCTTCGTTTAATCTCAATACTGATATCGTTGGAGGAGTTAATACTGGATCCCAGGTAAACAAAGTCCTTCACTACCTCAAAGGAGGTGTTGTCAACAGTGACGTGGTTTCCAAGACGCTGGGAAACTGCGTTTACTGCAAGACCCATTCGACTCGACTCTTTTTCTAGCCTGGAGAATGCTGCACTGACTTCGCGCGTATTTTGGCCAATGATGTCAATATCATCAGCATACGCCAGCAGCATAACACTCTTATAGAAAATTGTGCCGCTGCGTCTCAGGTCGCACGATAAAGGATCACCTTGTCTGAAACCTCGCTTGGTATCGAACGGAAGGGAGAGATCCTTCCCGATTTTCACTGCGCTGCTGGTGTTGTACAGTGTCATCCTGCAAAGACGTATTAGCTTCGCAGGAATACCAAATTCAGACATGATGGAGTATAGGTGACTCCTTATTGGACTGTCGAAGGCGGATTTGAAATCGACAAAGAGATGGTGCGTGTCGATTTGTTTTTCGAGGGTCTTTTCCAAGGTTTGTCGGAGCGTGAAGATCTGGTCAATAGTGGGCTTTCCAGGTTTGAAGCCACACTGATAAAGTCCAATCAATTGGTTGACGATGGGCTTCAGTCTTTCACACAATACGCTGGACAGGACCTTATTTACGATATTTAGAAGGCTAATCGCCTTTCTTGTGGATTGGGCAGAGCACACTGAGGTTCCAATCATCTGGAATGCATTCTTCCGACCATATTCTGCATAGAAGTCTGTGAATGCATTTAAACAGAGCTTCACCACCGGTCTTAAACAGCTCAGCCGGTAGACCATCGGCTCCTGCGGCCTTGTTGTTTTTAAGCCGAGCTATAGCTGTTAAGACCTCGTTATAGTCGGACAGCGGAACTTCAACGCTGTCATCCATAATTGGGGTTTCCGGGATATCATCTCCACTGGCGGGATTGTTGTCAGCGTCGCCATTTAAAAGACTAGAGAAGTGTTCCCTCCATAGCATCAGTGTACTCTGGATATCTGTCACTAGATTCCCATTCTCATCCTTGCAGGAAGAGGCTCCGGTCTTTAAACCATCGGCCAGGCGTCTTATTTTTTCGAAAAATTTTCGAGTCTCATTCCTGTCGCCATGCATCTCAATTTTGTGGCACTCACGCATTTCCGCCTCTCGTTTCTTTCGCCTGTAAATGCGTCTCTCTTCCCTCCTCTTCTCTCGGTATCGCTCCATAACAGCACGCGTTACAACCGACTGCAGGGTGGCTTTGTAGGCGATGTCCTTCTCTGCAGTGGCGACGACACTCCTGGTCGTGCCACTGGTTTCGGCGAGGGCGGTGGTAGCCTATCACCTCTTCGGCAGCCGTACGCATAGAGTGGGATATGTGCGTCCACTGTCCGCATATATCGTCGATCGGAGGAGTGCTTTCTTGAAGCAGGAGTGAGAGTCGAGTAGCGAAGGCTTCGGCCGTCCGTTTTGACTGCAGCTTATCGACGTCTAGCTTTCTTTGTGTAGGATTGCGAGCATTCTTAGCTGCGCACAGCTGACCCCAGCTATATCTACTGTAAAATTCGAATTTGAAAAAACCATTTTAAGTGGTAAATATGTATCATGGTTTTTTATCAAATTTCTATCTACAAAGATGCTTATTCATGAATGCAAAACTGTCTATCTACACTGAGAAAAAAACATACTTTAAAATTAAGCAAATAATTGTAAAATAGAAATTTAACGCATTTGCGTTTCTACAAAACAAAATTTAAAACAAACGTGTTTAAATTTCAACTATGAGCTCCTTTCCTTTTTTTTATAATTTGCTCTACTTATTTCTTTGAAATAACAATAAAAAATAGCTATCTGTCAATACAATGTCAATTTTTGAATTTTTCGAATTTGTTTTACAAATATGGAACTTGAAATAATATGAAAACTAATTAATTGTTTCAATATTTAAACCAATTTAAAATATATAAAATTCAAACTTCATCGAGTGGAGTTCAAATTTGGCATTCGAAGTGTCCCAGGGATGGCTGTTTAAGAATCTGATGTCGAAAACTCAGAAAAATTAAAAAAATGAATCGAAAAAATCATGCTTTAAAATATTTGTTTTAAATATTAAATTTTTTGTTTCAAATATGCTTTTGTACTTAAAAACATTGCTTTAAAAACCAAATTGTTGTTTAAAATTTAACTCTAAAAACATTTGTGTTTAACTTTAATGAAATTGTTTCATGCTCTATTTCAAAAACAAATTCCTTTGATATGAATACAATTTTATTTAATTTTCAAACATATTTCCCTCAGTGTAGGTTTGAGATCCAATAAATTTTATCTACACTCAGAGAAATATGTGTTAAAATTAAATGAATTTGTGTTCATATCAAAGGAATTTGTTTTTGTAAAAGAGCTTTAAACAAATTCATTTAAATTAAACACAACTATTTGTAAAGTTAAATTCAAAACAAAAGTTTTTATTTTTAAAAAATGTTTTTGCTATGAAAAACCAATTTAAAACACAAATTTTAAAATTTATTTTTAAATAAATGCCATTTCCCATTCAAATATTTTTCGATGCCATTTTTTTAGCTTTTCCGAGTTTTTGGCATCAGATTCATAATCAGCTACCGCCGGAACCCTCCGAATACCAAATGCTGACATCATTCGGTGAAGTTTTGCATTTTAAATATTTTAATATTTAATTAATTAGTTCTTATTTTATCATACACTGAGAAAAAAAACATATTTTAAAATTAAACAAAAAATTTTAAAATAGAAATTTTACGCCTTTGCGCTTTTACAAAAGAAAATTTAAAACAAGTGTGTTAATTTTCAACTCCTTTCTTTTTTTGAATTTTTTTTCTTTGAAATAATAAACAAAATAACTTTCTGAATGCAAAGAAAATTTTTGAATTTTTGGATTGGTTTGTCTAGTATAAGAAAAATAAGATGAACATAAAAACTTATAAATTCTTTCAATATTTAAAATATTCAAAATGCAAGCGTCGTCGAATGGAGTTAACATTTGATATTCGGTGGGTCCCAGGTACATATAACTGATTATGAATCTCAGAAAAACTTAAAAAATGGCAACGAAAATTATTATTTAATTCAAAAAAATTCATGTAGTCGTTCTTTAACTGGAAATAAAAGCTGTAGCTTTTTATTAATTGCTTGTTTTATCAAAAAGAAATCAGTATTTAAAAATACATATTTATCTTAAAACTAACAACTACTGAATTTGCGACCTGCTACGAGATGTAGAAAATTCCGATCGACAAGAGAAATTCCTAAACGTTGCCAAAACTACATAAATGCGTCGCATGTGTGTCTGTTTGTACTGTAGATGGCTGTTGGGTAGATGGTGCTTTCCTGACGTTCTTGACGCTTTCAAGGTAGCTCAATTTATTCTTGATGTTGTTGCTTAGCGCAGCGAACAGAAAATTTGTTGCTAACGATGGGTCTGTTAACAACGACCTGCAGCCTGCCTTTATGTGTGATTTTTTTTTTAAGTTTTCTTACTTATGTATTTACTTCTGGTTAATCTATAACTCTTAAACATGCTTTATATTTTGATGGGCCTAACTTTTACAATGTTGTTCCACCTCTTCAACCTCTTTGAATAACAAAATTTTTCAAATAGTTTTTTATTTATTTTTTTACCTTCTGCTTAAATCAAACTTGTAAGTTTTTCTTGGTTTTTCCATAATTTACATAATATGTTAAATTAAACTTCCGCAACGTTTAATTAAACAAACGCCCCCTAATAACACCTCTTTGATTGGTAGCCGCCTAAAGGCCGGTATTCATTATATTTCATAGTTGCAACTTAACCTCAAAAGTCAAAGCGAAACGCTTTTGCTAGTTGTAACTTTTTTACAATACTTCTTGTACAATTTTAACGATATCCTTTTTTTTTGTTTTCTGTTTAACGTCAACCAATAATGATCACACATGCCGCTCGACAGACGACTGAATGCAAGGTTTTATTATTTCGAATGTTGTTTTGGTTACAATTTTATGACTTCATTACGATTACAAGTTGTTCATTTCTTTTCAACTCTATTCAATATGAAATGATTTTCATCACAAGCTTTCTCAGAGTTTTTGTTACCGTTGTTGCTATAGTTTTTATGGCAAAAACGTGTTTACAATTTTTTATTATTGATTGATCTGTACAACAACGTTGAGTGTAGATAGTAGGTGAATGGATGTGGCTGTACGTTTGCTTGTCAGATTTCTTTTCTGATGTCTGGCTGCTCTAGTCACACACCTACATAGATTGCAGATTGAACGCTATTAGCGCCATCTAGTCGGCTATATATCAAACAATGATCTATAAGATAATCGTTTATCTTGCTTAAACAATATGTTAAATGAATGTTAAAAGCATTTAATAAACATTTAAGGGAAGCAAGTAAAGATTTTGCTTTGTGTCTGTTGGCTTGAACATGCAATATTGCTTGAATCCATTTTAATATCTTAATGTAGGAAGTTATGTAATTTTTAAAACTTAATGTTTATGTTACCAAAATTTGCAAAAGAAATTAAAAAGTTTATTTGTTTTAATGCACTGCTTCTCCATATTTATGGAGATGTACTAATGAATACAAACAATGGTTCCTGCTGCTAGCTGTTTTTATAACCACACTTGGCGGAAGATCATAAAATATGTTTATCTCTAGATATATTATTCTGCTACAAGTGCTTATGTCATTGAACTTGTACTAAACGACAGTACCGATTGTGTTGTAATTTTGTGTGTTTGTGAGTGAATCCCCGCATGATTTATTTGTCTAACAATACCTATTTTATTTAACATTCTCTTCATACTTAAAATAAATTAAGTGTTTTTTTTTTTATATTCTTTATGTATCACAATTAAAGCAATCGACATCAGAAATACCATTTAAATTCATTTCACACCCATAAAAGTTGCTGCGACAAACAACTTTTCCATGTTAATGTTCACAAAATAGTACTAGCACATAGCAACCACCAACAATAACAACAACAATAACAATAACAACAAGTATATATCAACAACAGCAGTACAACAACAACAACTAATGCTGCTTACATTACCACTTATTGGCAAATTTTGATATCAGAGCTCATGCCATCGTGTCGTGATCCGCAATAATAATAAATTAATAGTTCATAAATGGTAATGATAAGCCCTCGGGATGCATAGACTTTACTGCTGTTGTTGTTGTTGTTGTTGTTGTTATTGTTGTTGTTGTTGCAACAAGAGTTTAAACCACAAAATAGTGTAACATATGATCTCAAACGCCCCAACATTAAAAACAACAGCCAACATTAAACCGCAAGCCAATAAAAATAGAAAAGCAACAAACGGGACAAAACAGCTTTGATCAACAGCTTTGGCAACATTGGTACAAAAAAAGTACAACTCTAGTAGAACTACAAGTTAAGAGCATTTATTTCCTAAGGGTTTTTCAATTTAAGTTAGTTTTCTGATTTTCTCACAATTTTTTGTGGCAATAATTTTCAAAAAGTTGTCTTTGGGGCTGGTTATTGTTTATGTTGGTCGGTAATGAATTTTGTCAATTTATAGCATATCGGTTATATTGATACTATATTATAATTTGCACGAATTGTCTCTTGCTTTCGTTGTTGTTGTTGTTGTAGTCGAGTACAATTTCAAGCGAGGCAGGAGCTATAATTGCAGAAAGACGTAAGGAATTTGGTGGTCTTATGGTAAAACTTGTTAACAAAAGTAATGTATTCTAATAAGAATATAAAAATTTCACTTAATAAATTGGCTTAAAAAGTGCAAAATAATTATATCAAATTTATGAATTTTGAGTTGAATTTTGATTTTTTGACCTTTCTGAAAATTTTTGACTTGTGCCCGGTTTCGTTGTCATGAGAAAGTGCGCGTACATCTACATATTCCAGTGTACATCGTTTTTTAATTTTTAATCAGAGTAAGATAAATGGTGGGATAATTATGAAAAGTATGTTCTGTGGCACTAGCGCAACCAAAGGGGAATTTCGGGGCTTAACCCACCCCTTCCCCCAAAAATGATTGTAGTACCTAGCAAAATAGCATTCAATCAAAGTGAGTCTCACGAAAAGCAATCACACGTTTTATGAAATGCGTGGAAACCCCAAATCTATATTTCAAATCGATTCTGGTTGAACATAATCTACTAAATTAGTCATATTTTTTCCTTCGGAGTGCCCATTAAGCCGATTTTGTATGGAAAAAAAAAAGTGAGCCGGACTCCGAATCAAAAGTAAGAGGTACTCTTAAAAACTATTTAATGTGTTTTTAAACATCTATAAAAAATGTATTTTTCATGGTATTTTCATGTATTTTTGGAAAATTATTGAGCTCTTCTTTCTTTTTGTGTATCATATGGTGTGTTTAAATCAAAACTGAGTACTATGAAAAATAAGTTTTTTTGTAGGCGTTTACAAAAAACATATATTCGAAAATCATGCATTTTGTACTGATGCGCTATTTGGCGAACATTTTACTAAAAACTGATTACCAGAAATCGATTTAGAGTACCTAAAAACCCATAGATACCAAGATTTGCCACAATCGAACAGTAGTTTTGGGCAATTAAATAATAATTTAGCTGAAAGAAGCTTTTGAATATCGATTTCTCACGTTTTATATAATTGCGGCACTAAGTTTTGGTTAAACCACAGGTGTTTTAAATAACCTCTCTTCGAAAATGGCGAAATATCGATTTTTTTGGGGTCTTAAAAGAGTTTTTAAAAACAAAACATTTAAAAAATTATTTTAGTTAATATATGTGTGCCATGAAAATCATTAATTTTTTACTTATCTTGGTTATGCATTCAGAAGAAAAAGAAAAGTTATATGCAAAAAATGTCGTTTTCTACAGAAAAGGTGTTCAGAAGAACCAATACCGTTCCATGGGGATTTCTCTGATAAGAAAAAAATTTTATACAGAAACAGTTTTTGAGAATCTTTTAAGAGTCCCTCTAACTTTTAAGTCGGTGACCGGGGAAATTTAAATTACGTTCCGGCTTACTACACATGTTTCATTTTGGTTATGTTCTGATTATGTTGGCAATACTTCGACTTGAGTTATCTTTTCAACTTCTTTCAAATATTTGGAAAAAAATTAATATAAAAGTAAGACAAAATAAAAAAGCCTTAATTTGAGGTAAATCGGTTTATTCCCTCGCCACCGAAATAATCAAAAAAATTTCCTCATAAATTGTTATTTTTCTTCCATTTTTTTATAGTTATTTTTGATGTTTACAAAATATATATAACCCAAACTCTGCAGAATTAAGTTTAAAGTGAAGTCATGTGATTCGGTAAAAAAAAATAATTCCTGTTGATTTCCGAAACTAGAGAATAAATTCACAATTTCTAATTTTCCATCGTATTTTCTCGAATCTGTTACATAAAAATTTCTCTAAATTGTCAAATATTATCCGATTTTTAGGAGTAGGGGAAGAGTGGCATGAAAGAGCCAAGTTTTGAAAGAGCCATCTTGATTTACGCGGTAGTTTTCATACAAATGCTTCTTAAATTATAATTTTTAAGAAGCAATACTCGCCATATGGCACCCTCGAACATTTGACAGTTCACTGATAATAAACGACGATGGTGTATCGTATTGTGGATTTCTTCATCATTAAGTAAGTTTTTCAGAACATTTTATTTGTTTTGTGACGTCTTCACCTTTAAAACTAATAGTAATATTATTAAACTATAATTTTATGGATATATTAGGCCTACCAATAACATATTTATTTTGCCGGAAAAATCTTGATTTCATACTAATTTTTGAGGTTATGTTTCTTTGGACAATATGTTTTGAAAGAGCTGGGTTGCGGTGGTATGAAGAAGCGTAAAGGAAGTTTAAATTATTTTTGTCAAAAATGCTTTTAAGTGTTTTAAACCTCTTATTTTGTTTTTGGAATAGGTCTTATTATTATAGATTTTCTTCAAAGCGATTTAATTTTTTTGCTAAAAATATTTTTAAGTTTTTTAACAATTTTTTGTTTTTAGTTTTGAATTTTTTTATTTATTTAATTTGTTTTTGTAAAAACAATACTTTTTATAATAACAATTAATGTTTTTAATAAAAAATTCGTTATTTTTCGTGTTAAGTCTTGTAATAAGAAGATGGCTCTTTCAAAACTTTGGTTGGCTCTTTCAATGCCCATGTGTTATGAAAGAGTCGAATTTCATGTTTTTTATAAATGGCTACAGGTCCAAGAATATTGTTGATTTTGGAAAATATTTCATGGTATTACGTTCATAAATGAATAAGAAAATACTTTTGATACAAGAATTATAATTTTATTAATTATTTTTATATATTTTGTAACAACTTTTTTAAAACTGGCTCTTTCATGCCACTCTTCCCCTAAGGGCCTATTAGGTAAAAAGTTGTTGGCTTAAGTTTCTGTTTACCCGTTTATGTCCAGAGACATATTAAAGTTATACGGTATAACTTTAACAAATGAGCAAATGCTGACTTAAATCGAAATATATAATATCTTTTAACGATAGGTCTTTTCAACACTTTTCCAAAGATCGCTAATTCATTAATATCGGTTTATATTTGCAAAATTTTCAGGAATTTTCATAAAACTAATTTTGAAAATCCAATGGGCAATTATGAATGAGCATATAAAAGTCGATTTTAGACTAAATTTCATCGGCTAGTGGTGCCGAAGGACTCAAACGATTTTTTTCAAATTCAGGCACTGAATGAAAACCAAATTCAAACTGTCAGAAACTCAGCGTTTTTTTTTATCGGAATTGAGCATAATAAATACTCACCAAAGGACGAATTTTAAGGTTAGTGCTGTTTATACAACAAAGTGCAGTATGGATGAAAAATGTTCACTGTGGGGACAAAAATTTTCATTTTTGCTGACCCTATTGGGACCCGAGTCTAAATAAAAATATTTTAGCTCAAGCCGTACAACCTTCGAACAACTGCCAAACAAGAAAAAATTTGTAAAACGGCGTACAACTGGCGCTTCCAAAACATTCTGGCCGTATAGATCCTAAACAACGCTGAAGCAAGTTTATTTTATAACGACCGCTACCACCTTCTATACGGACAAAATGTCCTGACAGTGACAGGTTTATTTTTTTTTTGGAAAAAAATATGTTGCTGGCCATGCCTGAAGTTTGAACAAGAAACCATTAGTGCCAACATTTAACGCACTAACCGCTATAGCACCGCCA
Source organism: Tetanocera ferruginea (assembly GCA_958299015.1). Lineage (NCBI taxonomy): Eukaryota > Metazoa > Arthropoda > Insecta > Diptera > Sciomyzidae > Tetanocera > Tetanocera ferruginea. The sequence goes on along the minus strand of OY282644.1, from coordinate 81,336,296 downwards.
CTATGCTTACGTAAATCATTTTTATACTCTAAACCTGAAAGGTCAGGATATATTAACTTTGTGCAAAAGTTTGTAACGCATAGAACGAAGCGAGTCCGGTATAGAAAAGTATATATTCTTGATCAGCGTCACCACGTGAGTCGAGCTATCCATGTCCGTCCGTCCGTCTGTCCGTCTGTGTGTTGTCCGTATACACAGGATAAGAAGAAGGAGTTGAGATAATTGGATGAAACTTGGTACACATGGTCAAATGGATCCAAGGATCTGCACTATTGAATATTTTTGGAATCCGCCCACGGACACGCCTACCTCCCATACAACGCAAAAATGTAAAACTGCATAACTCAGCTCATAATAAGCCTACAACAATAAAATTTGGAGTGTATATGTTTTGTGTTAACACAAAGATGTCTTTGAAAAATGGACGTCATCCGCTCACGGACACGCCCACCTCCCATACAACCCAAAAATTGAAAACGCAATAAATAAGCCTCTGTTTAACCAACAGAGCCAAAATTTGGCACATGTGTTTTTTGTAACAAAAAAAAGTTGGTTGTGAAAAGTGGACATCATCCGCCCACGGACACGCCTACCTCCCATACAACGCAAAAATGTAAAACTGCATAACTCAGCTCATAATAAGCCTACAACAATAAAATTTAGTGTGTATGTGTTTTATACAAACACAAAGCTGTCTTCGGAAAATGGACGTCATCCGCTTACGGACACGCCCACCTCCCATACAACGCGAAAATTGAAAACACAATAAATAAGCCTCTGTTTATCGTACAGAGATAAAATTTGGCACGTATGTTTTTTATGACAAAAATAAAATTTGATATGTATGTGTTTTATACAAACACAAAATTGTCTTCGAAAAATGGACGTCATCCGCTCACGGACACGCCCACCTCCCATACAACCCAAAAATTGAAAACGCAATATATAAGCCTTTGTTTAACCTACAGAGCTAAAATTTTGCACATATGTTTTTTGTAACAAAACAAAGACGGTTTTGAAAAATGGACATCATCCGCCCACGCACACGCCTACCTCCCATACAACGCGAAAATTGAAAACTGCATAACTCAGCTCGTAACTAGCCTACAACAATAAAATTTGGTATGTAAGTGTTTTATATTAACACAAAGACGTCTTTGAAAAATGGACGTTATCCGCTCACGGACACGCCCACCTCCCATACAACCCAAAAATTGAAAACACAATAAATAAGCCTCTGTTTATCGTACAGAGATAAAATTTGGCACGTATGTTTTTTATGACAAAAAAAAGATGGTTTTGAAAAATGGACGTCATCTGCCTACGGACACGCCTACCTCCCATACAACCCAAAAAGTTTAAAACTCAATAAATAAGGTTATGTTTGTCATAGAGAAATTAAATTTGGTATGTATGTATTTTATACCAAAACTAAGGTGTGTTCAAAAATTGGGAGTAATCCGTACATGAACTCGACCACCTCCCATAGCGAAAGCACAATAAAGGCATTAACTGTGAGCTTCAGGAATAAAACCTGGTATGTGTAAATTTTTCATCAACATTTAAATGCATATAAAATATAGGCTTCATCCACCCAAATGGGCATGTCCATTTACAATAAAAATTTTTTTGTTTTTGAAAAGTGGGTTTAGTGTATTTCATAGACGGCCTAAACCAACTATAGACTTTCTTTACTTGTTTTTTTTTTTGTTCTTGTTCGTTCTTTAAATTTAAGAATCGCTGAACACAATATTGGAAAAAAAGTCCGGATTTAAACCCAATGGACAATTTTTGGTTTCATCTTAAAAGGCAGCTGTTTCAAGAGTTCCTATGCTATACCTCAAAATGAGGTTTAGTTTTCCTACTTAAAGGGGGATTTCTGAAACCCGATGGTAGAGACGCGACAAAATAACAATATAATAATGACAAAAAGATGAAATTATAACGATATAATAACAATAGAATGATAAATTAATGTACGTAGAATGGGATGGTCAACTTTATGAGGAATTTGTGAGCAGACATTTATTAAAACACCCACCGAAAAAATTGACAAACTGGTCCTTTTTGTAGTCGACTTAAAATTGTCATAAAAGAAAAACCATGACTCAATAATTTATAAGGTTATCCCGATATTTGACGTCTTCTCACGAAAATGGAGATAGATACCCTTATTTGAAGAGGAGAGCATTTTTAATGACACAAAAATCCCACAGGTGCTTGAATATCGTATTTTTTTAAGTACAATATATCTTAAAATTTGTAGTCAATACATTTTTTGCTACTTTTGTTTTTTGAAGCATCCATCAGATGATTTTTTAAGGTTCTGCGACTTCACACAGTCCAAGCTTGAAATATTTTCACGAATTTATTGCCTTAAAAAATTCAATGCACACTTATTTTGTTTTTTTTAAGCAGTAAAATATTGAAAACACATATTTTTTTTGTTAAAAAAACACACAGCACAACACTGAAACATAAATTTTTTTTTGAGGAGACCACAACACCCTGTTTGTCATTGATTTTCGAGAGAGAATATTTTTTTGTTTAAAAAAAATAAGGGTATGTCAAATATCGGGATAACCTTATAAATTATTGAGTCATGAGAAAAACAAGTTTAAAAATAAGTAGTTTTAATTGACAAAAGTGTCAAATAATTATATTTAAAAACAAATCACAAATTTTTCAGCTGCTTCAATTTGCTTATCCCGTCGAAAGATAGATCCTGCAATAATTAGCCACGATAACAGTCTTTAAATATATGATTATATATTTCGTTGGTCGTGCAAATTGCATGCTTTGAAATATGCATACATTAAAAAATGTCAGAATTTGAAAGAGCTTTTTTAATTTTTTTTGTCAGCCGCTATTTTTATGAAATTTAAATTTTTTTCATAATAAAAATTTTCAATATTATGACATTAATGTAGTTAAAAATTTTAACGCTCTCTCACATTGGCGCTGATATCAGATAAAATATAGCAATATCAGGGCTGAAAGTCGAAAAAATGTATGTTAGCAAGGAGAAACCATGAAAATTTGTTGTGTTTTGTATACCATGAATAAGACGCTATGACACACATGTGGTATACAATGTTCTATATTAACTTTGTAGTATCGAAACCATATGTGTGTCTCCAGTATTATATCGTAAATAAGTTTTCGTAAACTTTTTTTATTTGTCAAAATCAAAAACAAAATAATTTTACTTCAAAATTTTTTGTTATCAGTGAACGCATTCAGCTAACAATCGTATTGTCTAACAATAGTTCCTCGTGTTTTGGCGCATCTTGAGATAATCCATATAAAGCCGAAGAAATAATTGGCCAAAGTCCTTTGAAGGGCTGAAATGGCCAATTTTGTTTTTTTTTTCTTTGTTCTCAAGCACCGTGGCAGATCTCTGGGCGTTCGCATGCAAGTCATTTTAGACGAGGTGTCTCGTCGGATGATTTATTCAACCTATTTCGCTAACCATTGTCATAAGTTATGAGTCGTACATTGTGCATGTACTTTCAAGTGTTCATGAAATAAGTTTTCAATATAGAGTCTATCTGCGGTTTTGCTTTCATTTTCTTCACTTTTCTTCGTTTATGCTGGCTTCTGGACAGTTTCACTGTTTGCTTCTTATAAGCAGCTCTTCTATTTAATGTGCTTTTTTTTAGTTGTCTTGAAATTGCCATAGTTTTATTTATTAGGCTCTGACACTAAAAGTCTTGGATGTGTCGAACTCTTCACCTTCATTTCATTTGAAGAAAGTTTCTACCAATGAAAGATGTATGTTGATGTACATTTTCGCCTTGATCTCGCTGAGGCACGTTATCGATAGGAGGCACGAACAAGTATCGTCTGTATTGTTTTCGAAAATCGGGAAAGTTTTCAGTTCCATGGCAGCTTTCTTGTATTAGCTTATCTAACCAAATTTTGTCTTCTTTCTACACTTTTTTTCAATGGAACAGTTATTCTTTCCGGGTAGGCTACTGTCTCATAGTAGTAGCAGCTCTTTGAAGCCCTGAACTCCCCTATCGCTTGCTCCACGGAGTAGCGGTTGAATAACCATCTGCGGACAACGCATTATTTAAAATTAAACTTGTTTCCTCCAGGGCCCCCCGGTCATATGATTCTTGGAAGATTCTTGATAACATGATATTTGGATGTAATTTTCTTTAGATAAAAATTTAACTGAAATAAGCGCATTGTGATACATCGCTATCTGAGCGCTCAATCATACGGAAAGCGATCAATTTAAGTTTACAAAAAAAAGATACGAGTGTTCAATAAGTTCGTTCATGTCAATTTCAAATACGAAGAATACGGTTTACGATATACAAAATCTTATGAAGTGACATGAATCACCTTAATATCGATCGGTTTGTTCACAGAGTTGTAAATTTGCTTATATATAATGCGTTATATTTAAAACCAGCTATAAAATAAAACTTACTTATGTTTAACACGTTATAATTTTTTTTAATCTGTTCATTCAATTTTTTCTGTCGATTTGTAACGCGTTATAAACTGTTGAAATGCTTCTATAACGTGCTGGAAAAGACAAAGAATCTTATTTACATTTACATTTTGTAGCGTTTCGATAGAACTGACTTTTAATTCATAACCATATTATAAAACTTGTTACAAATTTAAAACAAAGCAAGTAAAGAAAGTCTAAAGTCGGTCTAGGCCGACTATGAAATACCCTAAACCCACTTTTCAAAAACAAAAAAATTTCTATTGTAAATGGCCGTGTCCGTGGGCGAATGAAGCTTATATTTTATACGCATTTAAATGTTGATGAAAAATTTACACATACCAAGTTTTATTCCTGTAGCTCACAGTTAATGCCCTTATTGTGCTTTCGCTATGGGAGGTGGGCATGTTCATGGACGGATTACTCACAATTTTGGAGCACACCTTAGTTTTGGTATAAAATACATACATACCAAATTTGATCTCTCGATGGCAAACATAATCTTATTTATTCAGTTTTAAACTTGTTGGGTTGTATGGGAGGTAGGCGTGTCCGTGGGCGGATGACGTCCATTTTTCAAAGACATCTTTGTGTTGATATAAAACACACACATACCAAATTTTATTGTTGTAGACTTATTATGAGCTGAGTTATGCAGTTTTAAATTTTTGCATTGTATGGGAGGTAAGCGTGTCCGTGGGCGGATTCCAAAAATATTCAATAGTGCAGATCCTTGGATGCATGTGACCATGTGTACCAAGTTTCATCCAATTATCTCGACTCCTTCTTCTTATCCTGTGTTTACGGACAACACACAGACGGACGGACGGACATAGATAGCTCGACTCACGTGGTGACGCTGATCAAGATTATATATACTTTTCTATACCGGACTCGCTTCGTTCTATGCGTTACAAACGTTTGCACAAAGTTAATATACCCTCACCTTTCAGGTTTAGGGTATAACAAGGTGTAATATTCCTTGCAATTTGCTATATAACGAGTTTTATATGGCGAACAAACCGATTTAGGCACAACAAACGTTTGCACAAAGTTAATATACCCTGACCTTTCAGGTTTAGGGTATAAAAATAGTTACAGAATAAGTTTAATATTTATAACTCCGCGAACAAACCGGCCGTAAGAGTTATAAATAATATAAATGAAAATATACTACAAGTACTTCTTTAAAAAAATTATTTCATAAAAATGAAAATTTAGCATAGAATCCTGCTGATTGTTCTATTCAACAACAACATGGAATTTCTGTATCTTTTAATCCTTTGCACCAGCACTTGCATTTTCAATTTCTCGCTATTAAATCTCTTGCTCTCTCTTTATCTTTCTCTCTTTTCCGCACAAACTTCCTTCATTTCGCATGTTGATTGCCATTTTGCCGCTACTATCGACTTCCTTTTGTATGTCGCCTGAAGTCATGTTAGCGCGTCAAACACTTTGAAGAGATAGCAAAAAGTGCAAAAAAAAAAAATCGAGATATCTGTTTTTTTTTTTTTTTTTTAAATTCACAAAAATAGCTACAGGCAACTCTCTTGCTGTTTTTAATTCATTTTACTGCACTTCAATCTTGGTCAAATTTAAATGTTGAAACGCGTCGAGCGGCAGCGGAATGAGTGCGAGAGTCTTAAAAAAGTGTGCGCGAAAGCGCTTGTGCAAATTTGCAACAACAATAAAGCTCATAGAAAAACAACAACATGTTGCATATTTGCTACATCATTGTGAAGATTGTAGCGGAATGTAGGGGGTGTGTGTACAAGAAGTACAAAATTGCTACAGGCTCTTGACCTTAACCTCACTTATGTGGCGCACTCAAGTGTGGCATATGAGAAGGTTTCTGCGTGTATGTGACCATGTTCGCACGCTTTTCAAACTCCCACGATATTGTGTTTTATTTCAGCCCAACTGGCACCGGTAACTGAAGTAAAGTTTTAATTTGCGACTATTTAGCAAAAGATTTTGTATCTTACGACTCAAAAGATTTTTAATATTTTTTTGTTTTTAGTGAATTTTATTTGATCAATTAAAAATTTTAATAATTTTAATTTAAAATACTTAAATTTCATACATATAGTTTAAACGATTAAAAATTAAGTAACACACCTGTTAGTGCAGAATATTCTTCAGTGTTTATTTATACATGCCGATTCTTAAAATGAAATTCAATTATTTTTACAAACTCTTGATTTTTAACCAAAGGAATTCATTTGATTTTGTAATGAAAGCAAATTTCAGCTTTACCATGTTGACTATTTATTTTAATAAAATTTTTAAAAACATTTTTTTTAAACTATTGCTTGTAATGGGACATAAAATGTTCTGTCATAAGTTTTTTTAGCCTGAGATGGTTTTGCTCATACTTGATATTATTATTATTATTATTATTACTATAACATAATTCCGTAAAATGTGAGTGCGGAACGCTTGGTTTTTTGAAAAATTTCATAGCATATTTTTAGGCATTTTTTATTTTGTGATTTATTGAAACTTCAAAAACTTTTATATTTTTTTATTTTGAAATTTTCAGTCTTACAAAAAATTTTAAAACATATGTCGTCGTACCGACTATAGTTTCCGTTTTGAATTAGAGGTATTTTATAAGTATTTGGAACTAAAAATTGTTATTTGCACAATTTAAAATAGAACATGTGACCATCGCTGATTTCTAATTCAGCTTTAAGAAAATCAATATATCATGTTTTTTTCTTTATCAAAACCGGCCCCGCCATTTTTGACGGGAAAGAACTAGTTAACAAATAATTTAATTTTAGAAATGATATTTTGTACATTATTTTTATATATTTAGTTCTAATTTCACAAAAATTTTGAAAAAAATAAAAAAATTATCGAAATTATATCGCTTAATAAAATTGTCGAGATACGTAAGAATATTTAAGACCTCTAAAACATACCAATTTAATTCGTAAGATTCTGAAAAAGTTCGGTTATAAAGATTTTAAAATTTTAAAATTAAATTAAAGTAAAAGAAAACTTGAAATTAAATTTTCATTATAAATTTTTAACTATTCATTATATAAATTTTAAACTATTCATATATTAATGAATTTCTTCATAAAACATGTATTAATGTTACGTATACGTTCCGCAGACCTGATCAAATTATTATATAGTAATTATACATAACTTCAATAGACGGACGCCAGCTGCTGGCGACTTAACTCAGCTTGAGCTCCCACTGCTTTGTCTTAGTCAAACTACTTGTGACAGCTTGTCGCTATACTACCAGCGACATGATTTGCACTTGCAGCTGCAACGTGCGCCAAGTAATGAGAGAAAAACAAAATAACACATTAATAGTTTTTGTCAAAATCAAAATCAAAATCAACTGCAATTTGCTGACAACAGGACATAAACTCTAAGCGACATATGCACAGAATAACAGCTGTTGCTGTTGCGGTTGCTGCTGCTACTGCTGCTTCTGTTGCCGCTGCTGGGTATGTTCAAACAATTTGAACTGGTATTTGAACGCCTTAAGCAGGCTTAATGAGTGCTCTTGAAGGCGATTGAGTAACTCGGCATACTCGGTGTTGGACATGAAGAAGCAAATATAAATTGAATGCAACACCAAAAACTAGCAAATGATGTAACATTTATTAAATGCAACAAGAGCACAACTAACAACATCAACAATAATAAAATCAACAACGACAACAACAATAACAACAACAGCATGAAATGTAACATGACTTTTTACTTTTCCTGAATATTTGAGCTACTCTAATAAGTTTCGTCGTTTGGTAGCAGAGAGAAAAAAAAAAACAAAAACTAAATTTTTGAGGACTATGCAGCAACGGTAACAACATCATGACCAAATTAAGTGAAAGTGTTGCTGCCAAAATGTCTGCAAGTCAACGACGCATGATGTTGTCTGCACAAATTTTGCAACGCTCAAGTGCCTTAATATGTTGTGTTTGCTGTGTGTGGGTGTGTGTGTGCGTTTGAAGTCATGTCCTTGTTCAATCAAAAACAACTCATTGAAATTGTTTAGAAATCAAAAAGCAACAGTTTTAACTGTTGTTAGCAACAATAACAACCAACAAACAATAACAACAGCAAAAATCATCAAATAAAGTACGCAAATTTGAAAATAAAAACCAAATAACGTAAAGATGTAAAATTTAACAATCGAAACAATTTAAAAGAAAAACATGTAGCTCATAAAAATGTTCCGTAAAATGATCTTTCATACGAGTTGATGAAAGTTACGCTTTTTATAGTCAAATCAAGATAAAAACATTTCGAGTTGAAGACAAGAAAATATTTTTACTGCAATTGAATTATTAAGTGTTTTGTTTGAATCCAGATAAACGTACTAAAGAAAGATTAAAGTTTCTCTTCATCTATGAAATCTAACGATTGCTCACAGATCTAGCAGATGGCAGATGCAATAAGTTACTATTTGTGTAAAAAGAAAATATTGAATTAGGGAATTGCATTAGGTTTTTAATAAATATATACAACATTTTGTTTTCATTCAAATCACATTTTATTTCTGTTATTTTCTGCCATTTTTCGGCTAGAACCATGATTCCTTTCATTCCCAGCAGGAGAGTGTTGCAGAGAATGGAAGAAATGATAAGACTGTGCAATATCAGGACTAACGATGATACATCGAAACTTCCCAGTCAAGGCCTCTTATTATGTGCCGGGTCAACAAATATATGTATGGCAAATTCTTATCTTGATGAAAACTGCTGTTGAATGCAGGTTATTCTTTAATTTCTTGCTTGAATCGCATTTATTGCTGGCAGTAAAACTTCGGTATTTCAGCCAAATATCCAGCTTCTTTTTTGCTGTTTGACCAATTTATAATCATCGATATGACAATTCTTTGTTTAATGAAAAATTTATAACATTAAAATCTAATAAAAAAATTGGACCTAAAAAAATTTTCCACAATTTTGAACTGCATATTGGGTGCAAAAAATAGGCAAATGTTATACAAAAATTGAACCAAAAATAATTTTTCATCATTTTGTTACCAACTTTTTATAAAATTTGCAGGCTTTTATAAATTTTTTACTAGAGATCCTTATATATTTGAAAACATCTAAATTCTAAGGTTTTTAACTCCTTGAAACCAGCCGTCATTTTCGTGTTCGCTACTTTGAAAAAAACCCAAACACTTTAAAAATATTTCAAAAACAAATGGTGACTTGTTTTTCTACAATAACATAAATAAACAGTCCGATTTTTGAATTGAACACGGGTTTGTTGTCATATCGATGATTATAAATTAGTCAAAGTTTAGAGGTTATAAAATCTGAAAACCCCGGAAAGCATATTTGATTACAACAAATTTTGATTTTTTACAAGGTTTCTTGACAAAAATCCAATCAAATACTCAAGTCCACTGAATTGGGTAACGGTAGGTTCGCATGAAGTTCGACCACAAAACTCTTCTATATTTTTTTTTTAACAGTACAATATGTTTCCAAAGTGGTTTGGCCGCTAACAATGTCATAAAAAAAAGTTATCACATATGAAAGGAATCCTTTTTTTGAATATAGAGTGTGTCCAGGGAGGGCAAGTTGTGCACAAAATTGTATGGGAGGAGGGCTTCTATTTTCACCCCTCTGAGAGTTACAAAACAAAACACGTTTTGCCTTCTTTAAGGGGGTACATGACACTGGCCGTTTTTTTAAATCGACTTTTTTTATAATTTTGTAAATATAGTAAATATTCTTAAGATTCTAAAAAAAAATTTCATGGAAAAATTCTTACGGGTTCAAAAGTTAAGGGTTCAAAGCCGGTTTAGTGAGAGCGCATTTTTAAAATTTTCGCTTTTTTTTTTTTTTTTGTTCACAAACTTTGAACACATTCATCTCGAACTTCTGTGAAGATAGCCCAAAATCTTCAGCCCAAATTTTTGCTCAATTCGCCGCAAATCATTTCTGAGATATGAATTCGCCGCAACAACAAAATAAAGTGTAAAATATAATTTTAATAAAAAATTGATAAAAAAATTAAATTTAATTGCATAATATGTCCATTTTCACAACATTCGTCCTTCATACCGTAAAATGGTCAGGAAGTGAAATAGTCATAGGTTTTGAAAATGTCATGAATGGAAAGAGGTGTAAAAGTCAAAATTGAAAAATATTTGCTTGCAAATGGCCAGATTAGACCTTCATAGTGTCTGAAAAGAGTTTTTATTATCCTTTTGATCATAAAATTCGTCCTTACCATGGTAAATTTGCACCAAATGCATCAATTGTAATTTTGAAGATTTTTTTCGGAAAAAACGTCAAACAGGGAAGAAGATGAAAAGTTCTCATCCTTGATTTTTGCTCATAAATGTACTTTGACAAGATAAATCGATTGGCACTATGCTCAAGTTCCGATCGATTGTCCTTCGTGGTGAAATTTGAGCCGAAAAGCAAAAAAAAAGTGATTTTTGCATAAAAGTCAAACTTCAACACCCCCAAAAGTAGTCCCAAAACAAAAGTTCTCATCCTGAATTTTTGATATGTGATAGCTATTGAAAAAAAAATGATTTTGTGTCCTATTCCCAAAATTGCTATCAATCGTCCTTCATACCGTAAAAAGGCCTGGAAGTGAAAAAGTCAGGTTTTGAAAAAATTAAAAACGTCAAAAGGGGTAGAAGATGAAAAGTTCTCATCCTGGATTTTTGCTCAAAAATGTACTTTGACAACATAAATCGATTGGCACTATGCTCAAGTTCCGATCGATTGTCCTTCGTGGTGAAATTTGAGCCGAAAATAAAAAAAAAAGTGATTTTTGTATAAAAGTCAAACTTCAACACCCCCAAAAGTAGTCCCAAAACAAAAGTTCTCATTCTGGATTTTTGATATGTGATAGCTATTGAAAAAAGGATGATTTTGTGTCCTCATCCCAAAATTGCTATCAATCGTCCTTCATACCGTAAAACGGCCTGGAAGTGAAAAAGTCAGGTTTTGTCAGTCAAAGTCAATCTTCAACACTCCCAAAAGTTTGACTTTGACTGACAAAATGATTTTTAAAAAAAGGTCTGTTTTCTCTGCCGCGAATGTAATGTCCCTCCTTAAAAGCATTTTAAATCTATAAATTTTTTAACTATTGAATATTTCAAAGCTATTTTAAGATATTTTTATGAATAAAACCGTAAGTTTTTTATTAATATAAAGAATTAAAATAAATACGTTTACGGAAAGTAAATTTAATTATTAAAAACAATTATTCATATTTCCAACCACCAATTTTAACAGCTATATAACTCCCCTAGAATTTTAAGAAAGCTTATATTTTGATGAACACGTCTACTCAAATATCCTTTGGAGCGAATATCTTCTTTATTTATGAAATTGAATTTAAAAACTTTATTGGGTGACGCTAAGGAAAATAGAATTATTGAATTTTATTTTAAATGCAAGAGTTGGGTTAATAATATTGACTCAAGGCTGCCTTGTTTTAATTTTCCAAATAAAAGGAAGTTTACGGTTTATTAAGGGTTTTCACGAGGCCCTGAGTAAAAGAGTAAAAAATTAATGTGTAAAATTTTACTCTCAAGCCTCGTGAACGCAACTTAGTAATCATTGTTCGAAATTCCGGAAATTATTTAAAAACTATTTACAATTTCAGCGTCTGACCATCTTTTTATAGGTTTTTGCGCTTAGATCCTCTTAGATCCAGGACCTAAATGCACTATATATGTATGCTTTAAAAAATGTATTCTTATGAAATTGAAAAAAATTGACAAACTTCTAAATTTTTTTATTTTTGAATTTCATTTATTTTCACAGCAGATTTATGCTTCCATGCACACTAGTTAATTTTTTGAAATTTGTACGCACATACATCAGCAAAATACACGACGTCATATTTTTTTTGTAACATACCTGTAATTGATTTTGAAAAATTGAACTGTCATTTTCTTACACTAGAGTAAAAATATATTTAATTCAATGCCTGAGGTTGAGTAAAAGTGCAAGTTTTCAATCAAAACATTTTGTTGTTGGAGAGTATTTTTATTTTGCACTTTACTCTTTCACTCTTTTACTCAGGGCCTCGTGAAAACCCTTATTATTTTCTCTACTAAACCCCAAAAGAGCTGTTTTGAATTTGATTTCTAATAGCTTATTTATCTACAAAAGTCTTCAACAAATTTCATCACGCTACAGTGAAAGATTTCTTTTTTTGCGATGAGAAAAACCTCGAATTATAGATGGACAACAAAATCGGCGTCAAACAACAAACATCGCACCATAAAACATCTTCAACACGGCACGATTTCCTATAAAATTTCAGTTTAAGGAAAAGCTATCAATTTTTACTAATTGCACAAATGCAAAACTATGCGCACAAACAGAGGATGCCGCCTCACCGCTATCACTTGACCAAAAGTTTTACTCCTTAATATTTTTTTTTTTTTTTAATTTTCGTCTGTGTTATTTTGCAAAAACACAAAATCGTAAATCAACAGAAAACAACACAAACAAGATGTAAATACATGTTGGCTACAAATAAATTGCAACACGATAGACTTTGTTAGCGAGGAGGCTAAAGTTCATGGAGTGAGCAACACTATTTTATGATATCTGCTAGATATGGCAGCAAGTCTTGATTTTTTTTACAAAATATTGTAGAAAAAAAGCTTGAAGAAAATTTTAGCAAAATTCAACACACACATCAGTCAGTTGATATGTTTAGCAAAAAATAGCTGTCATTGGTCCACTAGCTTGGACTTTTGAAAAAAAAAACATGTTGCTATTGAAGTAATAGTTGCAGGCTAAATTATTGGGTGCATCCTTATCAACAATTTTTTCTTTTTCCAATTTTATCATTATTATTGACGCAATATTGCCAACAGCTGGATTTAAGCTGAAAGCAAAAATAGTCTTTTGTCATCCACTGTAGCGGAAGTGGCGTTAAAGCTAGATGCTTTTCGAATCTAAAGCTGTACACTTATTGCTGTAAAACCTCATTAATATTGTTTATTGTTTATAAAACTAAACAGACTTCTTTCTCTTTTTCTCTTGCTCTCTCTCTCTTTCTCTTAAGTAGTTTAGCATGATTCAAGCAGCACTTATTAATCTTTCCATCTGTTGATTGATAACATCTTCCGTCCTTTTTAACACTCAGCAAATATTTTTCAAACTCAATAATTTTGGAAAGTCTTTAAAAATCAATTTGCGTCTTTTTATTTGCTAACGTGGAAGTGATATTCATTTATTTATATTCATTTTTGTTGTTTTTTTTTATTGTTGTTGCTTATTATTACAGCTCTTTACGAATTCGCATTCAAGTGGCTGGCCAACTCTTTAGATAGCCATCTTTAATGATCACTTAGGCAACATTTTTCTTTTTCTAACCCTCCCCCCTCATTTTAACTTAACGCTATTTTCCCTCACATAAATGAAAGTTTTTCCCTCGCTTTATGTGCCAGTGCTGCCAAACAATTTAGCAAAAGTTAATTTGCATTTGAACTTGAAGTGGCGAAATAATAAAATGCAGCTCGAAGGTTGTTTTTTTTTTTTAGTTTTTCTTCACTTCATGTTGTTTTTGTAAAATTAATAAAAGGGTTATTTTGCCAGGCATGATTGACTTCCGCGAATAAAATAGCTCATTATCAATAGCGACCGACAGTTAATGCCAGCGGGTTATTTTTGAAGATTGCAATTGCATAGCTAAGTCTAAGAAAAATGTACAAATGTACAAGAAATTGTAAGGGAGAATGCAAAAAATCACTGAACTAATTAAGTGGTAGTCAGATTAGCTTTAATGGAATTTAAATAATGTTAACTACGCTAATGAATAGTTACAAAAGTGAAAGCGAAATAGTTACAACTCCTTAAAAAAAAAACAACTTAAAGTCAACTCGACTCAACTGAATGTAAATCAAATAATAGTTAGAGAAATTGTTTTCAAAACTAAGGTACAAACTTCACTACATGAACATTTCGAGCAAAATGCGGTTTCGATGAATTGGAAAAATCCACCATCTTTCTCAGTTATTTGAAGATTCTACGAGTTGTTACTTTTGTGGGATATTTTTTCACATTGCATCATTTGCTGTATCTCAAAAAATGTTGATAATAGAATCTTGAAATTTTACAGTCGGAAGCGAGAGCTCCGGAATCTACCATCCGGAAAAGAATTTACTGTTCCTCATTTAAGGAATATGCACATGTTGCAGAATTCTTATAAGGAAGAATTGTGCGGCCTCGGTAATCAAATGGTAAGTGTGCTTGACTACCTACCCAAAGGTCCCGAAAAAATCCCGACCAGGCCCTGGTCCTACGGTTTTACCTAGGATAGCACTTGCCTTAGGTTGCGGTTATAGTGAACGCCGAGTCAGACAGGCAGGCAGGCAGGCAATGTGAACAAGTGAGGTAGATAGCTATCTGCATCTCGTTTTTTCACACAAATTTCAGCCTACCTGCCTGCCTGCCTGTCTTAATCGCGTTCACTATAATCGCAGCCTTAGACTCAAATTCGTTTGTTGATAAAGCTTTTCGCCATACATTGAACATTCTCCACTTGTTTCAATTGAATTTCTGGTCTCTCTACTTTACTATCACCCCATTTTTTAATCAAACAGACTTGACTGAATATTGAATATCATTGATTAAAAAAAAAATTCTAAATGCTTACTTTCTGAAATTTTAACTAAAAATATTATTTGTATTTAGCTATATATATTTTTTATTTAATGTGATATAATTATAATTTATAATTAATGTTTTGGTATAAGTTGAAAAAGTGATCGAAACAGGTGAATTTTTCCTAAGGAAAATTTTTTTCAATTTCATTATTTTTCGAACAAGTTCTGAAGTATGAACAAATGTTGTTGCTATTCGAACAATTACTCTTTAGAAGAATATTCGACTAATTTTCTCTAAAAAGGATAATAGATTTTACTATCAAACTGCAAAATTGTATAATCTTATCACGGGATCAGGAAGAATTTACTATCCGTACAACTTCTACTTCCGTCTCTCTTGTTTTCTTTAAAATAATCGGTCCCTGTCTAATAAACTCTTAAGTTAGTACAGTAGTTTTAATTGTTGCATTTATTTTACTTAACCCTTACCTTCTACACGGGCTAACTAGTTACCCCAGGCTCAGTAAAAGTGAAATTGTGAAGTGTAAAACCTTTGAAATTGATTTTAACTTTTTACCACACCATCTAAAAATTTACCAATAATAACCATTAGAAATATTGTAGAACTCTTCAATAAACATGAAGCAGTCGGTAAGAAGTCTTAGAAGACCCAAATTGTTCTTGAACAACTAGGTTTTTCAGCATGTGGTAATGACTTAACCCGTAAGGCCTGGCTGAGGTCTGGCTGAGGTCTGGCCGCTAAGGATTAAAATTTTATACAATTTAAATTTGTTTTGCATAAAATATAGGCTTCACCTAAGATCAACTTTTAAAATCGTTGAGCATTTTTGCAAAAATTTTACTGAGTAATCTTACTGGTACTTCAGTTTTACTTAAACTTCCATTTTCAGTACTTGTCATACTAGACTCATGTGCTTATGTTATTTCTGTGGTTCTCAAAGTTTGTAAACCTATTCTATGCTTTAATCTCGCCACTTATTTGTCCTAGTATTGTAAAAATTTCTGTGACTTGCCTGCGAGTTACTCGGAGTCAAACCCTGCCACTCTTTCTCGAGCCTTCGATGGAGTAATATATAAAGAGTTCTTGACCATTACAAAAATTAAAATTAAAATTAATCTGTTTGAGTCAAACTACTTACACTTATATTAGTTTTTTTATCAAATATTTTATCACAGCACCAAGAAAAATACTTATAATTAAATCCAAAGCAGGAAGTTTGTTAACAATATTAAAAAATTTTTAGATTTTTACAGTAGGGTCTTATCAAAGGTGGAGAGGGTAGGACCATTTTTCTCGGGTCCTACTTCAAAAGAAGCTTAGAATTAAGGTTAAAGGAATCACAGAAAAATTAATTTTGTGATTAATAACGTGCAATAAACTAAAATTTTTTACGAAAGAAATTTTTTTTTTAAGGACTTTTTGTCCATTAGGCTGTTTTAGGTAAACCCTTATAACTAAGTGAATTTCAAGTATTTTTTTTTTCAATTGTTTCTCTTGAATTTTAATCATGTATTGATCTTGGTCAACAAAACTACGATAGCCGAAAAAAAAAAAAAATTATTCGTTCGAGGTTCATTTGCTGTTTCTTTTCCAAAAAAAGCACTTTTTTTCAAAATATTAATGGACCCTAAATATTAATGCATCGCGAAATCGTTTTGAGTAGCGTACCACAATGAGTTGAAAAATATTTTAGACCAAGTTAGTCAAACAATAAATTTTTTTATCTAAATTTCAAGCATAACATGTTCAAATCAGCAAATTTTGTTTTAGCATTTTTTAATGAAGTCCTCTTAAGGAGACACGAAATACAAAAAAAGAAAACGTTATCAATTTCATTGCATATTAAAATGTTATTTCGTATCTGTAAATCTGTTTTGAAATTAATCTATTCATAAGTGAAGATATAAAGGCATCCTTTTACTTTTATAACATGTCTTTTTGGCTGACCTAAAGGGTTAAACAAAAAAAATGTTCAAAACTTTTTTGTTTTCTGTTAGAAGTTATGTTATTTTTTGTGAATTTTTTTCTAAGATGATGTACCAATTTTTATACCTTAAACCTGAAAGGTCAGGGCATATTAACTTTTGTGCAAACGTTTGTAACGCATATAACGAAGCGTGTCCGGTATAGAAAAGTATATATATTCTTGATCAGGGTCACCTCGTGAGTCGAGCTATTCATGTCCGTTCGTCCGTCTGTCCGTCTGTGTGTTGTCCGTATACACAGGATAAGAAGGAGTTGAGATAATTGGATGAAACTTGGTACACATGGTCACATGCACCCAAGGATCTGCACTATTGAATACGCCTACCTCCCATACAACGCAAAAATTGAAAACTGCATAACTAAGCTCATAATTAGCCTACACCTATAAAATTTGGTACGTATGTGTCTTGTGTCAACACAAAGATGTCTTCGAAAAATGGGTATCATGCGCTCACGGACATGCCCACCTCTCATACAACCCAAAAAATGAAAACACAATAAGTAAGACTCTGTTTATCGTACAGAGATAAAATTTGGCACGTATGTTTTTTATGACAAAACAAAGATGGTTTTGAAAAATGGACGTCATCCGCCCACGGACACGCTTACCTCCCATATAACCCATAAATTTTAAAACTCAATAAATAAAGTTATGTTTGTCATAGAGAGATCAAATTTGGTATGCATGTATTTTATACAAGAACTAAGGTGTGCTCAAAAATTGGGAATTATCCGTCTATCAACACGCCCACCTCCCATACCGAAAGCACAATAAAGGCATTAACTGTGAGCTAAAGAAATAAAACTTGGTATGTGTAAATTTTTCATCAACATTTAAATGCATATAAAATACAGTCTTTATCCGCCCAAGGACACGTCCATTTTCAATAATATTATTTTTTTTTAAAGTAGGGTTATGGTATTACATAGTCGGCCTAGACCGACTTTAGACTTTCTTTACTTGCTAATTCTATGAAAGCTGGTTTTTCTGAATAGATACCATATAACCTCTCACGTAAGTACTTCTCAATAACTTTTTGAAGAAGTGCTTGAATATAACCACTTCTGAGTGCTGTTCTTTAAAAAGCATTAGGGAATACTTCTTGTAAGGGCATTCCTGAAGTCGTGGCATATAACAACTTATATAACCTCTTTTTTGAAGAAGCGTGAGTGCAATGTCTTGCATGTTGGCTCGTTTCATATAAAAAATAATTAAGAAAAAAATCTAATTGGTAATGCCCTCTACCTCCCTTAGAAGTGCTTCTTTAATTATATTTTATTCCTCTCTTTTGCTACTGGGTCATTGAAAATTTAGGTTGCTGCCAATATAGAAGAATTACATATGTGCACATATATATACGATAAATATTCCTTGAATATTAAAGTTCAACTTTTAAATAATAAATA
This sequence comes from Tetanocera ferruginea, assembly GCA_958299015.1. Lineage (NCBI taxonomy): Eukaryota > Metazoa > Arthropoda > Insecta > Diptera > Sciomyzidae > Tetanocera > Tetanocera ferruginea. Next base: position 81,317,837 of record OY282644.1, on the reverse strand, counting down.
AAGAGATAATTTTTAATACCACTTTAAGGAACTTTTGAGTATTTAAGGTTAAATAACTTAATAAAATACTCTTAATAAAAGAGCTTGTCTGCAATTTCAAAATGAAACCAAATACATTTATCGTTTTCTGCTGGGCCCAACTCACACGGTCAATCAAATAACTGTGAATATCACGTTTTTGTTCTACTTAACACCATTAAAAATTTTGATAAAGCGAACTCACTCACATCTACGATTGAAATAAATGAATCGAATATTCGGTCTCGGCCATATTGATGCCGAATAGCCGAAACTGATATAAAGGGCCGAAACCGAAACCGCATATTCGGTCGGACACTAAACATGATGCTGGTTTCTTTGGCTTTGCCATATACGAATATAAGGCTATGGTATTATTGTGAAAGCAAAATATGATGCTATTCATAGGACTTTTAAAATACAGTATCTGAAGGGGGATAAAAATCTTGTTTTTTCTTACGGTGCCTTTTTTTCTTACGGTGCCTACAAACGCCACATTTCTATCCATCAATATTTATGACACCAAGTGTTCTGCCGCTGTTCATGTATTTTTCCATCAACTTCATACGATTCGTTCACCTTGATTCGTCTCTCGTTGGCCACCCAGTTGTTATACCCTAAACCTGAAAGGTCAGGGTATATTAACTTTGTGCAAACGTTTGAAACGCATAGAACGAAGTGAGTCCGGTATAGAAAAGTATATATATTCTTGATCAGCATCACCACGTGAGTCGAGCTATCCATGTCCGTCCGTCCGTCCGCCCGTCCGTCCGTCTGTCCGTCTGTGTGTTGTCCGTATACACAGGATAAGAAGAAGGAGTTGAAATAATTGGATGAAACTTGGTACACATGGTCACAAGCACCCAAGGATCTGCACTATTGAATATTTTTGAAATCCGCCCACGGACACGCCTACCTCCCATACAACGCAAAAATTGAAAACTGCATAACTCAGCTCATAATTAACCTACAACAATAAAATTTAGTATATATGAGTTTTGTATCAACACAAAATGTCATCGAAAAATGGGTGTCGTCCGCTAACGGACACGCCCACCTCCCATACAATCCAAAAATTTAAAACGCAATAAATAAGCTTGTGCTTAACCTAAAGAGCTAAAATTTGGCACATATGTTTTTTATGACAAGACAAAAATGTTTTTGAAAAATGGTCATCATCCGCCCACGGACACGCCTACCTCCCATACAACGCGAAAATTGAAAACTGCATAACTCAGCTCATAGTTAACCTACAACAATAAAATTTGATATGTATGTGTTTTATACCAACACAAAGATGTCTTCGAAAAATGGGCGTCATCTGCTCACGGACACGCTCACCGCTCATACAACCCAAAAATTGAAAACGCAATAAATAAGCCTGTGTTTAACCTAGGGAGCTAAAATTTGGCACATATGTTTTTTATGAAAAGACAAAGATGGTTTTGAAAAACGGACGTCATCCGCCTATGGACACGCCCACCTCCCATACAACCCAAAAATTGAAAACGCAATAAATAAGCCTGTGTTTAACCTAGGGAGCTAAAATTTGGCACATATGTTTTTTATGAAAAGACAAAGACGTTTTTGAAAAATGGACGTCATCCGCCTACGGACACGCCCACCTCCCATACAACCCAAAAAGTTTAAAACTCAATAAATAAGGTTATGTTTGTCATAGAGAAATTAAATTTGGTATGTATGTATTTTATACCAAAACTAAGGTGTATTCAATAATCCGTCCATGAACAAGCCCACCTCCCATAGCGAAAACATAATAAAGGCATTAACTGTGAGCTACAGGAATAAAACTTGGTATGTGTAAATTTTTCTTCAACATTTAAATGCATATAAAATATAGGCTTCATGCGCCCACGGACACGCCCATTTACAATAAAAATTTTTTTGTTTTTGAAAAGTGGGTTTAGGGTATTTCATAGTCGGCCTAGACCGACTTTAGACTTTCTTTACTTGTTTTCCTGTAGTTTTGATAGTAGATAGATAGTAGAATCGCAAATTCACGAAATTTTTTATTCCTAATTTTGCAGGCTTACTCGGAATTTATTGAGTAAACCTTGTGGGCCCAGAATACGGAAATAACTGCTCACCGACGGTATGTTGGTTGGTGTAAATAATTAAAATGTAATTCGCTGTTTTTCATTGAAATGCTCTTCGTTCCAAAGGCCAAATGATTCGAGGGCTTTTTGATTAGTTTCCCGCACAATAATATTAACAATTTTGGGGTACAATAACGATTTGAAAATACTTTGGTGATGCAGCAATATACCACGTGATGAACCTTTACGAGGGATAATTCTTTTGTGTCGAAAGAGTAGCATCGAAAGAGTAGTAATTAAGACTCTAAAAAGTTTATCTCGTCCTCATCCTTATCGGAGGACCAAACACAAACACTGTAACACGAAATTTTTTTATATATGAGATAAGGTCCCAAAACCACTTCACGGTCCGGTCCCCAACTATCCTTTAAAAGGCCCTGCGTATTCTGACTACAAAGAAAACACAATTTACTTTATCATATGACAAACTATTTCTTCTGAAATATTACCACACACTGTTTCAAACCATATCATTTCTTTTAAATATGGTCCTTATTAAGACTCGGTTACATTGCTTAAGCAATTCTATTCGTATATGGGTTCTATTACAACATAGCATGTAGCCAAAAGAAAAATATAGCCAATAAAAATTACACAAAAATGGCCGATAAGCTAATTTAAAGTACTACCACTTTGTATAAGATCTCACTTCAGTTATGCAAATATTTCTTAGGCAATAGTACCTTATCCGCAAAATAAGGCCGTAGCCGTAACCCGACCACCAGTTGTCATGGCCACCTAAGTATATAAGTAATAGTACCTTGTCTAAAATGATACCAGTTTATAACACCCACATGAATAACATTCATGCTTTTGTTTAAGTTGACAACGAAGTCTTTTTCCCATTTCATACACTCTATAACTTCACTTTTACTCATTTAATGATTGTTAACATGCTTGTTTTGAAAATTACCTCAAGGCCAACATGTGCCAATAATTAACCTTAATTTTGTCGCATGCATAAAATTCCACATGCAATTTATTTGGTTTTTAAAAAAAATATTCCACTCGAACAACTTGCAAAACTCTTGCGAAAAACTCTCTGAAAGGACAACAAGCTCAAAGTCACTGCAGACTGCGTAGTCATAAATGAACTTGTTACACGTTTAGACCATATCGGCTTAAAATGCAATCAATTAAAGTTGTCTTTTATGTCACAAAAATATTTGGCTCTCTTGACGGGCACACACACAACATTTCCATGAATAGCGCAGCAGCAGCCCAACAGCTGTCACAAAAACAACAACAAAAAAAAAATTAACAAAACAAACAAGTGGCTCAAAACAAAAACTAGCCGCTTAGAAAACGAGAGTGGCTAGGCCAGGCCATATATGGTGTCCTGCCTTATAGCTGCACAAATTCAATTAGCCATCTTTGCCAACAAGATCATTCAGTCAATGACAGACAGTCAGCTAATTACTCACTAACACGCAGCCATTTTATTTATTTTTTTTTCGTTTATGCTTACAGGTGACATCGATGATTGCATCGTTACACCGACAGTTCAAGGACAATTTACACCACTACCCGAAGCACTCTGCGATGTGATCATGGACTTAACAGCCGAAGGTCATTCGGCTACTATCGAAAACATACGCACAAAACTAGGTCTACGATTTCCGCACATGACGCCACCAGCGACGGAAGTTATTTACGACACGTTGGCACAACTGATGCAGGAGCAAAAGATTTATCAGACTTCAAAGGGCTACTTTATCTTTACGCCAGAGTAAGTGATGAGTGTTGAGAAGTGCGAAGATGATGATGATTTAAATGTTTTGTTGTTTCCAATTAGGCGACGTCGTAGTCGTTCGCATCCACGCCATCATCGCACAACCTATCAGGAATATGAGGAGACGGAGGAGTTGCCGCACGAAACACGCACTATGCTAATGACAAATGCCGAGGCCTTGCATTCGCTATATGGTGAGATTTCAACGGAGCGTGATGGCGACTTGACGCATCAATGCATACAAACGAATCTGGCGGATGTCATATGTGGAGGTATGTTTTAGATTTTGATGTAAAAGTAATTTTTAACACTCTTTCGCTTTTAGGCAATCCAAATGACAAAATTCTATATCCCCGCGCCGCTAAACGACGCAGTGCCTCCTTTCCTACACCACGCAGTCTCGAACGACGACATAGCCTGCGACTTTTTGGCTCTTCTAAACGCTTACAACGCTGCGCTTCTACGCGCAGCCTCTCGAAAACATATGCACAAACATTTACAACGGACAGCAGCAGCTCGGAGTACCAAAGCACAGATTCGTCATCACCAAGTGAGTCAACACAAGCTGCTAACAAATTAGCAGAGAAAACCTCTTTAAAATTTCTTCTCTTTTTTTTCATTAAAGAAAAAGGATCTTTGCTCTCACGGCTATTTCGACGCAGCGGTCGTACCAAGCAGCGTCAAATTGAAACCTACTCTGCACAGTTTCCACCAGCCGAATGGTTCAACTCTCGAGCTGTGCATCTACACAGCGTGGGCACGCAAACTGCCGATCATGTAAGTCATTTAGTCGACTTAATACTTTAGTAGTTATTATTAAAAACTCTTTCTCTACCCTCACAGGACATGCCCGTTGCGCACACGCTCTCCAACTCCACCTTTTACGACGGCTCCGAGCTGAGTCAGCGCTCCTCCACATTGCCGCGCCGACATCGTCGTCACATGTCCAGCGATTCAACCTTTGTTATATCTTCGCGAGACTGCTCGCCCATACGTCGCCGTTCACCTGTCTACTGCAGCAGCTCGCTACCACGATCTACGCAGTCGATACCCGCCACTTCTACGAACACTACAAATCCTGCCACAATAAATCATTCATCTGCTACGCTGTCACGTCTGACCACGCCCAATCAACCCAAACCCACGCAGCAGAAATCCTTCATTGGCAAACATATATTCGGTGAATCTCCCTCAAGAACTTCCACACTGAAAGCGCCACCTGCAAAACGACTAACGGACCAAAACATTACCATCAACGGCTTCACAGCGGACAACAGAAGTCAATATCGTAGTGTTCAAAGCGGTCCTTCGAGTCTTGAATCAGGTAAAGCCTCGTCTATGTTCACCTCCGGCCCATCGAGCATTGACAGCGGCAAAGTCTCATTCAGCAAAACCAGTGGTCATTCTAGTCTAGACTCTCAGTGTTCGACGAACACCGCAGTCGTGCAGCCCTCACCAACGCGCTCTATACTTGTGCTTAACGGTTCGCCGCGCGGCACACCGCGTCATCAAGCCATGCGTGCACGCGCTGCCGAGCAATCGCAACGAAATCGTGCTTCAACACCTTCGCGTATACTCGAGGAGATAACCAATCAGCAGACTACCAGTCGTTGCTCCTCTTCCATGGGTCATGTGCCACAATCGAACTCCAACAACTCGATTACACTGCAAGTGACGACTTCCAATGGTAGCCAAAGCCAAATACCGAGCACCAAGATATTTGTGCAGAATTCACCAGCACGCAGCGTTATAACGCTGGAAAACGGCAAAATAATGGAGAACTCAAATGTGTTTATAATCAACAACGAGACGATGACTAACGAAAAAGGTGAGATCATCAAAAAAACACTGTCACGACAGCAAAGTGCGCCGCAAAAGAGCCAGCAGCATCACAATCAACACCATCACTCTCAGCACCAGCAGCAACAGCATCATCTCTACAAAGAAAGCTCCATTAGTGAAAACGATGCAAACTCTGAGACATGCGACTCCATCTCCTTCATCAGCGAAACTTCACCCGACAATCTTGATACGCTGAGTTCCAGCGAGTTGCTGGAGAACTCAAAGTTCACCAAAAACATCAACAATGATGCCACCATGAACAATAGTCGCAAGATGTGCCTGCAGATGCCGCAACATGGCTCCAGCAACATTGTCTACAAGAATAACGTGCTGAAGAATGAGTCGCAGCCAAATTCACCGTGCGGCGAAAAGACACTCGCCATGGCTGCAGCGCTGGCAAAGCAGGACTTTGAAATATCCGGCTCAGCTGGAAATCTGCGTTCGTTCGAAAAGAATGCTAAAGAAACACAGGTGGCGCCAGGCAAACGCATGAACTCCAACTGTGATCTAAAGAATCTGAGATTCGAGTCCGTTGGAAATTTGCAGAAATCGGGCAACCTGCTGGCATCTAATCCTGCCATTAGCGGAACTGACAACTTGGCGTTGCTATTGCAAAAGAACATGATTGCCGTGGGTAGCGAGCCGAATCTGGCCTTAAAGGATAACAACTGCTCCGTAGCTATGGACAAATCCATGGACAAACAAGCACTCGATAGACGTTTCAGTCTTTCAAAGGATATGGCTACACCAACAAACGGCATGCCAGAAGAGCTATACAACTTTCCCAGTTTAACGGATTTGTCCTTCAATTTTACTTCTTTGGCAGCGCAGAAGATACTACAGGGTGTTAGCTTGAACAGCATCGATACGTTGGTCGAGCTGAATATGGCAGCTGCTGCAGCAGCGGCTGCGGCGAATACAACGACGAAAGATAAGCCGCAAAATAATCAAACGACTCCGATGTGTACGGACTATGGACTGGTGTAGAAGTAGCAGAGAGAAGAGATAGAAGCAAAAAGTAGTTCGAAAAATGAGCGGAAATAATAAGTTTTGGCAGGCAATTTGGTGACGTTCGAAGAGCAACTTCTTACAGACTGGAGGATAAATTATAACACAGCTTTAAAAGTCAAATTTTGAGGACCCTTTTATATGAGGTCTTTGAGTAATTTATATGAATTTTGAGCGACTTCTTTAACTACTGATTAAAGACTAAAGGATGTATGACAAAATTGCTTTAGAAGTCAAATTTTGAAGACCTTTTTATATTCCTGTCTTAAAACTTAAACCTGTTGTATGAAGTAGCTCAAAGTTGTGACTCTAAGAGGCAACAGTTTAAGTTTATAGATATGCAGAGATTAACAAACATCCATCAGAGCTATCCAAATGGCAGAACTTAACGATTATAATTCAATTATAAAACTATTCTATCATTAAAGTTTCTATCCAACTATTTCAATCTAACTAACCAGTGATTAAACAATACTAAATCAACAATAGTTCCTTGAGCGAAAAATGTTGTTGTATCCTTAGCTAAAGGATTCAAATGTAGAAATGGCAAAATATTTAAAACTTCTACTTGTCCCTTTTTTGTCCGGACTCCGCACTAATGCTCCTCTCATAAACGAGCTTATTTTTGGAACTCTAATAAATTTTCTAGTTTTACTTTTTATAAGCAATATTTGCAAAAGAAAATCAAAATTTTTTTCAAAAAAAAAAAACATACTATTGAAAAGTAAAAACAAAAATCAGAATTAATCAATTAAAATATCAACTTTTGCATGCAGCATTTAAACAGTTAGTGAATAAAACATATTGGAGTTAGTAGATATTATAATTTAATTTGATACGCCTTTTTATTAGTAGTTCGTTTAACTTGTTTCTCTTACTTCGATTTTCTTTTCAAAGTGCCAAAATGTTTTTATTTCAATATGAAGCATTTAATTTAAATCCGCAATTATTTAGCATTTTGATGTGTTGTATATTTTAAAAAAAAATTATATATATATTTTTATTTCTTAATCAATAATTTTTAACGAAGCAGTCCAAATTTAAGAATTAGCATTTATTACTTGAACTTGAAGTTCAACTTCACCACACCACATCGTATTCGTAAACAACATTACAAACAAAAAACACAAATGCAATAAACTTATTTTTTAACACTTACAAATGCAATAGCTTAAATTTTAATTGTACAGTTGTAAAGTAAATTATATACAATTATTTTGTTTTTAATTATTAGTTTAGCAAAAAAAAAATATATATAAAAATTAACGCATATTATAAGTAATGATTTTTGTTTATTTTATTTTTTTTTAAAACATTTATTTATGTAAGCAATATTTGTAACGACTATTAATTTAAACAATTAAGTTGGCAAATAAAAAATAATAATAAACTAAATTTAAAGCAAGGCCTTGTAAACTTGTCGGCAATGAAAGGAAAGTTGAAATTTTCCGCAAATCAATGCAAAATTATTTAATGTTTATCAAATATTTTTATTGAAATAACAGCTGACAAAAGCAGATAAATAAAAATTTGTAAAAACAGTTGATTGATGTAATTTTATTTATTGGTATTTTAAAGGTAATTTAAAAAAAAAAAATAAATCGAGTTTAGATTAACAGTTAATCCAAGTTGGTACAACCTAAAATGAGCAATATTTCTAATGGAAATAGTACTTCAAGTATTTGACGTATACATTCTTGAAATTTTCAAATGAGGCATGAATTAACAATTTTTTTGTTCGTTAAACTAACCCAGTAACCACCAAATGAAAATTTGCTTCATTTAAAGTAATGGTTAAAACAAAAAATCTTCCACAGTTTAAGAGCTAGTGCATTTGTTTAAGTACAGTGGTGGCAAATGGGTTAAAACGCTGTTTTTAATTAGCATTTTGAAGCTGTACAAAATTTTCGGTTGTAATTCAGAAAAATTGTATTTGAAATTGCTTTTAAAATTCCGATAAAATCATAAGTTCAATTTGAAATTCGCAAAAGATCAATTGAAATTCAGAAAACATCAATTGCAGTTCAGAAATTCCATTTGAAAGTCAGAAAAGCTTAATTGATTCCTGAATTCAGAACTTATATTTAAAAAAATTTCCATTGAAATTTAGAAATTCCATTTAAAATTTAGAATTCATTAATTGAAATAAATAAATTTTAATTAAAATTCAGAAAAAGCCCTATTTTAATTCAGAACTTTTATTTATAATTCAGAAAGGTCAATTGAAATTCAGAAATTTAATTTAAAATTTAAACTAATCAATTGAAATTCATAAATTTAAATTGAAACTAAGAAAAAAATTAAATGAAACTCAAAAATTCTATTTGAATTTCAGAAATTAAATACGAAGTTATGATTAAATTCAAATAAAAATCTTTCAAATCAATTGAAATCCTGAAATTTTATTTGAAATGTAACATTAATTTATTGAAATTCATAAATTTTAATTGAAATACAAAAAAAACTAATTAAAGGTCAATTAAATTTTAGAATTTCCATTTTAAATTCAGAATTCATTAATTGAAAATCATAAATTTTAATTCGGATTCAAAAAAATTAATTGAAATTCAGAAACTATATTTTCAAATCAGACAAGATCAGTTGAAATTCAGAAATTGCATTAAAAATTTAGAATTCATTAATTGAAATTCGCAAATTTTAATTGAAACTCAGAAAAAATTATATTAAACTCAAAACATCTAATTGAAATTCTGAAAATTCATTTGAAGTTCAGAAGAAATCAATTAAAATTCTGAAATTATATTTAAAATGCAGATTCAATCAATTGAAATTCATAAATTTTAATTTAAATACAATAAAAATTAATTCAAAGTGAATTGAAATTCCGAAATTTCATTTCAAATTCCGAATTCATTAATTGAAACTCATAAATTTTAACTAAAATTAAAAAAAAAGAATTGAAATTCAGAAATTTTATTTGAAAATCTGACAAGATCAAATGAAATTCAGAACTTGCAATAAAAATTCTGAATTCATCAATTGAAATTCAGAAAAAAATTAAATGACTCTCAAAAATTCTATTTGAAATTCTGAAATTTCATTTGAAGTTCAGAAAAATCAGTTAAAACTCTGAAATTCTATTTGAAATGCAGATTCAATCAATTGAAATTCATAAATTTGAATTGAAATATTAAAAAAAATTAATTGAAATTCAGAAATTTCATTTAAAATTCAGCCAAGATCAATTGAAATTCAGAAATTTTGTTTGAAATTCAGCCCAGATGAATTCAAATTCAGAAATTCTACTTGCAATACAAACAATATCATTTTTATTTCAGAATAGATTAAATAAAATAGAAAAAACGTCATTTAAAATTCAGAATACTAAAATTAAATTCAGAAATTCTAGTTAAAATTCACAACAGATCACTTTTAACTCAAAACTTATATTTGAAATTCAGAAAATATCGATTGAAAATCAGAAAAACATCAATTGAAATTCATAATACTTTAAATGAAATACCAGTTCAGTACAGATTCCTGTACAAATTCAAATCCAGAAATTATATGAAATGAAAATAAAATTGGTTGAAATACGGAAATTTCATTTTCAGTTCAGAAAAAAACCAATTGAAATTCAGAAAATATCAATGAATTTCAGCAATTCTATTTGAAACTCTGAAAACATCAATTGACTTTCAGAAATTATATTTGAAAATCAGAAAAGATGAATTGAAATTCAGAAAATATTAAATAAAATTCAGAAAACCTCTACCGAAATTCAGAAGTCTTATTTGAAATTCATAGCAACTGAAAAAAAAAAAAAACAATTTAAATTCAGAAAACTGAAATACAATTCAGAAATTCTAGATGAATTGTAAAAAAAATCAAATGAAATTCTGAATTTTTTTTTTTAAATTTAGAAAACATAAATTTAAATTCAGAAATTCAGCTTGAGATCCAGAAAAGGACGATTCAAATTCAGAAATTTAATTTGCAATTTAGAAAAAAATCAATTTGTGTGCCGAAATTCTGTATTAAATTCAGAAAAAATGTATTGAAAATCAAATATTCAATTTGAAATTCAGAAAACTTTAATTGAAATTTATAAAATATCAATTGAAATTCAGAAAATTTATTTGAAATTCAGAAAACAAACTATTGAAATCGAGAATATATCAATTGAAATTCAGAATACTTAAAATTATATTCAGAAATATCAATTAAGTTTCATGAATTTGCTTCTTCAGAAATATTCAGAAATATTATTTAAAACTCAGACAAGATCAATTGCTATTCAAAATTTTCAATTGTCGTTCAGAAAAGATCAATTGATATTTTAAAAATATAGTTTGAAATAAAAAAAACAAAATTATTTTATTAAAAAAAATGAAATTTCCGATTTATCTGCAGAAAAATCAAAAAAAAATTTTTTTAAACGTTTAAAAAATATAAAATTTTTTTATTGAAAAATCTGAAATTTCCGATTTTTCCGCAGAAAAATTCAAAAAACCTCTTTTGGACGTTATATCCATTGAACGTCATATCCATTGAAATTCAGATGACATAAATTAAATTCAAAAAACTTTAAATGAAATTCAGAATTTCCAGTGGAAATTAAAAAATATTAATTGAAGTTACAAATTCAATTTTTAATTCAGAAAAGATGAATTTGCATTCAGAAATTCCATTTGAAATTCATAGGATAGATTAATTTAAATGCAGAAATTTCATTTTATATTCAGGGTATCAATTTTAAATGCCTAAAAGATGAAATTACATTCAGAAATAGTCAATTGAAGTTAAATAAATTTTGCCTAATGTTTATAAGGAAATATATAACACGCATATGAATAGGGTTGGGTCGTACACCATACAATAAAATAAGAAGTATTGAATAAACTTGGTGTAAAAGATTCTTTGGTTCATTGTTATGCCCTTCACAAAACGATTTTGCGATGTGTTAATCGATATGCTTTCTGAATTTTTTCGAACAAAGTACTTTTTTTTTTCATAAAATCATAATTTTTTACAAATAAGCATAAATGTATCTGTATTGAAGTATAGATTAACCGAAAGTAGTTATGCAGATTGGTACAAGATTGACCATGAATTTGCATACTAACGCTCCTGTATTCAATTATTTTTATCTCGTATGTAAAATATATAAAAACTTCATACAAATATATAATATTTCAATACAGAATCTCGTAAAATTCAATGCGGCATCCCTGAAAGTGTTTGCAGAAATTTGACAACGAATGAATGATTAGGTCTGTTACCGTACTCTAAAGTTTTGGCCCAATTTACCAGTTTTACTGGTTTTAGTCCGAGAAGCGTTCCCGTACTCGAAAAGATGGTAACATTGAGCGCAATCGAGAGAGTAAAAAATTTCACCTCGTTGTCAGAAGTTGCAAGTTTCAGTCCGAAAAATTTCTTCTGGCAAAAATGATAAAATTGCCAAACAGCTTAAAATTAGCTGTTTACAAGTTAACAAAGATTAAAATTAATTTCTGCACTGCCGATGCTCCACATAAAGCCAATGCTGGACAACCAATTTTATTTGACAGTTTATACAATTTTAGTCCTAGAAGCGTTCCCGTACTTCTTTGTGTTTTCCTTTATTTTCGAGATTTTTTTCACTCACTCTCAGGCTTTTCTCTATCAAAAATAGTTCAACCATTTTTAGTTCAAAAAGTTTGGGAACAGACCTATTATTGAAAAAAAAAAATTGTTTCATAATAAAAAAATCAAATGAGAGGTCTTTGTTGTCAAAGGAAATCTAGATGTCATAGAATGCCAGATGGAAACACTTTCAAATCACTTTCTCAAATTCAATAGATTTTAAGTTTGAAGTAATTTTTAATATATATAGCTGCTTTCTTTCGCTTCAAAATAATCTGTCATGCAAAGCAAATAGAAAAATAATAATTCTGTAAAAATTTGATTATATTTGTTATGGTCTTTTTGTTCTAAAACTTTGATGTATACTTTAGCAATACCGAAAAACTGTACAACGGTACCGCTCTCTACGAGTCATTTTTCTGGACAATCCTTTCAAAAATTTGTTATCTTGAATATACAGGAATACCTCGCATAGTACTGCTTCGACCAGTACGGTTTCGCTATAGTACGGTTTTGAAATTTTCAAAAAAAAAATTTTTTTTCTTCGAAAAAATTGTTACTTTCTTGTCTTTTGCTTAAAATTGCGATGACATCATGCTTGTGTAAAAGCTTGCATACAAGAGAGTAAAATACATACATACATATGTACATACTAGACACTCTCGTTTTTTTTATAGAAAAGCAGAAAAACAAATTATGTGTAACAATTTATCGTTTTTTGACTTGATTATCCTTTAATGTCCCTTAACCTCCTTCATAGGGGTATATGACCTGTTAATAGGCGCACTGGTCCCGAGTGCCTCGATTAGTCCGGTTTCAAATAGTACGGCAAAATGGTGGAACGGATTAACCGTACTATGCGAGGTATTCCTGTATTTGATTATTCATTTTCGCAAAATTGCCGTTGTGAGTTGTGAAACGCCTCTTTTAAATGTTCTTATATGATGGCCTTCACTGTGTTCAGTAATCATTGTGTGTTCACCTTAAAAGCTGTCAGCTGTAAACGTCAAAGTCAGCTGTTTACTGTGTGCATCACATTTTATCACTTCTCATTTAAAGCAACGCACAAAAAATAGAACTTGCAAATTAAATTAATCATAAACTAAATAAAACAAATTTCTAAGGAGCAGACGGACAAGAATAATTTAATTAAAATAACTGTAACAGAATTCCGAAGAAGCGTCCAACATAAATATCAAAATTGCTGACACAATGTGCACCGGTTCCGCTGGCAGCCAGAACAATGCTGGCGGCGGTTCCACAACGCCTACAGAGAACCACAACAACCATGAAGAATGCACCGAAGTCACATCGACACAACTGCCACCAGTTGCGCTGAACATCAATACAGCTGACCCAGAAGAGCTTGTCAACGAATATGGCCCAAATCTTAAGATACTAGAGTGCCATTCACAGGTGTGCGAACTGCTAACCATCATACGAGATAAGTCAGTAGATGTTGATTTAACTCAGACAGTGCTTAATTCGGTATTGATTTTTCTTTATAGGAATACCACACGCAGCGACTTCAAATTCTATGCTGATCGCTTAATACGCCTGGTTATTGAAGAATCACTCAATCAGCTACCCTATTCCGACTGCTGTGTGGAAACACCTACTGGCGCTTTGTATGAAGGCCTTAAGTATCGCTCCGGTAACTGTGGTGTTTCCATCATACGTTCGGGTGAAGCCATGGAACAGGGTTTACGCGACTGCTGCCGCTCGATACGCATTGGTAAGATTTTGGTAGAGTCCGATGCTGAGACGCATGTTGCACGCGTCGTATATGCACGTTTTCCCGATGACATTGCGCGTCGTCAAGTTCTGCTCATGTATCCAATAATGTCCACTGGCAACACGGTGTTACAGGTTAGTAAATTAAAGAAATTGCAAATTATATCTCACTCTGATCTTCTTTTGCTTATAGGCGGTCAATGTGCTGAAGGAGCACGGTGTGCCTGAGAACTGTATCATACTTTCGAATCTTTTTTGCACTCCAATAGCTGCCAAAACAGTGGTCAGCGCTTTTCCCAAGCTAAAAATACTCACCTCTGAACTGAATCCAGTGGCACCCAATCATTTTGGACAAAAATACTTTGGTACTGACTAAAGCAACAAGGCAACTTCACTTAATATCAATAGCATAACTAAACAAAATCAACACATAACTTGAAGAATTTTAGCAAAAGCTTAAAGTTGTTTTAATTTTTATGTTTTAATTTTTTCTCTTCAATATAATAGTTATAATTTATACAAAATATGCGTAAAATTGTCACTTCTTACTATTTTATATCTATTTCTTTTTTGCCTTTTTCAGCTTGATTATTGAATCACTTTCGAAGATTCAATACCTTTACACACACACAAACACACTATTACATTTCAAACACACTCGCTTGCAAAACCGTTTTGTTGATCAATCTTAAAAAACTGCTTAAAATTTGTACTTAAAAATAATCAATGTTATTTTAAACTTTAAAAAAAACCACTTTTTATTGATTTATCTTTATAAATGATGTTGAGTTTTAAATTTTATTTAATGTGTTCATCGATATATATGTATGCATTTGGTTTTTAACATAAAGCATGTTATACTTGAATTAATTTATATATTAAAAAAAAAATAAAATTATTTTCTATCAAAATAAACAAGAACTCAACATGTTTTGAATTTATTATAATTGCATATGTTCAATGAGGCACTTGATTTCGTTTGATTCCATATAAGGAAAGCAGTTTAGAAACGTAAAATAATGGGACTGACCTGTCTGGGATTGACGACAGTACTCTGTTTTTGCAGTCAAGCACGCCAAACACTCCACTACCGAGGACGCAAAAATCAGAAAGATCGAGCAAAGTTAGACAGGACCTATATAACTTTAACCTCGATGACTTTACCACCCAACGAATGCGATAGATCTACACTTTATAGTTAAACTTATATTTATTTTCCAGCATTTGTAAAAAAAAGAGAAATATTTGAGAGCCTTAAAATAATTAAACATGCATTTAAACAAAATTGTTGAATATTGAAGAATGGCAAACAATATAACGAATAAAATACATTAAATAATTTTTAAATCTTTAGCTTTTACTTTTAGTTGGTATTTTAATGACGACTACTGCACTATGTTGACATTTTATAGTTGACAACGGTGTCCACTTTGTGCAGTCCTGTTGAAAACGAACGCAGCTGCACCGCCTGAGCATTTGGTATGAAGACTGCACCAGTTTCATCCCAACTTTCAGGAACATCACAATTCTGCAACGTGTGTATCATAACATCGAACGTACAAATGCAGTCCAACAGCGGCAGGTAACTGACAGTGGCCGAAATCTGACGCATCACATCACGTATTTCGTTCTGTATGCGATTAAGTTCCTTGTTAGAGGTAAGTTTGTTGACATCGCTTGTGTCGCCTGTGCCAAGTTCTGCTTGCATCTTGAAGTCCCAGCACTCGAGTACCTCCTTAGTGTGAACATTGGTGATGACCATTGAAATTTTGTTAATCATATTCTTAGAAAGCCACTCTAAAAGAAGCACAACCAGGCATTATCTAAGCAATGGCAATAATTGTTTTATATATTCCATAACATACCCTCAGTTTGCTGCAGCACATTCTGCAGAAATTCCTCTATCTTCTTGTCTTTGGACATCAGTATGGTGAGTCCGTATTGCTGTGTGCTAACAAAAGTCTCTGGTGGATAGATGCCGCGTTGGAAGAGTATCGAATTGACACCGTATTCTGTGTGTATTAAGAAATATGTTCATATTTTTGAATTGTTATAAATTTTCGCGCCTGCTATTTTCTTCGATATTCTGGCTACCGCCAACTTACTCAAATATTCTACAATGATTTGTGCAGATCCTTTTAAGGTGATGCAGTTCTTTGTCGCCTGTTCGGTAGACATTTTGTGATATATATTTTGGTTATATTTGCAATATTTTTTGTAGAAATTGTTAATTTATTTGCAAAAATTTCTTTATCTCTGCTAATGGCTAGGCAATTTTGTACTGTTTGCAAACCGTTAGCAAGACTTAATACATCTCTTTCTTACACATAACATTTGGGCAGTCATAATTGACAGCTCAACGTACGAGTTTACAATAGTAAAGTTCACAGCGTTACTTCTGGTAACTAGCTGAAGCTTATTATTCACAATAGGTGAAATTATAAGGACTAATTTCATTTTATTGAGGTATGACACTAGCATATTCCGTTTAAAAAATTGTTATATATTTTTTTGATTAAAATAGGAAAAATTTTGTTAAAATACTAATAAAATTGTAATCAAGTGATATGTATTTTTTGTAGAATGCCTAAAAATTTTTTCAATAGTTATAAACTATTAATAAAATATCATTTCAATCAGCATTTATAAGAAGCACTAATTTTTCTAACATACATACAGATCAGTTCTGTCGCGGTAACATTAATCTTATTACCAAAAGAATTCACCTTTTGGTAACTCCTTTGTGGTATTCTGCAACCACTCCACTATGGGCAGTTCGGCCCTATTTTGAGGTCAAAAGTCAATTTTACAACTTGCTTGAAACTATTTATTTTTGGTTTAATTTTACAGGAAAGACTCCAAAGCATATAAATGTAAATTCTGTTTTCAGATAAAGTGTTTCATCGCTGCTATGGTAACTCCCAAACAAGTTATTTCAAAATGAGTGAACAATATATATATTTTTTATATAGATTTTTTTTTCGTGTTCAAATTCATGTACCTTTAAATCTAACAGCGACTTTTAATATTAGTGTTATGACAATGGCTTGTTTTGTGTTTGAAAAGTGTGTTTAAAAATCAACAGCTGTTGCAACAAAAATTTATAGTATTTTGTGTCAAAAAATTTATAAGTGACCTTGGAGAGAAATTGTTTAATTTTAAAACAAACAAAACTTTAGTTAAAGTTTAAAAAAGTTCAAGAGAGTTCAAGGAAAATTAATTCTATTCATCGATGGAGCAATGATTTATGTGATGTCGCCACAATATCTTATATTGCTATTTCGTGTGATATTAAAAAAATCTCATATTTTTTTAAGGTAAAAATAACAACTTTTATAGAACTCTTTACCTGCCACCTATATAGAAAGTGGACGTGGCAAGTACATTCTTGGTATTGTAAGCTTACTTTGTCTAACCCAAGTGCCGGATCAATATTGCAGTCGATAATCTCCCACCTATATAAAAAGTGGGCGTGGCAAGTCAATTTTTGTTGAACAAGCTTACTACTTTTAACTTAAAAGCTAGACCAAGTTTTAAGTTGATACTTCAATTTTTCGAATTTTGGCCACAAAATAGGGTTAAATTTCCCTAGTGCACTTGTTGCCGGTAAATGTTGAAACCATCTACTGAGGTGGTAGCAAGCAAAACTGCTGACTTTCTATTGACTTCGATTAATACAAGTGCTCGAAAACTGTCAAAAATTGATAAAAAACCGTAGCTGCGCCGGCTAAGTGCGTGCATATTTCGTGCTAAGGAAAACAATTACATTAAAAGTTCATAAAATGTAATTAATTCCATGTACTTACTTCTCATTTTCCATTGTTGACATATCACCACACTATAAAACAGAGTTGCCAGATGCAATAAAAGAGCTTTATTTCAGTATGTTGCGCTTTCAACGTTTGACAGCGTTACCGAGTGCACAGAATACCAATTTCTAAGACCAGTAACGAGTTTTGGTAACAATATTGCTATTACCAGTAACACAGAGAATCGACATGTTAGAAACATTGTCTTAGACAAGACTTACAGATCTGCAGTTATATACTCTCAAAAGAATTAAAACATAAATACGTAAACATAAATACAATCAAATATTTTTTATTATCGTTATGTGTACATACAGTACTACCCAAATTATTATATCTATAATATTGTATATACGTGGTGTAATATTTTATCACATAAGCGCATAAATTTCATTGCGATGGAAACTTTACCGTTAGGAATCTCATATTGTACCTAGGTTAGAAGTTGTCCCCTTTCACAAAAACCAACATTAAAAGTTTTTAATTAAGAAATTATACTCTACTCTCAATAAATGCATTATAAGACAGTTTTAAGAGTTAATGTCTCCAAAACAAGAGTACAGATCGTACTACAAAAATAATATACTCAAGTCATATATAAGAGTTGTATACTCTATGAGATGGGTTAAAGAGAAATTTTGTAGGTCCATCATTTCGAAAAAGCATTCACTAGTAAGACCGTTGCTTTTATAATCAGAGTGGTACTCTTCTAGTCAGACCGTTGTTCTTAAACAAAGTCTTCTACTCTGAAAAATGTCTTTTTAGGATATATTATACTCTTTATTGATACTTACAGGGCCCTTGATTTTACAGTTTATCAGATCAGATCAGATATCTTTCCAAATAAGCCTTGTAGATATCTATAAAACTTTATCTCTAAAGCTAAATCTCTTCAGAGGTTGCATCTGATAACTGAAGTCATGTAGAAGTCTGTAAGAAATAGCTTATACGATACAAAGTCTTTCCTGGAATGCTCTTAAAACACAACTCTCTTTAACTACTTTGAAATAATGTGAAATAGAACAGAACACTTGTAGACAGCTTGTTTTGCTGTAAATAATCTGTTAACATAGTACTCTTGCTGAAGAAAGCTATAGGAACTAATTAAAAATTAAGATTTTTTGTCCAGTGCTCAGCTCTTAAGAATTGTTGCTTGGGGTCTTACTGCTGAAAACTGGTGTAATCTATTCTAAATCTTTTGGAAGCGGTTATTAAAAAGAAGAGCTTACTAAATATTACCTATGTTTTTTTCAAACTATTTTGCTTATTTTTTTATGAATTAACGTCGTGTTTCATTATGTTGTTATTTTTTATTTTTATTTTATCAATGGAAAATAATTTTTGAGTATATGTGCAGAATAATATTTTTATTCGAATAGGATGTCATAAAGATAAGTAAATCCAAGGAAACGTAAAAACACCTTTTTTCTCAATGGGACAATCAGAAACAATATCATATAAATACCGACAGCTCTGTTAAACATCGCTCTTGTAGCCTACAAAAAGAAGAGTAAATGCGAGCCTAACAATGAGAGGGATATAATTTAGCAGAACTATGTAGTACTGTTGTTGTTAATGCTTCTTCTCATTTTCTCTCTCCTTGAACAACTGAAAACCTGAACAAAATGAATAATTATAATTATTTGTATAAATATAAATAGGCGAGAAAAAGTGGTCGAATCTCGACCAAAGACCTTGCTTGTATTTATCAAAATATCAAGTTTTCAGAAGATTTGCTTTTGTATCCCAGCTTTTGTAATTTTTTTTTAATACTTGTACTGTAACACTCAGTAGTTCAAGATGCCTAACAAGGAAAACACAAAATTTTTCCAGAATTATAATTAATTCCTCCACATATTCCAACGATTTTCTCACATTGCGATGCCTTTTTGAACAATTGAAAATAAGCAACATCAGTTCGAACAAAAAAGGTGTCGGTTTTTTAAATTTTACTTGGGCAAATAAAAGAAAGAGACATAAAAAGTTTTGCTGCAAAAACACAGCTCAATCTCATCGACCTCCTATCATAGTCTCAAATATAAAAAAACATTCTCCACAGCCTTGCAGTTTTGAACATTTGGAAATTTTTTATTTTTCTTTATTATATAAGTTAAACAGTAATTTCAAAGGCTTTGCATAATAATCGCATTCAATATTCATAATGTATGCAAAATAATTCTCATTTAAAGATAAGTTTTAAATAATTTCATTAAATTATTTTATAATATAGTATTTTATTCGAAAAAATTAAGCCCCTAACTTAATCGTAAAAAAAAATAAACCTAATATTTTATGTATCTTATGCGGTTAATATAAAGTAAACTTAAAAAGCAATATTAATATTAATATTTCGAGCGTTAATCTACATCTTTGGCGTTACGTCTTAAGCTAATGAGTATTCTTGATAATATCTAATATAAGCAATAATTTGAGTTTTTGTCTTTGTCTTTTTAAACTACATTTATAATGGAATTCCAAAAGTTTGCAGTGGTATGGACGTCTTTTGTGATACTTCATAAATTGTTTTCGAGCATATAAAATATTTTGTTAGATATTGAGAGTTAATCATCTTCCAGACTTTCATCCTCGTCCTCGTCGATATCATCGGTATCGTCGGTATCGTCGTTGAAAGCGGTGCGATTATAACGTGCACTACGACTGTCATCGAGATCAGCTTCGCCGGTTAGCTCTGCGTCATATGCATTTGGATCATCTGCAATGTAGCCCGTTTTATAGGTTGGATCTGAAAATAAGTTCAAAAATTGTAAAGTGAATACATATGTTAACCAAAATATTGATAATTCTAAGATATATTTCAGTTAAAAGACGTGCAAGTTATAAGTGTAATAGTTAATTTTCGACTGAGGCATTAGTTTTATTTATAATTTATATGAATTAGTTTCATTTTATGAGGAATTAGTTTTATTTGCTTGCTTTACGAACTTAGAAGCGCTTGTAAGAAATGTTTTTTATTCACAATTGCCATAAGTTTATGTATTTGTTTGTTAATTTTTATGATAGAAAGTGAAGTCAGGAAATAAAATATATTTATGGTTATTTCTTGGAAAATAATTATTTTGCAGCAAACTTAAATTTGTTGCTATTAACAAAAAAACGCTGACGTCTCACAACATATATAAAATATACAACAATAATGAGTTATGCTTATCTGACAGATAAAGAGATACGTTACAACATCAATGTTTTAAAATTTATATTTTATTTCTTGATCATTCCATGTTTTGGTTTTTGTTTTGTTATAATGTACACAATTATTTAAGAATTTGTTAAAACAAAAGTTAATAAAAATAGTTAAGAAAAATTATACACAATTAATAAAAACTAAAAAAAAACAACACAAATTAAGAGATTTCTAATTGTACTAAAGAGAAATTAAAGAGTGCACAAAAGATTACAAACAACGTTCAAATATACAGAAGATGCATTTAAGAAAAAAAAGTCATAAAGAAACAAAAAAATCACTCTTACCTCAGCTCAAATTTTAGATAATTTTTCAATAATACATTTTTTCAGTTCAGCTTTATGGAAATCAATGGAAGAACAAAAGAAAATCAAGAACATAAATAGTTAAGAAAAAAAATCAATATTAAAATAACTGTTAATTTATTTTTTGCGTCTCAAATATATAATTTTATTCATTCTTTTCAATATTTTAAAATTTCTATGGGATTTTTTGTTGTTTGTTGTTGTTGATGTGTTTCAATGTTTCAGCATTTAAGAAATAAATTTTATAAATTAAGCTTAAATTTAAACAACTGCTTCTTCTGAATTACAATGAAAACTTAAGAAACTAAAATTCAATGATAATCAAAATCAACTTTGAAAGAAATGTACAAACATAAAATAACATTAAATAAAAATTACTGCATAAACTTAACTTAAAAGATGTTAATAAATAAAATTAAATATGTTCTTCTTAAGTCAAAAGCTAAAAATAAACATAAGTTCAGTTAAATGATTTATGAATTAAATTTAGCGTAAAATGTACAATTCTTTTTATGAGTTTTTTCTTTTAAGTTAATATTTTTTGGTATGAGTTTTTTTTATATACTTTAGAAATTCTAGACTAACATTGTTGGCTTACATGTATATGAAAAAGTATTGAAAATCTGCTCAAATCTTAAAATTTTAATAAATAGTGTCAAAAGTAATGTTTTCGTTAATAATTTTCGTAGTAAAACATTTGATTTTCGCATCTCATAAACTTAACTAATATGATATCTGAGAAGGGTATAAATAAGGCTTAAATATGTTTCTATATATATTGTGAGGCGATTTTGAGTTTATTTTTTTACATATAATATTCAAAAATTTATTCTTTTATTTACATGTAGTTACAAAAAATATTTTTTAAAATAAAATCAAATAAATTAAGCACAAAAACTAAGAGGAAATTTAAATTTCGGGAAAACATTTTTGTGAAATACTGTCGTGCAAAAACGTAAGAGTTCAATGAAATAAGTACAAAAAAACGAAAGTCAAGCAATTTTCATATACATATGAGGTCTTGGTATATTAACTTTGATAACAACACTGAACTCTTAAGATTCTTAATTTTAATACTTGCAACTGCCGGATACTCTTTTTTCTGTTTTCTATTAAATAATCATTTTCGTTCTTGTGTGTCTACAAATATGAGCAATGGTGTGACAATAAGTAGAAATGTGCACATAAATTTCCAATTTCAATAACCATTTTCTTAATATCAGTAATTTTTATTATACTATTAATAAAGGAATATATTTGGCCGTAGATTGCAATAAAAAATCTGTGAAAAAGATTAAATAAAAATTTCATTAATAATGTTTTACAAAAAGAATTACAAAAAGGACGATTTCAAAAGCGAAAATTATCTTAAATTTTTACTGTTATAAGAATTATTATCAAATTAAAAATAACACCACAAACTACGAAAGCTACCAAGCAAATTTATTTATCATAAGTCAAAATCTATTTATTGAAATCTAATGTTTTGAAGCAACCACCAGAGCTTAGAGTTTAAATATATTGTTACAATCTACAGCCAAAGTGTTAATTTTTAGTTAATTTAACTTCAAATATACTTTATTTTTACAGACTTTAACTGTCAACCGTACCATAAATATTTGTAAACTACAATATGAAAAAAATATATATTTATTTTTTTAAGGTTGAACGGCAGGAAACAAGGGGCAGAGGGCGAGGCAGATTTAGCAAGAACGTAAATAATATATTTATAACAACCATATCAAAATAACTAATATAGATTCAACAACCAAGATTGCGAAGGAATGCAACCAGGAATAGCGTTAATTAACTCAACTAGCGCAAAGCTCGTTGCTACGAAAGTCGCCGCATAGCGTGCCATAAGTAAAGCTTGCTACGTTCGGTATTTGTGGCAAATTTAAGCTATTCCCAGCAAAACGTTTCCTCACACAGCAAGCAACAGCATTCTTATAACTATTTGAAATTTCAATATGTTTGTTTTTAATATAACTTAAGAATATTTGTTTTCACTTGGGTTAAAATAAATAAAATCAATGTTTTTTCGTTTCGATATTCTTTTAGATTTAAATAAATTATAAACTTAATAAAAAAATGCAACAAAATCTCAGCAATAAACGAGGTTTGTTTTCATTTAGAGAGTGAGAACAAGTGTGTGAGAGAGAGAGATAGTGAAAGGAAAAAGTGAGTAATAGATTGATTGATTCGTTAAGTAATGTAACAGTCGCAGACTTTGTTTGAGTAACTATCAGTTAAGTGTTTTATGTGTGTGTGAGTGTGTAGTACCGAGTGAACGAGAGAGCCTCTTTATTTTGTTTCATATGTCAAGGAAGTTATTTCTTTCCAGCGTACAATTTGTTTTGTTATTTTTTTGTATCTCTGACCAATTAAACTATAGTTTTCTTTTTTCAATCTCAGTTTCGAAATGTAGCAAATAAAGAAGTACGAAATAATAATAATAATAAATAAATAAATAATGCTTAACGGGAAATAATTATGTTTAAAATAAACTTTCTATAGCACCTTTGTTTAAATATTTATAAATTATTTTATAGCTATTAACTAGAAAAATAAGTAGTTTAAACAAAATTAAACTTACTTTGCTTTCAAAACAAAGTTTTTTTAAAAAAATCTATTAGTTAAAATTTAAATTTTATAACATATGTATGTATGCAATTTAATGTTTCTCAAGTTCTTAATGGAATGTCTAGTTTTATGCTGCTTCTTATTTTTTTTTGTAATTTTGTGTTTTTATGTTTTTTTAAGGAGTCGCTTAAGAAGTTTTAGTTTTTGTGTTTTTTTTTTGCTTTAAAAGCCGATTTGGTTTTGAGCTAAATATGTTTGTTGTTATATGTAGGTATATTAAATTATTTTTTTATTACTGTTGTTGTTGTTGTATTTTTGTGGTATACGGTATTTGTACTGTAGTATAAAAAATTGTTGTTAACTCTTTATTGTTTTATTTAACACTATATTTGGTTATATTGTTGTGGTTATTTTTAATTTTTATTTTTCTATAGAAAAAAAAAAAAATTACTTTTTGGCTTCAGTGTTTGACGTTTGTTTGTATGAGTTTGTGAGTCATGTTTAAGTGTGTGTGTGTATGTGAGTGTGTTTGGTTCAAAGACAACAAAACAATCGATGCTATAGAATAGCCTATTTTAGCAATAATAACTTCCTAAATACTTCTTTTCGCCACATTCTTGCTCATTGCTGTACGTACTCGGTGGCATGTTGTTGACCTCCTTGCGATCGCAACGCTCCCCAATGAAACCCTCGGGGCATCTGTAAAAATAGAAGAACAGAAGAAAGAGTAATAGTGTTAGTGATATTCGTTATATTATTCTTAAATATTTGCTAATATATAAGATAATACAGTAGTTGTAGTTATAAGGGACATTCACAATAAAGTGTATTCAGTTTGATATTGTACAGTTGTTATAAATTGGATATTTGTAGAAAATTTTCGGCACTCACAAAAACAAAACTCAATGGACCTTAGTAATAAATAATAAAAAAGAAAAGTCACTCCTAAAGTCCATTTTTATTAGTTTGTTCTAAATTGCTTTTAATCATTTGTACTAATAGAACAAACTTAACAAAAGTTCAATTCAGTGCAACTATTGTGAATTGCATATAAATTTGATCATTGTATTGAACGCACCCCTTTGACAGCTAAAAAAATTAAAACAACGATTCAAAAGTATGTTTCTTATTATTTTCTGCTCAACTTTTATTAATTTATTTACTATTTTTTTGAAACATGGAAGAAATCAAAATTAGTCGTGGAGGTTTTTACTTCATATGTTCACACAAGGGACTCGAAAATTAACAATTCCGCGACGACAGCAAAAATAGCCGCATTTAAAAAGCCTCTGCATTCTGCTGCAATGCGAGCCATCCACGAAAACTATCACGAAAAGGAAGAGCAGGAAAGTGTGAGTGAGAAAAAAATTGAGGTGTACCAGAGCAAGAAGGATGCGCGAAAATTCTACCAACAGATTAAGCGTCCAATCCAAGATTTTAAGTCCGAAGCATCCACTTGTTGAGCTGAAAATGCTGATCTGGTTACAGATACGCAGCGTGCACTGAGGTTATGGAGAACACATTTTAATAATTATCTTATGAGCGACAATACCAACGATTTCACCCTTAGTTAATGCAATAGGATGCCTTCAATCGGAGTGGAAACTCCACCATCTAGCAATGATGAGGTTAAAGTTGCTATCCAGCGACTCAAAAACAACAAAGCCGAATGTGCTGACGGTCTGGCGGCTGAATTGTTTAAAGCCGGCGGCGATGAATAGATAAGATGCATACTTAAACTCATCAGCAAATTATGGCTAGCGGAAAACAATCCGCTCCGAAAGGAGACCCGATAATCTATGCCAACGAAAAACAGTACAGACCGAATGGCCAAAGTGGTTCTAAATGAAATGACTTCATAAAGTTAGCAATCTGATACAATGGGATTTACAACCGATATTGTAATGGACGAAGTACAAAGCGACGGTGATCAAACAACGAATCAGATTCAGCATCAATCTGAATGGCTAAACTCAGTTCTAGGTGAGATTAACAGCTTAGAAATTATGTAAACGCGTCTGGGAATTGTAGCTTCGACTTGGAAAAATTCGAAATAAATTGTGGATTACTGCAAAGGCAATTGAGTGATCAGGTTTCACAAAAGACTCATAATGCAGTCTATGCACATATTGAGAATGCATATGTAGAAGTTCGAAGGACGTTGCGCCAAAAAACAGCTGCATTCAAGCCATACTCATCTGGCAAGAGGTTATAATTACCATGAGTCAAATGCTTTGCTGATGCAATATGCTGATTTGCCACCGGCAGTCTGATTGCCAACCTTTAGGAGTGATCATAACGATAAAGATGTTTTTAATGCAGATTTGATTCAGAATCTCCATTTCACAAACTTGCTGTGTTAAGGATCAAGGGAGGAGTTAAGTTAAGTTAAAGAAGGACGACTGCCAGAAGACATCTTTAAAAAAGCATGGCAAACTTTGTGTTCATTATTTGATAATAAATATCAGTACCATGCAGCACACTGTTCGTCAATTTTTGATATATCAATTTAGCCGAAGGCAGGCAGGCAATTTAGCCAAAGGCAGGCTACTTAATTCGTAGAATGCTTAATACTACTCGAAACAGTATGAGAATGTTAGCGCAACATCTAACTCCAGACGAACAACATGGTTTAATGATCTTATTGTTTTTGGCATCTAGACTTTACAGTACTTCTCGTAGACAGTGGGAGAATGTGCGACCAACTAAGCGCTTACAGAGTCTCAAAATTATATCTCCACTTGGCTCGAACGTAAAGCCAGTGGTCTATAAGGACAGGGCTGATCGAAAATAAGTTGGAAACCGTTATCGCGGCCAAAGTGTGGCTCTTACCTAACCAGAAATCTCCTGAATTTGTTTGTAATTGTCGAGCACCACCATCAGAAAGAAGGTAAACTGCGCTGAGAGTTGGATGAATAATTAAGACATTGGATGCAACAAGAACAGCATGACCATTTAAAGTGGGATATATGTTTATCAGTGTTAACACATGCTAATGCAGTCGGAAAAAAATTCTCGACTATTTTATTCTATTGAATGCAGAGCTCTGATCCACAACATTTAAATCCCTGGACATGCGGAGATCTTCTAATTAGTGAAGCTCTGGTGCCATCACTAGGCGAGTAAGCACCGATGGAACGACCGAAAAACCATTTAATTTATTTATTGGCAGACAAATGGCAAAAAGGTTTTGGTAGCAATAGTTATCTTCACGAACGTTAGCAACGTCCTGGTGATTAAGTTGTCGGTAAAAACGAAATAACTCCACCCAGCCTTTGTAAAATGGCTCGCGTAAATGAATTACATTTAGGTCCAGATGACCTTTGGTCCTCAGATGAAACTTTACACTTTGCACTGGAAACGGTTATGCATCTCAACTTATATATAAGCAGTGTGTTCTGTCTGATGAGAACCTAATAGATTCTTATTTAGGTGTAAAAATATTCTGTTGGGATAACTGCATGCTGCAAACAATCTTTGTTTGTACCAGAACAATTCCTGTTTTAGGCACAAAAATTTATTGTTTGGATAACAACTTAATGCAACTTGACAACAACTTAATTGTTCACTCCCAAACATAACGTTCTTGCAGATAAAGAGAGAGAGAGAGATTAAGAGAGATAAAATTGCAAAAAATGTCAGCAAATAAAGAGTGAGAGCGGGGTTTTTTGCAGAATTCCATGCGCACTCTATATGTGTCAAATAATAATGTCTTGCCAGCACAATTTGTTTGGGAATGCATTATAAATTTTCTGCGTGTAGATTCTTATTCAAAATTCTAGCTAGTTTTTCCAGTGTAAACTGCTCAATATTAGAAATACATTATCTATGTGCTTTGAAATTCGAAACTGAAAATATACTTCCCTCAAGGCAGCACCATCAGCGTCGCGTCGCCTTCGCATTCAATTGTTTATCTCAAAAATTGATGCTGCCACAACTACCACAACTACCACAACGACTTCGACAACTACGACTTCTTTGCCACAATTTTAGGGTGTTTTTGTTTACAGTGACGAAGATATGGTTGTCTAAATATAAACCCCCTCCCCCAAACATAAAATATCGAGAGAACTCAAGTGGTTGTTGCACTGAAGGTACGTACCAAAAGATAATTAAATTCGTATGCAGCAGAATCATTGAATTTTTCGACTAAATGTTAACATGTTACAAAATGCTGATGATTAGGCGCATGCGCAGCAGTTTGTTTGGCGCGCAACATGTGGTCGCCGGCGTCTGCGGCGTCGACAGACTGTAAAAGATTACGTTACGAAACGAAATAATGATATTTTGAGATTTTTTTCAACGCCAACGGCAACGCTAGTCTTAGCGCTGCCCACATCAAGGCATAGCAAGAACGTTGCGAGTTCGACTTTCTGGGAGCACATGTGTGAAATGAGGCGTGACGAAGGGGGCGACTTGTTGACAAATTTAAGAGGTTGTTTATGGAATTAAATCAATTGCTTTAAACTTTATGTCTTACATTAAGCAAAATATACAAGATTTTTTGATGATTCTTGGGATGAACTTTTCTTTAAGTGTTTTATTTTATAATTTTCGTTTTATTTTCTGGTTGTTTTTGTATTCATTTAAGAACGCGCAACAGCACCTCAAATTGTGGCGCTCTTTTGTGCGCTTCATGCCAGCTGAACAATATCTTTCAGCGCCGCCATTTATTTCAAAATCTTTGCTGCACTTTCTTAAAAAAAAAAAAAATTAAATGTAAGAAAAATGTATAAAAATTCATTGTTTTTACTTGAGCTCCACACGACATAAAACACAATTTTCACCCTCGCCTCCAGCCAACAATTTGACTCCCCTCATTCGCGGGCGGGTTGGCTGTTTTTTTGTATATTCCTCTTCTCTGACATTTATATTCTTCAGGGCGACTCGCACCTTTCGAATGATTTCTGTTTTTGGAATACAACCAAATTTTACACTTTTCTTCATTAGCTCTATGGTTGTTTTTTCGTGTGATCTTTTTGATTTTTTTGTTGTTATTGATTTGGTTTGGAAAATCTTTTTGTAAGCAAATAAATGTATACCTATATAAACGAGTTCATATATATATATTTTTATATATGTATGTTAATATATCAATATGGCGGCCAAGTGTTTCTTCAGAAGCTTTGTTTATACTTTGTTGCAACAGTTAATTAATTTCCAGCTTAAAACGCATACAAACTCAAAGCGTAACGGCTAGATTTATTTTGTTGTTATTCTTCTACTGCGTAATCATCTTCAATGTTTAATCTTTGCAATCTTTTTAACAGCGTTGTAAAAAAAATACTAGATAAACCAAGCAGTTTGTAAAAAAAAATTCTTGCTGGACATTGTATGTGGCTTAGAATAGTTGTTGTTTTAGTTTTTTTTTTTTAAATTTTATTTACTTACATGCACGAGTAGGAGCCAATTTCCACGAAAAGCTTACAGGTTCCGCCATTGAAGCAAAACTCCGCCGCATCCGGTGGGCAACTATGTCCAGTTCCGCCCGTTAGGTGTGTCTCATAACGTGGCACTGCAAGAAAAAGTTAAGCAGATAAGCATGAGTTGTTATAAAAGTGTAAGTAAAATTGTAAAAGTAAATTGTAATTGTTTAAGTTCCATAATTTTAATTTATTATTTGAAAATAAAATTTGTGCTGTGATGAACAGAATATGTGCTGTTATTTGCCGCATTGAAAAATATAATTGAATCTGCTGGTATAATTTTGATGGAAAATTTTTGTTAAATTTTTTAAAATTTTTTTTAGTAAACGTAATTTTTTAATAATTTTTAATAAATTTGTATATTGTGCTGCATTGTGCTGGGTTGTGCTGTAGTTTGACGAAGAAAAATATTTGTGTATATATATTTATTTGTGCTCGTTTGCAAAGTTGCAAGTAGTTTGCGGCCACTCTTTTGGAACATTATAGCACAAATAGAGCACAAAACAGCACAATGTCTGAATTTCCAAGAAATAATGACGCTACTTAATGATTTCATTTTTGTTTGGAATATTTGCAACTGTGAAATTCATCTTAATTTCTCTACGGCACCTTATAGCACATACTAAGTATATCACAGCACAATTGTTAAATACGATTGAAACAATAGACGTCAGAGCTAGCTTCTATTAAACTAAAAGCACAAACTCAAAAAATCTATAACCGTAAGAATGATTGTTAAGTTTTTTAATGCATTTTTTCATTGGAAATAATATATACACATATAAGCATTAACTTTAATACACAGGAGCTACACTCAAAATAAAGTTACTCGGAATATGATAAAAAAAGACATCATATTTAGAGTAAAATGGTATAGACTTTGCTCCAGAGAATGTTTTTCTCTAAATGTGATCTTAA
Source organism: Tetanocera ferruginea (assembly GCA_958299015.1). Taxonomy (NCBI): domain Eukaryota; kingdom Metazoa; phylum Arthropoda; class Insecta; order Diptera; family Sciomyzidae; genus Tetanocera; species Tetanocera ferruginea. The sequence goes on along the minus strand of OY282644.1, from coordinate 81,287,557 downwards.
AAATTTCATAAAAATGATAAAAAGCTTCTATGAAAAAGAGAACTATATGAAAAAATATCGTTTTTAGAGAAAAATACTTCTATTTTTGAGAAAAGATTGGTTTTTATTGAAGAAAAGTGAATTTTTTATCAAAATATGGGAACAATTTTTTAATTTCAATAAATTTTTCTCTATAAATGAGAATTTTTTTGTGCGAGAAAAATACTTATCATTATTAGTGACATTGAAATATTTCCATTTCCAAGAAATCAATAAATATTTCTACGAAAATGTGAAAATTTATTCTTATTGAAGAAAATTTTATTTGAAAAAGAGAAAATTGCTGTTATCGAAAATAGAGAAATTTTTTATTGGAGAAAAGTATGTATGTAATTTTTTCTGAGTGTAGGCATGGTATCCAATTATGAGATCAATAAACAATACATTGAAAATATAAATTATGTATGAGTTCATAGAAAATATACATGAATTTTGCGTTCACTGATTATAATTATTTGTAAAGGATGTTAAATTAAGACGTGTGCTACTTTGATTTTGAACAAAACGCAAACGGTTCGGAATTTTTTCAAAAATTTAATTTCCTTTGACAGGTCACACAATAGGATTATGTGTGAAAAATAATTCCGCGGATACGTACACCACGACTATTCCGTAGATATCTCACTCTTTTACTTATATTTTTGATGACATTTGCAGTATGGCCTCCAGATTGGTCCGAATTGCTTTTCAAGTCTGGAATCGTCTTCGGATCATAAACATAGACTTTATCTTTCGTGTAACCTCACAGGAAAAAATTTAACGGTGTCAAATCGCATGATCTGGCCGACCAAATCACATCACTGCGACGAGAAATTACACTCAGAAAAATATCAACTGTAATATTAATAGTCGGCCGCTGTTATTTAAAAACACTGTTCGATTGAATGATTTGCGTTTAAGTAAACAATTTTCTTTGTTGAATGAACGTTTCAAAGTATTTTTGTGCTGTTAAAATCATCTGTTGAAATATTTTTGTGCTTATATTGAATTGTCAATTTTTTCTAAGCAATAGTTTTTATATGTGTTTTGCTATATTTATATTATCGTTGTCAGTAGCTCAGTGGATGTGTACTGGACTGTCATGCGGGAGACGTGGGTTCGAACCCTAGCTGTGTAAGCATCAAAAATTGTAATTTAATAATTGAAATAATAATAATTCTGTTTCATTAATTGTTTGGTCAAAAATAACCTTCAAAATAAAATGCTTACAATCTTGCAAAAAAAAATTGCAAATTTCATTTTTTATTTAAAATAAAAATATTTTAAGTGTCTTAAACTGGTTTTGTGTTTCTGTTCATGAGCAGAGTGTACTCATTTAAGAGTCTGTGTATAAAGCACTGCCGTCTTCAAGCAACTATACATAACTCAGTCCACTTATACGTAAGGTCCTCAATGGGCACATTATTTATATGTAATTATTGACAAATATTGGAAACGTTTGTTTTTAGCATCTCGTTGCTAACGACAACCATAAAAACTTAACAACATTTTTATGGCTTTAAAAAGTTCGTAGGCTGACACATAGATGGCGTTATTAGAATTATATTCACATTATTTGCAGTTTGTATCATTCTTCAAACGACGCGTGTAAATTTGACCTTTATCGGACAGTTGGTGCGTGTGATATATCATTGTGAGTAAAGCAACTTTTCTTATAGTGAAAAAAATGAATCAACAAGGATTTCATTCGTTAATGAAGCATTCTTTTGTGGTGAAAAAATACTGTTGAAGCCAAAACTTGGCTTGATAAACATTATTCGGAGTCAACCGTTGAGAAACACCGTTTGCAAAACCTTAACAAGGATAATTGAGCGCAGAAGACGATGCACGCAGTGGACGCCCAAACGAAGCTGTTACGGAAGTAAACATAAAAAAGTGCACAAAATAATTATGAATGATCGCAAAGTGAAGTCGATCAAAAAAGCTGAGACTTTGAGCGTGTTGGGCATATCGCATGAAAATGCATGAATTTTTGGAAATGCGAAAACTGTGTGCAAAGTGGCTGCCTCAAATTTTTCCATCGATATGTGACAATGAATGAAACACGGCTCCATCACTATACTTCAGAGGCCAATCGACAGTTACCCGAGAGGACTACACGCGATGAACCGAATCCAAAGCGTAAAAAGACATACCAGTCGGCTAGAAAGGTTATGTCACCTGTATTCTGGGATGCGCAAGATAAAATACACATAGATTTCCCTGAAAAGGTCCAGACCATCAACAGTGATTATAATATAGCGTTGTTGATGCATTTGAAGAATGAAATAACGAATAAACGGCCCCATTTGTAGAAGAAAACAGTGCTGTTTCATTAAGACCGTGTCACAAGTCAATGTAGACGATGGCAAAATTGAAAGAATTAGGCTACGAATTATTTCCCCATTTACTATATTTCCCAGATCTGGCTCCTAATGACTTTTTCCTGTTTTGCAGACCTCAAAAAAGTTCGCTTGAAATAAATTCAGCACTAATGAAGTAATTAACACTGAAACTGAGGCCTATTTTGAGGCGAAAGAGAAATCGTACTATAAAAATGGTATCGAAAAATAGCATGACAATCGAATTTTACCAAAAAAATGTGTTTTACTGAATGACACATCAGTTTAGTGTCAAATTTAGTGAAGTACATGAGTTTGTGGTGACCGTGGCAAGCAGGTTAAGTGTGTGGCTTAGCATGCTCGGAGCCCGGGTTCGATCCCCAGCCGCGGCGAAAAGTTTTTTTCAATAAAAAATTTTTCTGATCGGTCACCACCTCTCTGCAGACAATGGCAAACCTCAGAGAGTAAATTATGCCATGTAAAGCTTCTTGAGAACATGAACTTTAGCCGTTCGGAGTCGGCATAAAACATGTAGGTCCAGTTCTCGGTCAATTGTGTCCAAACATTTAATAACATACACAACACAATTGATCATAAGAAGCTCGGTCAAAGTCCTTTCAAGGGCTGAAATGGCCAATTTGTTTTGACGTAGAATTACGTCTTACAGCGCGGTTTGTATGTGGTCGTTTTAACAGATTTTTTCAAGGTCATTAGGCAACGTTTTTGGCGAATACTTTAGGGTATACCTACAGCCTGTAATACTCTTCGTTCAAAGATATTATATATACTTAAATATCAGATATATCCTGCGCTGAATGAATATCTAACTTTGGATTTTGTCACTATTATTTAAAGTCACAAAATAGTAAAATATAAGAAGAAAAATGCATGTTTTTATATAAGAAAATCAACCATCAGCTGCTTATAATGTGCTTCTTTCTTGGCTGCTGCTGCTTTCTTTGTTTTTCTTTCGTTGTTTATGCTTGTAAGCTTTGGTTTTGCACGAACTGATTGGTTGGCTTTGGCAGCATTGTAAGCATTAGTTCGTATTGGGTTTTTGTATGCACTACTGTTCTAGTATACTATTTTGAAACCAGAGGTCATGAACCTCTTTTCAACTCAGTCAATGAACTCAATCTGTTAAATTTAACGAAATGGGTCTGTGATCCGGTTAGATTTAACTCTTATGAAAAAAACGAGTTGGATCATATTTCATTTTTTATTTTACCCAATAGATGGCGTAAAGTTTTAATTTTTGTTTTTAAGGCAAATTAATTTGGATTCCACATCCCACTAGCACTAGCGAGTGTAGTTCGCAAACTATAAATCGAACAGAGACGAAAGTGTAGCTCGCAAACTAAATATCAGACAGAGACGAGAGGAAATGACATGTGCTCAGCGTGAAATATAGTAACCATATGATTTTTTAAAAATCGGGGTCTTAATTTTAATTTGAAATTAGTAGTTAAATTGACTGTAGCTCGCAAACTATATATCGGGCAGAGACGAAAGTGGCACCAATGGAAAGTGAGTGCATTTGTACCGCTTTCTTTTAACTAAGTCGATGATCTCAACCTGTCAAACTTAACAAAATGATCGAAAAAATTTGAAATTTTGCTTGTTTCTTTTTGCTTGCTCATTTGATTACACTTACTTTTTAACTTTTTCTTTGTTTTGGCCTCGATAAGTAGTCCATAATTGAGTGTTATTCATTTATTTGTTAATTTTTGGAAGATCAATAAAAATACGTGCAAAATGAACAAAACAATCGGACCAAAGAGGCAAAGTAGAAGAGGATACAACTTAAACGGAATTCTACGTCTTCACCTACGATACTATCGAAACTGTTTCTTTTTTTTTTGTTTTTTTTTGTTTTTTACATGAGTTTCATGCATATTTGACTCTAATCTTATGAATTTTTCTTGCTGGTTTTGAATTTGGAAATGGATTGCATGAATTTTGGTCGCTAAACCTAGAAAGAACATCACGTTTCGATTGTTTATGTACCTGAGATTCATGTATTTTTGTCACTTATTTCCTGACCTGTTCTTGTTCAGCTCGTATTTATACATGAATTTTATGAATTTTATTCACAAAAATTATGAATGATTCATGTTTTTCTTGTAGTTTTTCATGGCGTTTACAAATTTTTATAACTTCATGTATCTTGTGCACACACTTTGAGCACTTTACAAGGCTTATAGAATATGCATGTTTTTGGATTTTTTTCATTTTAGTATTTAGAACATTGATACATTAATTCATGTGACCCATGTAATTGGTTACTTTGAGCAAAATTCATGCATGCTTTTCATGAATATCATATAAAAACTAATAATTACTGTGTGTTTTTCTGGTTGAGTGTAGCTCTACTGCCTCGCATACTTAAAATTATTTTAAAATTTTTAAATAAAATCCGACAAGGGTTAAAAATCTCTCAATGACTAAAAATATAGAGGGCAACATTTAACATTACAGCCAGTGTTGTTGCCGAACCTCATTCTAATTAAATCAATCAACATTAAACCATGAAACTATTAACCAAAAATATAAAAAATTGAGCAAGAAAATGATGAACACTGCTTGGCTCGATTTAAAGATTTTTGAAAAGAAAATTGTATTGCTTAATTGATTTTAAACTGATGAGGCTATAAATAAGAAATTTATTAGAGCATAAATTATTGGAGCTCTGTGGTTTAGTGGCAGGAAGAAAAATGATTTTTAAATTTAATGTATTAAAATAAAATAAATGGGTTCAAAAGACCAATTCAAAGTCAACGCATCAAAAGTGCGCCACTTACCTGGATACGCCTTGATCACTATGGCTCTGCGTTCCAAATTTCGATTGACTTTATTTTTGGCGCGACATTCATAACGCCCAGCATCAGAACTATTGAAGGATCTTATAATCAGCTCGGATTTTTTTCTAAAAAAATTTTAAAAAAGTTAAATAAAAGCTTAATTTTTGGATTGTAAAAGTGTGAAATTTTATGTGACTTACTTGAACGGTACGATTTGGTATAATCGACGATTACGATTGATCGATTTGTGATCCTTGAACCATGTCACTTTCGGTGGAGGCCTGCCTTGCACCTTGCAAACGATTCTAAGTTCCTTTCCGTTCTCCACTGTGCGATTGCTGGCTGTGATGGAACGTATCGCTGCGAGCTGTGCTGTAAAAAATGGAGTAGAAAAAGAAAAGTTATGTCATTGAAAATTTAATGATATGCGTTGCTTAAATGAAATAAACAAGAAACTATACATAAATATCCGAAATACGCAGAAAGTTTGCAATAAAATCATAGAAGTGAAAAAAAAATTTTATATCTTGAATAAGTAAACCATTTTTTTAATAAATGGCGAGTACATAGAACGCATTAGTGGGCGGCATCAAGGGTAAACAAATAAATATGTGAGCTCGGCAAAAAGTACTCAAATTTAAAAGTTCACTCTGCCAATGATACAAAAACAAAAATTTTCAATTTACTAAAAATAAACAAGCACAAGTAGACTGCACGGCCATAATTTTTTTCTAAAAAAAATATTTATTTAAATTTATAATTTCATAAAATCTTAAGCGTTTAGACGCGAAAGAATCATGCTGTTCACACAAATCAAACCCACTTCAGCAATAAAATCGCATGCGATTAGTTTTTTAATACCATGCAATAAAATAAATAGCCAACATAGCTAGAGTGTTAGAGTGATTTTGTGTTCAATATATCAAAGTGATCGAGTGAGTTACAATTTTACAATAAACACTCACTCAGCTGACAAAAGGAGCAGCATTTGAATGAACAAAAAAAAAATTTAAGTTGATTTTATTGATTGCATACTAGTACTAGCAGCTTATTTTAAAAAATTCGTTGCTATTTATTTTTATTTACATTTGGCTGAAATGCAAAATACAGCTGCTGCTGTTGAATATAAAAAAAGAGTTTTTTTGCTAAATTTATTTTCACATGATTGCATATTTTTTTAGAAGCTCTTAATTCATGCGTTGAGTAAATCTTTCGTTTGCACTTTATCTTGCTTCCATCTTGTCTGAGGATGAACAAATGTGTTAAGAAATAAAAGCAAAAATGAGAAGAAAAACTTAATCAGGTCTGTGCGGATAGTTTAAAAGCAGCATTTTCTTGTGGAGTGAAATATGTTTGAGGATTTTTTTTTTTAGGATTTTATTTAAATTGTTAAAAAAGGAGAATGTTTATTAAAGCCAAGGAAAACCCATGTAAAGTAAAAAAAAATACAACAAAAACATATGATCGAAATTGCATTAGAATAAGCTTCAGAATAGAAATATAATGAATAGTATCTGAATGCAATCTGAATACAATCCGAATGCAAACTTATTCAAATTTACTACGTTTTCATAAACAAGATTTTTATATTCCATTCTAATAATATAGAATTTATCTTATTCCCTAGGTTGATGTCAGGAGAATGATCCCCAAACCTGATGACGAGTACCTATCACAAATAAAAAACTGATAATGATTTTCGGTAAGCACCTGGAATGTTCGACCCTAAATTGGGATGGTACCTCTATCCAACTGATCAATATCTATATATGACGTTTTGATTGACGGAAGGCACTTTTAAGCACGATCCGTGATGCCAACAAAGACTCGAATCATCATGCGGCTATAACGGCACTGCAGAGAAGGACGCCCTGCGCTCAGTTTACCTCTTGCTGCTATAAAACGATACTTAGAGAAGATGAGGAATGTGAAACGCAAAAAAACATGAGGCTGAAAGGCGCGAGTGAGAGAAAATTGAGATGCAGTGCGACAAGAATGAGGCTCGGAAATTTTTAGAAAAAAAGACGCCTAGCTGAAGGTTTTAAGGCCCACTTCTTGTAAAAACGTAAATGGGTCTTCTTGTAAAAAAGTCTTGTGACAGATATTCAGAGTACTCTGATGTTCTAAATGGCGACGCTTTAGACAATCCCGCCAATAGAGATGATATCCCGAAAAATTTTAATTTTGGATGACAGCGTTGAAGTTCCGCTGCCCGACTATAACGAGATCTATGGCTCGATATAAAAACAATAAAGCTGCAGGTACCGATGGCCTACCGGCTGAGCTGTTTAAGATCGGAGGAGAAGCTCTGTCAATGCATTCACAAGCTTATATGCTGAATATGGTTGGAAGAATAAATTCCAGATGTTTAAAAATAAATGATGAAAATGATGATTGAAAAATACTTAACGTTAACAAATGTGTGTCTCATTTTTTTAATAGCTGTTTTAAAATTTAAAATTCTGCTTTCATGTCGAAACAATGAGGAGAAAACATTGTGAAAACGTTTTCAAAGCTAAAATTAATTAAAACTTATTCGAGGTCTTCCAAATGAGAGGCAAGAATTTTCGATCTTGCTATTTTATCCATTGAAAACGAGGTTGCAAGTAATATTGATTTCGATGAGGTTATTTCAAATTTTGTAGCTCTTAAATTAAGAAAATCCAGTTTTGAAGACAGCATCGAAATGGTACAATAAAAGAAAAAAAATGTTGTTGTTTTGTTTTTTAAGCTAATACAAAAAAAAAAGAAGATTATTGGATTTTAGCAAAACTTTTCTGTAATTTTATTTAAAGTATTAATTTTTTTATTTTCAAAATATTATTAGCACTTTTTTATAAACAAGAAAGATTTGCAAATTTAAAATGTGATTTCTTACGAAAAAATGTAAATTTTTCACATAAAATAATTAAAAATTTATCAAATTTCAAAAATGAATTACAAAAAAAAATTCTTCGATTTTAGCGAAACTTTTTCGTAATTTGATTTGAAGTATTAACTTTTTATTTCCAAAATATTATCTGCATCTTTTTATAAACAAGAAAGTTATCCAAGTTTAATAAAGTGATTTTTTGTGAAAACTAATAATTTTTGCATAGAAAAATAATTTAGCAAAGTTCAAAAGGGACTTACAAAAAAAAAGGATTCTTTAATTTTGTAGTGAATCTCACGAATAAGTTATAGTGATGAAAGTCAGTAGTGACATGAGTGATAGTTACCATATTTATTTTTCTATTATAAATAACATAAAATGTGTCTTAAATTGGATTTAAAAAAAAAAACACAATAAATATAGGTGCAAGAGTGGTACCCTTAAGGTTTTACCAATTTCTATCATTTTCAGTTCACATCTATTACTCTTCTTGTCTAACTCAGTGAGAATGAGTTTTGATGGAATCGGGCTACTTTTGTATGTACCTCCCATACAAAATCGTATAAAAATTTAAAATAGGTCCAAGGAAGGTACCCCTAAGTTCTCATCAATTTCTTCTGTTTTCAGTGTAAAAATATTTCTCTAATTGCCCAGCCTTTTGACCAAATTTGTTTTACTCGCGTACAAAATAATGTTAAAATTTAATGTAGGTTCAAGGAAGGTACCCCTACACTGAGAAAAAAACACATACCTTGCTCCGGTAAAAAATTTCTCTATTTTTGATAATAGCAATTTTCCCTTTTTCAAATAAAATTTTCTTCAATTAGAATAAATTTTCACATTTTCGTAGAAATATTTCTTTACTTCTAGGAAATGGAAACATTTCTATGTCCCTAATAATGATAAGTATTTTTCTCGCACAAAAAATTTCTCATTTATAGAGAAATTTTATTGAAAATGAAAAACTTTTCTTATATTTTGATAAAAAATTCACTATGAGAAGTATTTTCTTCAATAAAAACAAATATTTTCTCAAAGAAAAAAAGTATTTTTCTCTAAAAATGATATATTTTTCTATTTCATGGTAGCTTTTTATCATTTTTAGAGAATTTTTAGTATCGCAATTAGAGAATAGCATTCTCCGGAGCAAAGTCTATACCATTTTTCTCTAAATATGATGCCTTTTTTATCATATTCCGAGACACTTTTTTCTGAGTGTAGGTAACTAACAGATTTCAACCATTTATGTAATTTTGCTTATTTAGCTTAAATTATTCAACCATACGAAATTTCAAAATCATCGAAGCACTCCTTGTATTTTTGTACCAATTTTGTATAGGATGAATATACTGTGCAGCGCCATTAAACTTTCAAGAATTTTTTAGTTAAGCATACTTTCAAGAATTTTTTAATGACATATTGTTATTATAGATTTACTGTGTAATATATTTAATACAACATTTGAAGATTATTTAAAATAGTTTGGTAGAAAAATATAAAGTTATCACAGATTTATTGCAGTTCTCCGCTGGTGTCTCAAAAAAATTGGTTTTTGCAGTGAACGCGATGATATGTTGATGTTTTTTACAATAGAATCGACCTATTTTTTATTGTAAGATAGGTACTAGTTGAAAAATTTAAACGTCATTTGAGAGTTATTTGAATGCACAATATGTGGAAAAATGATTAAAACGATCGGTTCAGTAGTTTTCTCCGAATCGTGGTCACCGACTTCAAAAATTACATGTTTGGGAAAAACTATTTAAAGGTTTGTTCACTGGTATAGCTTGAGATGTTCAAAACTTTACCCCGCCCTAAATAATGTTTTTTTTATTTAACCTTTTTTTTCGAAAAAACATAAAGATAATAATTAAAACACTAAATCACATCGAATTGGTTTCTTACTGCATTTAAAGCTTTATGAGTACACGCCCCGGGTAACAACAAGCCCAGGAACGCCTCTGATTGGAACCTCAGTGTGCTCTGCCCAATCCACAAGAAGAGCGATCCCACTTTTTGCGACAACTACCGTGGGATAAGCCTTATTAATATAGATAATTAGGTTCTGTAGATCGTTATCATTATCAGTGTGGTTTCAAACCTCGAAAGTCCACCATCGACCAGATATTTGCGCTGCGACAAATCCTGAAGAATACCATAGAGAAACAAATTGACACACACCATATTTTTGCTGATTTCATAGCCGCCTTCGATTAGAAGTTCAATAAGGAGTCACCTTTAAACCATCATGTCTAAACTTGTTATTCCTGCAAAGCTTCTTCGTCTATGCAGGATGATACTGACTAACATCAGCAGTGCAGTGAAAATTGGGCAGGACCTCTTCCCTTCATTCGATATCAAACGAGGTTTCAGACAAGTAGATTTCTTGTCGTGTGATTTTTTCAATTTGAAGAAGATGATGGATAAGATCTTCCGAGTTGCTGATCTGAGAAGTAGTGTCACTGGCATATGCTGATGCTATCTACATCATGGGTCACAATACGCGTGCAATTAGTTCAGCATTCTCCAGGTTACACAAAGAGTCCAGTCGAGTGGACCTTACAGTGAAAGCAGAGAACACGAATTATTTTGTGCCAAAAAACAAGCAGTCCTGGCGTTTTGGAAATCACGGCACTGTTGACAACAGTTACTTCGAAGTTGTTAAGGATTTCGTTTGCCTGGGATGCAGCGTTAGCTCCTCCAATAATCAGACGATCTCAGCATTGAGATCAGACGAAGGATAATTCTTGCAAACAGGCGTTACTTTGGCCATAGTAGGCAATTGAGAAGCAGAGTACTCTCTTTGGACGCACAAAACTCACTCTCTATAGGTCTTTAATCATGCTGGTCCTACTAAACGCAGCACATGCTCGGACGTTGAGCAGCTATGATGAAAAGACTTTGGAAGCATTCGAGAGGAAAATCCTTTTTATGATCTTTAGTTCAATCTAAGTCAATGGCGAACACCGAATTTGATGGAAAGATGAACTGCATTAGCCAACATCGACATTGTCAAGCTCACACAAATTGAGCGGCAGTGAAGAAAATAGTCGATTCAGTACTCGATAAACGCAGACTAGAACGCCCGCATCTCCGTTGGATGACCAGAAGACTCTTGGAATTTCCAACTGGAGCCAGCAAGCTCATGGAATAATCTATCCATGGATAAATCTACTTTCTCAAGAAGATTTCCTCAAGAGTTCCGGGCAAGTAATATAAGCTAACGCCACACATTGATTGAAGAGTGGCCGAAATTAATTTTTTTCATGTTCGCCGATTTGGATAACTTTTTGTATTTTGTTATCAGATATCTGAGTATTACGATTCCGTAATATTAGGCTGATATATTTATTATTTGCTTGGACAGACATGCTCGAAGTTCACATATGTTCGATTGTTAAAAATGGTATGCAAATTTACTGTACATTCAATCTTTTGGTACAATCACAGTAAACTTATCATTTGACTTTGTTGAATATTTTCGAAAATGACAATTGTCATAGATGAGATTTGCATTAATAAAAGTTGGAAAAAGTGCCATATAAAAAATTTCGTAGAACAAAATATAAACAACATCAAAATTTCAATGTTCATCAACTTCCATGAACAGCATCTTTTTAGCGCTGTGGAGCGCGAAAGATGTCAAATTACAGCTTGAAGTCTAAGCTAAAAGTTAAAAAAATTCAGCTGCTCGTACCTGCTCCTTTCCAAAAAAAAAGATTACGATAATGATGTTAAAAAAATTATTAAAAGACTATGTTTAAATTACTTATTCATGTTTTTCTATGGGAGGTGGGCGTAAAAGTGAACGGATTAGCTATGTATATATTTTCCGGAGCCCATTCTACAATTATAATATATATTTTTTGTGAAAATTGTGTTGATGCATTAAAAATCAAGGGAGTTAGCCACTTTTTCAATACAAGTTGTATGGGAAGTGGGCGTAAAAATGAGCGGATATTTTTCAAATTTCACAAAAATGATTCTGAGTGTTTAAAAATGCTATGTGCCAAAAAAGAATGCCGTAAGTCAAAATTTAATTTTCACTTTGTATGGGAGGTGGGCGTAAAAGTGGGCGGATCATTTTAATTTTTCAATTTTTTTCTTGATTCAAACAAAAACTGCATGTGTGTTAAGTTTCATTGTCCTTCGACAACTTCTTCTATTTTTAGCCGCTTGTTTTATGAACCTCAACCAATGTGCGCCGTTTTGTAAAAGCCACAATAACTGCTTCAATGCTGTTGTATAACATCAGACACTGTACTTCGAAAAGTCCCTCGTATGATGATTACTACGACACCGGAATACCCAATCATATATACTCCAGTTTCTTTGAGTTCAACTAGGGTCCAAAGCTGAGAACATATGACGCCTCCTTGTGGGCATCCTCTGGTTGTAGTTGCTTTGAGGGAAGGTTTATCCAAATAAGTCTGGATAACTCTTCCACAAAGTGTTGTCATAACCTTCCCTTCTAGTGAACTCAATATGACGAGCTTCATATGACGAGTTAAACACCCTTCCAGTGGACTGATATGATATATTTTTGAAAGCTTCTTCGACATCAAGAAAAGCGTCAACAAACATTTCCTTGTAGTCGATAGATTTTTCAACTGTAAATTGTCCTAACAAGGAAATTTAGCCGCTGACTCTGTAGATTTCCTCGTCTGGTAGATATATTGTGCCTTTTAAGGGGATCCATTGATATATATATTTTTAAAAATATATATATATATAAAATATAAAATATATATATATATAGGTATATTTTATAAAAACCAGTATTTTATACAACATAAAAAATGCACCTCATAGATAATAGGTTTTGTAAAACTGATCAATAGAACTCTATATCCGACAAAAACCCCACAAAAAAAGCTTTTTAATTTTAATCATCTGTCGACGGAGCCATTAATTAAATACCATAATAAAACGAATTTTACAAAAATAAAGATTTTTTTTCAATAAACCTTTCAACTTTCCTTAAATAACTTTGCTTATTTTTGTGCTAATTTTTTTTTGTTCCAATTAAAAATAAACACCTACTGACCCATTTGTCTGAATATAAGACGAGAATGAATATAAAAAAAATACATTTTTTTATACTCATTTTTCTACACTTTAGAGCACAAAAAAAGTTGACTCATTCTTGAATTATTTTTTTTAAACTAAATAAAATAAAACGCTAAAAATAGTTGTCATTTCTTCACAGCTGATCACGAGACTTTGTAGTAATGAATTTGGTTATTTTTAACACTTGTCTATTAGTAGACAACAACTCTCAGATCAACTGTCAGTTTGAGAACATTCATTGATTTTATGAAATATATGCTTCCTGTATATATTGAGGAGGAACAAAAAATAATAATTTTAAAAAACAAATGTTGCCAATATTTCAGATACTTTTGTGCAAGCTGATAAAATTATTGTCATAATAAAATCGTATTGTCAGTCAGATATTAAACAAACGACGCTCATCGTAGACATTATAAAAGTCATCAGAATTCGCAGTTCTCAATAAAAACTGATGGTTTATTGAAGCCAAATGCTAGATTATTGCATAAAAAATACATTAAAAATGAATCATGTTGTTTTGTTTTTTTTTTTTTTATTTTTTTTTATTGTGTTAAGAATTTTAGCTTGCGCGTTTTTTTCGCTCTAGCAAAAAATGATGATTTTTCGCCAGCGAGTTTGTATTTTCCGATACCTCTTTTCAACACTTCATACACTAGTATTCTTTGGCTTTGATGTTGTCGAAGGTAGGTTAAAGAGTTTTTCTTCTGACGTTGGATTTTTTTTTTGTGTATTTATTTATTTATTCGCAAAGAATTGCGAATTTTTTTATACAAAAGTTTTGATTTGGGTTTCGTCAACTTGGCAACACTCATCTTTTTCATCTGTATGAATGTTTTTTTTTTTTGCAAATAAAAAATGGCGAAAAATTAATTTAAATCGTTCTTGTTGAGATTTTCTTTTCGCTAAATTTATTACTGTCTGGCATGAAATTTATGTGCTAAAATTATATGAATATAAAAAAATGAATAAAAGTATGGCAAAATTTAATTTCTCTAAATGTTTTATTAAAACAAAAAAAAAAAAATATAAATATATAAATAAAAAATCACTGATTTATTGACAACGTGTGACAATTTCGCGCGTTTTAATTTCAAGAGTCAAGATGAAAAATAATGAAAACTCTAGTTGTTGTTGTGTAGTAGTGAGTGACATGAGTGTTGCCACTTTTTCAAAATATCTTTAAGCATAAAACCGCAAAAAGTCATAAGAAAAAACATACACACACACACACAAACACGCACGCATATAAACATACTGTACAATTAAGACAGAACTAAAATTTATAGAAATAACAAGAAAAAGTAAAAGACGAGAATGAACGAGAACAAGAATAGCTACCAGAAAAACACCAAGACCATCATAGACGACAACGCTTCAGGCTTGAGAGCGTAATCCGCGAAGCATGAAATTATGTTCCATTTTCTATATTTTCACGGAATAAAGTAAGAAATAAAAGCAATAAAATGTGTGAAGTGCCTTGTTTGGATTTCACTAAGAAGACAAAAGATAAATAAAGAAACAGAAAAAGAAGAAGAAGCAGAAGACTACAAACAAAGAAGAAGCAGTAGCTAAGAATAAGCAGAATTACTAGCAGTAGCGGCGAGACTTAAGCTAAACGATTAAGGTTTTACTTAGTTAAGTTTCTTAGTTAAGTTGTATAGTTTTTACAGTAATTGAACGTAAAAACAATTCAAAGCTGTTAACTGTACAGCTGTTAATCACCGGTATGGTTTTCTTTCTTTTTTTTTTTGTTTTAAGAGCAATATTCAGTGAGGTAAATGGCTGCTGTATATAATCATCGGTATAAGTGATCTTTATAAATAACACTTTTACATAATCATTAACATTTGACCACTTTATCTACTGTTTACTAGCAAAAATTACTAAAGTATTTGTAGTTGTTGTTCTATTAAAATTCCTGACATAAGCATCAAATTTATTTTGCACATAAATATTCTCTAAAAATTATTTAACCATAAGAACCATAATTATTGCCATGATAAAACTGCGGTTGCAGTTGTAAGAAAGAGTATAAAAAACAAAAAGGAAATGTCACAGTAATAAAGTCAAAAAATAACGACTGTCAAATTTAAGAATTTTGTTTTGTGTCATGCGACACAACTAAAGTGCTAAATAAAATTGGCTGGTCGAGGTGGCGTCATTTTAAAAGCGACATTTTTATGAAACGATTATGCTGCATAGAGGCTAGTCTAAGACAGGAATTGTTCTTGTAAGTTGGTTGAGCAAAAGTAATTTGTTTTAATTCCACGCTAGCAAATGCTTCTCTTAAGATGACTCCGATTTGGAAACGTTTGATTCTAAATAAAAAATTCACAATTTGTGAGGAATCCGAATTCATCCTCAGAATTGGCTCATCGTCAGGATTTTGAAGTCTTTGAGCTATAGATATAATATATATATATATTGGATTTAGCAGTATACTGCACAAGAAAAATATATAATTTGGCCTTTTGAAGTTATACACTCAGAAAAAAACACATATCTTTCTTCAATAAAAAATTTCTCTATTTCGATATTAGCAATTTTCTCTTTTTCATATGATTTTTTTTCAATTAGAATTAATTTTCACATTTTCAATGAAATATTTCTTCACTTGTGCGAAATGGAAATATTTCAATGTCTCTGATAATGATAAGTATTTTTCTCGCACAAAAAAAATTCTCATTTATAGAGAAAATTCTCATTTTTCTCTAAATATGATGCCTTTTTATCATATGCCGAGAATTTTTTTTTTTTGAGTGTAGGATAAAAGTTCCAGAAAATTTTTGTAATATTTTTTTAACCTATTTTACTGCTTAGCCCCACTTTTTCCTCTTAAAATGCGTTTTTAAACAGTACAATACCATGTTTCTTTCAAAAGTTACAGTCATTTCAAGTATTTGCTTGAAACAAAAGAAAATATATTTGTGACTCTCATAATGCAATGGATCAAATTCTGGTTAGCAAAAGTTAGGTCGGTTCTGAGAGTGAGGGGTGAAAATAGAGGCTAAATTAGAAGACCTGTATCACGGTATTTGCTTATGTTAGTTCGAATTTTGTTTTAATCGAGAAAATGAGAAGTAAATTAATATTCCACCACAAAAATTTTCAAAATCAATTTTTGAAAAATTATAATTGTTGCACAGGTCTCTAGCAATAATTTGGATTTTACAGATTGAAAAATATCAATTAGTCGACAAGTTATAACCGAAAAACCATATAAACAATATGCTGAAAATTGGCATTTGACTGCAAAGTTCGAAGGTCGATTAAAAAAAATTCGAATTAACATAAACAAACGACGCGATATGTTTCTTCTAGTTTAGCCTCTATTTTCACCCCACACTCTCAGAATCGATCTTACTTTTGCTAGCCAGAATTTGTTCCATTTGTTCCAAAACTAGAATAGCGAATTATGAGGTTGCGCGACTTGCAAATTCAAACCTATTCTTTATCGAAAATTTGGGTTGCATGGTGCAACGCCTTCTTGTTCGATTGGTATCAAACTTCAGAGGAACACTTTTTTTAAGCTTCTATGAAAATTTCATAAAAGTTCCTTAAGCAGTTTCGGAGCTTATATGTTAGTATAACATACACACATACATACATCCATGCATCCATTTTATATTCAAAACATGTAAGGTCAGGATATATTAACTTGAACATATCCGAACAGAGCAAGTCGTCCCTAAATTATTAGTATTTATGAACACATTTTTCATTGGACGGTAATTAGCAGCACTTGATGAGCTGTTGTTATCAACGATGAGGTGTTGTAATTGTTGATGCTCTGAAGAGTTATCGTTGTAAATGAGGTGACAAAGCATAGAAGAAAAAGTACAGCTATGATACGAAAACTTTAAAGTAGTGCGATGTGTATTTTATGCATTGGCCTTCGGTACCTTCGATTATATGTGATGATGTCTGTTCCAATGCCCTAGTACATATTTTAATCGAGGTAAAGTGATTTATTTAGTCTTATTTCAGCCCTTTAGTCTTATTCCAGCCACTTTTTCACTGTGCTTCAGATTATCCTACTCACATCTGTACCATATTCAAATACCCTAGCACCCATGCTAACCGAGACATAGATTTCAAAATATTAACCTTTAGGGGGCGTCCATAAATTACGTGAAGCGTTTCGTTGGGCGGGTGTCTTTAAGCCGAATCTAACTCACCCTCACGTGAGGGAAAGAAGAATTCTAGCAAAGCTTCCATAACTTTGTATCCGCAAGAAGCATTGTAGAATAAATGCATGTTTCCGTATTTTTTATATTTTCTTTAATTTTTTAACGACAAAAGCGAGCCTTGACAAATGCATTGTATTTAGAATTCAAAATAATTAATTTTTTTAATTATTATTTTGGGTTATAAAA
This sequence comes from Tetanocera ferruginea, assembly GCA_958299015.1. Classification (NCBI taxonomy): domain Eukaryota; kingdom Metazoa; phylum Arthropoda; class Insecta; order Diptera; family Sciomyzidae; genus Tetanocera; species Tetanocera ferruginea. The sequence goes on along the minus strand of OY282644.1, from coordinate 81,270,075 downwards.
TGACACAATCGGGCCTGCTACAGCCCACGCCGGATTGCTCTTTTCACGGCTGTTTTCTGTCACCTCCATACCCTATCACTCAGATTGAAGCGCATCTGACGATCCCAGATCCAGGTGAGTATGACGGAAAGTTATTTGCTCCGTTTTTGATTCGCCACTGCATACCGATTCAACCTTTGCATGGCTTCATGAACTTGCCCAATGGAACGTGGCAGTGGCGTAGATAGCTTTTGGTTCTGGGAGGGGTCTGCAAAACAGTAGTGACCTGTCATACGCTGAGTTTAGTAAAATACATACTTGTTAGAGTACCCATTGTATGGAATATCCAAAGGTGACATTTTTTTTCACTCCTCGCGAACTTTCCTAGAGAATGGTCTGCACAGAAATTTTTAATTCAATCTCAGATAGCGATTTTGTTTTTTTTGTTATTGCAAAGAAATAATAAGAGAAAATTATACAAAATAAAGGAATTTGTTAGAATATGAAACACAATATGAAACTTTAGTTTTGTTAAATTTTTTGCTTGATTTTAAAGAACGTTTTTCTTCTCAGTGTACTTTCAATTTCATTTCAGCTCAGTTCATGAAAAATATATTCGTAAATGAAATGTTTTCGCGTATAATTAAACCACAGTCCAGTTTCATCAAAATCTCCAAAGAATGTTCTTAAACTATTAAGTAGGGACATGACATTGGCCGTTTTTTGAAATTTTAGTAAATATTCTTAAGATTCTAAGAAAAAAAATTTCATGGAAAAATTTTTACGGGTTCAAAAGTTACAGGCGGATTAGTGAGAGCGCATTTTTAATTTTAACCTTTTTTTCTTTGTTCACAATCTTTGTTCGCAAACTTTGTTTTGCGTTTTTCTCGCAACCATGTTTTTCGTACTGGTTGCGGCACTAGCGTGTTCATTTTTTGACGAAATATTTTTGTTTTTTGTTTTGTTTTCTGTAATTGTTTTTTTGTAATCGTTTGACACGAGCTTTTTTAAATTTTTTTTTCGATTTTTTATGAATTATTAAAGTCAATATTTTTTCGAAAAATTTGGAATATCACCAAAAATTGAAAAAAAAAAAATTTTAAAAAAGATCCTGTCATACGATAACCAATTTTGTTAAGATTTAAAAAAGACATTTTTTTCCAGATCGGACAATTTTTGCGACTCCCAGCGCTGCAACCACGAGGCCCCGGTTTTCTCTGCCGCCAGTTTGGAGCTCTATAAAACCATGTTGGAATGAAAAATATATTTTTTTAAATTTTTTTTCTTTTAATTTGTTCAATTCTCTATGATAATTAAATTTGGAAAAAATGTTTATTTTTGACTGAGTTATAAATTTTTAAAAACAGGTTTGTTTTTTCTGAGAATTTGAAAACTCATATTTGTTACGATGATTCCAATCAAAAATTTTATAAAAAAACTAGTTTTTGTTTTGACAAAGTTATCATAAAAACATATCTTAAATATTTAAATATTTTCTAATCATAAAACTTTTTCGAAAATCGGAAAACAACTTTTAACTTACTAGAATCAATTGACAACAACTTTCATATTTGGCTGATGGCTCTGGGGGGGAGGGGGTATACGGACTCGTGGACTGCCTCCAAATCTACGCTACTTGTGCATGGTGATCTAGAAAAGAGAAGCTGCAGTACATGCGTTATTCACTTTTCATCCATTACAAGAGCTGCAGAGCATCGGCGCGCAGTCCACCGTGCACCAGCGCGGAAAGTCGATCACAGGTCGAGCTACTGGGCTTCTGTGTGCAAGCAAAAAAAGCGAAGGTGAAGGACAAACCACATGGACATGCTGGTTCCAGACTCTTGAGATCGCACATGAGTCCCTATGGATTGAGTTAGAATGACTGTTATTTTACCAATTTTAGAAGTTCTCACTTAAGTATTTTTTTGTTCGATTTTTTCATTTTGATTTAAGACTACAATCTCAGTTGTCTGGAATACTAGTGTCAACTAATATAAGGGGGGGGGGGGGGGGAAGGGAATCGACCAGCCCTCCACGTACGTGAGAGATCTCAGACGTCAGCACCTTTTTTCACTTTAGAAAACGAGCAAAGTGGTTTCCTGATCAATCGGATCGGTTAAAGTGGAAAAACATAGTTGGTTTTCATTAAATAGGATCGGAGAAAATTATCAAAAATTAAAATGTAAATATTTAAAAAAAAAAATGTTTGAACAAAATCCTAAATTAATTAACTTAATTTGTTCAAGGATGCAGAAAAACATTCACCACATTTGAGACGTCAAGGTGCTTTTCCCTTAATCCTTGCGGTTTGTAAGATAATTAATGGTATCGTTTATTAAAAAAATTTAGTAACGAAAATATTTCATTTTCACAGGTACTAATAATATAGAAATTTGCAATCATAACTTTTTTTTAATTTTCATACAAAAATATTATACAAGTTCCTAGTATAAATCCGTTGATGTATTGATAAGTTGTGACTTAGATCAACTAATAAAATTTAAGCTATCCAAGAACTTAGCAGTTTAAAAATTGTCAAAACTATTTTGTAAACAACATTTTTATAAACTATCATACTAAGTTAGTTTTTTTTGTTAGAGCGAGTATATTTTTTGTTCTACGATAAGCTGATAATATTTAATATCATCTTGTGCTCCTTTGCCATGTCAATAAACTCTTTTGCTGCCAAAACAGATCATAACGTAGACACCACAAACAAACAAACAAAAACAACAACAACGCTGGCACCATCAAAAACAATAACAAAACACAAACACACTTTGACAATTTCATAATAATTTGTGTTCTTATTTTTTTTTTTTTGCAATTTTAGTTTGTTGCTTATATGTATGTATATATCTTTTTTTTTTTTGTTTTTCTGGTAGTGTAGCAGTGTGTTTGCATTATACGGCGCGCCACTTTTCCGGAAAACTCTGCTGCTGCTAACCGAAATATATGACAGAAAATGTCGCTCAAAACGATCAGATTCGGTTGAGTTTCATTCTAGCGTGTCGCTTCAATGATTCATTCAATTCATCAAGGAAAGGCCGAGCAGACTTGGCTGCAAGTCAGTGATAAACAGACATGTAGAAATAAAGTGTGGCTAAAATTTTAAGCGCAAAAGAGAGAGAGATACACTTTCGCAATACTTTCGCAATTATTAAATGAAATATTTTTTTGTCAATTGCTATTGTCTGATGTGCTTGCAAAACGGAAGTTGTGACGCCATATTATTAAATGGATTATGAATAGCGCCATCTGTCATTGAAATTATGATGCAACTGAGACACTGTTAAAAAAAAATTGTCGCCAACGTTTTACACATACATAAAATGCAATGCTCTGCTCTGCTTATCGTTACCGTTTTAATTACATTATAAATGAGGTGACACGCTTTTAATGTCTTCGAGCGCTGTCAAGTGAATGCATCAAATTAAATTAAAAATGTCGCTGAAATTAAAATATTTTTGCTTGGACATGTTGACGGCAAAGCGAGATGAGTTAATAAATGAAAATACAGTTCAGTACAATAAATACAGAGGAAAAGAGTGAGAGAGCGAGAGGGTTGTAAAAGTCTGTTATTTTTTGCTACATAAAAAGCAAAACTTAAACATAACTCATGAAGTTGACATTTATGGTCTTTTAACTAACTTGTATCATTTGTCATGAGCACACTGACAGCTCAACTGACAGTCTAACGCCACCAACATGACATGACAACAATCAGTGTTATGACAGTAGTTAATTTTATTAATAAAACACATTTTAATGAATTTAAATAGCTAACTCCAGTGTTTTATACAAAAATTAATGAACATATTTTAATGCCTTTAGTTTTGCTCTCTCTCACCTGTAGAACAACGACAACTTAAAATAAGGTTACAACATTTTTCTTGACAAACATTTTATTTTGTTCGTTCACACCTAATTAATTATGTCTTGATATTGTCATGTTTTTATTTAAAAATAAAACAACCACTCTTGCCATTAATGTCACTTTGACATTTCGACACTCAGGCAATATATCAAAATCAACAAAAAGGTGAACACATCACTTAGTTGTGTGACACATATTTTCATAAAAAGTCAGTGAAAAGATGAGGCTTTAATATATGCTTGGAGTATTTTTAAAAACAGAAACAAAACTTAAATTTATTGAGTTTTGAAAAAAAAAAATAGAAATATAATTAATGGTTTTCACTTTAATAAAATCTTTTGCTCGCATTATAAAAAGGGTGAATGGCAAGTGAACAAAAACATAAATTTTATAGAGGTAGGTGAAAAAAATTTAATAGAACTATATTTTTATACCTTACTCAGGCATTTTTATATGAAACATGTTGTCGTGTTTCTGCATGGGCTGGAATGATAATTTTCGATCTTAATGCTTGTTCTAGTTTTGTCAGCGCTAATTGGCTAATGGTCTAAAGTTGTAAAATTTTTATTTAATTTTAAATGACTTTTATTATTTTAACTAATTTTTTGTGCTTTGAATATCAACTGTTATATAAATGATGAGGTCTAATAATTATAACTTTTTCTTGTAGTCTAATTTATGCATTCAACATCTTGGAAAAATTTTAAAAATTGTTGGATTTAATATCCTTTTTTGAAGAATTGAAAGCATAACGATATAGCCGAGTAAGTTTTTTGTATTCTTGGGAAAAAAAAAACCAAAAGCCGTTCAGAATTGCTCAAATCGTATGGATAGGGATTTATTTATTATTTTCGATATTTAGATATTTTTCTAGAAACCTACACTGAAAAAAATATAAGTTAAAAATTTAACACAATGTATTAAAAAAAAATATGTTGTTAATATGTTAATTTGCCTTTTTTTTCATATATTTTTGAAAAATTTTAAACACATTTGCTTTAACTTTGAAGAAATTTGTTGCAAGCTATTTTTTAAAGATTTTGTCTTTCGTCAAATTAACGAGGGACATGACATTGACCATTTTTTGAAATCGAGTAAATATTCTTAAGATTCTAAGATTCTAATTTCATGGAAAAATTTCTAGGGGTTCAAAAGTTACAGCCGGATTAGTGAGAGCGCATTTTTAATTTTCTTTGCATTTTTCTTTGTTCACAAACTTTGAACGCGTTTATCTCGAAACCATGTTTTTCGTACTGGTTGCGGCACTAGAGGGTTAATTTTTTGACGAAATTTTTTTTTTTTTTGTAATTTTTGAAACTTGATTCGCTATTGAGTTTTTAAAGTAAATAGTTTTTTCGAAACACACTTTCAAATTTGGAAAAAATGGACCAAAAATTGAAAAATTTTTTTTTAAAAAGCTCCAGTCATACGATAACCAATTTTGTTAAGATTTAAAAAAAGCCATTTTTTTCCAGGTCGGACAATTTTTGCGACTCGCAGCGCTGCAACCACGAGGCCACGTTTTTTCTCTGCCGCCAGTTTGGAGCTCTATAAAACCATGTTGGAGTGAAAAATAAATTTTTGGAATTTTTTTTCTTGTAATTTGTTCAATTCTCTACAATAATGCAAAATTAATAAAAATTTTGAATAAATGTTTGTTTTTGCATGAGTTATGAATTTTTAAATAAAGGTATGTTTTCTCGCCGCCTGAAATAAATGTTGATTTTAAAAATATCTGAACTAATTTCATTATCTTATTAACGTTGATCTTATCATGAAACTCAAATTCAATTCTTTGAATTATATGCTATGTATTTTCAATGGTCAAAATAATATTGTATCATGAATAATCATGACGTTGTTGTTTATAAAAAAAAACTTTTAATAATAAGTAGTTTTTCCACACAAAATAAATTTTGTTTTTTTTTTTTTTTAATCATTCACTACATACATACATATGTATTCTATACATATCAACATTTTACTCAAATATCTGATCAAAATATCACTGTAATAGTTTTGAAAAAAAATTCGCTGGCATGCCCGAAGATCATGATTTCACCCTATTTAGTGAATCGAACTGAATCATTAGTTTCTTAAGTTATGGAGTTATTATGTTTCCATTAAGAAAATGGAAGAGTTTTTAGGTAACACCCAGAGGAATGATCTGGTTGATTTTACCAAATTTTAAACAAATCTAAGGTTAAAATTTTTCAACTTGAATCGTCAGATAAAGGTAACGTCAGATGAAGCTAACCACATGATTTGCATGTCAATTTAAACTGTTTTTGCGGGTTAAAAAATTAAGAACTGTGGTTTATATAACCAAATATTTACCTTTTTTATGATTAAATAAACTACTTTTAATAAATGGTTGGTCTTCAAAACCGTCCATTACAAGAATCGAACCTGAACTTCAGTAACTAACGCATGAGAGTGCAACGAATAACCATTAAGCCATGCTATTGCATGATTGAACGTGAGCAAAATGAAGAGAAAAATCATGCATTACTTTGCACATGCTTCTGTTTAACATATCAGTCAGATTCAAGTAGCGTGGATAACAAAATGTGGTTGCCTCTTCTAACCAAATCAGTTAAAAATAACGTGGATCAAGTCAGTAATTCGACTAAAATATATGATTAAGAAAAAAAAATAAAAAAACTCAAGGGCGTAACTAAAGCGCATGGTTTCACCTTATTTCGGGTGTGGGGAAATGAACTGCATCATTAATTTTTTTAACTTTTCAGCACGATTTCACAAAATTGTGGTCGAAAGTTATGGCGCCAAAGAAAGATCTTTTAGGTTATATCCCCTATTTTATGGCTTTTGATATTCTGTTATAATTCTAAGCTACTTTTGTGAATAAACTACACTGAAAATATAAATTAATAAAAGTATTAATTGTTAAATGTTCTTGAAGAAACTCCACTTATGTCACTTTAATTACTTAAGTAATTGTGGGTGACCGTGGCATGCAGGTTAAGTGTGTGGCTTAGCATGCTGGGAGCCCGGGTCCGATCCCCAGCCGCGGCGAAAAGTTTTTTTCAATAAAAAATTTTTCTGATCGGTCATCACGTCTCTGCAGACAATGGCAAACCTCAGAGAGTAAATAATGCCATGTAAAGCTTCTTGAGAACATGAACTTTAGCCGTTCGGAGTCGGCATAAAACATGTAGGCCCAGTTCTCGGTCAATTGTGTGCAAACATTTAATAACACACACAACACAATTGATCATAAGAAGCTCGGTCAAAGTCCTTTCAAGGGCTGAAATGGCCAATTTGTTTTTGTTTTTTTGTGTTTAATTACTTAAGTTACTCCAATTCAATTACTTCAATTATTATATAATACTAGCTGATGTACTCGGTCTTGCCCGGGCTGTATCACTTTAACATTTTTAACAAAATGATAAAATAGTGATGGTAGAGCAGCTCTTCATTTTCTCTTGGTTTTCCGGACATAGATTTCTATTTCTAGAAAATTTCAAAGTAGACGAATTCTCGTTAATCGGTTCTTCCAAGCAATAATTAATAATTCATATAACTCTAGCCATATACAAACTACCCAAAAATGACCTATCCCTTGACAGAATCAATCAGATGGTTTACGGGAAGTACATGCTAAACTATAGCCAGGTTTGATAACCTTAAATTAAAAATGCTCGAATGAACAGGTTATCCATTAGAGTATATCGACTTGTATGGGAAAAATCTGACCCCCAATTCCGGTACCAAAATTAAATAGTACATGATAAATCCTTTCGATTGGTGTACTTACTTACTTACTTAGATGGCTCTTACAACCGTTGGTCGGTTTTGGCCTCGTCTTAGAATTTGCGCCAGCCTCTTTTGTCGTGTGCTTGCTGGCGCCAGTTGGAAATTTCAAGCGTTGTAAGGTTATCCAATGCCTGGTCTTTCCAACGGAGATGGGGTCTTCCTCGTCTGCGTTGGCCATCGCTGGTTACCGATTCCAATAATTTCTTATAATTTTTTATTATTATTTATTTATTATTAGAAGCTGGAGCTTCGTCGTTCATACTCTCGGCATGACCTAGCTAGCGAAAATGGGTCTCCAGTACAAAAGTTGATAAAAAATACACAAAAATGCATTTCGGGGGACGCCAAAATTGATTCAAATAAAAAAAAAGTATACCAATCGAAAGGATTTTTCATGTACTATTTAATTTTGGTACCGGAATTGGGGGTCAGCTTTTCGATACACTCTATTATCCATAGAAGGTATCAAAGTAATGTTCTAGGACACTGCCTTATCAGAAACCAAGATCAAAAATTAAACATCGTCAATTAAACATAACTGTTTTACAGTGACTTAAGCGTGTCTCATGAGAGACAAACTTCTCATATAACATCAAACTTGAAATTTACTAACATCAAATTAAGTAATGTTTGGAATAAGAAACAAAAATCGAAGAAACATGTGCTTTGGAATTAAATTAACTTATATCATTTTATTTAAATACAATAACGCAAAGTAACAAAGCCTATGTCCATCCAAGAAGGTTAAAGGTTCTGTTTGAGAAGTTTTCATCGAAATCTATCCAGTGGTGTATGAGTTTACCCTAAACATATCAACAAACATTTACTTTTATGTATAATTGTATAGATATATCATTTTATTTAAATACAATAACGCGAAATAACAAAGCCTATGTCCATCCAAGAAGGTTAAAGGTTCTATTTGTGAAGTTTTATTCGAAATCTATCCAGTGGTGTATGAGTTTACCCTAAACATATCAACAACCATTTCCTCATTTGTATAATTGTATAGATATACCTTCATAAAAAATCAACATGAGTTTTGTGTTCACTGATTAGGTGGTGGCCGTAGCCGTTTGTGCTAACTGAGTGGCATGCGAGCCAATGAATTTCGACAGATTCGGGTTCGAATCACTACCTCTCACACAGAAAGTTTCTTTTCAAACAGAAAGTTTGTTTCTTCAATACAATTTCATTTTTTTGTTGGGCCGTCAGCTGTCTGCAGACAACAACAAAACTCAAAGAGTAAAAAATGCCAGCTCATGAATGAGAACATCAACCTTAGCCGTTTGGAGTCGGTCCAGTAAAACTTGTCGGTCAAGTTCTTGGTTAATTGTGTGCAAGTATTTAATATAACATAATTGATTAGTAGCTCAGTCAAAGCCCTTCAAGGACTGAAATGGCGAAGTTGATTAATTTTTTAAAACACATAATGTAGTTCACGCTTCCATTGTAAGAATACATACGATTCATGCACTTTTGACTTTTATGTTATGAACTATTCTTGCTGTCCTTGTGCTTGTGCATGGATTGTATGAATTTCGGTCACTTAACTCATAAATTAGTTCTCGTTTAATTTGTAAATGTACATGAGATTCATGCATTTTTGTCACTTATCTAACAAAATGGTCTTGTTCTCCTTGTATTTGCCTGTATTTCATAATTGCATTTACGAAACTTTTATTGGGTCATATATCTTAAACACACATTCTATGCACTGTTAACACTAGGCTTATGAAATATTCATGTTCTGGTCTTTCTTTGTGTATTTTGTACATTGACTTCATGAATAATTCATGTGACTTATGTAATTGGTTACTGGATAAAAACGCGATGCATGGAGTTCGTGTAAAAATTCATAATGATTGTGTAGTTGTAGTGTAGTTTATCGAAAATCGACCAATTTTTAGCCTATTTATAATAATCGGGATTCGGCCAAATTTTAGTTTGCCTATTTATAATTACTGTGGTGACCGTGGCATGCAGGTTTAGTGTGTGGCTTAGCATGCTCGGAGCCCGAGTTCGATGCCCAGCCGCGGCGAAATGTTTTTTCAATAAAAAATTTTTCTGATCGGTCACCATCTCTCTGCAGACAATGGCAAACCTCAGAGAGTAAATAATGCCATGTAAAACTTCTTGAGAACATGAACTTTAGCCGTTCGGAGTCGGCATAAAACATGTAGGTCCAGTTCTCGGTCAATTGTGTGCAAACATTTAATAACACACAGCACAATTGATCATAAGAAGCTCGGTCAAAGTCCTTTCAAGGGCTGAAATGGCCAATTTGTTTTTTTTTTTGTTTTTATTTTATTTATAATTACTAGTATCGCCTGGGTTCGAAATTATATTTATAATTATGTGTGGTGGCCGTGGCATGCAGGTTAAGTGTGTGGCTTTGCATGCCCGGAGCCCGAGACCAATTCCCACTCTCGGCAAATTTTTTTTCAATGATCACCACCTCTCTGCAGACCATGACAAACCTCAGAGAGTAAATAATGCCATGTACACGGTTAAAAATCTTGGGCTAAATTTTAATCTTTTTTGGATTACATATAGGACACGACAAAAAAAAAGATTACTTTTTAATCCAATGTAAAGTTTTAAATTTTCCAATCCAAAAAGGATTTATTTTTAATCCGCAAAAATTATAAAATTTTTTAATCCAAAAAGGAATAATTTTTAATCCACAGAAAGTATAAAATATTATAATCCAAAAAGGATTAGATTTTAAACCAAAAAAAGTTTAAAATATTGTAATCCAAAAAGGATTACTTTTTAATCCACAAAAGTTGAACAGTGTCTAAACCGAAAAGACAAAAGTTAATCTTCAAATAGTTTAGAAGTTTGCAACCTGAAAAAATTAAATATATTGCCATGAACTTCATTATATAAACATTAATGGTATTCATGCAAATGGGCAATGCCCTCATAAATGATATAAACCGTATAAGTTTATCAGCCTTATAAATGAAATGTATGGAGAACCGTTTGCACAAACCAGATATATCACAAACCAGCAATCAGCTGTTTATATGCATGCTGAAAGTTGACTATTAACAAGTTAACAGCTGACATATCTCTCCAAATGCACAATCGACTTTAGGGGAGGTTCACACAATCTGCCTGATAAAAATAACTAATTGCCCAAAATACAAGCTTGCCGCTTTGCATGAATACCCTTATTATGTATTATAAACCACTGCTTTATGTAATAATGAATATAATAATATTTTGGTTCAGATTTTAATAAACAATTTGTTTCATTTAATTAAAAATAAAATTCGGATGCTTTAACAACATTAACAATTATATTTAGAGTAAATTTCGTAGTTGAGTAGTTTTTAATCTTAGGTAGCAAAAATACTTTTTTCTGAAAATACTGCCTTAATGTAAATTTGCAGTCAAAAAAAGTCTTAAATTTAAACTTTTTTGGATTAATAAAAAATTAAACTAAAGTAGGGAATAAAAAATAGTACTTTTTGGATTAAAAATTCCTTTAAATCAAAGTTTGGATTAAAAACTAGTCCAAAATTTTTAACCGTGTAAAGCTTCTTGAGAACATGCACTTTAGACGTTCGGAGTTGGCATAAAACATGTACATAGGTCCAGTTCTGGGTCAATTGTGTGCAAACATTTTTAACACACAGAACGCAATTGATCATTAAAAGCTCGGTCAAAGTACTTTCCAATTTGCTTTTTTTTTTGTTTATAACTTTTAATTGAATGGAGAATTTTCTTTAGAAAATTTCTTAGAGAATTTCTAATTTATTTTCTTGAAAAAAATTATTTTTGTATTTTATTAATTTTTTTCAAAAATAGAAACACCTCATTTTTAAAAAATTTAATTTTGACAAAATAATCATAGGGGATAGATAGCCTCGATTTTTTTAAAGCACGGACAGTTTATTAATATAGACAGAACAAATTCACCAGAAATCCGGTATAAACTTCGAAGGAAAATCAAAAATGCAAAATTGAGTTTTTGTTTTTTTTACAAAAACAAAAAAAAACATTTTTACCCCGTATTTTGGGAAAAGGTCAAATTTTAAGATCTTATTTTAAAAGGAATAATTTAAATATAAGTAAAAAAGTAAAGGAAACATTTTTACAAATTTTTGAAAGCAAAATGATAGAAATTAAATACAAAAAAAAAATAAATGAAATCTATTCCAATATGGCGGAAATATTGGTTTCCCAATTGAGAGACTACAATTCGACAGGTTTTTCTATCTCTTGGCATTTGATTGAAGTACACGTCAAATAATTAACGACAATATTGCGAAAATTCATTAAAAATACTTTTACTAAGAGCTTCAGAGTGATTGTTATCACATTTGAAAGAAAATTTAACAAACTTTAAGAAATAATTAGAAAATCGCTTAAATATCATCAAGATATTGATATGAAAAATTAAAATTTTTGAATTCAAAACACATTTTTTTACGAATTTCTAACTAAAAATTTTTCAGAACGAAAAATGGAAAATGAAATAAATTTATATATGAAAACTAAATTTTTTAAAAAAGATTCACTTTTGGGAAAAAAATCAAATATGAACTCAAACAAAAACTTCATATTAATCCAAGAGTGGGTTTTTTTACAAAAATTGTACTACTCACTTAGAAGGTTGAGAACTCCCACCATCAGATATATCATTTCCATTGACATTCTGTACATATGTGTAACAGTATGATGAATGATGAACTTTCAATCGTTTTGAGTTCAAATTAATACCAAAAAAAGCCTACGAAAAAGTTCAATCTTCACGTATAAGATAGTAGATTTTTTTATAAAAATCCGTCCCAAGGATATAATCGTTATATTGTTAAAATATTTTCAAATTTACAATTGCTTTAGAAAAGTAAAAAAATCTAGTAATAAATATTTTATTACGAAAACTAAAGATATTTGAGTTAAATCATTAGGCAAGTTTTTTTATACAAAAATATGCCGATAAAGCAGTTACAACTGCAAAAAATTTAGCAAAAAGTTCTAACTTATATTTCTTTGTAACAGATAACAAATCAGTTAATGTCTACCTCGCGTGCTTATCTATCTTTCTGCCATTGTCGCTAAAAAATGATACAAGATAAACACTATTTGTTTAAATAAAATAGAAATAAAAAAATACAAAAACAACAACAAACATTAATGTTAAGAAACGGCTCAACTTTAATGAGTTTGAGCCACGCTAATGAATTAATTTGTTAACAAGCACAATGACACCTTTTTTGTCACAGCCACAATCATACAGCTACACAGAGTAATCACAGTAATTATGGTGACAGCAAAAATAAAAGCAACAACAATAGCAACACTAACAACAATACTACTCGCACATGCCTATTAAAAAAAATTAAATAAAAAATAAATAGAAAAATCAAGAAAAGAAATAGCAAACAAATTGTTCTAAGATGTTGTTGAAAGACAAAAAAAAAAAAAATTAAAAAAAAAACAAGCACAAAAAACAACAATAAACTTATAAAAAATTAATTGCTTGGTGGAACTAGAACAATACGACTACCTATGTGTGAAAATTTATGTTTTAAAAATTTTTATAATTTAAGCCGGACATAAAAACGAGCAAAAAGTGCTTTTTTAACTTTTTTTATAATTTATGACTCTTAATTGTAGCTATAAAAAGCAGACTTAATTTTTAAAATAATAAATCAAATTCTTTAACAACTTGAAGTGTGAGACTTAACAGCAACAAAAGCCATCTTAAATTTAAATTTAATGTCGATAAAGCAGTGTCAGACGCACTACTGCACAAGTAAAAGCAAAATATAAAACAAGCGCTGGCAAAACTATTTAATTAAATTTTTTTTTTTTTCGAAAATTGAACTGAAATATATACAGCTGCTGCTCGCATTAAATTTATTTCTGAAAACATGAGGGGAAGACACCAACCACACAGGTGTTGGAGGCCATTTAAAAATGTCACAGCAAAAGAAAAAAAACAAAAAAATAAAACTATTCACCTGTTCGGCAGCTATGCGTGAATCATTGCATCAATTTGTACGAATTTAAAAACAAAACAAAGACCATGAAAATGTTTGCTATTTTGATATGTAAAAAATATATTCAAAATATAAGCAAACAAGAGCAAACTTAATGAAAAAGTTTGGCAAACAATAAATAAACCTGGGATAAAGAAAATTATAATTGTTTATCTATACATTACATAGCTTGTAAAAAATATTAAAAAAAAAATCTAAACATTTTCAAAGACACGTCAAAATAACAGCAACATAAACACACATAAAAACACACACGCATATTTATTTAGCTGTAGCAACAACAACAATAATCACATCTTATGGCAACCATATTGAAAAAGAATATTAACGCATTTACAAACGCATATCAGCACACACATGTAAATTTGTCTCTTCAAAATGCTCTAAAAACATTGCCAACATATATAATCATAATCAATAGAAATCTGTTGCAGCAACAGCCGTCAAATCAAAATTCAGCACGTGCCACAAAATGTCTGCAAATGTATATTTTTGCAACAATGTTGTGCTGTTGGTGCGTCATTTTGTTTCGAATGTGTGGTCCATGTTTTGGCAGTATTATGAAAACAAATTCAGAAAATACCAAACAACAAGCTAGTGAAAAATTATGCATCACGCCATGCAATATATGTATAATTTTCCGAATCTCTGGCAACATAGTCAGACGCAGTGTTGTGAAAACCGCAAGTAGTCGGTTGCGCTATGCTCAACTAACCATTATTGAGCTTCTAGCAAGCTTCTGAGAGGAACTTCCTTTGAAAAACTTGTGAAAAACCTTTTCGCAGCTCATTTGGAGCACTTTAGAGCTTCGCTCTGGAATGGAACAGTCTTGATATTGCACTTTTATCACAAATAACTGCTAAAAAGCTTATTATTGCTTCGCTTATGCCTTAAAGAAGTACGCAAACACGAATTCTCTCACAAATGAACAGTCTGGCTCTCATAAATAATAAAGAAGCTGCTTGGAAGCTTACTGTTGCTTCGTTAAAACCTTAAGGAAGCACGCAAACACGAATTCTCTTACAAATTAACAGTCTCGCTTTCACAAATAATATAGAAGCTGCTTGGAAGCTTGCTGGTGCTTCGTTAAAACCGTTAGGAAGCACGCAAACGTGAGTTCTCTTAAAAATAAACAGTCTCGCTTTCACAAATTATATAAAAGCAGCTTGGAAGCTTGCTGGTGCTTCGTTAAAACCTTTAGGAAGCACGCAAACGCGAATTCTCTTACAAATAAACAGTCTCGCTTTCACAAATAATATAGAAGCTGCTTGGAATCTTACTTGCGCTTCGTCAAAACTTTTAGAAAGCACGTAAACGCGAATTATCTCACAAATGAACAGTCTCGCTTTCACAAATAATATAGAAGTTGCTTGGAAGCTTGCTGGTGCATCGTTTAAACCTTCAGGAAGCACACAAACGCGAATTCTCTTACAAATAAACAGTCTTGCTTTCACAAATAATATAGAAGCTGCTTGGAAGCTTACTGGTGCTTCGTCAAAACCTTTAGAAAGCATGTAAACGCGAATTCTTTCACAAATGAACAGTCTCGCTTTCACAAATAATATAGAAGCTGCTTGGAAGCTTGCTGGTGCTTCGTTAAAATCTTTAAGAAGCACGCAAACACGAATTTTCTCACAAATGAACAGTCTGGCTCTCATAAATAATATAGAAGCTCCCTGGAAACTTACTGTTGCTTCGTAAAAACCTTAAGGAACAACGCAAACACCAATTCTCTTACAAATAAACAGTCTCGCTTTCACAAATAATATAAAAGCTGCTTGAAAGCTTACTGTTGCTTCGTTATAACCTTACAAAGTATTTCTTTGATTGTTTCTTTTGAGTATTTCCACAGTCAAATTCACTCACAAATGAACAGTCTCGCTTTCACAAATAATATAGAAGCTTACTGTTGCTTCGTTAAAACCTTTAAGAAGCACGCAAACGTGAATTCTCTCACAAATGAACAGTCTCGCTTTCACAAATAATATAAAAGCTGCTTGAAAGCTTACTGTTGCTTCGTTATAACCTTACAAAGTATTTCTTTGATTGTTTCTTTTGAGTATTTCCACAGTCTTTGTCGCACTCCAGTAAAATATGATATCCACTAAGCATATATATAATTGAGTCCGTTACAGTACATTATATATATTATGAGTCCGTGACTTTTTGAATGAAACACAAGTTTTTTGACAAAAAAAAAAATTAATTTTTCAACATAGTCTCTATTGAGCTCTATGCACTTTTGTCCAACGTTTCTCCAGTTTTTTATACCCTCTAAAAAATAAGTTTTGTCGAGGATCCAAAAAAAAGTATTTTTTTTTTTTTAAATGATTTGATCATTGCAGTCAAATCTCTCTTCGCCGAGAAATTTCTTTAAGTTGGGAAACAAGAAATAGTCACTAGAGGCTGAAGGAGCCAATCGTAGCACATTTCATGAAATTTCGCCATATAGACTGCACATGTTTGGACCCCTGCCTTGTCTAGGAGGGAAATAACTTTTTTCTTGTCCAAATGCGATCGTGTTTTCTTGAAATTGTTATTTGAAGGTTTGGTAATTAATATGGATTTTACCGCATGCATTTCAAAAAATGGTCGCCGTAACTTTATTGGCTGAAAAGTCCACCTTGGCGGATTCACTCGGAGAAACGCACTGTATTGACTGCTGCGTAGTCACTATTGCTTCAGATCATTTGCTTTTATATGGAAGGAATATAAGAAATTGAGCAGTATGAAAGGTGATCAAAAATGCTGTTCGGGACATTTCTTTTATCATGAAAACCCGTATTTTATCGCTAGATGGCGTGGAGCCAACTTTTCCTATAGGATAAAATAGGATGGCTTAAATGGGATGGTAAATAGAGATAGCAACATTCAATTGGCTCCAGTGACGTCGATGTCGTTATTTTGTATTCTTTCATATTCTCTCAAATCTGTTCATTTTTTCAGGAAGTAAAATCATTGGAAGAGCATACTCTGTTCTTAGGATTTTTATATATTGTTCTTCTTTGTCGACCCGTAATATTTTAGAGAACTTTAAAAAAATTAAACAACAAAGAATGCAGACACATTTAAGCAGTTTTCAAAACAAACAAAAAAAACAATTGAGCGTAATTGTAATTGTCAGCTCACGACTACTCGTATTTTTGGTTACTCATTTGAACTTGCGACTCATTTACCGAGATGGTTAAACATGCATATATTTTCTTCAAATGCTCAACGAAGCGCAGCTTCTGTTGCTTCTTAACTCAGCCATTATTCAAAATATTATTGTGTTGTTGCTTTATTCTATTTGGTTGTTGCTCCTATTGTTTGTGTTTTTCACGGTGTATAGTTTTCTTTATTTATAAAACCTTGTACTTGATATATAGCAAAGTTTCTTGAAAAAAAAAAGAAAAAAATATGTTGAGGATTTTTCGTGTGTGTTGTACGTATTAAGTTCGTTCATAGATTTAAAACACGGAATATATATAAGTTATATCATAGTTTATATATATATAGTTGGCTTTTCGTTAAAAAATCCTACAATTATTATGCTCGAAGCATTGGCAATAAAGGGAAGTCTTTTAAAAGTAAAAATTAAAATTAACCTAAAAGACTTGAACGCAGATATTCAGTCCAATCATTACAAATTTTTTTCTTGGATTTGGAGAAGGGAGTTTCTGTTTTTAAGATAAAGCAGTAGAACTTTTTGAAAATTTCTAATGTAAACTTGTTCATTAACCGTCAATATTCGTAAGTATAATGAAAAATATATTGATGTCTTTATCAGCTATCTTCAAAATGAAAACTCCCTTTTCCAATTCCGAGAGACAAATTGTTCGGGATAGTGCTGATTAAGAAATCTTTAAAATCATATATTCATCAACTCAGATATCTCGGGAAAATTGATCAGGGTTTGCAACCTATTCTGATAGATCTCTGTTTTTTAACATAATCTGTTGAATAAGATTTGTTATTTATCTTCTTACTAACGACAGAAAGAGAACATTGAAAAATTAATAAAATATATCTTGATACAAAAAACTGAAGTGACACGCTCTGTACCCGGTATCACTCAAACTGTAATTAGACTATTGCAGTGCTTTTTAAAATTTTTAACATAAACTTATTTAACAATAACATATACAGAAAAGGTTAGAAATTTTCAATCCAAAAGCATGCACTGGATTAACAATTCTGACTTAAAGTACTCCAGTAAATTATGACATGTTATAAACTATCAACAACTTTCGTAACATCCAAATATGTACTTTACTTTAACAACTCAGTTTTATTCTGGACTACATTGTGAATTCGGACTGTGCATATAATTTTAAATTGATTTCTTTTGCCTTAGTATAATGATTTTTTATTAAATAATAAGATATATTATCTTAATATAAAAAAATTACGTTTCACTATCTTTGATGACGCTAATCTCTGGAACCACACAACCGATTTCAATGAAATTTTATGAATGCATGTGGTTAGTTCCAGTTTTAAATATAGGATAGTTTCGTACCCGATTGGTGGCGCTGTTGTCGAGATGTGAAATTTTTTTTTTTTTCTTTTTTGAAGAAAAATTGTTTTTTAACAAATTCTTTTTCAAAAGGATTCTTTTTAGTGGATTCGATTACTCGCAAACACACAGAGAGAAATTTGAGCTGAAAACAATCCCAAACCAATTTATTTTGGGAGTGATTCTGAGCTAAGCCATAATATTCTTGATATCAAGCCATAAAACGATCATTAATAAAAAAAATTAACACGTTCATTTGTGCATAATGTATGCGATTTTTGGATTGCTTTTTAAAAAAAAATTATATGCTCACTTGGGCTCAATTTATGACTTTTTGGTATTGATTATAAAAAAACATGCTCATTTGAGTCCAATGTATATCATTTATGGATTGTGAATAAAGCAAGTTAACATGCTCTCATATGTCTAATCTAAGAAATTTTGGAATGTGACATTTTATGAATTTTAACAATACAAGGCAAAAGATGAAAAAATGTAAGGGGCTCAGGCATCAAAGGAACCGAACAAAAAAATATGACCAGACGCAAATTCAATATTATATTTTCATTGTCCAAATTAGATATATGATAAAATTCGGACAAGAAAATATAATTTTTTGATTAATGTTCTGCAATTTTATACACTTTCATACAAACAGCAACAAAAACTAACTGAAAATTATGTTGTTCGGTTGCTCATTTTTTTGATGAGCGGAAACAACAACAACAAAAATTAATTTTTATCAAGCCAAGATGATACTTATTAAGCACAAATTGACGTGTTTATCAAAAAAATTGTCAAGCCCGATTTCTGGTATAAACTGCGTACGTAAATAGTAGTTTTGAGATGGTTTTGAGCTCTATTGAGCTAATTTCATTTACGAACGTTTTGAGCTTGATTTTGGTCCATTTTTTTCTCTCCTGGTACAGTGAGTGTTGCTACTAATTACAAAATAAAACTAAGACCCCAATTTTTTCTCACGCTGAGAAAATGTCCTTTATGTCCAAGCAAAAATAAAACAAAACAAAAACGAAGAAAGCAGCAGACGCAACATAAGCAGCTGATGATTGATTTTCTTATACACATGAATTTTTCTTCTTACATTTTGCTATTTTGTGACTTTGATTTAATAGTGACAAAATCCAAAATTAAATATTCATTCAGCGTAGAATATATCCAATATTTTAGTATATATATTATCTTAGAACCATTACTATTAAAGGCTGTAGGTATACCCTAAAGTATTGGTCAAAAACGTTTCATGGTTTTGATAAAATTTGTTAAAACGACCTCATACAAACTGCGTTGTAAGACGTAATTGTACGCCAAAAACATGCATAGAGTTGGACAACACATCATTCCAAAAAATTCTATGCATTTTTCACTAAAAGAAGTGATAAACGTATTTATCAAATTTTAATATAATTTTGTATGTCATATGTATGAGCTTAAAAGGGCCATTTTTGTGAATAATTTTTGGTATCTTTCAAGAGAGTTTTTTTTTATGTGAATATGATTACTCAAAGACTAAAGATATAAATAAAAATAATACATTATGCTTTGTTTCCGTGTTCATAAAAATGGTTATAATTCCGCTTGAATAAAATTTTTTTAGTTAAATAATATAAGAAATTATTTTCTTTAAATATTACAAGAATTCGGTACATCTAGAGACTTTTCTCCGCATTTCGCTTATAAGTAACCATTTTTACTTCATTTCTATTGCATATGTATTTAATTTCTGAATGAAACAATATTTTTCAAAGGATTTAAATCAAACATTGTTACATTTTTGTTACATGTTCGTTTGGTGTTCGAAATGAAAATAAATAAAATTTAATGTTTGCGTTTTGTACAAAATTCATTTAACACCAGTGTTGCCAAAAGAAATTAATTATTTAGCTTAAGAAGCAGACATGTTTGAAAATAATTACAGTTTTATGTGTGCTTATTATAGTTAGATGGCGTTGTCGTCGCCAGCGTTGGCAGTGATTATGATGAATGTTGTAGCTGATCTTGAGGCTTACATACAACAATTGTACTAATGTGTTGAGCTATTTTTGTAAAATATTAAAATATTGTGTGTTTGTTGTCAGTTAGAGAAATAGACAGATGAAAAATTAAGGAAAGTATAAATGTAGAAGATGTCGAATAGCATGTCAGAGTTTTCAATGAGAATTTATAGATTTGAACTGAGTTATTTTGATGATGAACTTCTAGAATTTCTTTTAATATATTATTTTAATATATGTTGGTTTTTCGGCCATTTAATAAATTATTTATGTAACTATATATGAGAATATATTATTTTTAAATAACGATTTTTTTGAGATTTACCAGCCCAGTGGTTTTGACAAAAAGGTATTAATTTTTATTAATTATTAACTCTCAGTATGTCGAAGGATTGCAACCATTCCTATTGCCATGGGTTGCTTGACTTGATGTCAATGACTTTTGAAGCAAAAAAATTCAAAAGTCATTGAAAAAAATCTTTTCGAGACAAAAACATCGATAAACCAAGAACGAATTGCAAATGTTAATGAAGAAATGACGAAAAGTTTAAAACGGAGGCCTACGTTTGAAAAAAAATTTTTTTTTTTTTAATAATCTTCCAAAATTTTTCAGATTGCACGATATACTTCGAATTTTATCTATAAGTTGGTACGTCTTAATAACCATATATGTATCTTGAGGCACAAGCAATTGCTTGAGCTTTTGTTCATATATTTTGTACATATGAAGCAAAAGCAATTGCTACACTGAGAAAAAAACACAAACCTTGCTCCGGTAAAAAATTTCTCTATTTTCGATAAAGAAATTTTCTCTTTTTCAAATAAAATTTTCTTCAATTAGAATAAATTTTCACATTTTCGAAGAAATATTTCTTTACTTCTAGGAAATGGAAATATTTCAATGTCTCTAATAATGATAAGTATTTTTCTCGCACAAAAATTTCTCATTTATAGAGAAAAATTTATTGAAAATGAAAAACTTTTCTTATATTTTGATAAAAAATTCACTACGAGAAGTATTTTCTTCAATAAAAACAAATCTTTTCTCAAAAATAAAAAGTTTTTTCTCAAAAAACGATATATTTTTCTTTTTCATGGAAGCTTTTTATCATTTTTAGAGAATTTTAAGTATCGAAATTAGAGAATAGCATTCTCTGGAGCAAAGTCTATACGATTTTTGTCTAAATATGATGCCTTTTTTATCATATTCCGATAAGCTTTTTTCTGAGTGTAGATTTTTTATTCATCTGTATCATGGTTTTCAGTAAAATTTTAAATTTCAACACTATTCAACGATAACTGACTTACTGAGTTCTACTCAACCTAACTCAGAGAGAAAAAACACGACTATCACTACTACTCAGTGACAGGATCAGCTTATCTACCACTCAACGCTGCTGTCCACACTTATCTACACGCCGAGTATACGATGAAGTAGTGCTGCTTTATTTTCATCTGCCACTATTTATGACAAGTTGTTAAAATAGCAAAAACTTATCTGAAGCCGAACACGTTCGTTCATTCGTTGGCGGCGCGCTCTTATCGCTGTGAGAAAATCTGAGCGATACAAATAACAAAAAAAAAAAAAAAATAGTAAGAATAAAAAAAAAAAACTTAACTCAGCCAGACGTCTTCAATTCGTAGTATGTAAGCAGGCGCTAGATACGGCTTGAGCTTGTGGAGTGAGGTAGTGTGGAGCTGGGTTGGGAGAATGAATAAAGCACACAAACAAAGCGTAGCTTGGAATGAGCCTGACAGACACTTGGACGGCGCGCCGTGATCAAATAGCGAGTGCTTAGTCCATGTTGGTCTGATATAACAGAGAACATTTTCGCCGCAGATGCTAACACTAGTTTTCTCTCGCAAATGTTCTCATTTTACAGTTGCAAATGTTTGATGCCTGCTTAATTTTATCTGCTACAATCCGCTGCTAACCGGCTAGTTGCCAAAAAGAGGGAGTGCAGAGGCGGGCGGTAGGGGGTGGGTGGTAAGTTTCATACGTAATATATTTTTTTTGCCGCGACAGCTACTTGATCATATTTGAATTATATCTGAGCATGTATGTGTGTGTGGTGTGTGTGTGTGTGCTTATGTCATTGTATAGCTGTTTGTATATCAACTTAATTTATTTGTTTAGGGATTTGTTGATTGCAGCATTTGTTGCTGCAGCTTCATCTGCATTATTATTGTTTCATTTGTTGTTTTTTTTTTGTGTTTTATTTATATGACATTGAAATATAATGCATGCAAATAGCGTACAAAGCGACAAGATACATAAACAAAACAATTCTCACACTATTTTACACACATACACACACACACGCATGCGAACATGCACAAAATGCATGCGCTTAACGGAAGCGGAAGTGACAACTTCTGTCACCTGAGTAGCGCAAGCAAATTACAGCTATAGCAGCTCTAAACAAACAAGCTGCATACAGCAGCTTCTTCTTCTACATTTTCTTCTTGTTTCTTTTACTTTTTTCTTGTCTTATTCTCCACTCTTCTTCTTCACACAACTGCCTGTGCGGCATATATCTTGATATCTACTGTTGTTTTCTTTTATTTTGCTATTGTTTACAGATTCTCTTCTTAGAAAAACATTTCTTCTTGTTTACCTTTCAAAATCAAATCTTCGCTGTAGCTGTTGTTGTGTTCTTTCACACGCCCCCATAATTCACCTTCCTATATATACATTTCTTTTCTTTCTTGCTTTGAAACTTTTTTCACATGACGTCGAGTTCATAGAGCGTTGTTTGTAAAGCTTCTGCAGTTCGAGTTAAGTTAAATCAGTAGCTATCATATTAAAAATAAGTAAAAAAAAAAAACAGAAATTTTAACCAAATAACTTATTCTGACGTTGAATGGAAATTTTTCTACCTTATTTTGTTATTTTTTGTTTAAATATTTTATTCAGTCAACAGACGAAATTTAAAATTCTTTAACATTATAAACATAATAACGTACAATAAGTCACTCTTGATATATTTATAGTGACTTTTGGGTTGTCATCATCTGTGTCACGTGCTGCAAAAACAAAAAGTAGGTTGGCAATAACCAAAAAGAATAACAACAATATTTACGAAAAATATTACTCTGACGATTACATACTTGGCGCTTGATTGTATGTAACAAATATCATAAATTTTATAATACGTTACGTTTTGTAGCTATGCACGTGTTTGCGAATATTATTAAGCCAATATCGCTTAGCAGTGAAACAGTGACTAAGTTTGTCCACATAGCGTAGATCTTATCACCAACGTCGTTACTAACTGTCAGCTACTGAGTTTAGCAAAAATAAATCAGAGCAAATAAAAAACAAAAATCAAGCCCTTGATGATAATTTTTAAAGTCTCGTATGGCAAAACTAGCTGTTGTGGGAGCGTTTCAATGATAAGATTTGAAAAAATTGATGTGATTATATTGTGTGAGTTGAGAATAAATTGTGTTGATTTGATTAAATGCATAGGCGACAAGTATATTTAAGTCTATGATGTGATTTCATAACGTCACTTTTCAAAAGTTTTTAAATAGATGATTATATTAATGCTGTTAATGCTATTTTATATTAAAATATTAGGTTGGAAATATGAATCGAACTTATTTTAATCAGATTTTTATTAAGTTTGTCAAAATAAAATGAAGAAAATAGTTTAATTTGAAAACTTTTCTAAATTCATTAATTTAATTTTTACATTTCTCTACATTCATCTAACATTTATGATATGGTGTGAATGATAGTCAAGTAAACTTAACCATATATTTGTTGAATGAAAAATCAAGTAAAGAACATATTATTTTTTAACATACACAAAAAGAAAATATTTTCGATTTCAATCAAATCTAATAAATTTCTAAACCATTTTTCAAATAAGAGCTGCGCGAACTCTGTCTGATGTCTGTTGCGAACTCAGTCGTTATTAACTCTACAGTGTCGTAGCCAGGTAGGTGCTGACCGGTGCACCCGATAATATTTGATGAGCACCGGTAAAAATTTAGTATAGAACAAAATTAAAAAACGCAAGAAATTTTAACTTGTAATAAATATTATTTTTTCTAATACCATAAAGTTTTACAAATCAGAAAAAATGCTCCTTTGTTATAGATTTAAGTTGAGATAGGATTTTATTGAACAATTTTTTCAAAAATTAATAAAACAAAATTTGTCTTTTAGTAATATTTTAATGGAAAATTAATTAAAAATTAAAATTAATTAAAACAAGTAAAGAAAGTCTAAAGTCGGTCTAGGCCGACTATGAAATACTCTAAACCCACTTTTCAAAAACAAAAACTTTTTATTGTAAATGGGCGTCTCCAAGGGCGGATGAATCCTATATTTAATATGCATTTAAATGTTGATGAAAAATTTACACATACCAAGTTTTATTCCTGTAGCTCACAGTTAATGCCTTTATTGTGCTTTCGCTATGGGAGATGGGCGGATTCATGGACGGATTACTTCCAATATTTGAACACACCTTAGTTTTGGTATAAAATACATGCATACCAAATTCAATTTCTCTATGACAAACATAACCTTATTTATTGAGTTTAAAACTTTTTGGGTTGTATGGGAGGTAGGCGTGTCCGTAAGCGGATAACGTCCATTTCCGCTTCTAAAACTTCTTTGTCTTGTCATAAAAAACATACGTGCTAAATTTTAGCTCTGTAGGTTAAACAGAGGCTTATTTATTGCGTTTTCAATTTTTGGGTTGTATGGGAGGTGGGCGTGTATTTCTGGACTCTAAACAGAGTCTATAAAGATCACAAAATATCAGGTTTGTTCTACGTTTTATATAGAAATATTATATAGAAATAGAAATTATATAGAAATATAGAAATATTTTATTAGTTTTCAATTTATCTCATGTGCGATATTTGTAAAACAAATTCGAAAAATTCAAAAAATGATATTCTTTTGGCAAATGGCTTTATTTTTATTTTTTTGTTATTTCAAAGACGTAATGAGAGAAAATTATAAAATAAGGAAAGGAGATCAAAATTGAAATTTAAACATTATTTTAAATATTTAAATATTAAATGTTAAGTTTTAAATATTATTTTAAAGCAACGCAAATGCGTTAAATTTATATTTTAAAATTTTGTGTTTAATTTTAAAGTATGTTTTTTTTTTCTCAGTGTATATCTCTATATATATATATATATCGCTCATACTGTTCATAGTTGTTATTGCTATGCTTCTTAAAACATGTTTAGCCTGAACCAGAACCAGTTTCGCTCGTACAATCTTACTATTACAGTGCTTTTTTTATATGAAAAAGCCTAAAAGTATGCACGCCAAATTTGGTTGATATTTTTCAGTTAGGAGACATTGACAACGACTGGAACAAAACAACATTTGAGGTGAATGTAAAAATGTTGTCAAATCGTCTGATATTTTATTGTGTTGAAAACGACCCGTCGTATGATGGGCTTCTATACTAGTAAGAGACAGTTGTCATAAAATATTTCGGCGTTTAGAGCCAACAACAAATTTAAGCGACTACTCAAAGTCAAAATGGACCTCATTCTAGTGCTAAAAACTATTTAAAATTTTATTATTTTTCAATTGAGATGTTTAGGAACAGGTATTTTTATTGTTTTGATAACATTTATATATTTGTAAAGATACATTTTTGCCAAAGAATTATTTTTTATGCGGACATTTTTTCCAGAATAGCTTAATTAATATGTTTATTTTAGAATTGCTTTATACACAGCAATGATAAAAAACATTGATATAAAAAATAAAGTTAGGAAAACTGTCAGCTGAGTTATCAGAAAATAATCGTTAACTTGGTAATTTCTTCAAGGTTGTATGCTTCAGGGTAGTACAAGGCAAACATTCCTCGTATCCAGCATAATGTTAAAATTGTGTAGCTTATTTTCGGTAATTTCAAAATTTTAAAAAATTTAAATTGAAATTGCATATATATAAAATATATATTATGTAGCAATAGTACAAAAATAAATGTTTATTATTTTTGTCATCAGCTTCTGGTAGCATAAAAGCGATAAGGCATTATTTTGATATTCACATCAGAAAAAACGATCTATCGAAAGAAAAAAAAGAGAAAAAAAAAATTCAAGTAATTCAAAGCATCCGTAAATCATAAATGAACACTTAATACTTTTTTACTTTTTCATCAGCATATCAAAAGAAAAACACCAAACGGAACAATAATAATAATAATAACAACAACAACAACAACAACAACAACAACAACAACAAAACAACAAGTATTAAAAAAATCACAACTTCTAGACAGCACAGAGACAGACCACAATGAAAGACACTAAAGAAAAAAAAAAACAAAAAAAAATATATGTGAAAAAACAGAACCCCAACAAAACGCAGACACACTGTCAAGCATACATTTCAACAGCAGACATACAAACATATCAGCATACAAAGAAACCTATTGACTGATAAAAATAAACATCATCAAACAAAATAACACAAAACATAAGCTTAGTCAACTGCAGATCATAGTACAGCGTAGTGCGATCAACGGCAACAACAACAACAACAACAACAGCAAGAATAACAATAACAACAGCACAACAATAATAGAGTAACTCCAACAACTGGGCGAGATAATCCGAGGAAGGCATAAAATGTCCCGATTTCAAGCGTAGCTCTAAGATGCGAACAACAACAACAAAACCAAAAACAACAAGGCAAGCAGGAATGAAAACCACACACACATTGATTGCGACACACAATGACTAAACAACTAAACGACCAACCGACCGTCTTTACGTGCTGCAGGAGCGAAAATATCGTGAGAATTTGTGGCACCAGCATCACGTTTGCTGGCTAGCTGCTAGTTGGTTGGGGCCAGGAAAGCTTGTATGCTGCAGCAATAAGTGCCTGAATATGGCCAACAAGTGACCATGGCGCACTTTGATTCAAATCTTTATATTGTTGAAATGAGCTGTATTTCTTGCTGCTGCTGTTGCTGCTATTGCCTCTGTGACTGTTGTTGTAGTTGTTGCAGTCTACGCTGTAGGCAAACTGAGAAAAAACACTAACTTGGCTGAAGTCAGCAGGAGAAAAAAAAGCTACAAACAACAGCTGTTAAAATGCAGCAGAGCTAACGTGGGAATGGCTTTCACTTTCATTCGCTCAGCAATACCGACGCCCTCATCAACGTCTAGTGTTAAATATTTTTCCATAACTACGCCACTGTTTCTTTAATTGAATTGTTTTTCTCATCGACTTCCAATCAAGTTATACAGATAACTTATTTAAATGCAAACAAAGAACCTCCCAAAGCGATGCCCACAGCAAATCCATTGTTGTTGTTAATTTAGTTATAGTCATTGCAGCGTAGCAGCAAGCTTTGTTGCTGCCATCCACTTGATGATGATCTGATTAAATTTTAAATTGATCTGAGGACATTTCTTGGCCTGCATTGGAAAAACTGAAAACTATATCAAGACAGTCTTAAGGCGGTATCAAGTTGGCATGAGGACGTCTTCAACAACAACAATAACAACTGCGATGACTATGAGGATGATGATGTTGTTGTTGTTGTTGTTGTTGTTGATGATGACGCCGTAAATACTTGCATACCAATTCCCACCCAATCAGATAAAGCACTTGTCTTGAAGACAACTCGCTTGACTTGACTCATTGTCAACCTTAAGGCGAGTCTTGCCTGCCTGCCTGCCCGCCCGTCTGCCTGCTTGTTCAGGGAGATTCCACGCTGTGGCTCTAAAAATAAACACCCGCACAGGAATATATTTAAGCCTGGCTGGTAGTATATATTTTAACTTGTTTTACTGCCACCAACACAACATTTACCACCACCACCGTCATCTGCAACAACGCTTGTTTTGCGCTGTCAGTCTGACTGTCTATCGGGCTGATCGGCCTGCTAAAGCTTTTATCAGTCGTCTTTTCTACAGACTCTTCGTAATGCAATGACTAAGCCTGCACTTAGCTGAGTCGTTGTGCCATTTCTTTAAATTGTCTTGTCCTACATAATCTGTATTCAAGATCATCATCATCGTCAGCAGCGTCATCATTATCGTTGAACTCGTTGTAGAGCAGTCTTCAGGTTCAGGCTTCTCTGTAAGAACTTCATTGTCAGTTTTGTAATTTGTTTGTTTGTTTGTGTGTTTACTTCATAGAGAGATAAAGCTGTTTGAGAAGTAAGGATTTAATTATGTTTTGATTGACGAATATAGGTTTCTGCGCCAAGATAGGCATTACAGCAAGACGCAAATCTTTTAATGTTGCAGCTAGAGAAAAGTTTAATCGGAACTGTTGGGGTGCTCAAATATAAATGGTATGTATTTTCAATTTCAAATTTTACGATAAAGAGTCAGCAGAGAATATTGTAAGTAAGTGGATTTTACTTAGAGGTATTCTCTATGTCTAGTATATGCCGTTGCATGGTGCAAGAATAGGAAATATGCAATCCGTTAACATTGAATACATCTCTATAGAGAAAGCAGAATCAATTGATCTAACATGACTGGTCCAGTTCACTATCTTATAACAGGTTTAATATAACTTTGGTTTTTAAATAGTTTTTAAATATGTCTTTCGTGGTCTTGTTGATGATAGAACATAGGTCAGTCGAATATTAGATGTAAACGCCAGCACACTCGGCTAAACTGAAACTTACAAAACAGTGATAATATTTTATGAAGTACGTACTCATATCGCACACTAAATACAAAACAGTCACAACTCAAAATTTTTTATATCGAATTTTTTGTTATAAATCAATTTATAAAACACATATCTGACTATATTTTTCGTTATTTTCTTCATTAACTGGAAGAATGAAGTTTTTGTGTTAAATGAAAATTGTTTTTCTTCTGCAGTTTCAACCAAAGAGTTTTATTTTTCGCTTTTCCTAAAAAGTCATGTTTTTTGAGTTGTGACTGTTTTGTATTTAGTGTGCGATATGTCTATCGTGTGCTATAAACCGACTAGGGTTCCAAAGGTATCTATGAGGTGTAAATTGACTTCTTTCAATGACAATGGAGAAATGACCGGTTGCAGAATGACGATGGCAGAATTGGTAGCAGTCACTTTCCCTTGGGAATCTATCACGTGATAGGAACCGTAACAGGAACCTATCAAGCAAACACAAAAAAAACTCGCTTGTAGCAACGTACACGTGGCAGAAGTGAAACTTCTTTAACAGTAAGAAATAAGAGAGATTTTAGTGTGAAATAGAGAGAGAAAGTATCTGAAAAGAAATTCAATCAATACGAAATGAAATAATAATCTGTTGATTCAATATTTGCATCCAAGGACCGTACCGGCTATGGTTTTTGTCGAAAGTGTCACATATTAACTTTTATCTCTTAATTTGTATTTTATCCGACAAAAATAAAAGTTATTTTGTGCCTTATAGGTTTTTTTTGGGCAAAAATAACAGTTACTTTTGACTTTTCTTTTATCGGTCAAAAATAATAGGGATCATGTAGTCTGTGATACTTATTGTGGCAAATTGTGTTTGCGAAAGTTGCCAGCTGTCGTAAGACGATGTGCCGTCTTACCAGCTATGAATTTTGCGAGTATGTCTAGAGGGCCCAAACATGAAACGGTTTCAAAAGCTTTCCTTAGCGTTGTCTTCAGATCACCCTTTATCCTAGGGCAGCTTGCCGCAGAGTTTTATCCATGGGTTAGAGTTGTCTTATCCACCGCCGGCTACTACACGATGACTTCGTAGAGTAGAATTGGACGAACTGCCGTTGCGTAGATCCATAGCATAGGAGAGGGTAAAATGTTAGGGAATAAAAACTAATATGAGATATTTATATACTTAAACCATCTTAGTTCAACCGGACACAGTTACAAATAAAAAAACACACGTATTTTTGGTAGGATGTATGATTCAGAAGGGTAACATAGAAGGGATATTTAGATACAATAGATATTTTCGGAAGAAGTATTGGGAATGAAAACGAATAGGAGCCGGACATACAAATGACCCCACTAAGGTCACTCCGGGGAGCTATGAACTATTTTTCGACTTTCTTCTTTTTTTGCAGAAGGGTGGCAAATAGGAGGTATGTAAGTTCAGGAAAAATGTAGGGAAATAAAAACTAATATGAGCTGGTGATATATTTGACCCATTCAGTGGTCGTCATAGTTACAAAAAACAAAAATTGGCCATTTCAGCCCTTGAAAGGACTTTGACCGAGCTTCTTATGATCAATTGTGTTGTGTGTGTTATTAAATATTTGCACACAATTAACCGAGAACCGAACCTACATGTTTTATGCCGACTCCGAATGACTAAAGCTCGTGTTCTCAAGAAGCTTTACATGGCATTATTTACTCTCTGAGGTTTGCCATTGTCTGCAGAGAGTTGGTGACCGATCAGAAAAATTCTTTTATTGAAAAAACTTTTCACCGCGACTGGGGGTCGAACTCGGGCTCCGAGCATGCTAAGCCATACACTTAACCTAAAAAAAACGATTTTTAATCGTTTATATACTTAACCCCTCTAGATGTTACCCCGGTACAGCTATGAACTATATTTTGAAATTATTCTTAAAGTTTCGTGTTTTTTGTGGGAAGATCTTCAGAAGGGTGGCAGATAGGACGTAAGTTAGTTCAAGTAAAATGTTGGGAAATAAAAATTAATATCAGCTTTTGATTTATTTGACCCATCTATGTAGACGCCTTCCAGATAGAAAAACCTGGATTTTATTGAGAGGACTCAGAAAGGTGCAGAGATGGGCTGGGTATGTTCGAATAAACTGTTGGGGATTAAAAAAATAATAGGACTTGCCTACATACTTGACCTCGCAATTTGACATCCCGGGGATGTTTAGAAATATGAAGTATAAAGTTTTGACATTTTTTCTTAAATGTCCGTTTCTTTTTGTACATAGAACTTTAGCAGGGTGACAGTAACGAGAGGTAGGTTAATGAAGAAAAAATGTTGGAAAATGAAAATTAATAAGAGTTGGAATTAATGAAAATATTAAAGATATTTCATCTATCTAGTGTCTTCCTGACACCAAAAATTTGTATTTTGTAGGGGGACTCTGAAGAGGGCAGATAGGGGCTAGATATTTTGGAATAAAATTCTATCGATGAAAAAAATAAAAGAATTTCTTAATATATCTTACCCTTTCTAGATGTCACCACGGGGGAGCTAAAAACTATTTTCGAAATTTTTCTCAAATTTTCATGTCTTTTTGTGGGAAACTTTCAGAACTTCAGACCTATTTGTGGCTGGCAGTTAGAAGATATGTTAATTTACACAAAATTTTGGGAAATAACTTTGGGAAGACTCAGAAGAATGACAGATAGGTATTAGGTTTATTCGGGAGAAATGTTGGCAGTAAAAAAATGATAGGAGCTTATCATACATTAGGCCCCTTCAAGGGTCACTTCGTGGGAGTAATGAATTATTCGCATCAAATTATAGCCTAATTACCTGTCTTTGGAACCGATGCAGTTAGAGAAACCCTCCTTGATATCGACCAAATTTTGGATTAATTATTTTTTGGCGTAGCATAAATATCTATATCATATCTTGTATCTATATGATTTATGTATAGATATAAAAATATATATTTATTTTTATTATATCAACTTCTCACGAACTAATGAATTTTTTTTGAGAAAAAGACAGCTTTAGAGTTGGTCAAACTTTAGTTTTTCTCAAAAGTACACATTTTCTCAAAAAATTTAGTTTTATGTATTCATCAATTTGAAAATCTGTTTCAAATATTCAAAATACAATATTTTAATACGAGTCATATATATATCAATAAAAGAGCTAATTCTAAATTTTATTTACAAAAAAAAAAATTAATTTGTAAACAAACAGTATTCTAATAATAATTAATTTAAAAAAAAAAACAAATATACAACAATAGATTAGTGGGTGTGTTCAGAAAAAACTAAAAATCGACTCATCCATTCAGCTCAATGCACCTCGCCCTGATCTATAAAAGCTTTACTAAACTGCGACTAGACAGACACCTACAAACGGTTGTTGATGAATGCTGAATGCATGTAGTTTGGTCAATTCTTTGGCAACCTCCTCCTCTCCTTGACTGACACATTTTTCGTTGACATACTCATCGCTTGTGCATAGTTGAAATAGCTATTGAATGAATTTCACGCAATTATTTTTGAGTACTAGTCCACTTGTAAATATTTTGCCAGCACCTTTTTTCTATTTTCTTTTTTTTTGGGTTTGTTATTGTTTTCGTTTTTATAGTTGTTCACTGTAGTTGTTTAAATGTACATGTTTTACTGTCAAGCTACGTGTTTTTATTATTAATTTTATGAAATCACATTTTTTGTTTTAAGAAATTGATGTGATAAGAATGTGAATCAATAGTTCATATTGTACTAAAATAAAAAAAAAAATGATTTATAGAAAATATTGTTAAAGCACTGTTTTTGAAATTTTGAATATAAGCGAATGAGCTCACTAGAGGCCAACTAAACTTTTTTAATTTAATTAACAACTATCAAAGTGTCTTTAGAAAAGTTTGATTGTGCATTCTTTGCTTTTTCAATTCTGCTACTTTAAACTATTTGACCTATTTTTCCCACAATGGCACTACAATGGCACTTCCATAATTTTGTTGGAAAAAAGTCCTCAGCTCCACTTAGTTCATCCTGCCGTAAAAGGCTACGCTGCTTATCTAGCTGCAATCAGCCGCCAACCAAAAGAACGCATTCTCACGCAGCGACCTCAGAGTACTGAGCGAGCAACTGAAAACTAAGCCGCCATAAAAGCCAACAAGCGCTGCTGCAATTTTAAAATATAACAATAACAACTAACATGGAACGACGCTTCTTCAGAATACGGCAAAATTCTCATGCGCCATCATCATGATCAACATCATCTAAATAAAAACAAAAACATTTAGAAAAACAGGCCGACTCCAAAATCGGCAAAAACAAAACAGAAAAAAAAAAAAAAATAATAAAGTAAAAATAGAAAAAAATTTAAAAAAATATAAAAAAGAACGTGACAAGCGCGTTCCAGCACATTCCGCTAAGCTCCGCTACACCTCAACTAAGCCTAGCTTTGCACCTACACAATATAGCGTTTAGCCAGGCCGCCACATACAGCAGCAGCGTACAATTTCACATAAATCTCAACAGTCGCAGCTACCAAAACTATCAAAACTACAAACATGACCATAATCCGAGTATAACAAGTCATCATCATATGCGAGACTCCAGCAGCAGCTGCCCCAAATGGAGTCAAAGTTGGTTCAAAGTGAGACACAGCAACAACGGCAAACAACGGCAACGAACAAAGAAGTAGTTGTTGTAGTTGGTTTAGTTGGTTGTTTGTTGTGTTGTTTTTGTTGTTGTTGTTGTTGTTGTTGTTGCTATTGTTGTCAGAAGTCGAACTGTGGGAATTTTATGATTGGTGACGGTGACACATAATTGGTTTGGCTTGCTTTGGTATGGCTGTGCCTTAGGTGGAGGTTCGCATGCTGCTGCAGGCCTGACATGCCTGTCGTGAAGAAACATGCTAGCTAGCCAGCCAGCCAGACAGCCAACAAACATCCGTGTAATGCACCAAACCAAGCCATGAATAACTCGGAAAAACTTTGTTTATTTGTAAGAGTTGAATGGAAATGGCAAGAAGGACCACCACAAAATGGTTGAGTTATAGGGTATGGGTGTTGATTGCAAAAATAGAATAATGCCTGATGGAGTTCTATTGGTATGTTAAACATTTGCTGCTGACGAGCTTAAATTAAATACAAAGACAGGTGTAAGTTGAAGTGTTAATAGATTTTATGCACCTTTTTTATGACATCAAAATCGTTATGTGACCCACAAGCCCGTGTTTGGTCTTGTCATAATTAGTTTTGTTGCGAATACATGAATAAATTTAATGCCAATATGACCGATATAGTGGTGACCGTGGCATGCAGGTTAAGTGTGTGGCTTAGCATGCTCGAAGCCCGGGTTCGATCCCCAGCCGCGGCGAAAAGTTTCTTTCAATAAAAAATTTTTCTAATCGGTCACCACCTCTCTGCAGACAATGGCAAACCTCAGAGAGTAAGTAATGCCATGTAAAGCTTCTTGAGAACATGAACTTTAGCCGTTCGGAGTCGGCATAAAACAAGTAGGTCCAGTTCTCGGTCAATTGTGTGCAAACATTTAATAACACACACAACAGAATTGATCATAAGAAGCTCGGTCAAAATCCTTTCAAGGGCTGAAACGGCCAATTTGTTTTTTTTTTTTTTTTATGACCGATATTTAATGAACTTTAATGAATTTTTAATTGCAAAAAATATTTCAGACAAATATTTAATATATTTATTTCTTTTCATGTTGTTATGTTAAATATAAAAATTAATGAACCTTCAATTTGTCAAATTTGTCATTGACCTTGGTCAATGTCTCGAAGGTAAATCAAACCAATCTGAAACGATACCATTTGACATCCGTAACATATCCTTTTTCGCTCCACTTCATCACAAATTTTTTTGACAGTGCTTTGAAATTTGAATTTTTGTATGAAAAATCGAAATATGATAAAAGGCAAATCATGTGTAAAACATAATTAAGAATGGTTTTTGAACTTGGAAACAGAAATTGAAATTTTCAGAGCATGATTTTCTCAGAACATTTTAACCCTCTACCTTTTGCACGTATGGATAATTTTGAGCACTTTTTTAAAAAGCTCACTTCATCAACTTTTGATAAAGGTCAAGATTTAAGATTTTTCACAAAAATATCCTCCAGAATATCATTAAAGGTCACCCAAAACAAGCAACGTCTGCATGTAAGAGGTTAAACGTAAAAAAACGGAGTGAAGTAATAGTGTGGAAATACCCGTTGAGATTTGAAGAGGTCCAATACCGATAAATTAATTTGCGTAAGGATTGTGGTATAAAGAAGATATGTAGATGAATTTAGCTATGAGTTCTTTTGTAAAAAATGCAAAAAAAAAAAAATACCTATAAAACTTCTTTTTTATGGCCAATTGTGGTGAAATATTGCTTAGCACATTTAGTTGATACAAGCTAACACTTTCAACAAAAGGACAAAAAAGGCCCATACAATGAATAGTTTGAAAATAATTGATAAAAATGATGAAATCATTATAAAAAGTTAACTTAACTGAGCCTTGTTTCTCATTTGGATTTATAGTACGTTGAACTTGAATTTTCTTAACCTTCAATCTGGAAAGTAGAAATAAAGAAACCCAAACAAAATCTCTTTAACAAAATTAACGAGACTTTAGATACAATTAATTTTATTTTATATTAGGGATATTCTCGCAGTGTAGCAACGATGCAAAATTTGTAAAAGTGCAACCTCGCAATACTGAAATATGCAACACTGCGGGAGTGACAAAATCACAAATATTGTGAATATTAAAAAAAGATCAGAACAGGCGAAAACAAAAAATTTAAATACGTACTCTAACGCACACGTACTAAAATGAACAAATTTGTCTCAATCAAAGTGCACTCAAAACATGGGTATCACTGTTGCACAAATTGCACGAATTGCAAAATTTTTATCGCTTGTATTTTGTTGTTGTGTCGTTGCACGGGTTGCAAGATTCTGCAACTTTTGCAATTCCTTCACCTTGCAAGGGTTTTGCAAGACAGTGAGAATTCCCCTATTATTTTTATAACTTTTTCTATTTAGAATATTTTTCACCAAGAAATTTTATGTGATAAAAAAATTTACGCATAAAAATAATTGTATGTTTGTCAACCAAAAAATGTTCTTAATTGAAAAAGCAACAGACTATATATCTAGAGGGGCTAGATTGTTTTGGGTCCCGCGACTCAGAGGGCCTCCAAAGGCCAAATTTTTGTGGTGCATAAATTTGTTCGAAGAACATTTTGTAAATACTTAAAAAAATGGTTCTTTTAAAATAAAACTTATATAATACTTAATCACCCGCATTAACACGCAAAACATGTCCACATAGGCCCATGGCTAAGGGAGATTTTCGGGGTTAAAACCTTCAAACGGTATCGAAAAGTAAACAAAAAATCAATTCAACTCAAAAAACTAAGAGTAAAGTTGATATTTTTCATTAAAAAAAAATTGATATAAAGATAAAATGTTTTTAAAGCACAACAAGTAAAGAAAGTCTAAAGTCGGTCTATGCCGACTATTAAATACCTTAAACCTACTTTTCCAAAAAAAATAAATAATATTATTGAAAATGGGCGTGGGCGGATGAAGCCTATATTTTATATGCATTTAAATCTTGATGAAAAATTTACACATACCAAGTTTTATTCCTGTAGCTCACAGATAATGCCCTTATTGTGCTTTCGCTATGGGAGGTGGGCGTGTTCATGGACGGATTACTCCCAATTTTTGAACAGACCTTAGTTTTGGTATAAAATACATACATACCAAATTTTATTTCTCTATGACAAACATAACCTTATTAATAGAGTTTTAAACTTTTTGGGTTGTATGGGAGGTAGGCGTGTCCGTAGGCGGATGACGTCCATTTTTCAAAACCATCTTTGGTTTATTATAAAAAACATATGTGCTAAATTTTAGCTCTGTAGGTTAAACAGAGGCTTATTTATTGCGTTTTCAATTTTTGGGTTGTATGGGAGGTGGGCGTGTTTGTAAGCAGATGACGTCCATTTTTCGAACACATCTTTATGTTTGAATAAAACACATACAAATCAAATTTTATTGTTGTAGGCTAATTATGAGCTGAGTTATGCAGTTTTCAATTTTCGCGTTGTATGGGAGGTAGGCGTGTCCGTGGGCGGATGATATCCATTTCTCAAAACCATCTTTGTTTCTTTATAAAAAACATGTGTGGCAAATTTTAGCTCTGTAGGTTAAACAGAGGCTTATTTATTGCGTTTTAAATTTTTGGGCTGCATGGGAGGTGGGCGTGTCCGTGGGCGGATGATACACATTTTTCAAAGACATCTTTGTGTTGATATAAAACACATACATATCAAATTTTATTGTTGTTGGTTAATTATGAGCTGAGTTATGCAGTTTTAAATTTTTGAGTTGTATGGGAGGTAGGCGTGTCTGTGGGCGGATTCCAAAAATATTCAATAGTGCAGATCCTTGAGTGCATGTGACTATTTGTACTAAGTTTCATTCAATTATCTCACCTCCTTCTTCTTATCCTGTGTATACGGACAACACACAGACGGACGGACGGACGGACATTAATAGCTTGACTCACGAGATGACGCTGATCAAAAATATATATACTTTTCTATACCGGACTCGCTTCGTTCTATGTGTTACAAAATTTTGCACAAAGTTAATATACCCTCACCTTTCAGGTTTAGGGTATAAATACTATAGTATACCTCATATGACAGACGAAAAACTTAGTCTTTGATAATTTCAAATTATTTAACGATCAAGACAAATTTTCTATGAACATATTTTTAATGCTGCACATTTTGAGTAATAAACATTCATAGTCCTTTTCCTGAATGATCTCAAATTTTTTTCATTAATTTCGGGTACATTTGTTAAAACATTTTCTCGCCCATATAGCAATGTCTGTACGCCAATGTTGGTAATGTGCCTTGAGTGTACATTACAGTGGTAAAGTGCCTTTAGTAATGTTTTCTAATTCTGAACTTACAATATTGAAAAGTAGGG
The DNA here is from genome assembly GCA_958299015.1 of Tetanocera ferruginea. Taxonomy (NCBI): domain Eukaryota; kingdom Metazoa; phylum Arthropoda; class Insecta; order Diptera; family Sciomyzidae; genus Tetanocera; species Tetanocera ferruginea. The sequence continues at coordinate 81,232,310 of OY282644.1, read as the reverse complement.
TTGTTTGCGAGATGCTACAACCTGATGGTAACAAACATGTTCTGATGGTAACAAACTGCACTAGAATACTTTCAAAACTTTGCTATAGTTACCCTAACAATTTCATAACAATGCATTGGTTTAGCTGTTTCGGAGTCTATATGTAACATACACACATCCACATATTAATTTTTACTAGTATCGCCTACGGTCGAAATTCGACCAATTTTCTATCATAATTATGCAAAACAAACAAGATGGTAAAAATAAGTTCAAGGCCATAACTTGTTATTGATAACAGATATAAAGTAATTTCCTTCAAATAAATTGTTATTGATTTTTTTTCAAAATTTTTTTTTTTTTTAAACTGAAAACTAGAACTAGAAACGTTTTAAAAAAAATTTCATTTTATCAAAAAATATCATAGGTGGTAGTATTGAATTTTTGAAGGCACGGACAATTCATTAATTTAGTGTCAAGACAAAATAAATTCACCATTAATGCGCTACAGACTTTGAAAAAAATCAAAAATGCAAATTTGAGTTTTTCTCTTTTTAACCGACTTCAAAAAGGAGGATTATCATAATAAAAATAAATATATTTATTATAAAAATACAAATTCGACCAAGAAATAAATAGTAAAAGTAATTTAAAATTATTTTTTACTTTCTAGTGATTTTGAAGTAGGTTTTTTTTTTTGTTAAAAAGTTATTTACAACAAAAATCATTTTTACCACAATGTTTTGAGAAAAACATCAAATTTTGTGATCTCTTTTTAAAAGGCATTTTTTACTTTTCGCTTTGTTATTTTAGTTTGGCCAAAAAAGTACCAACGTACACTTGTATCCTTTCTGGTCTATTTTTGACCCTGTACAATATTTGCTTTATATTCAAATAATTCACCCTATAAACTGTTTCATTCTTTATATCTTTCTCTTTCGCTAGCTTTTTGTTTATTTATAACACTGTTTTATTTATATTTCAATTCACTTTTGTAAGCATTGTTATGATTTCTGACACTGCAAATTAGCATTTTTGTGTTAGAATCAGTGAGAAAATAAATTTATCCTTCTAAAAAACTATAAAAATGGTCCAAGAATTTGGAACTCTCAGGCTAAGTTGATCTATTGAATGTACTTTGTACAAATAGAAACAAAACTTTGCCAACAGAACCAGCTCATGAGAGATGATGAAATTCGGGAAATACTGGAAACATCCGAGTCCAGCCTCGAGGCTTTCGAAAATGAACTAAGTGATAGTGATGGAGTACGAGCCAGAAGAGCAACTTCATGCTAGCGGTTTGGAAGATATTGAAGAGGTCATTGAGAATATCGAAAACACAAAGTTACCCTAATAAATCTTTTGACTATCTTGGCAAAGGCAAGATGACAAAATAGCACACAATACTTCTCACCGATGCATTGGCCAGAGCACGTTCGGTAAATATTATTCGACGAAGTGTTGGCATTACCGCTTTTGCTGCAAATAGAATTTCAGAATTAAAGATGTTTTCAGCGCTTCATTCTTAGTCGCCATAAGAAAGAGAGTTCGGCGAAAGCTTTGTTTGTTTGGATGACATTGAATTTGATGTATTCTAAAGACTTTTGCTCCTGACGGGAAAAGAGATTTGAAAGGCAAAAATTACTTACAAAAATGATTTTGGTGTGTATCGGTCACATGGTGAAAACCTTATAAGCTTGTGGGATAAAAACCATGGGCGATCAATCTTGAATCTTGGCGTTTGACAACAGACACCTGGGTCGAGTACAAATAAGTGGCGATAACCTTTAACCGTTAAGAGAAAATTTAAAAATTAAAAGTAGTCCTTATGAAAACAGTACAGTTGACAAGCAACTCATCTCTTTCCGTTGTAGGTGTCACTTCAAAGTATACATCGATGGTTAAGCGCACTAAAGTGATAAGTGACCTTTTGACAAAAATAGGTTTACTGCATTTTCAATCAAACAATATAATATCTACCTTGTGAAAATTTATTGAAAATGCATAGTTCACAGTTAAAATTGGTGTTTTGTATTGAGATGTATTGAAATTTAAAAACAAAATCGACGTTCCTGAACATTTTAAATTTTTCACTTATCACTTTAGTGCGCTTAACCATCGACATATACATTTTAATTTTTCGAATTTACCTGAGTTTGCTTATACATATATACTTGTTTTTCAAGTTTTTCTTATAAAATTCTAATAAACCGACTGTTGATTTGAAAGTTTCAATTTTTGCATGGTATTTAACAGTGAAATCTGTTTTTTCAAACCATGATTTGTTTTATATATTAACATTTTTTTCCGAAGTGTAGATTTTCACAGTGGTTGTTATCACATTTGAAAAAAAATTTAACAAAATTTAAGAAATAATTAGAAAAATTTAAATACCGTTAAAATTCGACCAAGATACTCGATATTGAAAGTCAAACTTTTGAATTCAAAGCACTTTTTCTTTATAAATTTTACAATTGATGAATGCATAAAACTAAATTCTTTAATAAAATTTGTACTTTTGTTCTGTACAGTACCTTTCGAATGATTTAGGTTGAATTCGTCTTGATTTCTAATTAATACCAAAAAAGCGTAGAACACAATTCAATGTGCACGGATTAGTATATAAGATATATATAGTGATTTAAAAGTGATTTCTCCTCAAAAATGTCGAATGGTCACAGTTAACTACTCACAACTTTTTCAATATCCAAGCTTTTAATATTGATGTTGTTTCAAACAAAACTAAAAAACAAAAAATAATGTAATTTATAGACAACAAAAAAATGCTTCCCACCATTAGTAAGAGTTCAGTTAGAGCGAAGCAAAAATTGATCCGGTTCAATGCTGGTTTTTTTTGTAAGCAAAAAAAAAAAAAACAAAATGTATAGCTATTTAGCTTGTTTTGCTTTGTGACTGTTAACAGCTAATTGCACACGACCTTCAGCACAGTCTGTCTCCCTCTAATTGCAATTTTGTTTACGAACTTTGCGTGTGTTCACACCCAAATCAATTTATATATTAATGGACTTTAGAACAATTTCAAGCACAATGTACCTAATAATTCGTGCACAAGGTGGCGCTAGAAGCAGGAAAAAAACCAAAGCATGGCTAATAAATGCATAACAAATAAGCAGCTGTGGGTGACTTTGTTTTTAGGCATTCTTGCAGGTGCTTCAGAATGCTAAGAACTTTAGTTTGCTTGGCAACAAACAGCAAAAGATGTAAATTTCAAGCATAAAAGCAAGTGTGTAGCTTTCAAGCATAAAAAGTATGAAAGACAACTAAAAAAAAGATATAACAGAAATTCTTGTTAATGCCATTTTAGCTCAGTTGTTCTATTGATAAGGAATTATTAATGTTATGATATAAATGGCACAGGAATACTTGTTTGATTTAATGATTTTTTCAATGGTTTGAAAATGGTTGATTTTTGAAAAAAAAGAAAATAAAATAATATAAAATAAATAAAAAAAAAATTTGATATTTTATTTAAAATAATGGTTTTTGAAAAAAAAAATAATATTAAATATATACAAAAAAATTTTTAGACAAAAATCTAAACTAGCTTTTTTCTTTTGGTCGATGACGAGTACGTGTTGTTTCAAAAATTATGCTTTGTATACAATTTTACGCAGTCATTTTTGTTTTTTTTCAACAAACCTGTATCTAAACATTTGAATACGGTGTATTTTGAAAAATTCCCAAATTCCAAGAAACACAATAAATGATATACAAAGAGAAAAACCAAAAACAGCTGTTTAAACAATTCGACTATTTAAACATTTAGTGCAAAAATTGAGCTCAACAACTTTAAATAAACAATACTTTTATAACACACAGCAACACTTTCAAGGAGCTAATGGCCAACAAAAAGAGCTGAAGAAGATGCTCTAAACGTGCTCGCTACTGACGTACCAAAATTAGCGCCACTTCATCAGCCAGACAACTAATGCCGCCTTCAAGTTGAGAGCGCAACAGCACGACAGAGATGTGTGCAAAAATGAAACGGCAGACCGTATGGCTGACAACAACAACAGACACTTCAAAATACAGTGAGAGTCAAAAATTAGTATACAAGGCATAATTTTAAGTTCAGTTGGACGTTATCCATATATTTTAAGTACTCCAAAAAAAATTTTAAAATATGCGGCTTTAATGAAAAAATCAATCTGAAAAATGCAGTCAAAAGTTACACTGAGAAAAAAACACATACCTTGCTCCGGTAAAAAATTTCTCTATTTTCGATGTAGAAATTTTCTCTTTTTCGAATAAAATTTTCTTACATTGTCCCCTTTTACACTAGTCAAGAAATGGAAGCAATTTTTCGAGTTCGAAAAACTTGCCAGTACACTTGACTGTGTACCGTCAACTTTTTCCTCTTTCGTCGCTTCCTATTTGCGGCGAATTGGCCTACAAGCTCAGAAAATTGACTTCAATTCTTGACTAATGTAAAAGGGGTAATTAGAATAAATTTTCACATTTTCGAAGAAATATTTCTTTACTTCTAGGAAATGGAAATATTTCAATGTCTCTAATAATGATAAGTATTTTTCTCGCACAAAAATTTCTCATTTATAGAGAAAAATTTATTGAAAATGAAATACTTTTCTTATATTTTAATAAAAAATTCACTAATTCACTATTTTCTTCAATGAAAACAAATCTTTTCTCAAAAATAAAAAAAGTTTTTTCTCAAAAAACGATAAATTTTTCTTTTTCATGGAAGCTTTTAACCATTTTTAGAGAATTTTTAGTATCGAAATAAGAGAATAGCATTCTCTGGAGCAAAGTCTATACCATTTTTCTCTAAATATGATGTCTTTTTTATCATATTCCGATAAACTTTTTTCTGAGTGTAGTATACATCTTATATATTAAAACGTGAACATTAAAGTTTGTCGTACGCTTTTTTGGTAATAATTAAAACTCAAAATAAATTAAACTTATATTATGCGACAGGTAATGTTGCCCAGATGTACAGAATGCTTATTTATATAAATGTTATATCTGATAGAGGGGGTTCGCAACCTGCTAAGAGAGAAATTAAATTTTTGAGAAAAAAATCTGCTCTTTGATAATATGAAATTTGGTTGGGGAAGAGTTCTTAAGTTGCTCGAATTTGAATTTTTTTTAAAAGTAACAATTTCTTAAAAACATATGGTTTTATCCATTCGTCAATTGTAAAATTTGTAAAAACATGTTGAATTCAAAAATTTGACTTTCCATGTGAATATATTGGTTGAATTTTAACGTTTTTTCAATTTTTCTAATTTTTTCTAAAAGTTTGTTAAATTTTCTTTTAAATGTTTTAAAAATTACAGCAAAGTTCTAACCAAAAGTATTTTTAATGAATTTTTTTAATATTGTCGTTAGTTATTTAGCGTGTCTTTCAACCAAATGCCAAGAGCGAGAAAAAAACTGTCTCAAATTGAATATTCTAAATTGGGAAGCCAATATCTCCGCCATCTGTGAATAGATTTTATTTATTTCTTTTTTGTATTTAAGTCTTATCAGTAAACTTAAAAAAACTTTTGCTATTTTTTTGAAGAAAATAGCTTTATACCTCAAATCAATTAAGAGTTATAGCCTCGAACTTATTTGAACCATCTCGCATATCATTTTAAATAGGCAATCAATAATTTGGTCGAATTTCGACCTCAGGCGATACTTGTTCATATAAAACATCATTTATTTTTACCTAGACGTGAAAATAAGCCAAGTTTTAGTTTTGCTTCCACTCTTCTTGGCATTGAACTTACCAGATTCTGTGACACTGCTGGTGAAATTTTGGTCCATTCTTCTGCCAATGCAGTTTTAAGATCCTGCTTACATAAAATTGTCCTTTTGCGTATATTTCTGTCCAAAATTTTCCACAAGTGTTCTATAGAGTTAATATCTGGAGATTGCAGCGGTAAGTTAAGCTGTTTAGGAAAATTATACAAGAGCCATTCTTTTACTTTTAGAGCAGTATACTTTAGGTCGTTATCCTGTTGGAAGACCCAAGGCATTGTAAGACCCAGCTTTTGTACACTGTCAATTAAATTTGTTTTTAAAAATTGCACGTAGTCTCGGCTATTCATTGTTGACTCAATGAATACCAGAGTTCCGGTCCAAGCAGCCGACATTCACTCCCAAACCATCACTGAGCCTGCGCCGTGTTTAACGGTTGGAATGAGGTTTTGTGGAAGTAGCTTGCTGTTAGCTGATCTAAAGATTTTACCTTTTCTTTTAGTTCCAAATATTTCATATTTGATCTCGTCACAATAAATAACGTTGTTCCAAAACGACTAAACGGTAGTTTTATGGGACTTTGCAAAGTTAAGGCGTTTAAGGTGGTTTGCGGCCGAAATGCAAGATTTTGTCCGGGGTATTCTCCCATACAATTTGCTAGCATTTAAGACTCTACGAATAGTTGAGGCACTTACTTTATAAACACGTTCATTGGAGAGGTTTTGAGCGGCTTGTACCGAACTGAACCTTGGTTTTTTCTTCACCTCTCTTACAACTTTTCGAGCGTCATTACGGTAGGACGTCCGCATCGCAAGACTTTTTCGGTATTTCCACGATCATAATATTTTTCAATGACCTTTTGCACTGTTGCACGACTTTTTTTAACAATAGAAGCTTTTTCGTCAAGAGATTTGCCTTATTTACGATGCTGCACAATTATTTTCGAATTTCGAGTAAATCAAACTAACAAGGAAAGGTCCCCAGGTGACAGTCTCCGATTTGAATGATTTTCGGATATGTGAAAGATGACAAAAATCTAAGGTTGACGTATTTTTTTTTATACGTGCTCAATTGATGGTTTAGGGTTTCAAACTCGCGTTTAAAAATCAGTGAAAATTTAGTTTTTTTGCTATAATTTCGCTATTTTCCATGGGAACATTTAGAAATTTAGTTTCAAACGAAAGCTCTTACAAAACCACACATGATGGCATCAGTTTTTTATAAGAAAATTTTGTTGTTATTTTGTTGTTGTAATTTTAAGTAATGTTTAGTCGATATCAAAGAAGTATGTTGACACAATTACTTCATATTAATTTATGTTGCATTTAAGGCAATTTGTAAACTTACCATTTTTTTGTTTTTTAAAATTTGTAACTGTTTATAATGAAATTTTTGTTTTATTGAAATGCATTTATTTTCTTTAAAGAAAAAATTTCATAACATTCAAAGTACCCAATATGGGTATCAAAAGTTTTATTTTTTATGGCCTATTTCCATGTTTAAATATTTTATCGGAAAAGTTGACATTTCATAGAGCTTCCATACAAAATGTATGCTTTTTTCTTGTAAGTCTCATCGCAACAGTAAACAATAATTTTAATCATCCAAAGTACCAAACATGGACATTTTTACGATATGCAAAAGAATTGGAATGCATTTTCTCATATTTCTTTAAAAAAAATTTTGGATTTTTAGCAGGAAAGATCATAAAAATCTTCTTCTAATTTCAAAATCTCAACTTTGTGAATGAATAGGGGGTTTCGCACGGACGTACATGTCATCCGACTTAGGTATGTACGATGACAAGTACGATCATTCGAAAGCAAATGAGACAGTCGGACCGACATGTCGGATGATAATCAAAAATTTTTGATTTTTCTGCCGGTCCATCCGACATGTCGTTCGTGCGAACGCATGTCGGTCCGACTCGCTGCATTTATCATTTGTATAAAGTTTTCAACGAGTGAGCATCAACTTTTCCAACAACAGAAAGTAAGAAAAAATAAAACAAACAATGGCAAGTGCTCCGAATGTGAAATTTTGGACAGAGTTCATTTCCTGATATTTTCTTCATGTCCTTCTTCCAAAATTTGAACAACTATAATTGCCGCTAAAAATTGCCTAGCCATTATTACACCGATGTGTTACTCTCGAGAGTCAACAAAGAAATGAAGTCGTCGTACATGTCCGATTGTCCGAAAGCTCAACAAAATATTCCCGTTACTTTGTCGTCGTACAATGTCGGCTGACTTGTACGACCGTGCGAAACCCCCTAATAACTCATCAGATATGACAAATTTTTTTTTATTTAAATTTTATAAGAAAAAACATTAATTTTAAAATAAGTCCACGTCCTTCAAAGTGCATTTCGCCTTAAATTCTTTTTGGTATGAATTTTTAAAAAACACATTATATTTTTGATAGATCTTTAAAAAAAGTACGAATCAATGCAATTTTTTATTAATTATTTTTTAATTATTATAGTATAAAAACAGCTGCGGTGTAGTCAATTGTATACTAACTTTTGACTGCACTTTTCAGATGATGTTTTCATTACTGTCGAATATCTTAAAAGTAAATTTGAATTTCTAATTAAACTTTATGAATACAAAAAAAATGGTATGTTATGACCTTTATTTGTGCACTTAAAATTTGTTTTTTAAGTACTTAAAATATATGGACAACGTCCATCTGAACTTAAAGTTATGCTCTGTATACTAATTTTTGACTCTCACTGTACATTTTGACTGCTCTCACTGTACTCTCAGTGCTCATTTAAATGTAGCCAACTGGTAGAAAACAAAAAATATTAATTTGTTTATAAACAGCATCAGCGTAGACGACATTGACAGAGCGCTACAAACACAATAATTGTTTTTAATAATATCTTGCTTTATAAATAAATATATTTTCAACAGAAATTTAATAAATTAACTAATTAAAAATTTCAAAAGAAGCAGTAAAATGATATTTCAAACAATTGGGTGACCCTCTCAAGACTGATTTCACCGAATGTTTGTTTTTCTTGTCAACATATGAGCAACAATAAATGTCTCAGAACAGAAGCGCAACACGACATATTTATTTCGTACCAAAATTTAATTTTTCATAAAGCATTTTTCTTCTACAAAATAACGCCAAGAAAATTCATTGGAAATGTGAGAAATCATGCGTGGGGGCCAGTCGAGTCATATCAGTCAGACGTGTGCGCGTCATACGGCTTAAATTTTTATGTCTGAATGAGTTTTAAATGAGCGTTTACGAGTAAAAGTCTTGGCAATGCAATAATTTTGTTTTGGCTTTAAATAAAATTAAAAAAAAATTAATAATTTGCCATTTTTTTTGCAAATTCTTATTTAATTAATTAGTCATTCGGCAGATAATTTATGGCGAAATTTTGAAAGAACAATTAGCAAGAAGAAAAACACATTCATCTGTTTTAAGTAGTTTATAGCGTGAATATTTGAGTATTTTTTTCTCACTATTCTTACGCCGCGTGGTGCATCAGAATATTGCCGGAATTCTGTAATATTGCAGTTGGCAAAAACAACAAAAAAAAAATTAAATAAATAAATATTGCATTCTCGCTATTAATGAATAAGATTTTTATTTTTCGCTCATTCGTCAGTACGTCTGTGATGGCCCACACACACCTGATAATCAAACCGCTTGACTGTCTTTCCATCCCGTCCGGGGGCAGCATGTAATTTTATATAGCGTGTCAAGAAAATATTTTTGCACATTTCCGCGAAGTATCTGTTGATCTGCTCTGATCAGCAAATTCGCATCATATTTGGTGCACTTCACATGCCAAAATCTGGCATTAACTGGCGCTCAATAGACGGCCACGCTAGGTGGCCATTAAAAAAGGTGGCTGCATAGCTAGTTAGACATGCCAATAGTCATGTCAGTGGGGGATGTACCAAAAAAAATTATTGTTTATTTATATTGCGTTTTTTTTTTCTCCTTTTGTTTTTCTCGCTCTACCTGAATTATAATTTGCCAGCACATACGTACCTTAATGCTGCTAGAGAAAACATATTAATTTTATTATTTTTAATTTATGTATGTGTTACTTTATGTGGGTGGTAAAATGCGTTATATAATGCTGCATACTTATGCACATAACTAAGAATGATGATAGCATATTTATTGATGAGCTTTTCATGTTAAAATTTAAAATTGATAATAAAACTTAAATAATTTAAGTGATCACTGTTGCAGTGCAGCATTTTATTGAGCCATGAATATGATGAGTGTTAATGTGAGATATGTAGTGGCCGAGAAAAATATGACTATTATAGCTGAGTGCATATTTGCAATGGTTTTCCGTCTGTACTAGCTTTGCGCTTTTTTAGAATTGGAGGCCGAGCATAAAGATGGTAATAATAATAAAAAAAGATTTAAAAATAAAAATCGTGCTTCTATAATAAGAAAAAAATAAGCAACATATTTAAAAAAAAATAAAAAAGTACTGTTGCTAGCAACAAATTTTGCTATTTTTAAATTTATATTTATACATTTTTTAATAATGTATATTTTTATGTGAAATACTTATATGTTTATTTTAAAATTTCAGTATGACCGCGCCACCCAGTTGACCGCCAAAATTCTAACAACACATTTTGATTATAAGTACTACTACTAAGTAGTCTTTAATAAGTAGTTAAAAAACTGTTGAAATTGATAAGCAAAAACCTATTTAATGCCTTTTAAAACTTACGAAATTTTCAACAAGTTCCAAAACACGTGATTTATTTATTTGTTGCTCTAACTTACACCACAAAAAATATAAGCGTAGAAAAGAGCAGTGAGCGTAACTTAGATCAGCTTCAAAAAACAAATATCAACATCAAGTACGAGGAGGTAAAAGGAGAAAAATGTCCTCATAATACAGTTTTTACTGATCTGTAGTCAAAAATCTAAATCTAGAGAAGTCATCAAACATAGCTTTTGTTTAAAAAACTAAAAATATTTCGTTGTTTTGATCAATCACACATATTTGCTAAATTTTTGTTTTGGATATGAAATTTTTTATTTAAAACCTAGTACTCTGTTTAGTTTCATGTGAAATTTCACTGAAATTTCCAAACAAAAAAACCATAGCTGTAAAATATGCGTTAACATTTTCATAACATGTTCGTCAAAGTAGTACTCTGTTCCGCTGTGAAATATACTCACAACATTTTTCTTGCAACATTTTTTTAAAGACAATTTAATTGAACTGCCTATTTATTTTGAAGTGAAAAGTAACAGTTGTTGTAAATTTGTTGTTTTAATATATTTATTTTTCTCTATTTTGAGAAGTAAGCATGATTTTCTCAAATTTTTCAATTTCTTCGCAACAAAATATTGGTCAGAATGTTTAGGCGACAAAAAAATGAATGTTGCCAGCGAAATTTCACGCCAACGAACAGAGTACTAGGCTTGACTGTGAAATTTTTTTGAGAATTTTAGGCTGTGGTAACCCTGGTAAATACCCATAATGCAACATACGTAACTGAACGAAATTGAATGAAACATTGCGACGAGACGATTTGTTCCGCAAGAACTGAACTCTAAACGCCTGCACTCGTCAGCAACAACTGTGCAGAGTATTTTTGCATCAATTTTTGTTGCATTTTTATTAATTATTGCAAGAAAACATATTTTAATGATTTAATTTGCATTGTTAGAGATGAACAAGGCATTAATATGCATTAAGCTCTGTTAACAGCTAATCATCTTAGACAAGTTAAAAAATGTTTCATTTAATGTCAAAACTGTCGTATCGAGTGTACACTAGAGTGGGTCGGCACTATAAAAAAAAAAAAAATTTGAAAAAACCACCCCCTATTTAGAAGTTGATCTCAAGAGGATTCCGAAAACAAAAAAAAAATGTTTTTTGGACCACCGAAAAAATAAGCTTAATGAGCACTACATTGTCTAATTAGAACAATTTGACTTTTGAGGTCATATTCAACTACTTAGCCCCCATTAACCCGATTTGCCCTTAAATTTATTTTTTTCTCCATATAATTAAACTCCTTCAAATTTGTTTAATTTGTGTTCAAAAAATTATTTATTAAGTTTAAAAACAAAGAAGTTATAAAAGTTCAAATATTTGATATAATTATTTTTTTTTATAAAAAATTAACTTTTATTTTAGTCAACGAACAATTACATAATATAAACAAAATTGTTAAAGAAACGTCATAATATAAAATTTTTTTGTTTTCGGAATCTTCTCAAGGATTTTTAAGGTGGTTTTTTCAAACTTTTTTTTTTATCCACTCTAGTGTACACGTTCGTGTACATTTTGCTTAAGGCTTATGTTGAGATATTAAAAACTCAGAATAATTAATGAGTTAAGCTAAGTTAAATAGTTAATTTTAATACTAGTAACGCAAGAGTTTATTTCTCGTTTAGTGGCTAAACTCAGCTTTGCACTGGTTACTCGAACTTAACTTCCTATGTAGACATATCATAATTTTATTTGGGAACTCAAGAATTTATTTTAAATTCAACTGCAAAACTTAACTTTGTACTGGAAACTCAAAATAAACTCTCTGTATAGACATGCTTTAAACCAGGGAACAAAATCATTTTGAGCAATAAAAACAAAAAAAATTATTTTAAGATTTCTAATTTTTTACTCAGATATAAAAATCATTCTCTGTTGTTTATTTTTTAAATAAAATATAAAAATAATTTATTGAATTTTATTTTTTTTAATTAAATAAAAAATCATTTTCAATTTTAATTTTTATTTCTAAAGCAATCCAAATACTAATTTTTTTATTGTTTTGTTTTGTGTCAGATATAAAACTTATTTATTGATTTTTATGATTTCGCTCAGTAATTAAAATAATTTTTTCATTTTAGTTTTTTGTTCAGATATAAAAATCATTGAAGGATTTTTATTTTTTTGTTAAGAAATAAAAACTTTACGACTTCGCAACTTCACACGCTCTCTTTTTACAAGACATTCCTAACAATTTTGGTGATGTAAATATATAACAATGATTTTTTTATCTGATAATAAAAAAATAAAAATAAAAAAATCAGCTTAAATATCGAGCAAAGAAATCAAAAATCATTTCTTTTTAACAAAAAAAAAAAAAAAATAATAAAATAAAAATTGATAAATGTTTTTTTTTTTTTTGTATGAGAACAAAAAAAAAAATCAAAAATAATTTTTATTTCTGAGCAAAATAATAAAAATTAAAAAATTATTTTAATTTTTGGAAGAAAATAATAAAAATCCAAAATGATTTTTAATTGTAAACAAAAAAAAACTTAAATGATTTTTATTTCTGAGCAAAAAAATAAAAATCAGTTTATAATAATTTTTTTCATTTTTATGTTTAACACTTAAAAAATAAAAATCAATTATTTTTTCTACTTTTACATTTTTTTCTACTTTTTTCTACTATAGAATTTGTTTCTTATTTATATTTTTTTATTTTTTTCGTATGACATTACCATTATAACCATACAGTGGGCTCCCGGTAATCCGACAAACGTTTTGCAGCTCAGTGTCGAACCATCGAATTTGTCGGATTATAGAGTAAGGCCCTAAGACCGCCTATAGTTCGGAATTTTTTGCAAAAGAGTACTTTTTAATCCGAAAATTTACAGATACTCTGAACAGTACAAATCATACTTCATTACCTATGCAAAATTTATCAAATCAAACAACATAATAGAGGGTATCTTACATTTTATTATAAAACTAGTACAGAAGCCAGTCATACGACGGGTCCTATGCAAAATAATTAAGTAGCAGACGATATGATATTATTTTGTTCCAGTCGTCGTCAATGTGTCCTTACTGATATATATCAAATAAATTTTGTGTGCATACAGAAATACAGGTTAACAATTTTTTCACAGAAAAAGCACTGTAATAGCGAAACAGGTTCTGGTCCAGGCTAACAAGTTTAGTCTAACAACTATAACAGTTTGAGCGATATAGAGCACAGAGCAGGACGCTTGTTTTTTTATATATTAAGATTAAGGTTTTTAATGCTGTAGAACTTACAAAAAATAATAACTAAGAAAATAGAGGTAAGTAACCCTATAAAGCGGGGGTTAGGTTCCAAAGAAATGTCGCATTGGAAGAAATCGCGTTGTAGGAGATATTGATTCCATACAAAAATCATAGGTTGCTTCCAAACTGAAAAATTGTATTTTGTAATATGTATTTTTTGTTATTTTGTTTAGACATAACATCATGTCATGTAATTTGATACTACTTTATTTATTAAAAAAAACAAAAAAAAATTTCAATTCTACGTACATATTCAAGTTGAAAGATATAACAATTTAGAAACAAAATAGAACCATAATTTTTTACTCCTCCTCATCACTTCTTATGATTTGTCTCGAACGTTTTGTTCGTACTAGTTTAAAACCTGAGTTTGATTCACTATCAGTTTCAGGCATCCTTTCCACAATTATCGGTTTGGAAATTTTTGGAATAATTTTTTCTTTACATATTTGCAAAGAATTTTATTGGGGGAAGGAAACTTTTTTAAGAAAATATAGTAAATATTTGAAAAAATTACGTTACATAAAAAATGCTGGTAGAAATCGCGTTGCAAGAAATTTCCGCATTTGAGGAACCGCTTTGAAGCGAAAACGCGTTATAGAAACCCCTGTTGTAGGAGGGTTACCTGTGCACATTAGGTACAAACAAATCTATATTAGAGAAGATTGTAAAAAAAATATGTGTTCAATAAGAATAGGCCTGTCGAATGACAGGGGGTGTCGGACTAGACAATGGCCGGATTACCGGGGTTCTACTGTATTCTGAAAATAAATAAGCTGGCAATATTTAAAAAAATTAACTTAATTAAAATTATATATCGTCCAATATATCTGTGAATGTGCTTTTTTATCATTTTTGATAAACGATTTGAAAGGCTTACAGAATTGGGGGAAAAATAATATTTTGAAAAATTCGAATATTTTTCATTTAGTTCAATTGCAAAATCAGAGTCAGAACAAAATTAAAGATAGAAAAAACTTTCAAGCAATGGTTTAAAATTAAGCTAACAGTCCTAACGAAGTAAAAGGCTAAACGAACTATTCTACAATGGTTTGGAGTCCGTAATTTTTGAACTGAAACTTCTTTATTTATTTATTATTAGTTATTTTCTGCCGTTTATTTTTTCGGTCAAAAATATCAGGTCATTTATATTTGTTCAAGTCATTTTAACGATAAAAAAATTTTGATATTATTATTTTCATCTCATCGGTGAGACATTTTACACATGGTGTCATAAATTCAATCTGTCAAGTGGCCTTTAAGAAAACACAAATTGCTTAATATTTTTGATCGAAAAAATTAAAGTCACAAAATAACTGCTATTTTTGACCGATAAAATAAAAGTCAAAAGTAACCTTTATTTTTCCTCGAAATATACTAGGCAAGAAATTAACTTTTAAAAAATCAGTTTTAAATTTAAAAGCGACTTAATAGTCGTGAGGCTGAGGACATTTGTAACATAATGGTATATTTGAAAAAGTCTTTCGACAATTTTTTTCATTTGAAAATTGTAAAATAACAGTTATTTTCGGCACTTGTTTTAGTTAAGTTAGTGTTTTAGTAGCTTTCGAATGTCTTCTCAACATTGTTACTTTTTGAATGCTGCATTGCATTTGCGTAGTACTCGTTGAAGGAGCCTCCGAAAGCAGAGGCAAATCTTGTTCATTATTACCTTCTGCTTCCTGATCATAATACTTGCTATGTTGATAGAGGGCCTCATAAAGCAGCGAACGTTGATTGTTGAGTGTATTAACTTGGTTGGCTTTAAAATTTTGTTGAGATGCATCAGTGTGTTTTTTGGGGATTGGTTCTTTGTAGATTCACCAAAATACACTGATGTTTCGTAAAAATGCATTTTGAAACTCAGCCGCTGTTGCAATCACCTTACCTTCATCATTAGTTGCAGACCCAGCTGTGGATGTATTCTTAAGAGCTCTAATTCGCTTTCTATATCCACGTACGCGTTCTGCTCCTGTTTTAGCTATTTTTCTATTTTTTTTTTCCGTGCATACTTGTAGGATGAAAATTAATGTTACGGTTATGTTAATATTGTAATGTTAATGTTAATGTTAATTATGTTATTTTCAGTATGTTACGCGTTTAGTTTTAATTACATTTTGTTTAGCTGTTTATCATGTGCCTACGTGGCGTTGAGGTATAGATTTCGGCTCTTAAGCAACGATGTTCGGGGTTCAATTCTCGGCAGCGGCAATAATTTTTTTTAAATTTTCATATGAATTGAAAACGTTAGCCTAGCGTCACGAATAAGAGACTTTGAAATTTCACTCGCCGCCAAAGAAGTTTCACTTCAAAAAATTTTCACGAGTGTTCATAAAGGTTGGTTTTTCAAACCAAATTGCCAAGTGAAAAAATATGAAAGAAAACTACTGTGGTAAACTTAAAATTTTGCAAAATTTCATAGATATTTTATTGAATCATTGTTTTATTGAACCAAAAATTTAGAGTAAGTCAAATCTGTCTTCGTTCGCAAATAAAATGACAAATTGCTGTGACGGTATTTGATATGAAGTTCATTGAGTGCTGAAAAATTTTCTTTTAAGTAATTTTTTTTTTCAATTATTTTCTTATTTTCAATTTGTATTTAAATCGTAGTGACTGTGGCATGCAGGTTAAGTGTGTGGCTAAGCATGCTCGGAGCCCGAGTTCGATCCAAAGTCGCGGCGAAAAGTTTTTTCATAAAAAAATTTTTCTGATCAGTCACCACCTCTCTGCAGACAATGGCAAACCTCAGAGAGTAAATAATGCCATGTAAATCTTATTGAGAACATGAACTTTAGCCGTTCGGAGTCGGCATAAGACATGTAGGTAAAGTTCTCAATTTGTCGCCAATTCGTTTTTTTCTTTTTATATTTCAATCAGGTAAAAATATAAAACCTTGTTTTAAATATTGCTTCTATATGTTTAAAAAAATAAATTTTGAAGTATGTTCTTTTCACATAGATTTCATTGCTACGCAGAGATTGATTTAATATTTAATTAAAATTTGAAATAAGTCTAACTACTGTGCGCCAAGTCAACTCGCACTCATTGTTGTTGTTTTTGTTGTTGTTGCACTCTATGCTTGCATTCATACATGGAGTTTATTTTGCGTAATTTTTACCTTTGATCTGCTCAAAGCCGTCTTGCTGTGTGCCCACGCTTAAATAAACAAACACATGCGCACATATTAAGTGGCACACCCCCCTCTCCCTCCACCTGCCCGCTTCAATATAACATTTGGCTAAGTAAAAACAAAACTGCTGTTCTTTTCAATACAATTTTATTTAAGAAATCAAACAAGAGTCGAACAGAACAATAAAAGTGCCTTCCAATGAAATATGTTTTATGAAAAAATATTTGTAACAAAACAGAAAAACAACAAAAACAACAACAACAACTTAAAATAAAAACTAGCTAAAACATAGCTGCAGGCATGATATTCTAAATTCTATAAAAATAAATTAAAAAAAAAAAATCTGGAAAAAAAAACACAAAATATAAAACTAGAGGGTGTCAAGAGAGGGTGCAGCAATGTGTCGATGCTGAACTAAGAGATGCCTGTTGGTTGGTGTGGGGTGGAGTGGAGTGGAGAGAAAGTGTCTGGCTCTTCTTAACTACCGCATGGTACTAAACATACTTGTGGTAAAAGCAAGAAAAACAATAACATCAGCAACAAAAACAAAAACAAAAATAAAACAACAACAACAACAACAAAATAAACACACTTTGAAGACTCGTGCCACAACTAAAGGGCCACTCGTAGAGGTCTCTGCATGGAGGCAAACCCTTGCCATCTATACTCCACATAGCGTCGAGTTGTATCGTGCTGCTGCCCTCTTCATATTCTAAGCGTTGTCTGTCTGTCTATTTGGCTGTCTCTATGGATGTCTGCATGTTTGTCAAATTGTTGTTGTTGTTTTTGTTGTAGTTGTGTTAAAAATAAATTGCACATAAATAATAAAACATGAAAGATTTCATATAAATATTTCGTCATTTTGGTGTTCGTTAACGCCGTCAAGTCATCAACAACACGCACAAAGCAGCATACACACACATATACACTCACACTCATACACTTAGCCAGCAACTTGTAAGTCTACACTTAGCCAAAAAACATAATAATAAAATAACAAACAAACAAAAAAAAAAATAAACGAGAGCAGAAACATAAAATTAGAAATATACATTTTTTTTTTTTTTGCTGAAGACTACTGCCGTCTGCCGGTTCTTCTTTTGCTTCATCGTGTCTTCAGCGTGCGGCTTCTGCTGTTCAATGCTCCTCTACGAGTAACAAGCAAAGGGATTCACAACCAGCCAGCTATGCGAGCGACGCACTTTGCTTGTCATATGCGAACCTGTCAAAAATCTATTTTTTTTTTCTTTTTGTTTGTTGCTGTGTAGCTATTTTGGATATTTTTTTAGAAACAGTTTTTGCTGAATGGACGAAGAAGAACTTTTATTTTGCGCTATGTTTTTGGTTATTTTGATTATGTTGTTGTGTTTTTTTTTTTCTTTTTTCATTTTGACACTAATTTTTAGTTGTATCGGAATATTTATGATAATATTTTTAGTTTTGCTGGAGTGACCATCTGGTATAAATTTAAAGGAGAATTTAATGTTTAAATAGCTTTAAGATGTGCAGAGAATCAATCATTATTTTATCGAGTTTTTAGCGAAATTAAGTTTTTTTGTTTTTAAATTTTTTAAATTTTTGAAATTAAAAAGTAGCAGAAAGTGAGGAGGGGGCAAGAGTTGGTAGAAATTGTTCTTCTTTGAAATGATTATTTGAACAAATATTTAGAAATTTTAGCAAAAATAAAAAAAAAGCGTGTGTGGCCGCCACGCCACGTACTGAAGAATTGAACTTATACTCAAGTGAGGTCCTTTATATTGGTAAATAATTCATTATTTAATTAAGTTAAAGGATAGCTAAATTATTTTTTATTTATTAATTAGAATGAAAAACATATTTTTAAAAAACAATTATGAAGAATTAGAATGTGATTGAAATATTTTATAAAAGTACAGAGAAGGAATAAGACGATTCATGGTAAAATTTAACCCTTATTCGGCACGTTCCTCTGTTATAACGTGCTCGGCATATTGGCATCATATCTATCTAGTGGCCATAAACCGTCATATTAAAAGTGCATTTTTAAGTTATCTCTTCAAAAGTTTCATGGATCAAAAATTTGGTTAAGTAAGTTTAAAGGATATAGTATAAGCATGAAAATGTATATTTTGTGTTAAAACGCCCAAAAAGTTGGGTGTTAATGATTCCAGCGTCGCCAATAAGTGTTTAAAAATTTACTCTTTTTTAAGGTGCATTAATATCGTAAGGCAATGTCTTAAGTATTTCACACTTCAAATGTCAGTGCGATGCAATCATATAAAAATATCAAAATATATCTATAGCTAAATCATGTGAAACATACCAACGTAACATTAGTTCGTTTCCATAGTCTTATACTATATCCATCAAAGCATACTCATCATACCGAACAAATCCTGCCATATCGAACTTAACACTCCATTATACCAAACCCATTATGCAATACGCATCATCCCTTCATAGTCATCCCTTCGCAGTCCATCCACAATCATCGAATTTCTCAAAATCCTTGTGGTATATGAGTTTTAAAGGTATAAGAAAAAGAATAAAAAAAATATGCATGTGCCTGGCACGCACGGTATAAGTGAAACTTTAACCCAAAAAAGTAGAGTAGATCTTTTAATTTGTCTTACTAAAAAAGTCCCATTCATACAAAGCCATGAGTAGATTAAGTCTATTTTAAAAACCTACTTTAAAAGACCGAACGTGCTGATCCTCAAGGACATGCGTCATCAAAGAAAGCAAATAGTAGGGTTAAGACTGCCCATTTCAGCGTTTCAAGGTATGTTTTGACCGGCTGCGTAACATGTGGCCGAGAGTTGTCATGTTGCAAAATTACCTTGTCGTAACTTTGATCGCACTCTGACCGTTTTTGCTTCTATGTTCAGTTCAAACGCATCAATTGAGTTCGATAGAGTTGCCCTGTGATAGTTTCATCTAGTTGTAGCAGCCTATAGTACACCACGGCCCGACAAAATACAGAGACCCATCCATTTTGGTCCAAATGTTTCGTGGAATCCATAAAAATGCCAATGACACACCTATGACCTCTGATAATTCCATTGCATCTGATTGGCCATTATTGTTCAAATGATCCATTGAATCCATGAAATTACCAATGACCCGTCTGTGACCTCAGATAATCTTATTATTGCATGCGATTGGCTATTGAATCCTACAGGTTAAAAATTCCAGCGTAACGTGTCACGGTTGGAAATTGAAGCATAACTAGTAGAAAATTACACCTTCAAAAACTGCGGCTTAAAATTTTGTTGATTAATTCGTCTGTTAGTTCGGACTCAAACCATTGTTTGATAATTTTTTTTCCTTCCGAACACTTTATGAATTATAATATATAAGGTGTTGCGAAAACCTAATTTCAACTCAATTCACTTAAATTGAGCTTAATTCGCCGCTTAAATTAGTACCCGTTTCTTTCGCCGTATGTTTTATACGCGGCTAAAGAAGTTTCACTTCAAAAACAATATCGATCTTAAAGCACAGATCATTCTAGATGATGGCTGGAAATAAAATATCTGCCTGAGAATAAAACAGGAAAAGTCACCTGAAAGCTACTGAGGGCACTTTGCTGGAATCAGGAGCACAGAGAAAGGTGAGACGATTCAGCAGTTAAAAGAGAAGTTCGATTCGGTGCTTGTCAGTCAAACTTAGGAAATACCTCATACAGTAGGGACTTTGATAGAAATTAAGGATATTGACAAATTGACGACAGTTCAAGACGTACGGAGATTCAGAGTCTAGGATAAATTAGTTGAAAGTCTGGGATAAATCGGCGAAACTAAAATTGACTGAATTATTCGCAGAGTCCAAAAGAAGATTGCTTCAATTAAATCGGCGAAACTTAAATTGACTGAATTATTCGCAGAGTCCAAAAGAAGATTGCTTCAATTTGGTGTTTTAGGTGCCTTAATTTTTGACACATAACATTAAAAACTGTAGTAACACAGACCGAACTGATTGAGATGTTTGTCTTTCCATCAATCAAACAAACAAAACCGCAGATGAGGTTTCTGCAGTTGAACCTCAAAAAATGTCGTACAGAGGAAGACCTTCTAGGCCAAGGCGTCAGAGATTAGTGCATCGATTTTCTATACTGTGTAAACATTTAGCCTATAAAACCTCAGGAGCAGGGACCGTACCGGTTATGGTTTTTATCGAAAAAGTCACATATTAACTGTTATTTTTTAACAATTATTTTTTCCGACAAAAATAAAAGTTATTTTGTGCCTTATATTTTTACGGGCGAACATAATAGTTACTTTTGACTTTTATTTTATCGGTCGGAAATAACAGTTATTTTCTGCCTTTTATTTTTTCGGTCAATAATATCAGGCAATTTGTGTTTTTTCAAAGGCTGTTTTACCGACTAAAAAACTAATGGTACTATTATTTGGGTCTCATCGGTGTGCACAATTTAAATATGGCATCAATAGTTTTTTAATTGGTCAAGCGGCCTTTAAAAAAATACAAAGTGCCTGATATTTTTGACCGAAAAAATAAAAGTCACAAAATAACTGTTATTTTTGACCGATAAAATAAAAGTCAAAAGTAACGGTTATATTTGTCCGAAAAAATAAAAGGCAAAAAATAACAGTTAATTTTTAACTTTTAAAGAATCAGTCGAAAATTTAAAAGGCACTTAATATTCATGAAGCTGAGGCCATTTGTAACATAATGGTATATTCGAAAAAGTCCTGCGACAATTTTTTCATTTAGAAAATGAAAAATAACAGTTATTTTCGGTCCCTGCTCAGGAGGTTTGGTTGCAGAGGAGATTGTGCAGGTTGGCTATTGCAAAAGAAAAAAAAAATTGACAAGGTGATAAAACACCGAGGTGATAGTAAACCGATGTAAGAGGTAATCGCACAGTGATGCGATTGGCACAAGTAAGGCGGAAAATATTATTTAGAAGATAAGACAAATAGTTTAAAAAGATACAAATCAAGTATTTCAGAAATGTTGGACAAGTGTTGGACGTGGCAGATATCATACCCATTTAAACATTTTAAAAGCGACATTTTTCGCTTTATTATTGAAATGAGAAAAACTGCGATAACGAAATCAAAAGAAGTCGTCTAAAGTGTGATTTCAAATTAGTTTGTACAATTTTAACACATGTGAAAAGTGGGCGTGACAGTTGCCAAACAACTTAAAGCACATTCGCGCTAAGTTTCGGAAATGAGAAACCAAGATAACAAATCCAAAAGTAGACGTCATATACATATGGGCATTTCCACCAAAAAGTCAGCCGAGACGAAAAAATTAAAAGTTCTTGATAACAATGCTTGATGTCTTATTCACATAAGAAAACATACAAATTTAAGTAATTTAAATACATTTTACATTTATCCATATCTCATTGCGAAATGTGAAATTTTGCTTACTTTGATATTTCTTTGGTATATCTTGTCTTTATAACAGTTATTAAACAGAAACATAATGCATTGACTTTTGCTTGCTCAAATCTTTCTAGGAGTATAAAGAACGAAAAAACAAAATCATAAGTACCCACGCAATGAAAGACAACGATAAATTTTTGATTTGCTTTTTCGTTTAGTTCGTTGTCACGTTCAACATGCAAAAATAACATTTTTACTCAGTGCGTCGGAAGAACATGCAGTAAGCTGACAAAATAATTATCTTAAATTGAGTTTATTCATGCGACTTTAAAATAAAAGTGAACCGGTAAAAAAATAAAAAATTTGTGTTGTCTTAACTTATATAAAGTTGGTCACGAGCAACATGGTAAATGAAAAATTCAAGATTAATTTTTTTTTTGCTTACATAGATCAATTATTAATGTAAATGCGCACTTAAGAAATTTTTATTTTAAATGTAGATGAGCACAAACAACGATGAAAAAAAACAAAAATAGACATGGTACAACACTCAAAAAATCCCAAGAGGTTTCTCAACGGTTTCTTGAGGGTTTGGGTTCGCTGAATCCAAATCTGAACTCAGAATTTTCAGGTCTCCTTAGGTTTTCGAGCTACAGGGGAGATAGAACACTAACCTCCAACTGTTAATAAAATCAATATTACCGACCCCCATACTTTTTCAAGAGGAACATTTTTTTGCCTTGGAACCCATCCTCTCCGACCCCTCCATACAAATTTTATGATTTTTGCATAAATTTTCTATGAAAATTTTATTTAAAAAAAAACAAATTTCATTAATAATAATTTATTTGAATACAAAAAATTTGCTTGAAATTAATTTTCTTTTTAATTTTAATGTTTTTATTATTATTTATTTTTGTTATTTCTTTAATTAAATGTTTAGAAATCTACATAATTAATTATAAATAGGCAAACAGAAAATTTGTCGAATTTCGAATATTAATAAAATTAGTTTATTGTTTAAATAAAAAAGTTCACATAAAAAATATATAAAAATCATAAAATTTATATGGGAGCCCGCATACGGAGGGGTTAGAGAGGATGGGTTCCAAGGCAAAAAATGTTCCTCTTGAAAAAGTAATGGGGGTCGGTCATATTCATTTCATTAACAGTAGGAGTTTAGGGTTTTGCCTCCTCTGTAGCTCGAAAACCTAGGGTGACCCGAAAATTCTGACTTCAGATTCGGATTCAGCGAACCCAAAATCTTAGGAAACCGTTGTGAAACTTCTTGGGATTTGTAAAAACTTCAGTTTTGTTGTACAGTGTAGATGTTTATTATACTTACACAAAACCATACTCATCAAAGTTATTTACGTTTTTTATTATTATGTTTGAATAAATATTTTTGTTGACTTATGCATAGTTTCTTTATTTGTATTTCATTATAGAGCAGAAAAAAAAACAAGTATAGAGTTCGAAAAAGGTGTCACGTGCGACCATCTATTTTATTGAATAAAAAAAAAATATAAATCCTTTATGTCTACAATGCTAGCCATTTTTAAGGAACATCAATGCACAACACTAAAAAAAAATTTCATAAAAACATTGCTTCCCATTTCGCTGAAATCCGCGTTTGAATTTTTTGCAACGAAAACCACTTCTGTTTTTGGTCACGTGCGATCACCTTGGTTTTTTGCTAATATCTTGAGAACTAAAAATGACCCAACAATTGACAATACCAATAATTAAAGGGCTAATTGAGAGCTTTAAGGCTCGCCTTTTTTTTTAAATTTGTTTTATTATGACATTTTTTTCACTTGAAATGTGTACAACAGTCACGTTCGACACCATGGAAATGCCCATATGTGATTTCCAAAAGTATTTGAAATTTTGGCCTGATTGAGAAACTGGGTGTGGCAGGTAAAAAGTTTACAAAATTTCATCGCAATTGGAAAACTGGGCGTGTTAATAAAATTAACTACAGTTTTTAGCTACATCTTGGAAATATTAACATCTACAAAATTATTATTAGAATTATTGCTTGTGTTTAAATATTTGCAAATTTTCAGTGGAATAAATTCTTTTGTCTTTTTTTTTGATATTTTTTGTCTTTTTAAAAATATCAAAAAATTAAATTTTTGGTGCTCAATAAGAGTTATAATGGAACATCATTTTTAAATTTTTTTAATATCAGAATATTGATAAAAGTAAGAAATTTAATATTTTAGCAGGTGTGCACTCAGAAAAAAGTGTCTCGGAATATGATAAAAAAGGCATCATATTTAGAGAAAAATGGTATAGACTTTGCTCCAGAGAATGCAATTCTCTAATTGCGATACTAAAAATTCTCTTAAAATGGTTAAAAGCTTCCATGAAAAAGAAAAATTTATCGTTTTTAGAGAAAAATACTTTTTTTTTTTTAAAAAAAATATGTGTTTTTATTGAAGAAAATACTTCTCATAGTGAATTTTTTTATCAAAATATAAGAAAAGTTTTTCATTTTCAATAAAATTTCTCTATAAATGAGAAATTTTTTGTGCGAGAAAAAAAATTATCATTATTAGAGACACTGAAATATTTCCATTTCCTAGAAGTAAAGAAATATTTCTTCGAAAATATGAAAATTTACTCTAATTGAAGAAAATTTTATTTGAAAAAGAGAAAATTGCTTTTATCAAAAATAGAGAAATTTTTTACCGGAGCAAGGTATGTGTTTTTTTCTCAGTGTGGGTATGAGTTCTGTGAAAAATAAAAAGTTACAAGCAAAAAACATGTTTTTTTTTACCAAAAAGGACCTTCAGGAGAATCAAAATTGCTTCGGCAGTTTTCTTCGATTTGAAAAAAAAGTATGCAGAAATCATTTAAATGAGTTCTTCTAACTTTTGAGACCCCGACCGGCAAAATCTATATTTCGATCCGGTCTAACGTACATTTGCCATCAAAAAATCAATATAAATTATTCAAAAAGAAAGCTTTGTTTATACTAACAATGACTGCAATTTGAATTTAATTATGAATACCCTCAACCTAGCTGAGCGTATAACTTGCTCTGCTGAAGGCTCTTGAAGGCAGCGAGACAGTCAAACTAACACCAACTAAAAGTCAGCCAGCCTGTGAGTTAGTCAGTCAGTCAATGAATCGATATACAATAAACCAATTTATTTCAATAGGTACTCATTTTTTATGTTCTATATTAATTTTGTTACTCAATTTCTTGAGAATTCATATTCAAAAGAAGTTAACCGCCACTCATACAAAGAAGCTGCCAAAGAGCTTGTCTGCTGCTGCTGTTGCTATAATTAATTGTAATTGTCGATGAAAGATTAATACGGTTACACTAGAATGGCGCTCGTCTGGTCTGGCCATCTTCTAGGCCATAGCTAGACGTGTGGGTGTGCGGTTTATGCCAGTGTACTTTGTTTTTCGTATATCGTAAATAGTGTTAAGAGCGAATTATAAAAAAAAAAAAAATTAAAAGAACAACATAAAAAGTTATGACCTTTCACTTGTAGAGCAGTTTTCTTCAACATATGGATGAATCAATTTATGTGTTGCTGCGGCATTTTTAAATGGGGGAGGAAGAGGGGGGGGGGGGTATAAAAAACAAAGCAATATTGTACGCAGCTGCTCGCACGTATTCGCTTGCAGACTTCCCACAACGATTTACGATATCAAAGAACGAGTGTGAGTGAGTTTGATGGAAATTATTTTCAGCTTCATTTTTGTGATGCGAAAAGTTGTGAATATTGTGGATTTTGTAATAGAACTTTGTTATCTAAAAGCACTCTTGAAGTGAAATTTTATAAGCAAGAAAATTAACTAAATTTTTTAAACAAAAAATGAAAAAAATTTTTTTTTAATTTTATTTTTATATTTTTACTTATAATTTACCAGTAATGAGTAAAATAAAATAAATAAATATAAATATATTTAATAAGCAATACAAAAAATTAATAAATAAGTAATATTCTTTTACTTTAATGCTGTGTAAACTTTAAATACATAAAACTTTAAACTTTAAATAAATGCCATGTTTTTGCAAGAAGTATAGTTCTTTGGTTTTTATAGCAATCAAAGCAAAGTTTTGTGCTAAAATATGTTAACATAATATTAAATATTTTCACAGCTCTATAAAGCTTTATAATAGTCTTATACAATTTGTGCTTTTTAAGCTAGCATTTTAATTGTTGCTTAAATCATAACCATCAGCAGGTCAGAAACCCTAAAAATTTCACCACCAACTGGCAAACATCATAAATTCAAAAAAATTTAAACAAAAAAAAAAAAAAAATTAAAAAAAACAATTCGTGCTTCCCACGCTGGTAAATGATCTTATTTAAATGATATTCGAGCAACAACTGGCTGAGCAACAACTGGCTGAGGCCGCACAAAGAGTTGTGCTTTAAATTTTAATTAAAGCTTGAGCTTGTCGGCAAATGTCTTTTTAAATGACCAAAGCAGGGCTCCTCCAAATAATATAACAACAACAACAACACAAAAAAAACACAACAACAACAACCACAAGTAATTATTACAAGTTTAAAATAGCACTAAGCGCGGCGCTTGACATTCAATACAAAATATTTAATTGCAAAAGCGTTTAAAAATTAAAAGTTATACAAAAAAAAAAAACAACAAAAATGCGAAAACATAAGCTGCCAATAAATAGCAAAAAAAAAGGTTCTTAAATGTTGTTAATACAAAAACTTTTTCAAAAAAAAAAAAAAAACAACTCAAAAGCCACTAAAAACGCGCAACAAGCAACGCATAATAATTAAGTTTTGTTGTCATTGCTAAGCATATACATTCAGTATTGTTGTTGTAGTTGTTGTTGTTGTTGTTGTGTTTTATAGTTTAATTCACTTTAATTGTATTTTAACAGCCACTGTTGTGAAGAGCTCTCTTACTGTCAATATAAATGCTGCTGAGCTGTTAAGCTTCATTTATGTTGAAGCACCTACAAGTTTTGCCAGTTAATTTTTATTTAGTTTTTTTTTTTATTTTTTATTAACATTGCAATTGTAGTTTCATAAAAAACTTGTACATTTTTCTCACATATAAAAAACAAAAACAAAACAAATACAAAAAGCTTACCTTACTTAATTTGAATTTTAATCTGCTCTAATAACACAGCGTGAGACAACTCGGCCAAAATATAAAACCTAATCAGTTAAGAACGTAATCAACTCATTCTGCCACTTAGCGCCACTTAGGCGCTAAGACAGCTCAAGACGGCATTGTACTGACTACTAAACGTTTAAAGCTTGCAAACAAATACTTTTATTTTTAAAGAGCATTAAAATATTGCTTTGTAGTAAAACAACAAAATAACAATAAAACAAAATAAAACAACAATAAAACAACAAAAAAAAAAATTAAAACAAAACAACAATAAAATAAAAAAGTATTTTATCGGCAGCAGTCGAACGCAACAGTGGCAGCTCATTAAAGAATGTCAATAAAAAGCTTAGCATCGCATCAGCAACAAATAAAACAGCTATAAAACTGCACATGGCGCTATTTATTTTGTCATCTATTTAAGGCTACAGCCATTGTTTTAATATTTGCTGGCATTCATTGTCAGTTAGTGTAACATGCAGTGTGTTATCAACATTGTTTTAAAGGCGGCAGCAAATGTGTCTGAAAATGTTGCTAAGAATTTTTATGACTTTATTTAAAATATATCTAGATGGGCAGACAAACATTTGAAATAACTTTAGACATGTCTGAAGGGTGTTTGTGATAGTTATAGAGAGAGAGAGAGAGAGAGAGAAAGAGAGAGAGAGAGAGAGAGAGAGAGAGATAGAGATAGCATGGGTAGGTTTAGAAAATGCAAATAAATGTTAAGAGTTTCTGAAATAGCATCTTAAAACATTAATGTTGCGTCCATTTGTTTTTTATACCTTAAACCTGAAAGGTCAGGGCATATTAATTTTGTGCAAACGTTTGTAACGTCTAAAAATCAGCGAGTCCGGTCTAGAAAAGTATATAGAAAGTATATATTCTTGATCAGAGTCACCTTGTGAGTCGAGCTGTATCTGTCCGTTCGTCCGTCCATCAACAGGATAAGAAGAAGTGTACGAGATAATTGTATGAAACACGGCACACATGATCACATGGACCCAAAGATCTGCACAATTGAATATTTTGGAATGCGCCTACGGAAACGCTTACCTCCCATATAACACAAAAATTAAAAACTGCATACATAAGTTCATAATTAGCCTACAATATGTTTTTGTGTAAAATGTATAAAATAAATAAAAAAAAAAATGTCTTCGGGCGCCATGCGCCCACGAACATGGCCAGCTCCCATATAACCAAAAATTAAAAACTCAATAAATAAGCTCATGTTTAACACGTACAGAGATAAAATTTGGTTCGTATTTTTTGTATACCAAAACAAAGATGTCTTCGAAAAATGGGTGTCATCCGCTCACGGACACGCCCACCTCCCATACAATGCAAAAATTGAAAACTAAATAAATAAGCTCATGTTTAAACTACAAAGATAAAATTCGGTACGCATGTTTTTATTAACAAATCTAAGATCATTTTTCAAAATGAACGTCCTTTGCCCACGAACACGCCCATTTCCCATTCTACCCAAAAATTTAAAATGCAAGAAATAAGCTTATGTTTAACCTACATAGTTAAAATTTGGTATGTGTATATTTTATACCAAAACTAAGATACATTCGAAAATTGGAAGTAATCCGTCTACGAACACGCCTACCTCCCATACAACCCACAATAGCGAAAATACTATATTGGCATTAACATGTGAGCTACAGGAATAATACTTGAAATTTCTATAAATTTTTTAAATTTTTCTTAAAAATTGAAATGCATATAAAATATAGGCTTCATCCGATATTTAGGATAAAGAAACATATGATATTTATGATAAAGTACAGATGATATTTATGATAAAGAAAAAATAAAAAAAAAAATTCGGAAATCGGACAAAGGACGCGAAATTCTGCTGACATATGCCGAAAAAATATAAAAAAAGAGATTTGTTCTAAAATGTTAAGAAAACAAAATTCAGATCTCGACAACAACGCAATCTTTCAAACCCAAAACAAATTATTAAATTTTCTATGCATACTTTCAGGCTAAAATTTCTACGTATTGTACATTTCAGATAGAAAGTTTAAAAAGTACTGTAATAACAAGAAATAATTACTTTTGAAGATATATTAGGTGCGAAGCATGTCTTTTATGTGTTAAGATGAATGTATTTTATAAATAAAAGTTGAAAAATCTTTACTTACTTTCTAAGTGAAAATTTTATTTTATTTATAAAAAACGAAAATAAATAACATTGAAAATAAATAGAGAAAACTAAATGTAAAAATTGTTATTGTAAAAGATATTCGAAAATATCGACTCGAATAACTCGAAGTTGTTGATGAAAATAAAACCGCAGCCGAAAAAAAAAAAAAAACAAAAACGCTTATAAGAACAGATCTTTCGAAAAACCAAAAACCATGTTTGACCATTATTATGGTACCTGATGACCCACTGATGACCCATTTTTTTTTTCAAACGAAGACCTTAGATTTTGAACTTACAATTTTTAATTATACTTTTCTGATATTATTAAATTTCAAAAATACCTCCTCAAAACTTGTCGATCGGAGTAAAACTCGCAAAGTACTAGAGTTTCATTGCTCACCTCTTCAAGGCGGTCAGGTTGAAGAAAAATACTTAAAAAGCGTTTTATTTTATTTAAAAAACATGAATTTTTTATCGATACTCTCTTAACTATTTAAAGCTTAAGTACTCTGTTCAGTTTCATGTGAAATTTTTAAAAGTAAATAAAACAAGATAAATGAAAAACGAATTTCTACTGAAAGAGGGTCAAGGTTTTAACCCCCTTTATATTTGGCGAAGTAAAATGTTTTTAGCAGTTTAGGGTTCACTTAGCCACTTCTCCATCAGAAATGGAAACAACCCAAATTAATAGGCTTGTTATGGGACTTTACGCATCACAAACCTGGACGTTGAGCAGCTCTGATGAAAGGACTTTGGGAGCGTTCGAGAGAAAAATCCTTCGCAAGATCTATGGTCCAATCTGCGTCAATGGCGAGTACCGAATACGATGGAACCACGAGTTGTATGAGCTATATGCCGACATCGATATAGTCAAGCGTATTAAAATAGAGCGGCTTCGCTGGCTAGGTCATGTCGAGAGAATGAACGACGAAGCTCCAGCGAAAAAAATATTGGATTCGGTACCCAGCGGTGGCCAACGCAGACGAAGAAGACCGCATCTCCGTTGGAAAGACCAGGCATTGGATAACCTGACGACGCTTGGAATTTCCAATTGGCGCCAGCAGGCGCACGACAAAAGAGGCTGGCGCAAATTCTTAGACCAGGCCAAAACCGACCAACGGTTGTAAGTGCCATCTAAGTAAGTAAGTAAGTTATGGGACTTTGAGTAAAGATATAGGTTTTAACATTTAGGTTTTTGGGCACTGATTCCAATTCCGACGCTAGTTCGTCTATATTAGGGCTATTTTAAGGTCACTCTAAGGTCAAAATGAAAATTAAAACAGTGATACGATGTCAAACAAACTGATATATAAGTTTTTGGTTCGCTTTTTCTGAATCCAAGGTCAATTTATCTGTACAGAGGTCATTTAAAGGTCATTCTTGAGGCCAAAATGAAAAAAAACACAGAGATACGATAAGATAAGTTGTCCAACATTCTGATATAGAAACTTTTGGCGTCACTGATTTCGAATCCAAGGTCAATTTGACAGTATAAATGTTATTTCAAGGTCATTCCAAGGTCAAAATGAAAAAAAAAGAGATACCATGACCAACTTTCAGAAATATAGGTTTTTCAGCTGTTGATTCCGAATCAGAGGTGTGTATAAATAATATTTCAAGGTTATTCTTAGGTCAAAAAAAGAAAAAAGCAGAGATACGATGTCCAACTTCTAAAATATATAGGTTTTTTGCATCTTTGATTCCAAATCTGAGATTAGTTTATCTCTATTTAGGTCATTTCAAAGTCTTGCCAAGGTCAAAATGAAAAAAAAAGAAAGAGAAACACGGTGAAACACAATTTTTGAACAAAAGAGAAAGTTATTTCAAAAATTGGATTTTTGTATATCAAATTGGGTATAAAATGGAATTTTAATTGACTCTCTACTGTTAAAAAGCCTTTTTTTTTTGCCAAATATGATATCTTTTGATTATATGAAATGCCATGAAATATTAATTCTTTTAAATTTAAAAATGTTGTTTCAAATTTTAAAACTTTTGTTTCAAATTTTTTTTTAAATAAATGTTTACAAACTCAAAAGCATTTCTCTGAAGCGATAGTTAAAATATTATTTTAAAAACAAAAACTTTTGTTTAAAATCTATATAATTAATAGGCTAAGGTTTTTTTTGTGACTTCAACTCCTCCCAGACCAATGGACTGATTTCATTGATTTAGATGTCATTAAATCAGGTTTAGGCTGTATATGTGCAAACCACTTTTAAAAATTGTGATTTCACTTCAGGGGGTTCCCAACCTTTTAAAACAGAAAAAAAAAATTTTTGTACAATAATCCGTTATTTTATCGATTTGAAATTTAGTTTGAAAAGAGCTTATGAATTGATCGAATTTGAATTTTTCTCAAAACTAAAAATTTTTAACCAAAATTATCTTTTATGCATTCCTCAAATGTCAATTGTACGAAAAATGCAGTTCCAAAATCAAAAATTCCACTTTTCGAGCAAACAACTCAGTCAAATTTCAACGGTTTTCAAAATTTTTTTTGTTTTTCTAAATTTTTGTTCAATTTTCTTTGAAATGTGTTGTCAATTACAGTAATTATCTTACCAAATGTATTTTTAATGAATTTTCTTAAAATTGACTTTAGTTGTTTAACGTGTATTTTTATCAAACGCCAAGGCAGAGAAAAAAACTCTCTGAAATTTACAGTTCTATATTTGGAAGCGAATATCTCTGCCACTTTTTAAAAAATTTAATTAATTTCTTTTTTGTATTTAATTGCAATTAATTGACTTTAAAATAATAACAAAGTTTTTACCGTTACTTTATTATTTATATTTTAATCATTGCCTTTAAAAAGAGTCCAATAAAATGAATGTTTTCTCAAAAAATGTATTAAAAATTGTTTTTGTTGTAAAAATAAATAAATTTAAAATTTGCATTTTTGATTTTCTTTCATTGCAAATAGTTTATTTAAGACGAATTTTGTTTTTGTTTGACAGAAAAATTAATAAATATTATGTGTCATCGAAAAAACTAGGCTACCCCCTATGGTTTTTTGCTCGAAATTTTTTTTTTAAAATGTTGTTCTTATATTTTTTAAATCTTCAACAAGCTTCAAAAACAATATATTTGAAAACAATTTCATTATAGCTACAACCAATTAAAAGTTATAGCCACAAATCTGTTTTAATCATCCTGCTTATCTATATAATTAATAGGCTAAGGTGTTTTTTGTGACTTCAACTCCTCCCAGACCAATGAACCGATTCTATCGATTTAGATGTCATTAAATCAGGTTTAGGCTGTATATGTGCAAACCACTTTTAAAAATTGTGATTTCACTTCAGGGGGTTCCCAACCTTTTAAAACAGAAAAAAAATCCGTTATTTTATCGATTTGAAATTAAGTTTGAATAGAGCTTATGAATTGATCGAATTTGAATTTTTTTCAAAACTAAAAATTTTTAACCAAAATTATCTTTTATGCATTCCTCAAATGTCAATTGTCCGAAAAATGCAGTTCCAAAATCAAAAATTCCACTTTTCGAGCAAACAACTCAGTCAAATTTCAACGGTTTGCAAAAAAAAATTTTTTTTTTTTGGGTTTTTTGGTGTTTTTTCAACTAATTGTGTCATAAATCGATGTTGTAGATGTTCCGTAAGTAAAAAAAAAAAAAAGAAATTGGCCATTTCAGCCCTTGAAAGGACTTTGACCGAGCTTTTTATGATCAATTGTGTTGTGTGTGTTATTAAATGTTTGCACACAATTGACCGAGAACTGGACCTACATGTTTTATGCCGACTCCGAACGGCTCATGTTCTCAAGAAGCTTTACATGGCATTATTTACTCTCTGGTGGTGGAGGTGGTGACCGATCAGAAAAAATTTTTTATTGAAAAAAACTTTTCGCCGCGGCTGGGGATCGAACCCGGGCTCCGAGCATGCTAAGCCACACACTTACCCTGCATGCCACGGTCACCACGGTGTTCTGTAAGTACCTTTTATTAATTTCTGAAATATATCTTAGTATTATTTCTGAAATCTATTTTTAATGCGTTTTTTTTTTAACATTAGTTATTTTTTATAGCTGGAAGAGTAAAGCTGCGATGTTTTCGAATAGTAATAATGTTTTTCTCAGTTGTTATATTAGTGTAAGTCCGTCTTCGTATTTTGACAGTTACATTAAAAAATTTTGTGTCAGATCAAACGTTTCAAGTCAAACCATTCAGATAAGGATCTTTAATATCATTATTGAGACTCAATATATTGTTATTCGTTTAACTTATTGAATAGAATATCATATATTAAACGTCTATAATGTTTTTAACAATTAATTTTTATTGAATTGCTCGAATTCGGGCAACAGGTTTACTAGTTTAACTTTAAAACCAATTGTGTTTAGCCGAAATGAATTTGTTTCTAGCTCTATTTCAAAAACAAATTCGTTTGATATCAACCAACACAATTTAATTTAATTTTAACCAATATTTCCCTCAGTGTAATAATAATAAGTTTGAAATTTTTGTATGAATTTTAGGTTTGGCGATAAGACAACATATTAAAAGCTATATCAATGACTTCAAACTAAGAAAATTATGGCTCATTGCAGAGTTATGTTTTGAGTTAGAATACTACAAAAATGCGGTGTTCTTTAGTTTATGTGCTTAAAATTTTTGTTAAAATTTTTAATAATGTCTTTTAAAAGTTATAAAGATAATAAAACATTAAAGTTGAGAAAAATTAAATCGTTGAATTTTTCTTATTAAAAACAGCTACAACAACAAACAAGTAAATAAAATCCAAGTCAGCAACTACCGGGTGAGCATTTAAACGCCTTTATTGGTGTACAAAAATGTTGCTCGTTTTGACCATAATTGACAAAATCGACATCCTAAAATATAACTACAAGTGTGTCGGCAACAGCAGCAATGTGTTTGTATGTGTGTGTGTGAGTGTGCGTATCATTGCGGCTTTGGCTGCTTTGCCTTCAGTTGTTGTGGAATTTATTTGCGCTTGCGCAGCATTAACAGCGTTGCCGCTATGCTTGTTGCTGTGGCTGCTGGTTGTGAACAGCTTCTTGTTTGTTGCCGCTGACTTTGTCTTCATTATTATGCAAACAGGGTTGCACTATTTACCCAAAGATGGGGTTAACTAATGACGATTGTTGTTGCCGTTGCTGTTGCTGTTGGCAGCTAGCTAGCATTGTATGCTACACTAGCAACAACACAACAAAGCAATTGAAACTCTAACGATGCGTTTGCATTGCATTTGCTTGCTGTTGTTATTGTTGTTGTTGTTGTTGTTGTGAGTTTATAGCATTTGTTTATATGTCATTGGCAATTAGCTGTCGTCATTGTCGTCGGTTTGCTGCTGCTGCTGAAACTGCTCTGACTGACAATATTTTATTGCGTAGGCTAATGTTGGCAACTTTTCGCGAAAAAAAGTGATTTTCTGTGTTTTTGTTTGTTGTAGTTGTCGCTCTTGCTGTTTGTTGCCACTAAAATTATGCAATTATTGTTACATTTTGATTGAAATCGCACGCAATATCATTTATTTGATTGAATGTAACGTTTTATTGATTTGTTGATAAACATTTAAGGAGCCGCAAAAGGCAAACAATTAATTTTAATTTGATTGCTTGTCCATTTTATTGGCAGCTATGACGATTTATGTGCTGCTGAACTTAGAGTGAAAAAAAATGAAAATCAAACTCTAAATCATTTTAGCGCGCAAATATTTTAATAAAACTCATTAAAATTATTGTGATGGTGCAGTGTGTTGTTGTTTTCTTCGCTGATTTTCTGGGGGCAATAACAACAACAAGTTTGCAGACCTGTTTGCTTGACAACAACCTAATAAAATAGCGCATGATTGTGACGAACTGCTTTTGTTTATTAACTTGATAAAGAAATAAAAATAAAAAGTAGTTTGATGTTGGGTTCAATTGTAGCAGCAACAGCAACATCTGCGTACAACAACTATTGCTACTAGTTGTTGAACGCAATTCTTATTTATGGACTAGCAACAAATTTCGACCAAAAATGGACAAATAGAAAGCCATTTGTTGCTGTTAAGGTATTTTTTGTAAAGATTTTGCGGCTGTAGGTGTTGATGTTTTTTTTTTGTGTAGCGTTTATTTTGCAAGATTTTGACTCAAATATAAAGTTTATTTAAACAGATTTTGCTGTGAGATACAAATAAAATTATTGAATTATACAACTAAATAATTTGCCACTCATTAAAAGCAACAACAACAACAACAACAACAACAACAACAACAACAACAACAACAACAACAACAACAACAACAATGAGTTCAAGTTCTGTCTCTTATTTATCAGTGCATGGAGCAGCAACACATTTGTTACTGGCTTTCTTATGCCGCTTTTTTTTTCTTGCTTCTGTGCGTCTTTCTTTAAGTGTGTCGATTTTTTGCGCTTATTTTTGGCATTTTTAAAAGACTCACACACACAGCCTGCAGCGGCCTGCGTGCGTCAAAAGGTATAATAAAACATTCATCGCTTCTCCTATCCTCGCTTGCTGTCTGCACAGCGTAAGTTAACCAAAAATGCCAGGCGTGTATCTGAAATTTTTACGGCATTTTTATACTTTTAATTATTGCTCTCGACTCCTGCAGCCTATTTTCGAGACGTTTCAGACAAAACACACAGCTGGGCGCGACAAAAAAAGTGCGTTTGAAAAGTGTGGCGCACACAAATTAATAAAATATACAAAAGAAATAAAACAAAATCGTTTTAGTCTAGCAACACTAACTAGAAATTTTATGGCTAAGCAGACAAAGCGTACGTCATATATGTATGTGTGATTTAAGGCATAAAAGCAGCCTTTTTCAAAACTCAAAAGCACACAAGCAAGCATGTGCTGGCAGACCTTAACGCAGGTGCATTTACCTTGCAAATCTTTTGAGCAAAAAACAAAACAAAAAAAAAAAAAAAACAAAAAAAGCAAAACATATCCACTCAAAAAGCAGCAGCAAAAAACAGACCAATTTTATTTCTTTTTAGTGCGCAGCGAAACAAAACGCAGTGGAAATGCCTTTTTTTATAAACGTTGCTATAAATTTTATTTTAGCAACATTGTTGCTGAAGTACACTTCCGTTGTGCGCCGGCCGCTTGATTTATTGTATTGTAAAAATATGCGTTTAAAATAAAATAATCAATATTTGTATGCATGGCGCATGGCGTATGAGTAATTTTTTTTATTGGTTTGTTTGCAGATAATCGAGCAAAAAATATCGCTCATACGCAGCGTTGCACCTTTTGCTGTTTTAGACAAGGTTGCGTGAAGTAATGTTTGTGTTTATTTGCCAAGACTTTTTATTTTTTTCTTTATGTTGTGTGTTGCAATGCTGATAGCTTTTGTTGTTGTTATCAGCTGTAAGCATTACAATAACAAAAACAATAACAAGTAAATAGCAACAAAAATATCATGATCAATATCAATAAATATCAATAGAGCTTAAGCAACTCACGATTAAGCGCTCTGTATACATCAGCGACTACATCGAAACAGCTGTTATTTGTTGTTTATTTACAGAGACGCATTTTAAGCAACTGTTAAAATAACATTTAAGAGGTTAAGATGCTATTTTACAACAACTTAAAAGAATGTGCAGAAGTTATATAGAACAAGAATATTAAAATAAAGCAATTAAAATGTATTCCAGATAAACATACAATAATCATACAGTTTACGACCAACATAAGCTTATTGCGCTTTTCTACCATTGCAAATATTTATTACGACATCAATACCTGTTTCCAATGTAGGTATTAGTGTAGGTAGTTTTGACATTGACAATAGATTCAATGTAGGTATCCACTGTCAATGTCAAAACAAGAGCAGATCCAATGTAGGTATCCACTGTCAAAGCCAAAACAAGTGCAGATGTGCTTTTTTTACTAATCTTAATGATGGTGCTGACACAGTGCTCCGGTTTCATACTAGCATTAGGCAAAAAAAGATGGAGAACTTCAATGTTAATGAAATTTTGTGTGCTAAGTTAATTTAAGTCAACTAAGAAATATTGCAGCAATTGTTGAAATCGGTCAGTGCTCAGTGATTGCTTTCCTGAACCAATGTATGATGTAGGAACCGATTCTCAACAAAAACTCGTCACAAGGCTAGAAAAATAGAGTTATGGATGTGTAGTGAAAGCGATTGAAAATGGTTAGACTCTGGGATTACCTTGCACCTACATAGCACTCTTAAATGATTCTGCATGGGCGGTACTCGCAGAAATTGATCGATCCTAACAAAATTTGAACAGAAGGCTAGAAAAATACAGTAAAATGTAAATAACCAGCTCTCTTGAACTTGAAAGCGTAACAAATATGTTGACAAATCAAGTCAAAATAAACGTTTACGAGTTTTTTTAACCTTTAATACATTTTTATATAATGTTTAATGCTAAAACATAGTATTTTTTTTATGAGTAAATAAAGAAAGTGATAGTACTTTTCGAAAACAAGTACATTTTCTTTCTTGTTATAATAAAAAAAAAATTAAAATTTGAAAAAATTGCAATAAAATGTTGTTGATGTATTTAATCATACAACACTTAATACAAATACAAAAAATTATATTGTGAAAAACTTGGTCGTTATGAAATTTTTAATTTTAAGTAAACGTTTTTGCAAAAAATCAAATTTCAAGTTTGAATATTTTTACGAAAAAAAATTCCCAAAAATAAAAAATACAAAATTTTAACCAACAATAACACTAATGCTAATGGCAAAGTCTTCAGCTATTTTGTGCAAAAAAATAAAAATTAAAATTTTAACCAAAAAGTTATAGCTTTTTTCATTCATCCTCAAAGAGCCTATTTCTGACATATCGAACTAAAGAAGAAAAAAAAAAAAAATTCAAATCACAAAAAACTTCAATTGAGAATGATTTTAATATAAAAATTTTTTTAATAATTATTTTTTGGTCATTAATATTTTATTTAATATTTTTTTTATGAATAAAATGTTATATATTTCGAATATTTTGATTTAATATTAAATATTAAATTTAATTTTATATATAATATTTAATATTAATTTTTAATTTATTATATTAAATTAATTAAATTAATGCAAAAATATATAAAATCATTGAAAATATTAATATTTAATTTTATACACAATTCATACAAGTCGAAAAAAATTAGAATGAGAATGACTTTAAAATCATTACTTTTCAAATATTTGTGATTTTAATAAACAGAAAGTATAGGAACTTTAAGAAAAATTAAATAAAATAAATTCGGATTTTCAAATGTTAACGTGTTGACTGTCTTAACTTGGTGAGGCTAGTATTATCCATGTCAAAACCAGCTCAAGTCAACTCAAACCTGGGGCTAATCTTGAGGGCTAGTTTGAGCGGTGTGCCCTTTTGGCCTGCAAGCAATGCTTGTGTGTTGGGTTTGAAGCCCACCATGTAAACAACAATTTCAATGAAATGAATAAGAATATAAATAAAAACAAGTAAAGAAAGTCTAAAGTCGGTCTAGCCCGACTATGGCATACCCTAAACCTCCCATAATATTTAAATATATATTAAATTACTAAAACATCTAGACATAACTTCCTATCAAAATCCATGCATTCTATTTACCTATAGAATTAATACAGGATAAACTAATCTGGTTTATATGGTAGGTGGGCATGTTGGTGGGCAGATGACGCCCATTTTTTGCGCATACCTCAGTTTTGATATAAAATACTACCGTACAAAGTTTCAACTCTATTGATCATATATGAACCTTTTAATAGTGTTGTTAGTATTTTGGGTTGTATTGTAGGTGGGCGTATTCATCGGCGGATGATGCCCATTTTGTGAACACATCTTGTTTTTGACACAATAATCCAACAGTTTTTTGTTTTTGTTTTGTAATCTAACACACCAACTTTTATTTTCGTAGCTCATATATAAACCAGACATGCACAACGAAATCAACAAAATTTTTTAAACGTTAGAATTAACGTTAACATGCATGCCTGATATAAACCTCTTTATAGAGTCTTTGCCATAGTGGGTTGTATGGGCGGTGCACACCTCAGTTTTGATATGAAATGCACCCATACCAAGTTTTATCTCTCTAGGTCAAAATATGAACCCTTTCATAGTGTTTAAACATTATGGGTTGTATTTTTGCCATCCCTACCCTATTTTAAACTTTTTTATTTGTGAATATCCTGCTTTGAGGACGCTGTATTAATTTCTAATCTTAATTTAGAAGAAATTTTTAAAGCATTGCACACATAAACATTCTAAATCTACTGGTTTGGGTAAGCTTGTAAAACTGTTATTGAATATGCTATAAGTGTGCTGCAGTTGCACAAATAATCTGATTATCTTAGCGCCGACTTCAAAGCTTTTATTATCATAAAAAATTAATATATTTATGATAAAAATAAAACAAATTCAGAATAATTGATATCATAAGATTTCCAATTTAATAATGAATATAAATAATCAAATTTGACCAAGAAATAAATAGTAAAAGTAATATAAAATTATTTTTTACTTTGTAGTGATTTTGAAGTAGGTTTTTTTTTTTTTGTTAAAAAGTTTTTATTTCTTTCTTTTTAGAGAAAATGATATATGTTAAAAAAGTGTTTACATTTATGGAAAATTTATGGTTTATGGAAAATGCTTTTCTGTCGTTTCTTATGCTGTTCTTTGTTAATACCTTTATAAGTACCTACTCTTGTATGTTTATCAGTTCCCCAATGTCAATATTGACTCAAATATAGTGTTTTTCTAATAGTGACACGCCTCTTTGTCGAATTTCGCCCAGTTTATCATAGTGTTTTCAATAATTCAACCCATTCTAACAATGAATTTTATCACCGTTAAGTCAATATTATACAGTTTTTTTAAAACACTGCCACACCCCTTAGTCAAATAACGCCCAATTCCTCTGTAGTAATTTGTAATAATTGTGCCTACGTCTGTATTTCATTTCAGTTCCCTAGTATCAGTATTCTATTTAGTGTTTTCTAATATTGCCACACCCCTTTGTCGAATGGCGCCCACTTTATTGACAGTAATTTGTTATAAGTGTGCGTCAATGTTTTATAATATTATTCGAAATACAGTGTGTTTCATATATTGCCACACCCCCTTATCAAAAAACGCTTATTTAATTAAAATAAATTGTTTTATAATTGTACCTACCTCTGTTGTAATTTTTAGTACTCTTGTGTCAATATTATTCGAGATACAGAGTTTTTCTATTATTGTCACACCTCTTTGTCGAATAATTCCAACTTAGTTGACCGTAATTTTTTATAATTGTACCTACCCTTGCATTTTTGCTGTAAATGTCATACTCTAGTGTCAATATTTACTGAGATACAGTGTTTTTTTTATAGTGACACGCCCCTTTATCGAATATCGCCCACATTATTGGCAGTAATTTGTTATATTTGTGCCTACATCTGTACTTTAACCTATTTTAGTATCCTAGTATCAATAGTATTCGAGATACCACTTATCGTATAACGCCTATTTTTTTTTACAAAAATTTGAAGCAATTGTACCTACCGATGTAATAAATTTCTGTAGTCTAGTGTCAATATTATTAGAGACACAGTAATTGTCTTATACTGCCACACCTCTTTGTCGAACAACATCCACTTTTTTGATAGTAATTTTCAATAATTGTGCCTACCTCCGTACTAAGTAAATTTCAGTACTCTAGTGTTAATTTTATTAGAGAAACAGAGTTTTTCAAATATTGCCGCACCCTTTTTAAGAATAACGCCCACTTAAGTGATCGTAATTTTCAATATTTGTGCCTGCCCCTGTAACTGTTCTGAATATCGCCCACTTTTATAGACGGGCACCTCCGCGTTGATGGTCTCTGTATGTTGACAAAAAACTACGGCAATCGGTTAAGTATTTTAGGAGAAATCAATGTACATTGCCAGAGAACAACTTGAGTGCATTCAAATGGCGTTTTGAATGTCTCGTCAAAAAACGAGCTACGAATGTGCCTTCTGCATTAAAATTAATGCGCAAATACATGTACCAATCGCTGTGGTACGAATGCCGTATAGTACGAGCGATGACGAATACGAATGCCTGCGATACATGAATGTTCGACGAATCCAGACATTCGCAACATTCGTGAAAAGCAACGAATATTCATGCGTTTTTGTTTATTTGCAGCAAGGAAAAAAAATGTTATCTGCAGTCTGTAGCAGCGATCACCAGCGCTTAACTCTTTCCACTAGAGCTTCAGCTTAAACACGTGTTTCGAACTACGAGAACGAGACAGGCCAAAAATAAATAAAATGCATTCTGTAAAAAAACAGAAAAAGCGAGATATCTCGAAAACGGAGCGAGATAGATAGACGATACCAAAATATTGCATCAAAATTATTTAAAAAGACAGAAAAAGTGGAATATCTCGAAAACGGTGCGAGATAGGCCAAAAATAACACCTTTTTAAGGATTTCGAAGGGGGATGGTATTATCGAGACGTGTAAATAGAGGGCGTCATACTATAACAAAATATTGCACCAAAAATTAAAAAAAAAAAATTTAGAAAAACGGGATAGGCCAAAAAAACTATGAAAAGCAGCAGCAAGCAATCGAGCTTCCAGTACACACTTTACACAAACAAACAAAACGCCAGGAAAACAAAAATAAAATTCATCTCGAGCTCGAGTCCAGCAGCAAACACTCGAGCATCCATCGAATCATTCGAATGTCGGCATTAACTGGATGCTGCCTTTGTATCGATTCGCAGTCGTCACACACTGCGCTAAGCAGCAATCGTTGTTTTTGAACTCGAGTGGCATGCATGCATTTTGTTTTTTGTGCGATTGTGGCTGACGACGATTGTTATTCGAGTGGCAAAATATGACGAATGGTCTCATGTAGTTCTCTGGTACATACATTACAAAAAAAAAAAAAAAAAAACAGGGAAACCAACCAACTTGAGAACCTCCTCCTTTTTGAAGTCGGTTAAAAATAACAAAAAAACTAAGAATTTTGTTGGGATCAACATAACTACGACACATTATTCAGAGTTAAGTTTTAACAAATTGAGCAATTAGAGCAAAACTATAAATTAAAACAAAAAAAAAATATAATAAAATCATAGATTAAAAAACAAATACGCAGTTGTTGCCATAAAATGCAAAATAAAAATACAAAAATAAAATTTGTTAAAAAACAAGCATTATTATTGTAAAAACACAGGAGTTATGATAACAAACTTTTCAGACAGCTAGTTCAGGAGCAGCAGGTTAGGTACCCCAAACCCATAAAAAAAATAATGAGATGTCGTGTGTTATCGTATAGTGTTATCGGTTTCCAAACCTCATGTTGTAACTCCAGGTAAATATTTTTTGTGTACTACCCTCGAAGTTAGCTTTTGTTGAGAAATAATAATAATTTGTCCCAAGATATAATTTATTTTCATTTAATATGCCTGGACTTATTAACCCACGCAGAAAGTACAAATCTTTTTAGCACTAAAAAGATTAGTAAATAGAAATAGTTAGGATTTTCATGCGATCATGTCCATTTTTACTACGGCTGCCGATAGTAACCCTACAAAGTAAATTATAATTTCAGTATAATACAATCAAGCAAAACCAGAAATATAGCATACAGTCAAACCTGTTTTTGTGCGGTCCTTTTTTGTGCGATTTTATTTTTGTGCGATCTGTTTTATGCGAGTTTTATTTTTATGCGACCTTTTTGTGTGCGATATTTTTTTATGCGATTTCAGTTCTGCTTGCATGCGATATTTTTTATGAAATTTTTTTCAAGCGACTTATAAATGTCGTGATTACGTTATTCGCCTTAGTAAGGTAGCGGCGAAATTAGATCAATTGCATATTGCGCCATATTCTTAACCTGGAGAAGAATTTGATATTTTCGACGAAAATGATCTTATCGAAATTATTGAGGATGATTCCTTTAATGATAAAAACGTTATCGATATCTTAACTGATCATGAAGATGAACAAGGAGAATCGACTTGACAGCAGACAACATTTATCTAGGAATCCAACTAAGCATCAAATTAGAAATACTTTTTCTTAGAATTGATAGCAACTCCAAAAGAAGTTTTGGAGCTTCGGTCATGTTTATCTGGCTATCGCGATATTTATAATAAGCTAATCAAACGACCGTCGTCACAAAGACTTATTACCGATTATATGGTAGCAGATTAAAATTCCACAACAATGGTAGTAACAGATAATAATACCCTCTCAATATCTTCAAGTGCTGAAAACGATTACGAACCAGATCAAAAGAAGAAAATGTACGTAAGAAAATGTAAAAAGTACTTTTGAATATAAATTTTGTGAATTTTTCTTTACTTTGAATACAGGTATACAATTTTTGAAACGTTTCCATGTGTTATTTATTTATTTATTTATTTTGATTGGAGATAAATTTTTCACTTTTTCATAAAACTTGAACATATTTCCTAGGGTGATCTTTTTTCATGCGGTCCCTATCTGCCGCATAAAAAAATTTTTTTCGTAATGGATTGGTCAAAGTTCAATATTATAGCTATTTGTGAAGTTTCAGAAAATTTTTTTTTTGTGCGTTTTCTTTTCTGCGGTCCCTATCTACCGCACAAAAACAGGTTTGACTGTATTCTTAATTTTGATCTGACCCCTAAAAAGGGGTGTGGAAAACGTAAATCATTCAAACTTTTTTGAATAAAGTTCATAAAATTCATGTCAAAATACATAGATAACAAGTACAGTTCATGAGATAAGTGACAAAAATGCATAAATTGTATGTGCATGTGCAAGGTTAACGTGAAATATTTTGAGTTTGGTGACCAAAATTCATAAAATCCATAAACAAATTCCATCGAATCTCGATAAACGTCTATTCATAGTATCCAGATTGTTTGCTTTATAGAGATTGATTTATTTTCAAAAAATTGAATAATTTACTGAAAACTGACAGCTTTATTTCAATAAAACAACATTGAAATTAAACTTACG
This sequence comes from Tetanocera ferruginea, assembly GCA_958299015.1. Taxonomy (NCBI): domain Eukaryota; kingdom Metazoa; phylum Arthropoda; class Insecta; order Diptera; family Sciomyzidae; genus Tetanocera; species Tetanocera ferruginea. The sequence continues at coordinate 81,187,859 of OY282644.1, read as the reverse complement.
TTTAAAAAAGTGTGTGCTCTTTTATCTGATATTGTTTTTTTGTGTTCGTATTTTGAGTGTTAAACTTTGAAATGACAGTTTCTATTTTGTGCACTATTTAGAGATTGTTCACTGTTTGGAGTAGTCCGGGAAGAAATAAAAACGTTCACTATATCGAGTTGTTCGCTATTTTGGGGGTACGTTATATCCAGATTAAAATGTACAAGAGCAGCAAGAATATTTCATGAGATAAACGATTAAATTGCACGAATTGTGAATTGAATCTATACAAAAGGATACTCACGGCGTGTTTGTGTGACGAGCGTTCTCAATAACCGCTGAACCAATTTTTATAATTTTTTCACAATTCAATTGTTATGATAAGCAAAATTACTATAGGATACAACGTTTTTAATAAACTTTTCTTAATTATTTAAGAATTCGTGTATTCCCACCCGGCACAAAACCCGACTTCGATATCGAAAATGGGAAAATAAACGAATAATTCGTGAAGAAAACTATCGAATTCGATATCGATAACGATTCGAAAAAGATACGTTTGGCGGACGTAACGGTTACTTCGTAAGCGAAGGTTCGCTTATTTGTCGAAAAAGTATTTGCTTATGATTCGAAAAATTATTCGTTTTTGTGTCGAAAAGTTATTTGCTTACGCGTCGAAAACTCATTCGCATCCGAATCGAAAAACTATTTGCTTTTGTGCCGAAAAATTATTCATTTACGGTTCTTTAGCGATCGTAACAAATACGAAGAAAATTATTTAATTTTTTCATTCTAAAATGATGATTTAATGATCCATTTTGCACATTTCATTAAAACTTACTCACATTATATACAAAGGAAAAAAACAAAATTAAAACTAAGCATATTACATCCTGAGGTAAAGATGGAATTTTTCATCAAGGATAGACAGCAATGCTTTTGAAGCCCTTGGACTTGTGTTGTTGGCAGAAAACCATCTAGCGACTTTCAAATTAAGGCTGTCCTCTTCCAATATTGGGCAATCTGTCGAAAGAGCGCTGCTGAAATGCGTGCTATCTACTTCTCATGCATCATTTGAATTTATTTTCAATATCGTTTCTGCCGTGTACACCTGCAAATTTGATGTTGACGCTAAAGTTGCAGTAGAATGTGCCAATCAGCTTTGGGAAACAGCATCCGCTCTTGCGTCGATTTGTGAAGGCCCACATTTGATTGCATTTACTACATGCCTGCAGTCACTTTTCAATCTAAAGGTTTTTTTCATTATATAAAAAACAAATAAACTTAAATAAATTACGTCTTCTATTCTCACATGACACAAAATTATTCGCTTGCTAAAAACTAAAAGTATATTTTTCTTCGATAAAAGTTCGTAGCAAACGAACTTTCGCTGTGAACGAGATATGCGCCGGGTGGGTTTTAATCCATGGTAATGCTGTACAAAGAGCACAACAAGCAGCAGAAAATCAAGGCTTAAGCTCTGCTGTGAGAGCAACTCTCAACACGGCTGCCATGTTGGATGGGAAGCTGGTCTCAGTTGGGTCTCTTGAGCAGTGGAGACAATTTTTTTTTTCAGAAGAAGTACATCTGTTTGTTTTAGGCATATCAACGCGCGCCGGGAATGTCTAAGTCGACTGGACTTCATACAAAAATTCTAATAGCACTCTTCCCACACTTCATGCAAACACAATATACTTAATCCGTAAATAAATTCTCGAAGACAGTGTTCGCGTTCAGAAATTTTGTATACGTAAAGATTTGTGAACGCTTTCTTACGTTAACATAACTCATTCTTGTATTTTACATGGGCTTGTGCATGAATACACTCAAGCCATGTAAAAATACTTGGGGCTATGTACAAATTCATATAGAGCTTTTTTCGAACATATACATAATTTATATGTAAATATCGGTTAATGAAAATTTAAGACTGCACCTTAAAAATGGCTACCTTAAATTTTAAGTCAATGTCTCTTATAATAGTTTTAATTACATTTTTTTAAACAGTATTAATTTTTTTTGTTTCGAGTCTGCTAAGAGGGGATTTATACAGTGGAACTAGTCGCATGAGACTGTCAAAAGTGGGGATGCGCAGTATAAAACGAAAATGAAATGAAAAAGTCTCTCGGGCTGTGATTTCATGAAACTTTTTGACGTTATACTTTCATATTTTCGTCGTTGACTGAATTTTCAGAGCAAAGTCTCTGCAACTCAATTTCATCATGTAATTTGAAGATGAAACTTGAAAAGGGAACTTCAGAAAATCTCATGCAACTAGTTTCATTGCATAAATCCCCTCTTATAGAAAAGTTTTTAAAATGAAAAAAAAACGAAGTTTTTTTAAAGAAATATGTGAAAACGGTTTGGTTTTTTGGAATCAATTTTGCCCTCAAACTGCTTTTTTCTTAACTGAAAGCTATTTCATGAAATTAATTTTGCATATTTGCTACAAACAGTTCTCATCACATCATCATTATTTAATGGGTGGCGTCATAAATTTTAGATGCATTCACAAAAATTTTTATTTTATTATCATAAAACAATAGCTTAAAAATATTGAAAAAATTAAGCTCAAGCTTAAGTAGAACAACATAATTTCTGCTTTGTAATAAATATGATGATGTTATTTTTGAATTTAGCATAAAAATTCAATATTATTGATGAGCATTTTAATGGCTCTCATAAATATTAACAATTAATATTTGATGGTGCGCTATTTAATGTTAAACAGCATTATCTTAGAAGACATTTACGATATGTTGTGTCAAACTTATATCTCAAGGCATTCCATTTGTTTTTGTTTTTTTTTTTTTTTTGTTTTGTTTAAGCCAAGTTGTTAAGAATTTCATTTTCGCCTGAGAAAAAAAGTTGGGCTGCAGTAACAGTTGCAAAACTGCTCAAAACCTGCCGCAATTTGAAAACAACAACAACAACAACAACAATAACAAAACGAGCTCAAGTGCGCCAAAAGCTCGTTTGCTGCATGCAAACGAGGCAGTTATTGTTGTTGTTGTTGTTGTGGTTGTTGCATGCCATACCAATTGCCGTTGCCAGTCAGGTATGCGACCGTGCTCTTGGCCTGGTAGCGGCAATTGCTGTGGTAACTCATGAGTCGGCTTTTGTCCCACAATTGCTCTATCACTCACTCTGTCTCTCTTTCGCTCGCTCGCTCACTTGCATGTTGTGCCAACTTTTCACTTTCTGTTGCTGTCTCTGTCACTGTGCGCGGTAATCAATAATCGCATTGATAACGATCATGTTTAATTCTCTTGGAATTTTTTTTTTCTTCTAGCAACACGCTGGCAATGGCTGCCAACAGCAGCAGCTTTTTAGCCACAATAGATGCTGTGTGTGTGTGAATTTTACTGAGACATGAATTATTGCCTGGCTATGAATGCGCATGTGCGCAGATCTATGTGAATTTGGCAAACGAATGAAATGCGAAACGAAACATGGAATTCCTTCTATTTTCGGACAGACGACACTATATCGACAGGCGCACAGAGAGCGACCGACGAAAGGACTGTTGAACAGCTAGACAGACAGACAGACAGACAGACAGACATATAGACAAACATGCAGGACGCTCGTATGTTCGCACGCTTTTTATAGAGTTGCACAGCCGGTTGGTTGCTGCATGCCGAATGCTGGTTAGTTGATTTGTTGGCTGCTTACTCGCTAGCAAGCAAGCAAGCTAAGCTAGTCAGCCAGCTAGCTAGCAAGTTTACGAGCGCTCTTTACTATGCTAATTACGTCATGTGGACTGTTTATGGGCATTTAACATTATGGGAACCAAAAACTGGAATTGAACTGTTTAAGCCGGCTGTAAGTCAAAATTTTTCACAAAACACCACAAAAAAAAAAAAAAAATACAAAAAAAAAACCATGACAAAATTTAGCAGCTTAGTAGCTGCAAAGTTGAGGAAAACAAAACATTAAACAACAAAGCCAAAACAGTAATAAAAAGTTGTAAAGTTGCCTTGACTACGTTAGCTGCTGTTGCTATTGTGGCTGTTGCTGCTACTGCTGTTGGTGGTGCTCAATTTAAGCAATGTCGCGCAGGCGCATTAAAAGCTTTTTATTGCTTTTGTATGCTTTATGTGCTCAATCATGTGCAGCTATTTGCTGCACAAACAGCGCAGTTGTTAAACGATATCGTTGTTGTTATTGTTATTGTAGCTGTTGTTGTTGCTGTTTTTGTTTGTTGCTGTTGGTGCAATTGTGCCTTGCATTGGCTGCAGTTGTAATTGTTTTGGGTACAAACTATGGCATGCCTGCATTTAAAGTTAAACGTGTGAAATTTTGGAATTTTTCCCATTACTTGATTATTGTAACAAGAGAGAAAATTGGCGCAAAAAAAAAAACTTAGAAAGGTGTTAAATAAAACAAAGAGCTACATATTGTCAAGATAAACTGTAGCAACTGTTCATAATAGCAACTTAAGAGAACATTGAAATGAAAAATTTGATTCACATTTTATTTAAGGTAATGTAAGTGTCTAAAAGAAACCCAACAGTAAATTTAGTATTTAAAAAATCTTAAAAATTTCTGCGTATTAAAGATCTAAAAAAACAAAAAAAAAAATTGGCCATTTCAGCCTTTGAAAGGACTTTGACCGAGCTTCTTATGATCAATTGTGTTGTGTGTGTTATTAAATGTTTGCACACAATTGACCGAGAATTGAAACTACATGTTTTATGCCGACTCCGAACGGCTAAAGTTCATGTTCTCATGAAGCTTTACATGACATTACTTACTCTCTAAGGTTTGCCATTGTCTGCAGAGAGGTTGTGTCCGATCAGAAAAATTTTTTATTTGAAAAAACTTTTTGCCGCGGCTGTGGATCGAACCCGGGTTCCGAGCATGCTAAGCCACACACTTAACCTGCATGCCACGGTCACCACAGATCTTAAGATCTGTCTAAAGATCTTAAAATTAAAGAACTACATGATGATAATTTTTAATGAATAGCATCAGGCGCGCACCCAGATCAAAATTATCAAAAACAAACATTCTGCTCCATACCTCAATGCGTTGCTAAGATATTCATTAGGTATTTTTCAACCCATTAGGAAATCGTGATATCTTTTCTTCGAATTTTTTTTTAAATAATTGCAATGCGTATTTAACGACAAAACTGCTAATTGAAATCTGTACCGATTATTTTTGGTGACCGTGTCATGCAGGTTAAGTGTGTGGCTAAGCATGCTCGGAGCCCGAGTTCGATCCCCAGTCGCGGCAAAAGTTTTTTTTCAATAAAAAATTTTTTCTTATCGATCACCACCACTCTGCCGACAAAGGCAAGCTTCAGAGAGTAAACTGAGGTTAAAACTGAGGTATTTAAGTAACCTAAGTCAAAACTGAGGTGTGAAAAAATGGACGACATCAATCCACTAACACGCCCACCTCCCATAGAACCCTAAAATTGAAAACTATATAAAGAGGCTTGTGTCAAAGCTACATATATAAAATAAGGTATTTATCCATTTTATATAAAAAATAAGGCGTTATCGAAAAATGAGCGTCACCCACCAACGAACATGCCCACCGCCCATATAACCCTAAAATTGAAAACAATATAAATAGGCTTATGTGGAAGCTACAAAAGTAAAATTAGATATCTATTCATTTTATATAACAATGAACACGTTTTTGGAAAATGGGCGTCATCTACCTACGAACACGCCCACCTCCCATAGAACCCTAAAATTGAAAACAATATAAATAGGCTTATGTGGAAGCTACAAAAGTAAAATTAGATATCTATTCATTTTATATAACAATGAACACGTTTTTGGAAAATGGGCGTCATCCACCTACGAACACGCCCACCTCCCATATAACCCCAAAATTTAAAACTATGTAAATAGGCTTCTGTCCGAGCAACAAAAGTAAAATTAGATATTTATTAATTTTGTATAACAATGAAGACGTGTTTGAGAAATGGGCGTCACCCACCAACAAACACGCCCACCGCCCATATAACCCCAAAATTGAAAACATTATAAATAGGCTTATGTCGAAGCTACAAAAGTAAAATTAGATATTTATTCATTTTATATAACAATGAACACGTTTTTGGAAAATGGGCGTCATCTACCTACGAACACGCCCACCTGCCATATAACGCCAAAATTTAAAACTATGTAAAAAGGCTTATCTTTAAGCTACAGGAAAAAAAATTTGATCCGTTTGTATTTTATATCAAAACTAAATTCCGGAAGAAAAGTTGCAAGATCATCGGCCTACGATCACACCCACCTCCCATACAACCCATAATAGTGAAAACTCTATAAATAGGCTAATATTTAAGCTACATAACTGAAACTGGACATTTGTGTATTTTATATCAAAACTGAGGCGTGTAAAAAAAAATTGGAGTCAACCACTCAAGAACACGCCCATCTCCCATACAACCCCAAATTGACGCTTACCTTTACTGTGCAGGAAAACAATTTGATAGGAATGTATTTCAGACGTCATCAAAATAGTAAAATTTTTTTAATTCTTATGCAAAAAGAGCTACAATTTAAGATTTTGTAGCATTACTAATCGTGGGGGTATTTGAACTTCGGCCAAATCGAAGATATACCTTACTAGTTTTTCATTATTTTCTGTTTTCCACTGCCGCTATTTGCACCATCGGAAAATTAATGGTTTTCTTAGTCTAGTAACTCTAGTTAAATGGCAGAAATTTCAAAGATACATCAAGAAGTCTAAGAAATTTTGATCTTTTACCTAACCATCCCCATTAAAAGTATTGCGATATATCTTACACAAAACTTTTTAGTGATTTTTTTGAAAAAAATTATTTTCATGGGTATTTTTCTATCCAAATGGGTTTTCCAATGGAAAATGGATTAATTGCATAAGTTTTGAGTCTTTGTAGCCTCAAGGCCGGGTCAATTTTTGTTTTACAAAAAATCGTAGGCGCGGAAAATGTTCTACGGAAAATTCTGACCATCTTTTCCCAAAAAAAACTCTACGCCTTAAATTGATTTCGAGCCTCCGGTTCTTCGAAAGAAAGTTTGAATTTGTGTTTTGCTACAAAATGTGAAGAAATTGAAAAAAAATAACCAAAAAAAGTACTGTACTGATGTACAAATTTTAGTGGTTTTGAACAAAAATTGTATGTATTAATTTATTTATAAATTTCACATGTTTGTTTCATCATGTGTCAACAAAAAATAAAAAATTTTCAGATTTCATTATTAACACAAAAAAATATTTTGAAAATTTATTTAAAATACATGATATAATAATTTTATCAGGTAGTGTTGACAAATATTGATTCTCTCAGCTACAACTAAACAAACTCTTGTCAAAAACAGCTGTTCGTTGTTATATTCGTTGGCCACATTCAGCTGTGTCAACTGTTGTGACAGCAACACATCGGGGAGCGCTCTTATCGGTATTGAAGTTTCAGAAAAGTTGTCAAGTTTATGAAATGTCAAGCTTTGTATCAACTTCCAATAGAAATTTGACCGACAAATTAAAAATGTTCTATTTTTAAATGCATTTTAATGCGCAACTTCATATTTATGTGCATCAAGTTTTGACTTAACAGTTGCCAACTGTTGGGTATGCTGAATGTGACCAGTGAAAATTAATTGTATGCTGTGACGGATTGTGAGCGCTCTTTCTAGTTATATTTTTTGACAGAAATTCGTTTCCAACAGAAATGTCAATACTACCTTGGAGTAATTATATCATGTTTCAAATAGAAGAAAAACATTTGAAAGCTAGATTTGCTATTATTGCTCATTATATAATTTTGCATTTAATGAAATCTATTGCATAATTCCATTTGTTCGAAAATATTTTGTTTTTATGAAAGTTAGTAAAGAATTAACAAAAAAAGTAAACTTGATCTACAAATTCCATGCCATATTCAAGGAACTGAGAGTAATGTTCAAATTTTGGCCAGTGTTCGACGAGTTGTTGAAAAAAAATCAACAGTTATGGAGGCAGTTATAGTGGTGACAGCAGATAGTCGAAGAAAAACTCCACGATTTGAAAGCAAACAGGACTTCATGAAATTATCTTTTGAATTTTTTATTCGGTTTAGCTGGATTCTTTTTGTTCTTTTTCTATAAAACTTTTTGTAACTTTTACTTTATTTTGTTTTGTTTATTTTACTTTTGTTTTTTTTCTTCATGAATTAATTCATATCTTACATTTTTTTGTGTTTTTTTCGATTTAATTTGAATTTGAATTATAAAAATTATTTTTTTTATTTGACTTCGGTTTTTTACTAGATTCATATAATAAATATAGATATTTGGATTAAATATGAAAATAAGATAAAAGTTTTCTTAAATGAGAACATTCAGTGAAGACTTTTTTCCGAAAATCAAGAAATTTTTACCCATATTGTACACATACCCATATAATACATGTTTTTTAGATGTTTGTATACATTTTTTCACATATTGAAATAAAACTCAAATTCAAACTTTCTCTCAAAAACCGGAGGCTCGCAATCAATTTTATACATTTACTAGCGGACCCTGCGAATGTTTGACAGTCCGTGCGTTACCTGCAATTTACTAATAAGATAAAATGCAAATTTAAAAAAATTTTGATATTGATATATTAAGGCTATCAAAGGAAAAATTGATAGAAAACAAATAAGCATGAAAGTTTTTTAAAAAAATTTAAACGATTTTAATTTAACAATAAATTTAACAAAAGTAAGCAAAGGAAAAACTGATGGTGAACCAATGAACATTTTAATTTTTAAGAAGTGTTAGAAACTAAGACTAAAATTAAAATTTTAAAAAATATTGAATTTTAATACTAACACAACCAAATTTAATTTTTTTTTATCTTAATGCGAGTTGATGTACTTTGTCAATCCTTCAGGAGCACAAATGAACAAACTTGATGGCTTGCCAACCCGAAAACACGCGACATATCCATAATTGGTCATGTGAGAAGCACGGACTTTCTAGATCTAGCCCACAAAAAGACAATGTTTGGCCTTGTAACTTATTGATAGTCATTGCGAACGCCAAACGAAATGGGAATTGCAGGCGTCTGAATGGAATTGGCGAGTCTGATGGTATCATTGGGAACCTTGCAAGAAGCACAACTTTGCCTTGAAACTTGCCGGTCAAAATTGTAGCTGCAAGAACATTTCCTCTTGTATTTGTTATGACCAATCGGGTGCCATTACAAAGCTTGGTGCATTTAAATTTCGAAGTAAAATTATTGTTGTGCCAATTTTTAAACGCAAGTTATGTGGTGGCATTCCCGGTAAATCCAGTGAATTTAAGGATTCCACAGGATAGTTTACAGCTTCATCAGAATCGACAACAGTGTCGATCGATTTGAACAGCATCTCATTGCCAGGTAATGTCTGTTGCACTTTGAAGTTGATTGCAACAACATCGATATTTTTTTGCAGCCAAAATAGCTCGTTCGCGTAGCCACACATGATTTGTGTATTTGGCGCGCAAATTTGCGAATATGCTTTCAATCAAAGCAGCTTTCGATGTTAACATATTGAAAAAATTATTTTGTAATGTAATGAATTGCGTGTTTTCGTGCAATTGAACTACTCCATTTTCAGCAATTGTTCGGAGAATGACAGCGCCAGTGGATCATTTTGCAGTTGAATACGCATATTTATTGTGAGGCGAAATACGCTGATATTTCGCCAAAGGTGCGATTGTTTTAAACATGCGTTTATTTCGTCTGCATAGGTAGCGCGTGGAATGAACGGCAATGTCTGCCTGCAATCACCGGATAAAAGCAGTAATGCGGCACCGAAAAGTCTGGTATTGTCGTTTAGATCTTTGAGCGTTCTATCGAGAGCTTCTAGAGAATTTTTGTGGGCCATAGTACATTCATCCCAGATAATTATTTTGCATTTTTGCAAAACCTTAGCCATGCCGGAACGCTTCTTTATGTTGCACATTGCGTTTGGATTTGTGTGAATATTCAATGGCAACTTTAGTGCAGAATGTGCAATGCGGCCACCATCAAGCAAAGTCGCTGATTTTGTGATCGAATGCGTGCAAGTATCAGAGAAATGATGACATACAAAAAAGTAAAAAGTATAGAAACTTTTGATTTAATTTTAAAGATCAAGTTAAGATTATAATTTGTATTATGATATTTCGATATCGACGGCCAATTCGACGTAATTATGTATTGTTCAAAACGGTATACCTTACTTTTTTCATAGAATTACTAAAAAATAAAAGAGAGCGAAGTTTGTTCAATCTACCCTAATTGCTAGTTACAATTTTTTGCAACACTTTTACTTACATCGGATTAAAATTAATCCCAAGAAGCATAGATTTCAATATTTTTTTATGTTTGTTTAGAAACTGATTTTATAAAAATCCTCTGAATCATAATAAAATGCTTTCAATTTTTCACGCAAACTTTGTGCCTTTTTATATACAAAATAACCAAAAAAATTTGGCCATTTCAGGCTCTTGAAAAGGACATTAACAGAGCTTCTTATGATCTTTTAAATTTTGCTGTACATTTTATTAAATTTTGTACACAATGAATCAAACTTTTGTGCACAAAACTGGATCTACTTCTTGTGTACCAACTGCGAACGGCAAAACTGAATGTTTTCAATTTTTCAATTTGAACCTGCAGGTGCCTCACAAAAAAAAAATTTGTTTGGCATAGTTGCTCAAAATAATACTGATGATTCATCAAATATTTTGACTCTAGCGATGGCCATTCGTCGCTTTTTTGTATCGAGTTTTTGTACAAATATTCGCAGGTGAGATAGTTTAAAATAAAAAAGGTCAAAAAAAAAAGTAATAAAGAAGTTCTTCTATTCTTAATAGTAATAAAGAAGTTCTTCTTTATAATTTTGTTCGTGGGACCAAATAATGCGGATTTTCATGAATTCAGCGGCCACCCCCTTTAACCGCCCTTGCATTTTTTCAAAGCATTTACGAAAGTTTTTCTTGGTTCATGTATCTTGTACACATACTTTATGAACTTTAAACGCTAGCCTCTATTTTCACCCCTCACTATCAGAGTCGTCCTTAATTTTGCTAACCAGAATTTGTTCCATAGTGTAATGTTACAGCATATCGTCATGTCCGAATAACATCACCGAATACTGTAATTTCCAAATAAGATCACAAAATATTGTCATGAACGCATCAGTATTGAACACTAACTTTAAGTACGTTTGACATTTACTACGACTGTTTACTACGTTCTCTGCACTGCTTATTTTGTAATATTATTATAAGGACTAATAATTAGTTATAGAATTTGCTGGAGAGGCTGAGCTTTATCTCTACCTTAGACAAAACTATGGCACACATCGTAATTTGAACCGTGGAACATCGTAACACTCGCACAAGAGTGAAACGTTCTAAGCATATGCCATTAGTCTAATGACGACATCACCTAAAAAACAAAACACAGTGACAAACACGAAACAGTAAGAAAAATAACCGGTTTTCTATGCATGAAGAAAGCATAGGATGGTAAAATGTATTAAAACTTCGACTCATAGATTTTTGACTAGAGAAGTACTAGTTCTGCTGGAAAGTTTTACACAGCAGGAAAGAGATATAGATATCACAAGGACAGCATAAAAATATTGAAAGATCTGCGCATCTTATCACGAAAAACCAAGAGCTGCCTGTTTCATATATGTGTGATTATTTTGTGTTTGCTTGATAGAGAGAAAAAGAGAGAATCAATTACACAAAAAAATAACTTTTGCCATAGTTTTCGAAAATGTTTTATTTATAAAAACAACTTTATTTTTAAAAATCATATCTTTTATTTTTAAAAGATATCTCTTACATAAATTTATAAAAAGATATTTGCAACAAAAATATAATTTTTGCAGCATATTTAAAGCTCGGCAAACTTATGCTGCGCATATTTTCAGTTGCTTTTTTGAATTGTCGTTTCAAAAACATATCGTTTAAAAAAAAAAAATTTTATAAAAAGAAAAAAATTTTGCAATCAACATTCTTGTTGCAAACATAAAATTAGAGCGGTTTTCTTCACTGCGCTTCAAAGAAATTCTTTAAATTCCAAAACAATCACTATCAACACGCCCATCACAGCTGTGTGCCACTCTGTCTCTTTGTGCAGCAACCTTTTTCATTCCGTCTCTCTCTCTCTCTCTCTACTACCGGCATACTCTAACACTGCAGCAACATGTGGCCCCGCAACATGCAGCCACTTATTACATAATTATTCTTGCTGTCATGCAAGTGCATCAATGTTGCCTGCAGCCAAAATCACTGATCAATTTTCTTGTGCTCGCTCACACGCACAAGCTATCTCGCTTTAACTCAGCATTGAATAAATGGACTCTTGTACTGGCTGTATAGTTGCGCAGTCGCAGTGGTAGTCGTTTAAAAAAGTCATCCACCTGTTCCGTTTTTATTAAAAATGCTTTGATTTAGTTGTTGTTGTTGCTGAAATATTTAAGCTGCTGCTGCTGCTGTTATTGTTGTTGTTGCTTTGGCATCAGCATCAAAGAAAATCATTCAATTTACTTCAGCATCAGACGCCGATATCTTCAAATGCAACGCAACACAGCGGCAGCAACACACTAGCTGCTGATTAAAGAACGCAGCCAACATAAACAAAAATAAAGCAACAAAAGTTGATATATAGTAAAGCTGCTGCTGCTGCTGTTGATCGTGCAAAAGGCACCGACCGACTTACCAAACAAGTGAACCAGCCCAGCATCAAGCTTTGCCAAAGCAATTTAATTCTCGTTGCTCGTTGGTTTAGCCTAAGGCTGGAAATAATTTTTGCAGCTTCTTCAGTTGCAAGCAAATCTGTTGCTGCTGCTGCTGCTGCTGATGTTGTTGTTATTGTAGTTATTGTGGCTCTATGTTTGGTGGCGATCAATTTGCCGGCAATCGTTGTACGAAAACGCGTATTTAAAATTCCACAAAATGCTGATTTATAAAATTAAAATAAATAAATTTTTAAAAAAGTTCTACTTGGCAGCAGCGGCAGCAGCAGAAAAATGTTGCAAAAGTTATAGCTTTGTAGCAACTTCTGCGCAAGTTTTTAAAATGTTCATATTTGTACATATATTATATAGTAAAGACCACCCAGATTAGTGACAACACTATAATTGTTGCAAATGAAACATAAATGTTTGCATGGCATGGAATTTTTCCTCAACTCAGAGTAGCGCAACAATTGTAGCTCAAATTGTTGCTCATTCTTTTGGCAACAAATGAATCTTGATTTTATTTTGTGCTAAATTGAATTGCAAAAGTGTTGAATTGTTGAGCAGCAAAGCATTCCGATGCAGCACAACGGGAGCCACCGCACCAAATGCCAACTTCAACCGAGCTCAGCTGAGTAGGATAACAAGTGAGCTGCATGAATTATTGCTGCAGCAGCATCAGCAACATATGCACGCGACCAGCACGCACATGCATTCATTGCTCGATTTAAGAAGAACAAGCGAGAAAAATGGCAAAATAAAACAAAATAAATAATAACAAGCTTAAAAGAATTCAAATCGATCGCTTATCCATGGTTTCGGTTACGCAGTCGGGTCGCTCGATTGGTCAACCGGCCGGCAAGTTGAACAAGTGCGTTGAAGTGTGTGTGTGAGTGTGTGGCATAAAGCAGCAACATTGTGCTGCTTAGCTTGGTTCCCATGCTTTTGATTGCCATCAAGCACACATACTTCCCCCCCCACACACTCACACCCAACGCATATTTAAATAACATGCCGCGCGCTCTTAACAAATTTCAAGTCGCGCATGCGCATTCTTTGTTGCTGCTGCTGCTGCTGCGCATTTTTCTAGTAATTGCTACTCCAATGTCAACAGCATTAAACACACAACACACAAAAATGCACAAAACAAAAAACAAAATTAAAAAATATTTGCAAATGTGACGTCTTGGTCACATTTAAAAGGCATTTAAATGCGTTTTTCACATTATATTTTATCTCGTTTTTTTTTTTTCACCTTAAGTCGTGCTGCAGCACTTGTTTGTTAATGGGTTTGCATGGGAATAAAATTAAAACTGAATTTAGGCTAAATTAGTTAACAATTTTTTGCAATTTACTAGCAATTTTGTTTTTTTTTGCACAGAGTCTTAGTTTTAATTAAAACCGGATATATAAATTTCATATCAAGTTAAGTGACAAGATGAAATAATATAATAAATAATCTTAAAACAAGACATTTATCATATAAACATTATCAACTAAAAAAAAAATATTGTTGCGCCAAATTTCAGTTAACAATGTATCGTAACGTAACGTACTTGTGCTACACTCAATGAAAAAATGCTGTTATACTTAACAAATCATAGGTTGAAATAACAGATTTTAATGTTAAAAACATCCAACAAATGAAATTTTCAAATCAACAGTCGGTTGACAACTCTTTTAGGACTCATATCTATAAGTTCGAAGCTCGCAATGAGCACCTAAAAGACTACAATATGAGCGTGTTTTATTTCCTGAAAGGACACAATGATCTGAGTTCGAAATATGACTCTTACAATATCCATAACCATAACCATAACCATAACCATAACCATAATCATAACCATAACCATAATCATAACCATAACCATAACCATAACCATAACCATAACCATAACCATAACCATAACCATAACCATAACCATAACCATAACCATAACCATAACCATAACCATAACCATAACCATAACCATAACCATAACCATAACCATAACCATAACCATAACCATAACCATAACCATAACCATAACCATAACCATAACCATAACCATAACCATAACCATAACCATAACCATAACCATAACCATAACCATAACCATAACCATAACCATAACCATAACCATAACCATAACCATAACCATAACCATAACCATAACCATAACCATAACCATAACCATAACCATAACCATAACCATAACCATAACCATAACCATAACCATAACCATAACCATAACCATAACCATAACCATAACCATAACCATAACCATAACCAAAACCATAACCATAACCATAACCATAACCATAACCATAACCATAACCATAACCATAACCATAACCATAACCATAACCATAACCATAACCATAACCATAACCATAACCATAACCATAACCATAACCATAACCATAACCATAACCATAACCATAACCATAACCATAACCATAACCATAACCATAACCATAACCATAACCATAACCATAACCATAACCATAACCATAACCATAACCATAACCATAACCATAACCATAACCATAACCATAACCATAACCATAACCATAACCATAACCATAACCATAACCATAACCATAACCATAACCATAACCATAACCATAACCATAACCATAACCATAACCATAACCATAACCATAACCATAACCATAACCATAACCATAACCATAACCATAACCATAACCATAACCATAACCATAACCATAACCATAACCATAACCATAACCATAACCAAAACCATAACCATAACCATAATCATATTCACAACTATAACCATAATCATAACCATAACCATAATCATAATCATAACCATAACAATTACCATATCATAAGACATAAACCGCCACATGGGGTACTGCCTACAGACTGGTCATGAAGAAGCTGCAGGCGTTTAGACGACCAACATCCATGAATTCATATGTACTGAGCGAAATAGTTACACTCACGGTAGCCAGCCCTGCAGACTACTGCAGAATATGGTTCATATGGATATGAACCCTAATAACAGTTTGGGTTCCAAAAATTTTATTATCTGGTCACGAGTATTGCGTAAAAGGGCTTCCCAGGAAAAATCTTTACGAGGGGAGCAAAGCACAACCGCCTTGTTGCAACTCTTGACGTACAGCAAACTATTTCAGCGAAGGAGTCCCGCACTAGAACATAGAAGGAGGTTCTATGGACTACAATGTCTCCGGTGGCGTTTTCTGTGGAACATCATGTTTGTTGGTGTTCTAAGACTTGCTTAGAACACAAGAGGACCCAAACAAGAAATCAGGATACTAAAAATAAACATTTGTAGTATAGGGAAATTTTGTAAACCTCTTTCTTGCGAGTGAAGCAAAAGTGCGAGACAACGAACCTCGGTAGCCGAAAGTTTTTATATAGAAATAAATTTTTCTGATCGGTCTTCATCTCTCTGCACAGAATGGCAAACATCAGATAGCAAAAATTGACATGTAAGGCTTCTTGAAGAAATGAACGCTGAGAGAGTTAAGAGCCAGCATTGTCAGAAAATACCGATCGAAATAGAGCGACAAAACGAGACGTGAAATGATTTGCTTTGATTTTGGTAGTTGTGTTTCTGAGAAGGAGAGAATTTTCAGCCCTGCTGCTAATAAAATATCAAATAAAATATCTTTTATTCTATCATGATACAAATTTTACTAGAATAAAATTTAAACAAAAAAAACAAACAAATTGGCCATTTCAGCCCTTGAAAGGACTTTGACCGAGCTTCTTATGATCAATTGTGTTGTGTGTGTTATTAAATGTTTGCACACAATTGACCGAGAACTGAACCTACATGTTTTATGCCGACTCTGAACGGCTCATGTTCTCAAGAAGCTTTACATGGCATTATTTACTCTCTGAGGTTTGCCATTGTCAGCAGAGAGGTGGTGACCGATCAGAAAAATTTTTTATTGAAAAAAACTTTTCGCCGCGGCTGGGGATCGAACCCGGGCTCCAAGCATGCTAAGCCACACACTTAACCTGCATGCCACGGTCATCACAAACACTTTTAAACACTTTTACAAATATTTCAAGAATAAAATTCAAACACTTTTTTAATGTTCAGAACATAACTTTATTAGCGAGCGATTTTAAATTTTTTCCATATGAACAGATTTTCGCTCATGAAATGAAAATATGTTCTATTGCTAAGAGACATCGCTCAATCACTTATCGCTCAATGTGTGGCCCCTAAGTCGTTCAATTTAGTCAGGATAATATTTTTATTTACAAATTTTTCAAAATTTTACTCGCATTCAGCCCGTTAGCTCAGAACGCTCTCTGCTCAACCAAGTTTTAATTTTGTTATAAAATGTTGAAACTTATTGAGTTCCCGCTGAAGAAAACTAAAGCTTCAATAGCAACTACCAGATAATACGAGTAATCGGGGTAATAACTTCCATTCTAAATATGCTGTGTGGAATTTGAGTTTTTATTCGGTAGAAACTAGATACTATTACTTCAGTTATAGCTTGAATGGAAAGGTAAAGCTTCTATTAAACACATAATGCGGGGCTACAGCTTTTGTAAGGCACATATAAAATGCTTTAGTATCAACTTCAACGCTAAAGAAGTATATAGGTCTCAGCTTCTTTAGCGCTGGTAGAGTGAGGTCAGAGTATTATACAGTCAGAAGACTCAGAGTTTCTATAATGTTCATAATGTGAAGTAAAAGCTTCTTTTTGACACATACGAGGAGCTTCAGTTGGAGCTTGAATGAAATGCGAAGCTACAGCTTCATTTCAGTACATTTGAGAAGTTTCGATTCAGTGTAGATGAAAGGCTTCAACTCCCGGTTGATTTTTAAGGGAAGTTAAAACTTCTATCACGTGAATAATGTGGAGTTAAAGATTCTATTCGATACAAACGAAAAGCTTCAGCTGGCAGGTTATAACTTCTATCACGTTCAAAGTGTGTGGATACAGCTTTCTTTAGTTACATACAAGAGTTTTCAGTTTCAACTTCAGCTGGAGCTTGAATGGACGATAGAGCTTGTATAAGGCTGACAGTGTGAAACAGTGGGTGACAACTTCAACTTTCGTTCGAGCTTCAACGCTACGCTTCTATCACGTTTATTGTCTGAAGTTAAAGATTATTTTTGGAACATACATGAGGCTTTAAATAGAGCTTTAATTGAAGGTTACAACTTTTGTTATGAATATAATGCGAGGCTTCAGCGGTATTCAGTAGTTGCGAAAGGCTTTAGTTTTAGCAAGAGCTAGAATAGAATGTTACAGTTTTCATTACGTTCATAGAGCAAAAATACTTCCTCACATCAGAGATGATGTTGATGGGTTGCGAGTTTTGTGAAGGCAATGCTTAAAAAATGTACTGTAATTTTTTGCTCATGTCGTTTTTGTAATTCCAGTATATTATTTTTTGAGTTACCTTTTGTAGCAGGCTGTTTTTTTTAACTGGTTTTCTTCAATTTTAATATATTTAAAAAAAGAAGAATCTTTATAAATACGTTAGGTTAGTTAGGAAAGGTCGTGCAGCTTTGAGGAACATATATTAATAGATGTATGTGTGTGTGTATGTTACATATAGGCTTCGAAACCGCGCAAGCAATTTTTATCAAATTTTCAGCGAAACTTTTCCCAAAGTTTGAGAGTGTTCCCATGAAGTTTGGTGCCGATCAAAAAAGGAGCGTGACACCGTTCCAGACAATTCAAATGTAAATATCGAATAGCTTTGGTATTACAGGCCGCACAACCTCTGAGTTCGGAATTTAACCTCAATTTATGCGGTCTTTCTATGGGAAAACTTATATGAGCTTTGGAGACTACAGGTGGATTCAGCCCTGCAAGCCAATTTCTTGGTACAGAATTTCTAAGGAATTACATGTCAGAGAACACTGCAACTCATAATGGAGTTACCAATTAGAAATGACCTTCTAATTAAAAAAAAAAATAGCATAGCAAATATTTGATATAGCATAGCTTTGGAAGCTCCCAGAACATTGAAACTCAGAATGAAGTTACTATTTGATGTCCTGTTTCTGGAAAAATGTATTTGGCATAAGACAATAGGTGTTGTCAAATAATAGTTTTGATTTTTCTGAAGAAGAATTTGAATTTTTTTCCAAAAAAGTTATGAGGCACTAGTATTTCATGTATACGTCTTTAATGTTTCGTCCACATACCAAATATTAAGAGAGATCGATAAAACACTTAACTTTAAAAAGCTACCCGAACAACATTATTTTTAATTTTGATTATGCTTTTGATTAAAATTTATAGAAATGCTTTGCAGGCTTAGAGGTTGCAACATCGTTTGTTCTTAAAACCGAAGCTCTTTTAAAGTTTATTACAGGCTTTGACTTAAACTTTTTTAAAACTTTTTTAAAACTTTTGATACGCACTTTAATTCGTCAATTCGTCGTAAACTTACGTTCGCAAGCTCTATAGAAGTGCAATCGAAGCTTCAGTTGTCATATTTGCTAACTTTATCGAATTTTTTTTTTTTTTTTTTGCCATAAAACATTTCTTTTAAAAAAACATTAAGAGCAGATTTAGAACAAATTTTTTATATTAAAATTTTTTCTTTCAATAGTTTCAATTTTTAGTTTCTAGTTTCTTTCAATAGTTTTTCAATAGTTTTTAATAGTTTTCAATAGTATGAAACCAAACCAAAGACTAAAAACTTTCTTTATAAAAAACAAACATTGAAATACGCACAAAAATATACGCATAAAATTACGATTTTTTTAAGTGATTATCTTTAAGATACTCAATTTAACTATTGTGTTCAAAACACATGTTGCCGCAAAAAACATAAAAACCGGGAAATTCCACCGCAATTGACGAGAGGAAATTCCAACATCACGCCAAATGTTGACACATACAAGTCATAAAAACTGACTTGACTTCACACTAAAGACCCTGACTATTGGGAGTTTCCAAGCTCATACCTGCACATAACAGCGCTATGCGCAGGATCAGCAGGATTTAATATGCGTGAACTTGTAAAATTGTTGAAATTGTAGCAAAACATAAGAATTTCCCACGACTTCACAAGAGGCAGGAAGCCGGAAAAAAGTGTTAGCCTCAGGTATACAGGCGCGCGGAGGGGGATGAGAAAATCTACCACGATGACGACGAAGAAAAACGTGTCAAACATGTTCAACATGTTTCACGCAGGTGCAATAAATTTTAAGGTATGGCACATGATTGAAAATATGTTGCTTGTTGGTTGGTTTGTTTGCTAGCAACATGTTGTTGTTGTAAATGCCGCTGGTTGCTTTTCTGGTGGATGAATGCCGCCGCTCTCTGGTGCATGTAAAGTGCATGGCAGTGGTACAAGTAGTTTTTTGTTATTTTTTTTTTATTTTTTTATGATGATTTTAATAAAGAGCTACTAGTTCACAGATTGGCAGCGACAATTTGCATGAATTGCCTATTAAAATCGGCACTAGCAACATTTTGATTTGCAAGTAGCTACAATTTACAATAAAACAGCTCTTAAATTAGATGACTAGCAGACTAAATAACTAAAGAACCTAAAGCAGCACACACAGTTCAGACATAATTAATTCGCTTTATTGCATAGCACGCTGCTAGCATAGAACTGAACATGCTAGTCGTTGATGACCTATCTTTATGCTTTTAATCGAGTAGAAGAAGCTCGATTAAAAAAAACAAAAAAAAAAAATTATAAAAAAAATTGCACAGCATAATAAATACGTAAAGTTATGGGCAAAAGATAAAAATAAATAGGGTGCAAACTATTTGTTCAAACTGGGCTCCAGGAAACAAGGGCCAGTCAACAGATGAGCGCGAATTACTGCTACGAACAGCTGCTAAAGTATACCAAGCAAAAAACAAAAAAAAAAACACTACTGCCTACAGACTGTCTGTCTGCGACTGGGGGGAATATTAATGTTTGATGTAATTAATGCATAATTAAGATAAAGCATGTGCAGACTTGCAGGAAATAGTGGATGACGTAGAGACAGCAGCAGGATCAAGAAACCTTCTCAAAAGGTGGTCAAGCAGAAATTACAGATGATTAGCAGAGAAAAAACAGAAAACAATGCAAATAAAAAAACTGCTAAAATAACTACAATACTAAAACAAATGATTAAGTAGCTAAGCTGATAAAAAGTTGTAAATTCTTAGTTAACACTCAAAATATTATTGATCTTAAAATCAATGAATCAAGTTCATAAACTGCCATTCGTTGCTTTTAATGAACAATTCATGGGCAGCATGAACAAATACTTGAACTGTTTTTGTGTTGAATGATTGTGTTCGTTCATTGTCTGTATGAATGCTATACATTAATGGCAATATTTTTTGTGAACATGTGCTTAAAAACCATGTATTGTTCATTGAGTCAGTGTATATGTTCATGAACTGCATGAAACTGTTATAAATCTCTTCTCGAAAGCTAATGTATGGTACATTGTCTATAAAAACATTTACATTGGTTCAATGAATCATTCATTAACTTTTTGCTCTTAATGTACGGTTCTTAAAAAACATGAACGGTTTTCATGAACCTGAAAAGCAAGCAAATGAACATGTACTTTGACTCAAAATTCATGATTTGTTCATTGAGACAATGAATTTATTCATTGATTTTGTGTACGTTTTTGGCTGCAACGAAATTCTTACTGCGGTAGTGCTACCGACAGTTTTTAAAAACATTGTTATGCTGTTCATTTTGCTTTGCTGTGTGAATTTTGAAAAGTAAAGCAAAAGCAAAAGCAGCAGCATTAAAAAGAAAAACTACTGCGTAGTGCTACGCAAGCAAAATAAATTATTTTATTATTTTGTTTTTCATTTTGCTTTTCTTATTTGTCACAGCACTACGACAGCAGCAGTTATAAAGCAGCTGAGTTTCGCTTTGCTTTCGGATGTTGTGTATTCGTTTGGCTTTCGTGATTTCTTCTTCGTCGTTTCTTTGC
This sequence comes from Tetanocera ferruginea, assembly GCA_958299015.1. Classification (NCBI taxonomy): domain Eukaryota; kingdom Metazoa; phylum Arthropoda; class Insecta; order Diptera; family Sciomyzidae; genus Tetanocera; species Tetanocera ferruginea. The sequence continues at coordinate 81,166,259 of OY282644.1, read as the reverse complement.
TGCATCATTTCAGAGCCGCATGTCTATATGCATGTTTTTTTTATATATTTTGTACAATTGTGCACAGTCGTGTATGTATTTTGTTACTTTGAAAAACTGTCGGTAGTACTACCGCAGCAAAATTTTGCTGTTCTGTTGTTCTTTGTGCTGTTTTGCTGAAACAATTTTCATCCCTCAGCAAAACAAAGCAAAGCAAACGAATTGCTGTTTTCGTAGTGCTGTGACAAATAAGAAAAGCAAAGCAATAAAATAATTTATTTTGCTTTCGTAGCACTATGTAGTAAAATAAATTCTTTTTAATGCTGCTGCTTTTGCTTTGCTTTTCAAAATTCACACAGCAAAGCAAAATTAACAGCATTATAATGTTTTTAAAAATTGTCGGTAGCACTACCGTAGCAAAATATTGCTGTTCTTTGTGCTGTTTTGCTGAAAATATTTTCATCCCTCAGCAAAACAAAGCAAAGCAAACGAATTGCTGTTTTCGTAGTGCTGTGACAAATAAGAAAAGCAAAGCAATAAAATAATTTATTTTGCTTTCGTAGCACTACGCAGTAAAACAAATTATTTTTAATGCTGCTGCTTTTGCTGTAACTGTTCGTTTTTCAATAAGCACAGCAAAGTAAAAGCAAAAGCAGCTGAAGTTTTTTTAAGTTTTTTAAACGCTGATATTTTTGCAAAAATATACCATGAAGATCAATTCTACGCAACAAGATCAGTTCTACGCAAAAAGGTAGAACTATAATTTAGTTTAACTCTACCTCAGGAAAATTTAATTTTTTTTTTATTTGGAAGTACTGAAATGGGTAGTATTGCAGTTATAACCATAAAAAATAGGTCAAATGACACTAAAAATAAAATCTGCTTTAATTATTAACAAAATATTATATTTTTGGGTCAAATAGTTTCTAAGATATATGGATCATTAAGACGCTATCAAGTCACAAAGACATAAAAAAAACTAGGTTGAGAAAGTTTCGAGTACAATTTTTTGTGACTAACGAACTAAATTTGTGTAGCAGGGTTAGGCTGTTGTTACAAAAAAGGTTTTAGTTTGTTGGTCTGTGTACAATCATTTTGATAATTTTTGGAAGTTATTTAATTTTTTGAAAATTATTTAAATGCCTCAGTAGATCTCATTTTTTAAAAAGTTCTTATAAGAATTCTTTGAGATCTCATTGAAAAATATCTGTAAAACAAAAGCGTTTTAAAAGCATTGCTGAATAGAACATGAAAAACATTTTACAAAAATTATCATCTTTATTTGTCAACCTTAAAAAGATTTCACCAACATTACCAATCCTTATATGTTCAAAATACAAACCCGTTATAAAACGTGTGTTCCAATAAATTCAAAATAAAACAAAATTTGACACATGTCAAAACTGAACGGCCATTAAAAGCAACCATAAGTCTAAAAATCAACATGCAGATGAAATGTCAAATCATATAATAGTTAATTCTATACACGAGGTAACTTCACCAAACTTGGATGCGTAGGTCGATGGCGGCGTTTTGCTTTAAAGCTAAGTTTTGTTGTGGGCGGCTATAAAAAAGCAAAAAAAAAATATTGTAATGTTATAAATAGTAATAAAAATCTACCAGTAGCAACAGCAACATATCGATCATTCACTCAACAGCAATACAGTCAAAATAACTAACGCTCTCTAACTCAGAACCAGCTAGACAAAAAAATTAAAACCGAAGCAATGTCCAAAGAAAAAAACTACTTATTTATGAGTTAAGCATCATTAAGCATTGATGTGAAGTTGATATGGATAGCAATATATTTGGAGTTGGTTTTTTGTTTTTGTTCTTTTTTTCTTCTTTCAACAACTCAACACAAATCAAACGAACATAATAAATTTCAAAAAAATATTAAATAGCTGGCTAGCTTGAGCTTGCTTTTGAGCCAAATTTTAACGCCATACAAGTCCGAAAAAAAAACTAAAGTAATTTTTTTTAACATGTAGTAATTGGCTTTAAAGTGGAGGCGCCACTTGAATTATATGGCAGAGTGGCAGAGTAAGCAAGTCATTGATACTTGGCTGAATAGAGATGGTGGGTTGGATGAAGATTGATTTGCTGTTTGAAGGAGTGCGTGAAATTTTTGTAGCTAGCAAAGCTATTAGCGCAATATTAACACAGTTTAAACACGCTGTTATTAATAAGCCGTCTAGATCGATGACTATAGTCTGTTATTTATTGTTAAATTAATGTTTTTTTAATAATATAATATAATAATCATAATAATATAATATAATATAATAATATAATTAATAATCAAAAGTTTATTTTTTTCGGAATAAAGAATCAAGACGAGTTATAATGTAATGAATTAAAGGATTTCTTGCAGGATATGTGAAAATAGCACAAACATTTTGCATTAAACGGCGATAAAAGCAAGCAATTAAAATAATGCTTAGCAAAAAAGCATGCTGTCTTCATTCCATGTTTTTACAAGCGGTATTTTATAGGTAATAATAATGATTATCTATCTTGCTTTGCAAATTGAATCTTAATTATCATAAGGCACTACCAACTCTATTAAATTGCGTGTTTCAGAGACAAAAAACCATATTTGAATACACTGCAGACCCGTTAGCAAGGGGGTTTTTGGGGTTTAACTCCTCGATAGGATTCAGAAAGTATAAAAACTGAAAAATATTAGCATTACAAAGAAACAAAAAAGTGCCACATAAAATCTATAAGATTTCTTCTTAAAACGTATTTAGAACAGGGGGCATGAAACCCGAAAGTGGAGAAGAAAAAGTGGTTTTTTATTCGTTATTTCTTATTTAAGTATTCTATATTGAGAAGAATAGCAAGTAATGTACACTCCGAAAAAAGCTTATCGGAATATGATAAAAAAGGCATCATATTTAGAGAAAAATGGTATAGACTTTGCTCAAGAGAATGCTATTCTCTAATTTCAATACTAAAAATTCTCTAAAAATGGTAAAAAGCTTCCATGAAATAGAAAAATATATCGTGTTTTGAGAAAAGATTTGTTTTTATTGAAGAAAATACTTCTCTTAGTGAATTTTTTATCAAAATATAAGAAAAGTTTTTCATTTTCAATAAATGTTTCTCTTTAAATGAGAAATTTTTGTGCGAGAAAAATACTTATCATTATTAGAGACACTGAAATATTTTCATTTCCTAGAAGTAAAGAAATATTTCTACGAAAATGTGAAAATTTATTCTAATTTAAGAAAATTTTATTTGAAAAAGAGAAAATTTCTATATCGAAAATAAAGAAATTTTTTACCGGAGCAAGGTATGTGTTTTTTTCTCAGTGTAGAAAAATTTGTTTCTTCATGAGAGTTCTTCTGAAAAAATCAAGAATAAAACCTAAAAGCTTTATGAGATTCAATATTGAAATTTAATTATTTTTCAACTTATTTTTTTTTTTTTTGTTACAAAACTGAAAATCATAAAAACTTGAAATCATAATTTTAAAATTTCGACATATTTTTTATTGAATTAAAAATGGATTTTCTGTTTAATATATAAAAAGTATCTTTTGAATTATAGATATCAAAACCTAGCGACATTTTTTTGATCAAAACCCTTCTTGGGTAAATTTTGACTACGAGCCTGGTACTCTGTACAACGGCATTTGAAAGGGGAAGACTTGTACTTTAAGATGCCATGTATTATTTCTACACTGAGGGAAAAATGTGTTAAAATTAAATGAAATTGTGTTCATATCTAACGAATTTGTTTTTGAAATAGAGCTTGAAACAAATTCATTAAAATTAAACACAACTGTATTTAAATTTAAATTCAAAACAAAAGTTTTGGTGTTTAAAACAATGTTTTTGTTACGAAAATCAAATTTAAAACAAAAATTTTAAAATTTAAAACAAATATTTTAAAGCATATTTCGATGCCATTTTTTTAGCTTTACCGAGTTTTTAGCATCAGATGCACAGACAGCTACCCTTGGGACCTCCGAATGTTAACTCAATTCCAAGAATTTTGCATTTGATATATTTTAGTATTTAATTAATTAGTTTTCATTTTATCGTATGTTCGATATTTTTCAAACCAATTCAAAAAATTCAAAAATATTCTTGTATTCAAATTTTTGTTTGTTTTTTCAAAGACATAATGAGAGAAAATAAAAAAAGAAAGTAATTTATTGGTAGTTGAAAATTAAACATACTTGTTTTAATTTTTGTTTTGTAGAAACGCAAAGGCGTTAAATTTCTATTTCAAAATTTTTTGTTTAATTTTAAAGTATGTTTTTTTTCTCAGTGTAAGAATAAAAAAATTAACAGTGCCACATAACCTCGAATAAAGGACAAAAACAGTATGTTTTATTCATTTCGGTTAGGATGTCTCAAAATCTGAAGGCAACAGAGTAATTCTGAGGCCGGACTCAGATTCAGCGCATCAACAATCTGCCGAAAGGTACCCAGCAAAATTTTTGATACAAACTTGACATGCATTCTTAGAAACATTGCTTTCAGAAGACATTCTAAAAATTCAATTGTGCTTCTCCTCAGCCTTATCGAAAAGTGCTTTCAGAAGATATGCTCATAAACTTCTAAAAGGCTATTTGAATAGATTACAAGAATGCTGCTTCAATGGCATGGCTTGTGCAAGACAATGGTTAAAAACTTTCTAAGAATTATTTTGTCTTATGTCTTCTGAATCATGGAACGCCTTCTAAAAGTTTTCCTGGAAAATACCTAATAGAATCCTTTCCATTGATGGTCTCAAAGCAAAGCTTGCACTGAAAAATTCTAGAAGTATTTCCTCCCAATGACATGCATATGTTAAAAGAATGCCTTCTGGGTATGAAAGAAGAAGGGATGGAACTCACGACTTTCTCTAACTTCTTTTTGAAGCAATTTGCATATAATTTTTTTTTTTCAGCAAACATGAAGGGTGAAGTCTACAAAGAGGTGATAGAAAAATGTTTGTGTCAGATGGTGATTCGGACATGGGTCTGCCGAGATGCATACCGTCATAAGTCCATTTAAAAGCGCCGTTTTCGATTTTTGCTTAAAATTTCCATGAAAAATTTCTTGAATACGGTGAAAACATGCTCTTCGGCCACATCTTCGAAATTTAAGAAACAAACTCTCACAGTGATATATATATAGTATATTAAGGTGTTCCAAATGAAAATATTTTATGCGATTTTCATAGTTGTTCAGTCTTTGTTTGAAAGCTTATAAATTAAAGTTTTTTTGAGGTTTTTTGCAAATTTTTTGGAAACGGTTTAAAGATCGCGCTAGTCGAATTTTTACTAAAAATCTGGTTATTCGGAGAATTTTCAAATTTCAAGCATAAATTGGTCAATACAGACATTTTCTTGGTCTTTGAGTAATTTTTTCGAAAAAAAAGTCAAAACTTTACTTTAATGTACATAAGCGAGAAGTTTTGGCAATTTTTTGGTAATTTGGGTACATATTTTTAATTTTTTCGTAAAATTTTAGCAAAATTTTAAAACAACGCTTTATACAAAAACCCATAAAAATTAAAAAATATAATGATGCAGTTAGAAATATGCAAAAGTTATATGGGCATCTCCCAAAAAAGGTCCACCAAAAGTGAAGAAAAACATTAAAATAAAGCACTCTAACAGCTTTTAACTTTATTTTTTTTTATTTTGATTAGTATTACTGTTATGTCACTTGAATTCAACTTATTATGATGTATTTTTATTAAAATTTATCATGAACATCTTTACTGCATTTTACTACTATGGAAAATTTTGTCGCGTCCATGATGTTGCGTCCGTATTCGTGCTATATCTATTTAAAAAAAAGATAAGAGATTATTCTTATATTTCATGAGTCTACGAAGTATAGTTATCCTTTGACCTCCATTAACATGTATATTATATTTAAAAAAAAAGTTCTCAAATTTAGCTAAATTTTGCGTATTTCTATACGAGCTTAAAAAAACTTCTATTTTTTGTCGCGTCCGTTCCATTGAATGATTGCTTATTACTTTGTACTAATTTGTACTAAATCTCGAAACACTTAAATACATGTCGGCTCATTTTGTTTCTTTCTTGTTTTTCGAGTACTTAAAACCGTGCGAATGTCGCGTCTGTGCCACTGGGAGATGCCCATATGCAATTTGAAAAAATTTAATTGTTATTAAACTTGACTAGTGTCTGCTATTATAAAATTTTACGAAAACTTTATTTTAAGTAAAAATTCGTTTAGCGCGATCTCTAATCTTTTTCCAAAAAATTTTGAAAAAAATCTCATAAATATTCTACTCCATAAGTTTCCAAAAAATGCTTGGGTTTTGTATATATTATATATTTATATATATATATAATATATATTATTGATCACCAGTTTTAGTCTAATTTAGGTAAATGACATATTCGTCATATTCGGTGTATATTATTTGTAATATTATTAATATATATTAGGTATACTTTTTGTATTTGTGAAATTTGACGTCGAATTTGAAATCAGTGATTTTAATGTCGGTGTTGTTCATATCAAAGTAATTTTAGTCATATGAAAGCTATAGATGATTCTTACATAGATACCATCAAAAACAGCTTAATTAAAGACTTGATTTGAATAATAAAATCAAGATAGCGGATGCCTCCCGAATACTTTTTGAAATGGTATAAAATTTAACTAAAAACCTGAAACTAATTTTCTGCATCAAGGTTTGAAAAGGTAACTGAAATATCTCTGAAACTACTATACCGATGACACTCATACTTGACATAGTTTCTTAAGAATAAATTGGATCATAATTGTAGAAAAAACCAAGGAACTTTCTTTAATATTTACTTACGCGCTTACAACCGTGGATAGGTTTTAGCCTCTTCTAAGATAATGAGGTACCTAATGGGGGTTTAACAACGAAACCCCACACTTGCCTACACTCAGAAAAAAGTGTCTCAAAATATGATAAAAAAGGCATCATATTTAGAGAAAAATGGTATAGACTTTGCTCCAGAGAATGCTATTCTCTAATTGCGATACTTAAAATTCTCTAAAAATGATAAAAAGGTTCCATGAAATAGAAAAATATATCGTTTTTAGAGAAAAATACTTTTTTTTTTGAGAAAATATTTGTTTTTACTGAAGAAAATACTTCTCATAGTAAATTTTTTATCAAAATATAAGAAAAGTTTTTCATTTTCAATAAAATTTCTCTATAAATGAGAAATTTTTTTGCGAGAAAAATACTTATCATTATTAGAGACATTGAAATATTTCCATTTCCTAGAAGTAAAGAAATATTTCTTCGAAAATGTGAAAATTTATTCTAATTGAAGAAAATTTTATTTGAAAAAGAGAAAATTGCTATTATCAAAAATGGAGAAATTTTTTACCGGAGCAAGGTATGTGTTTTTTTCTCAGTGTACGGACCTGATATCTGGAGTTTATAAAATAATTTCATGAGCACCTCACAACAGCACAGTTTTTGAGTTACCTTCGAAGCAAAAGACTTCAAATTAAAAGTATTTATTGAACTTTGATTAGGGTTTGAAATGGAATAAACGATAAGTGGGAAGGAAAGAGAAATCCAGTGGTCAAAATTGAGAATATTGTCAATGTTTAAAAAAAAAAAAACATTAAAAAGCTGTAGAGACAATTTGAATATTTATAAAAAAATTGATTTCAATTGGCTTGAAATACGAAAGGAAATGAAGGAAGGCAAGGCAAAGACCATGTCATGTCTGGGATTCGAATTCTGTGATACCTTAAGTGACCGTTTTTTTTGTTTGAAGTTGAAGTTGATGGTTCCCAAAATGTTTTTTTTTGTTTTAGAACATAAAAACAAACTACTTATTAGTCATGAATGTATTTGCATGTATTTGCAAGACACATACTTATTCTCGCGATTGACAATTGTCAAGAAATAATAATTTGTACATAACACCATGAGAAGCCAAAAATATTTGATATACGTTTCTTTACTATCATTTATATTTTCTCTGAAGTTGATAGTTTTCGTCAAATCTTTAGTTTTGATATAGTTTTTGTCGAAGCTAACGTATTCATTTCAGAATAAGCAACTTTTACGCTTGTCAATAAATTTGCAATTGTCAATTACCAGAATAAGGCTCTAAATCCAAAATAATAAACTGAAATACTGTCTTCAATGAGTGTCAAAACTTGGCCAGAATTTGGTTAAATATAGTTTACAGAAATCTCGAAATGCCTTTTCATGCTCCTTTAAAAAATAAAAAAATTAAACACATAAGCAGCCTCATCCTCAACACAGTTTGCAATACAAACAAACGCGCTAGCATAGTTCTTCTACTTTAAAGTGAAAATGCAGGGTGTAGCTATTCTTGTTGAAGCAAACAGACATAAAAATGGCATTTCAGCAAACGGAAATTGAAATTCTATGGGGCGCCATGATGGAGAGCTCCATGAAAATGAACTGACAGTGACAAACTTTAAGAGGAAACGCAATGGAAAGCGACAAAATCTTGAGACAAGTGGCGGTGTTGATGCCTTCAGCAAAGTAAAGAAAGAGCAAATTCATGCAAAAAAAAAAAAAAAAAACAAAAATCAATGAAAACGTTTGTTTACTATTCTATGCTATCAAAAGCAAAATTGTCAGCCAAAGCAAGCACAAATATTGCGTAGACAGAAATACACAGAGACAAACATACGCACACATACACGCACTCACACAGACAGACGTTGAGTTCTAAATATACAGAGATGAAAACGGGTGATTGACTTGGCTCAGCAACTGACTGTTTAGTCAATCAGGCAGACAGTCAGCCAGCATTTCAGCCAGTCAGCCACTCGGTCAGCATGTATTGCAGTTTGTCACTGACTGTGATATAATAATTTTTATATCTTGGCTATAAAAATGGCACAAATATACAATTTTGTTTTTTTTCAATTTGCATAATATTTGTAGATAGATATTTTGAAGAATCTTATAGATAAAACTTGTTTATCTAAACATTTATGTAATTCTAAGGTTTAGCGTTAAGTGTTCGATATGCAATTTTTTTATTTTTTTCGTATTGAACGAAGGTTTTTGTAATAAAGTGATTTTATTTTTGTTTTAAAATCTTGCCTTATATTTGTTTTTATGCATGCGTCTGTCATTGTATGAAGTCATCACTTGCTTCAAACAGGCGCCTGCCTGCAGCTAACAAACTTCAGTCAAACGCACTTGAGTGCGTGTGAGTATGACAGCAAAATGTTGCAAAGTGATTGCTTTTTTGTTGTTGTCGTTTTTTTTTTTTTTTTTTTTTGTGCATCTACACACATGTGTCTAAACAATTTGATTGCATTATTTTTTTGTTTTAATAGATTTTGCGCTGTCAATCGTTTGACATGCTGCTTCTGCTGCTGCTGCTGCTGCTGCCTTTGCATGCATGCAATAAAAGTCAGCAAGAATTTTGATTGAATGATGAAATGAATTGGGTTAAGTTGTTTTATATGCAATTTTAAATGAATGTCATTTAAGTGCCACATAAAATAAAATCATTTTTCAGAGTTGCTGCAACTTAGAAAAGTGATAAAAATTCAATTTTTACAGTCTTTTAGAATAGAGGAAAGCTTGAGTTTAATTGATCAAAAATACTCATAAAATATATACATATGTTGAGAAGACATTTGTTCTTCTTAATGAATCAGCAGGCATTAGAATAGACAGAGTCACTTTGTGTGTCGAAATTGAGATAAAATACTTATACATTTTATTCCAAACCATTCTTGAACTATCGACAAATTTAATTTTTTTTTTTGTTTTATATTAAACTTTAATATCGTAAGACTCACGAGGCAAAGTTTCATGAAAAAAAAAGATCTGTACCCTCCAAATCATTTGAAAAATGAGACAATTACCGCCGAACTCTTTTGAGAGTCATTCGGACAGCTGAGGCCATAAAAGCGATTCGCAGGGAAGATTCGACAACGAATCCTCGGTAGGAGATTCGCCAGAAAGATCTTCACATGAGTCGGCAGAAGGCGTCTAAAGCGATTCGCTAACAGCAAACTTATTGCTTGTAGGGCAGCTTTGTTGCAAGTGTTTCATAGCATAAACTAGAGAGCTCGACATACGTAGTTCTCAACCAATCTTATTTATTTTTAATGGTTCACCTTTTTCACTAATTTTTAAGATTTTTCAGAGCCTGCTTCTTATTCCAATAAAAGGTTTCGAACATTTTTTCAAATGGATATCTTCCAACAATCGTCGAAATGAGCAAAGCAAGATTTTGAAAATTTTTCCTGAATTGCGCATTTTTCGCTTGGGCGATCGAAAAGTGATCCGCCTTCCAAAGAACCCTTCGGCTAATCGCAAGTGCACCACAACATCAATTTCAATATTTTATTTAAATGTTTTTAGTAAAATACTAACGTTTAAACTTCTATGAATACTAAAAGGGTAAAGTATTTATGAGATTTTTTCAAATTTTTTGGAAAAGGTTCTAACACTACTAATCCACATTAGTTGCTACTTACCGCTACTTAAAAAACTTACATATTTTTAGGTATTTTGTAATAGTAACAACCAACGATTTAACAATTGATCCAACACACAATGGAAGATTCATGGCCATAAAAAAATTGTTTACTAAACGACAGTTCATACATCAAATAAGAAACACCAAAAAAAAACAAGTAAAGAAAGTCTAAAGTCGGTCTAGGCCGACTATGAAATACCCTAAACCCACTTTTCAAAATCAAAAAATTTTTATTGTGAATGGGCGTGTCTGTGGGCGGATGAATCCCATATTTTATATGCATTTAAATGTTTATGAAAAATTTACACATACCAAGTTTTACTCCTGTAGCTCACAGTAAATGCCTTTATTGTGCTTTCGCTATAGGAGGTGGGCGTGTTTATGGACGGATTACTTCGAATTTTTGAACACACCTTAGTTTTGGTATAAAATACATCCATACCAAATTTAATTTCTCTATGACAAACATAACCTTATTTATTGAGTTTAAAACTTTTTGGGTTGTATGGGAAATAGGCGTGTCCGTAGGCGGTTGACGTCCATTTTTCAAAACCATCTTTTTCTTGTCATAAAAAACATACGTGCCAAATTTTAGCTCTGTAGGTTAAACAGAGGCTTATTTATTGCGTTTTCAATTTTTTGGTTGTATGGGAGGTGGGCGTGTCTGTGAGCGGATGGCATCCATTTTTCGAAGACATCTTTGTGTTGATATGAAACACATACACACCAAATTTTATTGTTGTAGGCTAATTATGAGCTGAGTTATGCAGTTTTACATTTTTGCATTGTATGGGAGGTAGGCGTGTCCGTGGGCGGATTCCAAAGATATTCAATAGTGCAGATGCTTGGGTCCATGTGACCATGTGTACTAAGTTTCATTCAATTATCTCAACTCCTTCTTCTTATCCTGTGTATACGGACAACACACAGACGGACGGACGGACGGACGGACATGGATAGCTCGACTCACGTGGTGACGCTGATCAAGAATATATATACTTTTCTATACCGGACTCGCTTCGTTCTATACGTTACAAACGTTTGCACAAAGTTAATATACCCTGACCTTTCAGGTTTAGGGTATAATCACTCAGAATTTTTCTTTGGTTTGGTCAGAAAATTGACCCGAAATTTCAACTTTTTTTAATGAAAAAAATTGAGAATACTTATCACTTGTTTTTACTAAAGGGTGATTTTTTAAGAGCTTGATAACTTTTTTTTTAAAAAAAACGCATAAAGTTTGCAAAATCTCATCGGTTCTTTATTTGAAACGTTAGATTGGTCCATGACATTTACTTTTTGAAGATAATTTCATTTAAATGTTGACATGTTAAATGTTGATAATGTCATTTAAATGAAATTATCTTCAAAAAGTTAATGTCATGGACCAATCTAACGTTTCAAATAAAGAACCGATGAGATTTTGCAAATTTTATGCGTTTTTTTTAAAAAAAAAGTTATCAAGCTCTTAAAAAATCACCCTTTACTTGCAGTCGTTAGTGTTTCACTTTTTTTTGTTTTTAGAAGAATGAAAGTGAAATGAAAAATAATAAATATATAATATTTAGTGTTTTTTAAACTGAAGTTTTTTTGTTGTTTTTAAAATAAATATATTTTTGTGATAAGCAAATAAGGTTAAGAAAAAAAAAAAAAAAGAATAACAAAAATAAGCATTTTTAATGCAAAAAGCAAAAAACTTTGGAAACTTAAACAGTTAAAAAAAACGAAAACGTCAAAAATCATCTCTCTAATTTTTTCAAAATAGCATTCAGAAATATATATAATTATAGAAAAATATGGTTTTGGCTGCCCAAACTTGCCCCAAATGGGCTTATTGTGATTTTTTCTCGTTAAGCATCATTTCAAAAAAAAAATTATTTTATTATTTTCAGCGGAAAATTATATTAAATGTAACAAAAAGTGAAGTAAATGAGAAAGTATATGACTTGATCTTATGAAATGTACTCCTCAAATTACTAAGTAAGGAACTAGTAAGGTATGTTTTTGACTGGGCCGAAGCTAAAAGTTAAAATAAAAGCTAAAGCTGAAAGTTTGAGCAACAAGATATAGTCGATTAACGTGTTACGGATGGTACAATATGCCTAAAACTATACACAAAGTACTAATTCATGGATTATAAAGGAGCTAGGCGTTTCAAATGGACGCTTGTCGAAAGAAGCACAACAGGCAACCAACAAAATATTTACAAACGCACGTCTACACAATAGCAGAACCTGTAAAAAATACTCATTAGTAAAATAAAAGAGCTAGTGAAAAGATGTTGTCTCAAGAAGAAAAAAAAAGCGGAAAGCAATTATTTGCAAATACTTGGAAAATCCAAACACCACGTACAAAAAGACCGCTAAGGAAGTTGGCGTGTGCGTAAAAACTGTCGGAAGAACCATAAAACGGTACAAACAGCTTACCCTTTATCAAAAACGCTAGGCTCAGGGAGAAAAAGTGGTACAGCGAACCAAGCGGTGGCCCAGAATGTTGAGCGGCTGTTTACTCAGAGTCCACGCACTTCGGTTCGTGATATGGCAGCAAAAGCGGGAACATCAAAGTCAAGTTTTCAACAGATTTAAAAATTGTCAACTTAAGGAGCTATAAAGTACAAAAAGTACCTGATAGGTCAGAAGAAAAGGACGCCGAAACCAAGAGGAGGGCTCGAAAACTGTTACGCGATTACCTGCCCAAATTTGATTGCGTGATCATGGACGATGACACGTACTGCAAAGCGGATTTCAAGCAGTTACCTGGACACGGATATTAATCTGCGGTTAGAAGGGATGGAGCATCCTCTAAATTTATCAAAGAAAAACATACCAAATTTCCAAAGAAAAACATGGTATGGCAGGCCACTTTCAAATGTGGTCTTCGACGTAAGGAATTTGTGACAGATCGCACAATCAACACCGCAATTTACATCAGAGAGTATCTGGAGAGGCGTTTGCTGCCTTTTATACGTCGGCACCAAGATTCAGTACTATGCCTGACCGAGCAACATGTCACTATGCCCAAAGAACGATAGATTGATACCAAGCCAATAATATCACTGTGGTACCAAGAGCAGCCAATCCTCCGAATTCCCCGAACTTCGTCCTAACGAAAGATATGGGGCTTTATAAAAATAAATCTTAAGAAAACCAAACAAACTATGAAAAACATCGAAATATTTCGACGTAAATGACGTCGGGCCTACACTAAGGTCAACGAAAGGTCGGTAAAAAATCTAATGGAGAACCTTAATCAAAAAGTGCATAACTTTCTATGAGTGTATTTTTTTTTCAATGTAAATAAAATTTTCATTTATTTTGTAATGTTCACTTAATAATAAACTGAAAGAATTTTGAAAAAACATCATTGGTTTTTTTACAATAATTTAAAAAAAAACAAAAAGACAGTTATTGCTGGGACAGTCTATTTATTAAATATTAAAGTATAAGAAGGTCTCTTACCAAATTTCAAACCTCTAAGCTTATTTTTACTATTTCTTACAAAAAAATTCGTATAAAAGATGGGCGTGTCTGTGAGCGGATTTGATCCAAACTTATATATATTAAATATTAAAGTATAAGAAGGTCTATTACCAAATTTCAAACTTCTAAGTTTATTTTTACTATTTTTTACAAAAAAATTTGTGTTGAAGCTGGGCGTGTCTGTGGGCGGATTCGATCCAAACTTATATATATTTCATATTTAATTGTAAAAAGGTCTCTTACCAAATTTCAAACCTCTTAGTTTATTATTACTATGTCTTACAAAAAAATTCGTATGGCAGGTGGGCTTGTCTGTACGCGAATTCGATCCTACTTATATATACATATTTCAAATTTAACTATACAAAGCATTCACACCAAATTTCAAAACTCCTAGTTTATTTTTACTATTTATGGCCAAAATTTGTATGAAGTCCTCCCACTGTGCAACGGTTACAAAGTTTCAAAGGCTTTAACTTTGGAACGGCAAGGATAAAATAAAATTAATTTTTTTTTTCAAATTGTAAAGCATTTTTTTTAATTTTGATGAAAATTTAAGAAGAAGTAATGAAGCAGATTTTAAATTTATGGAACTAACCAACAAATTATATATGAATGTGTCACCAAAATGACCAACAAAATTACCTAAACTTCTGATTTATTTACATTGAAGTAAAGTTTGAACATTTGTTTTTCGAAAGGATGACTCAAATACTTAGAAATTTGTGTTATTGACCAACATATGCTTGAAATTCGCATTCCCGATTAGTGCTACCTCTTACACTCTTCCGAAACATCTAAAAGATTTTTAAAAAGTATTTTATTCCATAAGCTTTCAAATAAGGATTGAACTATGAAATTTGAAAAAATTTGAAAAAATCGAAATTCTTATTTTGGAACACCGTTTTATGTATGTACATGAAATTCATGCATTTTTGTCACTTATCTCATGTAGTGTTCTTGTTCAACTCGTATTTGTACATGAATTTTATGAATTTTCTTCAATAAAATTATGATTGTTTCATGTTGCTCTTTAAATTTTCATGGCGTTTACGAAATTTTTTATTGTTTTATGTATCTTGTACACTTACTTTATGAACTTGTTACATACTAGGCTTATGAAATATTCATGTTCTGTGTGTGTTTTTCTTTTGTTTTTTTTTTTTTTTTGTACATTGATGTCATGAATAATTCATGTTATTGGTTACGGCACCAAAATGCATGAATGTGATTCATGCAGTTTATGGAAAAATTCATAGTTATTGTGTACTTTTTTGGTTAAGTGAGGCAAGGATTTCAGAATTTTTATCTTGATGGCTTCATGTTGCATGTTGCAACGAATGGCCAAATGAATGTGTGTAAGGATATTCTATTGTTCTAATACCAGTTTATATTTTTTAGAAATAAATTTTGCCCCAGGACAGATCAATACGCTTATGATTGGTTTTCACTTAACAGCGAATATTTTAAAAAATATTGGTAAATGTGGCTGTTTGAAAAATGGAATTGTAAACTAATTTATTAGCGTCAGTGTCTGAACATGTAGAAAACTGATAAAAGTATTGATCTGGTTGTGCTATACGAAGCTAAGATAATTTTCTTAATAAAATATTTTATGTGATAACCTTTACGCTACGCTTTGAAAATGCTATTTTTCTGAAATGTAGCCAGATTGTGGCAGAACTAAGATGTTTTGGAGAAATATGAACCATAGATTCCATCAATTGAAGACTATGTCAGAAATTTAAATTTTTATAGTAACAATATTTTCATGGCTAACAAAAACAGCCCTCAAGGTATTGCTCTCATTACCCCCATTCCCTTTCCTTTTGCTTTCTCCTTCAAACATTGTGTGAATTTCATGTGGTTTGAAGAAAAAAAAAATCGCTCAAGCATTGCTACTGTTTGCTAGACTGTTTTAACCTTAGCTGTTATAACCGCAACCATCAAGCTGTACGTATAATAATTAATTTTCAAATAATGTGAAAAAATACTTATGCTAACGACCTTGACTGTAAGTTTTCATTTACAAAAAAAAAAAAAAAAAAAAAAATAGACGCAACCTACGACTGATTGGCGACCAGACAGACATCTCAAGCTCAAATTGTTGTGGAAACTATTCTAGTGATCTTCAATTTTTGCTTTATTGTTATTGTTTTTGGTTTTTTTTTCTTTTTATCTATATATCTATGTAATGAGAATTGTATCTATGACTATGTTGATTGCTGCCATGCCATGATAGTTGCTAGAATTTTTTTTCAATATTATGTTACTCAATAGAAAAAGCAATTTTTACAACAACATTAACAACAATGACAACATTATGCAAGGTTTTTGTTTTTTGTTTTTTGTTTTTCTTTATCAACACACAGCGATCAGCGCTATACTTTGTTGTGGTGGTATTGTTTCAGAATGAAAACAAAGGTTTTCACTGTCTTTAATTTTGTTGTTTTTTTTTTTGTTTTCGTTGGGAAAACGATGGCATTTAATAGCTTTTAACATATGGAAAAACGTTTAAAAAGTTTTCATTTAAGAAAATGTGTGAAATGAGTTATGCATGTTTGTTTTGCATGTGAAACAGCTGAATGCAACGTTATGTTTTTGTTGTCAAAACTTTAAAGAATGGCTTAAGACTATTTTTTTATTTGTTTTTTTTTTTTGTGGCTTATCACACTCCAATCAAGCTCTCAGAGCGACATCAACTAAAAAAGCCACACAAATTAAAAAAGCACATTCAGTGCTGATGTAGAGTGTATCTTACCGTTTGCTTAATTATATATTATTTCTTGTTGTTATTGTTTCAACCACTGTAATTTAACATTAATACTAATTAAATTTTAGGATTCTCTGTGATCTTGCTTTGTTTTGTTTTTTTTTTTATTTTTGTTTTATTCTATGCCGCAGCTCAAAGGGTGGAAGGAGGGGAAAAAAAAACAACACAAAATTCAAAGTTTTTCTACTCCATGTATTTTAATTACTAGACCTGCGTTTATTTAGGTCAGCAGCAACTGAAATCCACCTACAAGCGTGCTAAAGCAACATGCTACAGTTAAGTTCATCATCATTTTCAACAACAACAACAACAATTACAACAACAAGATCATCAACAACATCTCGAACATGCATCAGCATCGCACACAAAAATAGCAGCAACAGCAACAACAGCACCTCTACAATATCGAGTTGCTTTACCAGAGGGGCATAAATATCATTAAAAGATCGCAGCAGCAGCTAGAAAAGAAAATTTTTTGGAAGAATTATTATGGCACAGAGTGAAGCGAAAGATTATAATTAGCTTAGGGTGCCCCATGGGAGTTCTTCACACGTTCACACACACAAACACTTATACACTCTCATACACAGCTTTAATGCGGAAATTTTTACAGCACTTTGAATTTTTTATTTTGTTTTTATTTTTTCTCTGTTTTTCTGCCATATTTTCTCATATTTGCCTTTTAGCAGCCTTTGTTCGGCCTTAGCCAGCTATAACTAATTATTTTAATAAGTGTCAAAGTGTAATTTTTATGTTTTGCTTCATATTTAATTTTGTTTTTTTTTTAATTATTTTTAAAAATTTTATTTTGCTATTATTTTGTTGCATTGTTTGTTAGTTCTTCGTTTTGTATTTGAAATACACCTTCCGACAAGTAGTGAAAATATTATGTTTTTTTTTTTCTTTTTTGGCAGCAACACATTAAATATTTTATGTTTATTTACTTTAATATTTCTTGCCCTCATTTTAGAGGTAATAATAATATTTTTTCGTTTGTTGTTTTGTGTGACATTTTCGTGCATGTTATAGGGTGTTAACATTATAATATTTAAGTAGTCTATCTATCAGCAAAACATTGGCTGTTGGCAAATGTCGCAACAAAATTTGGTAATACAAGACTTTTGAACATCAGTATTTTGAGCGTATTGATTGTTAGCAACATTTTTTTGGTTGCCACTCGAAAACTACTTAAAATATATAGTCTTATATTTATAACAAGAGTATTGAAATAAAAAAAAGAAAAATATTCACTCAATAACTTTTTGTGTTGTTGTGGTAAGTCATACGGAACAAATGCGTAATTTACACAAAAAAATGGGTTTCTCAAAAATGTTACGATAAAAATGAACAAATGGAATAAATACAAATTATTGGTGACCTCGGTAGTAATTCCGCCCAACTCTTTTACTGTTCTTTAATTCTTTCCCTATTTTAAATCAGCTAAAATTAAAAATTCATCAATATATACGAGCTTGGAAGTTGTTGTTGGTCGATATAATTGCTGAATAATTTAAATTTATACACAAGAATTGCATTACAATCGCCTCAAAATAAATTTCTCATGTCAATATACTTTTCTTTTATAAAATGTTAGTACCTTTTTGTATTAATGGGGTTTCTGTCTATTCTTTCTTTTCTTTTCTTTTCTTCTTATTTATAACGAAACACAAAATTTTGAACCCAGGCAGATTTTACTAAACAGGTTCGATACCTGAAATTATTGGTTAAAGCCAAAAAAAAACTAATAAGGTATATCTTCGACTTAGCCGAAGTTAAAATATCCCCACGGGCGATTCGCAATGGTACAAAATCTTAAATTCCAGCTCTTTTCATATGAGATTTAAAAAATTTTACTATTTTGATGACGTCTAAATCATCTTAATCTAATCTAAGTCTAATTCATATCATATTGTTTTTCTGCAAAGTAAAGACAAGCCTTTTTATAATGTTTTTAATTAGGGGCTGTATGGGAGGTTGTATCCCCATATGGGCATTTCCATAGTCGCGAACGCGACATTCGTACGCCTTTGAGGAGCAAAAGAATAAAGAAAACTCAAAACAAATTTTCTTGTTTTTCAAGATTTAGATAGCATTTTACGAAGAACGCTACATTCGAATAGTAGTTAAAGCAATATAAAAAATTTACCGTAAATCGTGCTTTGTTTAGTATCTTTTTATTTGTTATTTTTTATTTGTAGTTTAAAGATGGATTTTAAAAGAAGAGTGCAAACATAAAAACAAAAAAAACAAATTGGCCATTTCAGCCCTTGAAAGGACTTTGACCGAGCTTCTTATGATCAATTGTGTTGTGTGTGTTATTAAAGTTTTGCACATAATTGACCGAGAACTGGACCTACATGTTTTATGCCGACTCTGAACGGCTCATGTTCTCAAGAAGCTTTACATGGCATTATTTACTCTCTGAGGTTTGCCATTGTCTGCAGAGAGGTGGTGACCGATCAGAAAAATTTTTTATTGAAAAAACTTTTCGCCACGGCTGGGGATCGAACCCGGGCTCCGAGCATGCTAAGCCACACACTTAACCTGCATGCCACGGTCACCACGTGCAAACATAACGTTAATAAATAAACGAAAAATACTAAAAAGAAACAGGCTTTAAAAGTAGCTAAAAGCAAGAAAAACATATTTCTCAAATATCAGGCCAATTTTCTCAGAATAAAAACTGAAATTAGTTGTAAATGCAGTAAATTATAAAAATTCAAGCATTTTTTTTAAATAATAACAAAAAAATTATTTGTTTATTTAACAATTTTTTTTTTCGGTCCCGGTAGACCTTTCTGTGGAAATGCCCATATTTCTTCATATCTCTGTTGCTTACAGTCGGAAGTGTTGTTTAAAGTTTGATATATCAATGTTTTTGTCTCAAGGAGACCAATATGACCTCTATATAGGTTATTGACCTCAGGTACATCACTCTAGTACTAACCCTCCAGATCTCAGTTCCTACCATCCTAATTTAAAAAAAATAAAGCTCTTAAAATATCATTAATCTTTTGCTCAGGAAGTATATCGATATATCCAGAAAAACTATTTTTTAAAAATTTTTTGCCGAGCCCCGTAGGGCTCTATTTTTTCATTTTCATCATATCTTCGGTATTAAAAGTGTTATTATATTGAATTATATTGGACATTTTTGTTTAAAAGAGACCAATTTTTTTTTTTCCAAAATAAAAAAAAAAATATTCCTACAACTCCTTGGAAGGCCTTAAATAGATTTTGAGAAATTGAAAAGCTCGTAAAAGAACGTTCGGTCAAAAAAAAAAATAAAAAAATTTTGTTCGTAATTGTCTTGCAAAAATGTGTCATATTCGCTGGTATACGGTTTCCTTTTTTTTTTGAGGTACGGTCTAGTGTAGGATCCTACAATAAGCCGGATCGATTTTGTATGGAAAAAATAAAAGTCATCCGTACACCGACTCAAAAGTTAGAGGGAGTCCTAAAAACTATTTCTGCATCACTGTTGCTTGGATCGAAGAAATTCCCATGGAGCGGTTTTGGTTCTCCTGAACCCTTTTTTTGGCCAAAAAATCAAGTTATTTTCCTATACTTACAAACTCTTTTGAGACCCAAAAAAAAATCGATATTTCGTCAACTTTTTTCGCCCTGCCTTTGAGATAGCCATGTTGTCTAGGGGGAAAAATAGATTTGCAATGAAAGAAGAGATTGTCGTAGATAATACTTTCAAAAATTTTGAGAGCACATGACAGTTTTGCAATAGGTCTGTAATTAGAAATATCATTTGTAGGTCCTTTTTTATGTAAAGGTATTATGTACGAGTTCTTCCATAACTTTGAAAAAACTGAGTTAGAAATAGAAAGTTGAAAGAGAGTCAAAAGGGGATGAGCCAAAAAGTTTGCGAATTTTTTTATGACAATAGCAGGCAACCCATCGGGTCCAGGAGAATAATCATCTTTAAGATTATGTTACTTTGCTAAGACATCAGCAAATGTCATATCAACAGAAGTCAGTGATGTTTGAGCACAGTTCCTTAATGAAGAACAGTATTCATAGTCTAGTTCATCGTTTTGACTTGTGAATGACTGACTGAAGAAATTTGCAAATAGGTTTGCAATTATTGTGGTGACCGTGGCGTGCAGGCTTAGTGTGTGGCTTAGCACGCTCGGAGCCCGAGTTCAATCCCCATTCGCGGCGAAAAGTTTTTTCAATAAAAAAATTTTTCAGATCGGTCACCACCTCTCTGCAGACAGTGGCAAACCTCAGAGAGTAAATAATGCTATGTAAAGCTTCTTGAGAACATGAACTTTAGCCGTTCGGAGTCAGCATAAAACGTGTAGGTCCAGTTTCTCGGTTAATTGTGTGCAAAAATTTAATAACACACACAACACAATTGATTATAAGAAGCTCGGTCAAAGCCCTTTCAAGGGCTGAAATGGCCAATTTGTGTTTTTTTTTTTGCAATTATTTCCGGCTTGTCTGAGGAGATATCTGAAAAAGTAAGGGTTGATGGGTAGTTGTTGGATTTTCTTTTAGAAGCTCGATGAACTTGTAGAAGCTTTTAGGATCCAACAACAATTTAGTTTCTATAGGAGCATGGTAAGACTTATATAGGTTTTCACAAAGTGCAGGAAAAAGATTATAGACGTGAAGATAATTTGTGAGGTCAAGAGAAGAACGAGAAAGTAAATAAGTACACCAAAGTTTGTTCCTCTTATTACGAAGTGAGCGTAGTTCTTTATTGTACCAGGGAGGAGATGACGAAAAGTTCTTCTGCCTAGTAAAGGAGGGGACTGATTGTGTGAAGCAGTCAAAAATTTTGTCATAGAAGAGAGCAATAGTATTATTTACACTGCCATTAGCATTATCGAAAATATGTTGGAAATCGATTCTACTAAATAAAATTTCAATTTTTAAAATATCAGTTTTACGTAAATCGAAGCTGTACGCGTGCTCAATGTGTGTTTTTATTTTGTTATTGTTATAAGATAGGGTCAGAGATAGAGGTGGATGGTACTGATCGAGTGCTGAAAGTAGATGGTTACTCGCGGAAACAACACAATTATCTGAATCTGAAGAGAATACAAGATCTAGCTGGCTATCAATATTGTTAGTTCCACCACTCAACTGGTAAAGGCTGGAGTCTGAAAGACAGCTAGAAAAGAGAATTTCTTTTTCAGATGTGGTATTTGTAGGAAAATAGTAACACTCATCATCTGACAGAACACATTGTAGGCTAGGAAGATTGTCATTAATGAAGAAGAACTTAATGAAATTTTTATCACTATTTTGTAAGTTTAAGTTTAGCCAAGTGTGCTGTCGTTCGAGTCTAGAACTCAATTGACCTGGGTTCAATCAGCGACAAGAACACCAAAATTGTTTTTTTTTTTAAATAATTTTTAATGTACCTACAATTTTTTCTATATTTTAAGCAAAATTATTTTGACGGTTATTTTTGACCAAGCAGTTAATGAAACAGAATTAGAAATTCAATAATTAAATTAAAATTTTTGATACTTGCACAGCCTGGATTCGAACCCACGTCTTCTGCATGACAGTCTGGCACGCTTCCATTGAGCTATTGTGAGATATTGTGTAGAATGAATTTTTTTAGATAACAAATTTTTATGTCATATAGTTTCCTGGGTTATACTGGTTTAATGGGGGACATGACATTGGCCATTTTTTAAAATTGAATTTTTTTATAATTTTGTATTTTAGTAAATATTCTTAAAATTCTAAGAAAAAAAAAATATCAATTCCTACGGGTTCAACAATTTAGTGAGAGCGCATTTTTAATTTTCACCTATTTTTCTTTGTTCACAAACTTTAAACGCGTTTATTTCGAAACCATGTTTTTCGTAATGGTTGCGCCACTAGCGGGTTAATATTTTTTTTTTAAGTTTTTAAATTTGATTCGTTTTTGTTTGACACGGTTTTTTTAAAATTTTTTTTTTCGATTTTTTATGAATTTTTAAAGTCAATATTTTTTTCGAAAAAACACACTTTCAAATTGGGAACATCACCAAAAATTGAAAAAAAACTTTTAAAAAAAGCTCGTGTCATACGATAACCAATTTTGTAAAGATTTAAAAAAGTCTTTTTTTTTTTCCAGATTTGACAATTTTTGCCACTCCCAGCGCTGCAACCACGAAGCCCCGTTTGTTTATCTGCCGCCAGTTTGGAGCTCTATAAAACCATGTTGGAGTGAAAAATATATTTTGTTGAATTTTTTTTTTCAAGTAATTTGTTCACTTCTTTACAATAATAAAAAAATTTTGGAAAAATGCTTGTTTTTGAATGAGTTATGAATTTTTAAAAAAAGGTCTCTTTTCTCTGCCTTGTATGTAATGTCCCTCCTTAAGACATCTAAGGTATTCGTTGATAGTAACAGCTCATGAGAAATTTCTTCTTAAAAGCTATGAAAATTCTGAGAACTAAAGCAAAAGTTGATTTACGCTCTCTTTAATATGCGAAACACTTTTAAATCGTTAACGAGTTAAAAGGACACCTTTTTAATTGCATGACGTTAACATTTTCCGTCTTTACCGAATTTTCTTACAACCGTGCATACAATTTGATATATTATAAGCGATAAATAATTTCCATAAGATTATAAATCATTGTGTTGTTATGTTAAAGACCAGCTTGACTTTCAGAAAACAATTCCTCCCACTATTGTAACCCTCTGGCACCACAAATACCCTCCTCCCCACAAATTACTGACAATCACTGCAACACTTGCTGCATTTTGCGCAAAACTTATGCCGTCTAATTGAAATTGTTAAAAAGCAAAAAAAAAATACAAAAAAAATCAACAACGACAAAGTAATGATCAGCTAAATTTATGCAACTTACACCAATACCAACAATACCAATACACTTGTAGCGCTGTTGCACGCAAGCGTGCAATAAACTATAATACAAAATTTGAATTTCATGGGTTTAAAACAATAAAAAGGAAAAAATCAGCATAAAACAGAATTGAAATGAAGACAAAGCAGACACTGCTGCTGATGATGATGATAATGATAATGATGATGATGATGATGATGTTGAAAATCAAGATAAGCTTTGCGATAGTGGCTAAGAGCAACAGCAAAGCGGCAGACAGCAAGCAAGCGAAAGAAGGAAAATGATATAGAAGGAAGTTCACACAGTTAATCTTCAAGGCGGATGCGGATGTGCATGTTGCTCGCCGGTATGGTATGCATGCGTGTGAGTGTGTGTGGAAATCGGAAAAAAGCATGTTGATTTAAACAGCCGCACGTTAACAAAAACAAAAAAAAAGAAAAACAATAATGATTAAAGAGATAAAAATCGCACAAGAGCGCAGTGAAAAGAGACAATCTAGCAGCAAAACAGAGACAGGCCGACAAACAGACTGTCTGTATGAATGAACAGATAGCTGCTAGCCGGCACATAAACTATTGCAGCAATCAAGCTTTTCGCTTTTTTTTTCATGTTTTCGCTTCTTCAGTAGGCAAAAAAAAAAAAAAAAAAAAATAAATAAATAAAAAAAAAAACTTGTTGCATTTATATTGCTTTAACTTCATTTTGAATTATTTTATTTTTTGCCAACTTCACGCTCTGCTAATATTCACCAGACCGATATAATTTATTCAACACACCCGCTCACACACAACAAGACAATAAAGTCGTAGCGTCAATGTTGGCCAGGTTAAGGGATAGCATAAAAATTGCGCGTGGAACAGCGTGTTGTAGTCACATGAATTTCATACTATTTAAGCTAATATTTTGCATTAATTTCATTGTTGTTGTTGTTGTTGTTGTTATTGAAATAGTAATTTCCTTTAATTAATATAAATTCAAGCAAGTACATATTTCTTTGCCTTCTTTTTTTATATTTAAGTACTTGCATATCGTGATTGACCTTTTGCAGCACCACCAACAACAACACTTAAAAGTATTGCAAGATTGTAGTCAGGCAGTTGACGGTAGCTACGTTTTTGTTGCTCGGTTGCGGTTCAGAAAATAGCAGCAACAGCCAAGAGCAACATCTTCACTTTTCCTCATATCGTTTTAATGGTTCTTTGATTCATTTACTTTTCTTGATTAAAGGCATGAAGTGCTTTAATGTTGGTTAATACGGTTTTATTTATATGCCTAACGAAATGGTGGAGAGACATGAGTGAGGTTTCGCTTATAAACTATCTTCATTTATCTTTCTTATTAGCTCTTTTTCTAAGATGTTGCTCAGGTTTATGCGTAGAATTGCTCAGTGAACGAAGAGTATTTTTTATAATTCATATATGAACTACATTGGATAGAAAAGTACCTTTTCGGCAATGTTTAATAAGTGACTTTTAAGCCATATTCCAAAATGTAATACCTCGAAAAATTGTTTTGTTCGTAACTGATGTCATAATAAAATAAAAATTTGGTCATCTTTGGTATAAAACCTGAAAAGAAGAATTTTATTTCCTACCAAATACTGTTCCAAAACATGCTAAAAAGTTTTAAACGTGCTAAAAAGTTTTAAATTTTTTAAATTTTGAACGAAAAACAATGTTCGGGCTTTACATTAATCCGCCTTAGTACATATACAATATGGTAAATTATTTCTTTAGCAGTAATGGGCGAAATATTTTGTTTTTAATTTCGCTCTGTATCGAATTTGCTCCTTTTATATACATATATACCGAATCGTCGGAAAAAATATATATTAAAACAGTCTGTTTCTATCACATTTCACTGCACACGTTCATTTCGCTTAAGTCAAGCGCGCAACAAATTCGAATCTGAACAAAAAGGCATCAATATGTAACGTTAAAGACCACACTAATGTTTTTATTATTTCAATTTTTGTCGTTGATTTCATCTTTTTCGCGGAACAAATTCGAATCTGAACAAAAAGGCATCAATATGTAACGTTAAAGACCACACTATTGTTTTTATTATTTGAATTTTTGTCGTTGATTTCATCTTTTTCGCGGAACAAATCGAATCTGAACAAAAAGGCATCAACATGTAACGTTAAAGACCACACTATTGTTTTCATTATTTCAATATTTGTCGTTGATTTCATCTTCTTCTTACAATAAAGTTAAGAAGAAACGATTGTTCACATGAAATGGCAAAAAATTTGAAATTTGATACAAAATTTAGCCATTTTACGAGTGTCAATGAGTTAATAAAAATTTCATGAATATTTATTAAGTTGCAAAATTGAATTTTTTCTATACTTAACAAGAAAACTGCAAGTCTAAAAACAAAAATTTAAAAAAAAAAAATCCTAAAAATGCCTTCGAAAATCTTTTTACTGCTCGTCAAACCTTTCATTGTGGTTCACTTGTGAGTACTATACACGTATTCTGACTCAACTGTATTCAACAAAGCATATTATATAAAGACTAGAATATTTTTTATTATCTCTTATTCTATAAACATAAAATTTTCAATTTTCTTGCCCTCCCAGTACGTTTTGAAATTTGCTTTTATTTTATAGATTTTCCACATTTTCAATGCCACGATATATTTATTTTTTTTTTCTTATCTTTTGGCAAATCATTTACTTGTTAATGCTTGCAATTGAACTTGTTAAAATGTTTATCGAAGATCTTTTTCTATGTTTGGAAGATTGCGTGGGCAGTACAGTTTAACTTGTCAATAAATAAATGAATGATTCAAATCTTAAATTTTATGCAATTTTATATAAAAAGATTTTTATTGTTCTTTTTTTCTCCCTAATTGATCAGAAAGTTTAAGTTTTAATTGGCATTATCTAGCATTGAATCAAAGAATTGCTTGTGTAGAATATAAAATAGAATAAAGCGATAATTAATTTAATTGCCAGAATCAATTAAATTACCGAGAGATAAGTCGAAGTTAAAGGCTTTTGTTAATAAATTTAAAAATTTTTGTTTGTTTTCGGTTTTTGTAAGAGAAATATATTTATAATTTCCTAATTTTGCTTGTAAAGATATTTGCAGATTTGTTAAGAATATTAATGTATTATTATTTTTACTTTAAAATAGATTTCAAGCTCATGCCATAACTACTGATATTTCTCTTAAATTCAAATTATTCCTTCGGCCAAATGTCTCCCCCAGTCATTTAATTGTTTTCTTTTTTTAAAACAAAATTAATGGCAACAAAAATATATGAACTAGGGGAAGAGTGGCATGAAAGAGCCAAGTTTTGAAAGAGCCATCTTGATTTACGCGGTAGTTTTCATACGAATGCTTCTTAAATTATAATTTTTAAGAAGCAATATTCGCCATATGGCACCCTCGAACATTTGACAGTTCACTGATAATAAACGACGATGTTGTATCGTATTTTGGATTTATTCATCATTTAGTAAGTTTTTCAGAACATTTTATTTGTTTTGTGACGTCTTCACCTTTAAAACTAACAGTAATATTATTATACTATAATTTTATGGATATATATGGCCTACCAATAACAGATTTATTTTGCCGGAAAAATCTTGATTTCATACTAATTTTTGAGGTTATGTTTCTTTGGACAATATGTTTTGAAAGAGCTGGGTTGCGGTGGTATGAAGAAGCGTAAAGGAAGTTTAAATTATTTTTGGCAAAAATGTTTTTAAGTGTTTTAAACCTCTTATTTTGTTTTTGGAATAGGTCTTATTATTATAGATTTTCTTCAAAGCGATTTAATTTTTTTGCTAAAAATATTTTTAAGTTTTTTAACTATTTTTTGTTTTTAGTTTTGAATTTTTTTATTTATTTAATTTGTTTTTGTAAAAACAATACTTTTTATAATAACAATTAATATTTTTAATAAAATATTCGTTATTTTTCATGTTAAGTCTTGTAATAAGAAGATGGCTCTTTCAAAACTTTGGTTGGCTCTTTCAATGCCCATGTGTTATGAAAGAGCCGAATTTCATGTTTTTTATAAATGGCTACAGGTCCAAGAATATTGTTGATTTTGGAAAATATTTCATGGTATTACGGTCATAAATGAATGAGAGAATACTTTTGATACAAGAATTATAATTTTATTCATTATTTTTTTATATTTTGTAACTTTTTAAAACTGGCTCTTTCATGCCACTCTTCCCCTACTTGAAGCATGATCATAACAAAGGTTCATTTATTTATGTGCTGACATCATGCATAAAAATCATGTAAGGAGCGACATAACATTCGCGGCAGAAAACAGACCTTTTTTTAAATATTCATAACTCAGCCAAAATCAAACATTTCTCCAAAACTTTTTTTTATTATTGCAGAGAATAGAACAAACTACCTGAAAAAAAATTTAAAAAAAAACAATTTATTTTTCACTCCAACATGGTTTCATAGAGCTCCAAACTGGCGGCAGAAAAAAAAACGGGGCTTCGTGGTTGCAGCGCTGGGAGTCGCAAAAATTGTTCGATCTGGAAAAAAATTACTTTTTTAAATCTTAACAAAATAGGTTAGCGTATGACTGGAGCTCTTTTTTAAATTTTTTTTCAATTTTTGGTGAGGTTCTAATTCCAATTTGAAAGTGTGTTTTTTTGAAAAAAAATTGACTTTAAAAATTCATAAAAAATCGAGAAATAAAAATAAAAAATACAAAAAAAAAAACAAATTTCGTCAAAAATGAACCCGCTTGTGCCACAACCAGTACGAAAAACATGGTTTCGAGATAAACGCGTTCAAAGTTTGTGAACAAAGTAAAAAAGGTTAAAAATTAAAAATGCGCTCTCACTAATCCGGTTGTTTAAGAATATTTACTAAAATACAAAATTATAAAACAAGTCGACTTCAAAAAACCTTGCCAATGTCAAGCCCCCCCTTAAGGTTCTTTCTTATAACAATGCGAGGTCGCGGGACCCTTCAGTTTTTGTAACGAAGTGAAGGTCGTGTTGGGTTCATATTTGCTCCGGTTTTTAGTTTTCGTTCCAAGGCGCACTTGACTGAATAGGTTTGACACATGAAATGCTTGGTTTAAAGCTAACAAAAAAATCGGTTGTTTAGAAAAAAGCTTTACAATTTTATTTGTTCAAGACGATTTGACTGTTTTTTAGCAACTTTAGCTATTTAAATTGATTTTTCACCAACTAAACCTTGATAACATTAAATTTGCTCTTCACCATTCTCTTTGATATGAAAAACAAAATGGTTTTGTAGTTTGAGTGTTAATAAAAGATTTGATTGTTATCATTTTTTTAAAGTTTCTTATAAGAGAAGAACCATTCAAAAAAAAAAAAAAAACTGAAGCACTGTTTTTTGAAAAATGGGCGCATGAATTCTCATTTTTAGAGTGAGAAATGTTTAACTGGGCCATTAGATTATTTTTTTTTGACAATGACAATTGATTTGTTTACTTTAAGGGTATTCTAAGGGCTTACTTTAAAACGAAGAAGGTACCAGCTGATGAGTTGCTGAGTTTAAAACCAAAATTAAAGAATTTTACTTGAAATTTTGTCAAAAGTTGCAAAAAAATTCTGTTTTGAAAATGAAGTCATAAACTTTTTGCCAAAATTCACCATAATTCTCGCCTAGTCACGTATTATATGCTGAAAAAAACAGCTTTTTGGCGATGATTTTAATAATGTTCCCAAAACCAGAACTTTTAAATGCAGAGTCGAACAATACGAAATACAGGACGCTGTCATATTATGATTAATTGAAAAATTAAAGGATTCGACTATTTCCAAATTCTGGACTGAAGTGGAGGTAATAAAAAATGAGCTTAATGTAAATATGTTTTCAAAAATTTTCAGAATCCCCACTCTTCTGCCAACGTTGAGAGAATTTTTGGAATGAAAATTTAATTAAGACCAGGTGTCGAAATCGTTTGTCAATATCTACGTGTTCCACACTCAAAAAAACAAGGGATTTAAATTGATCTAAAATTGGTTGGATTGAAAGAAAGCCTTATTATTTTTTGTTCGTTTATGTGATATATACAATAAAATTAAAAAAGGATTGTTTTATTAATATAGAAAGGACGTAACTCATAGCTCCATAATTTTACATGAAAATACAATATTTTCCATCATTTTAACTTCAAACAGTGTTATGGAATTAAATGTTATTTAATACAGATTGGAATGAAAATCGTCAAAAAATTCAGTATTTAAAACCATATTTCAGGTTTTTTGGTTTCATGGAGGGTATTCTAACATATAATGCAAAAAACACTATTTTGATAAATGATGAGATACGTCCTTTCTATATTTCTTTATTATGACTTTATGCCAAAAAAAAAAAAACAAATTGGCCATTTCAGCCCTTGAAAGGACTTTGACCGAGCTTCTTATGATCAATTGTGTTGTGTGTGTTATTAAATGTTTGCACACAATTGACCGAAAACTGGACCTACATGTTTTATGCCGACTCCGAACGGCTCAAGTTCATGTTCTCTAGAAGCTTTACATGGCATTGTTTACTTTCTGAGGTTTGCCATTGTCTGCAGAGAGGTGGTGACCGATCAGAAAAATTTTTTATTGAAAAAAACTTTTCGCCGCGGCTGGGGATCGAACCCGGGCTCCGAGCATGCTAGGCCACACACTTAACCTGCATGCCACGGTCACCACTAACCGACTTTATGCCAGAGACAGAAAATAACTGTTATTTTACAATTTTTAAATGAAAAAGACACAAAGAAAAATTGTCACATGACTATTTCAAATATACCATTATGATACAAATGGCCTCAGCTTCACGAATATTAAGTGCCTTTTAAATTTTCGACTGATTAAATAAAAGTTAAAAATCAACTGTTATTTTTTGCCTTTTATTTTTTTCGGACAAAAATAACGGTTACTTTTGTATTTTTTTTAAAAGCCCCTTGACCAATTAAAAAACTATTGATACCATATGTAAATTGTGCGCACCGATTAGACGAAAATAAGGGTACCAATAGTTTTTTAGTCGGTAAAACAGCCTTTGAAAAAACATAAATTGCCTGATATTTTTGATCGAAAAAATAAAAGGCAGAAAATAACTGTTATTTCTGACCGATAGTATAAAAGTCAAAAGTAACCGTTATATTTGCCCGAAAAAATATAAGGCACACAGTAACTTTTATTTTTGTCGGATAAAATAAAAGTTAAAAAATAACAGTTAAGATGTGACTTTTTCGATAAAAACCATAACGGGACGGTCCCTGCTTTATACACATCATTAGTTAATAAAAAGTACCATAAACAATAAAAAAAGTACTATTTACCTTTATAAAAAGGTACTCTCGAAAATGATCTCATATTATGGTACTGCTGGGTACCATTGCAAAAGTTTTGAGATAATTTGGGAGTGGATTTCATGGTCTGGAGACTCTTACTTGAAATGATCGTTCAAATACTGCATTTGAAATTTTAGAAATTATTATTTGCTGGCATCGAGGTGATTGCGAAAATTTGAACAAACTCTGCCATTTTATTAAATTTAAGTAAAGCCTTGACTAAAAACATTTTCTAACATTTCGAAAAGTACTTATTCCAATAAAAAAAAGTTTCAAAAAATTCATTAGTTTAACGATTGAATTAAAAATTATTCCAAGATTTTTAACCGTGTAGGTAAAGAGCATTTTTGGTGTTATTAACTCTTGCCAGACAAATGGACCGATAGAAATCGTGCTTAGATTAAGCTTATAATACAATACAATAAAAAAAAAAAAATCTTTCCAAACACACTTGAACAGACTTGCCTGGGCTAAATAGGAATGTTGAATTTATAAGAAACATTTGCAAACAACTTATTGAAATATTTATTTCCAATTGTAAAAAGCACTTCAATGAAAATTAATTAAACATCTCTTTTCGATTGTAAAAATATCTGGATTAAGCTTGAAATAAAGAATATTTTTCCAAGGGTTCGTTTGCGTTTATTTACAATTACATGTTAGCGGCGTTCTACGATAGTAAATTAAAGACGTTTCATAAGCTTGAGGCTTATGTTTCTAAGCATGTTTAAAGCTAATTCCAAGCTTGGTTGGCTGATAGGAATATTTTAAATTAGTTGAGACGGTGTACAATCAGGGTGTACATTGAAAAATTTTGATTTCGCTGAAAATTGTGTACATTGAAAAAGAAAGAGAGAAACAATTTATATATAATAATGCATGCGTCTTTAAATCGATTGATCATTTTGTATAATTTTAAAGTCAACAAAAGCTTTCGGCAAAGTATTTTTCTTTGAGTGGAGTTCTCACTCCACTATAACTAGTTGTCATAAATAGAACAATACTTCAGATTTGAGATCAGTTTCACCGAAGTCTGCTAAGCCGTAGTAATTTTCAAATACTAAAATTATTTTTTCTATTATTATTTCTTCACAGTGTCATGTTTCTGGAGAAACAATTTTCAACTTACAACTACAGTAGTTAGTTCTATTTTGGGTACAATCGCCTCATAGTAAGCTTTAAAAATAATTTTTTTTCCTTATTTCTTGCAAACTCTGTTGATTTCACTAAAAATTCAAGTGATTAAAATGCCCTCTTTTTAATAAGTTGCCGAGATATAATAACAATCAGAACTTTTAACTCACCATAGTTTTCGCTCACAGCATTTTTTACCGCCTCAATGACACGCCGCGTCTTACGTATCGGCTGACCGAGTATTGTAAAGTTGCCCAAATCGATTTGTTGCACGAACAACAGATAGATGCGTCCCTGTTCCAATTCATCGCCGCGTACCAAACCGCGTGAACGTAGTTGCTCGCGATAGATGTCGCACTCGCCGCTGGTATTGCGATAAGCAAACTGTAAACGCAGATATTTTTGCAGACGAAAGCCGATCTGCTGTTTGAAGATTTCCTTCACTTCGACGGTGGCCGAAAAGTTGGCACGTCGATCGGGTGTCATCGAAATGATTTTGCCCTCAAAGACGGTGGGTGCTTCGAAGGCAAGCTGAGCAGGATCGCGTGCCGAGCAATAACGGCGTCGTTTGTTGTTGCGTTGATGTTGCTGATAGTGATTGTGATGCAGCTGATGTTGGTGCTGGTGCTGGTGCTGGTGATAGTTTTGTTGCTGCAGATGGTGTGGGTTGTTGTTGTAGTTATTTGTGTTTTGATGATTTTTCTGGTAGTTGTTGATGTTGATGTTTTGTTGATTGTAATGTTGCAGCTGTTGCTGCTGCTGCTGCAGCCGCTGATAAGGCTGCTGCTGCTGTTGCTGCTGTGAGTTGTAGTAATGTTGCTGATAGCCAGCGCTGCCAGCATTCATGCCAAATGGACGCGAATCGCGACGACTGCGTGCTGCCAGCTGCTGTTGATGCAGCAACATGCGTTGCTGTTGCTGCGTTAATGTGGTATATGGCAGCGTAGCTGGTATTTCGAAGGCTTCGATGATGTAGCGAAAAGGTGGCGTAAAGCTTTTGCTGACATTCTTAACAGGGCTGGGCATTAAAGCCACAACAGGCTTGGCAGCTTTTGTCACAGTTTCCCGCACTGGACTGTGGTAGCTAGAGGCTGGCTGCAACAGCTGTTGCTGTTGTTGCTGTTGTTGCTGGAGCTGCTGCTGTTGATGCTGGTTGGATTCTTGCAGCACATGTCGTCGCGCTTTGGTGCTGTGTACATTAGCAGCTATAAGTTGCTGCTGTTGCTGCTGCTGCTGCTGCGATGTTGTTTGAGTTTGTATAAATTTATTGTATAAATTAATTATTTGACTATTTGGAACATTTGGAACTTGCTTATTTTTATCAATTTTAAAAATATTATGTAAACTTGCAGCTGCTATGCTGGCATCATCAGCTGCAGCATGCTCTTCAGACTCTTCAAAATCGGCAGCATCCTCAGGCTCTTCAACATCGTCATTGGCTTCGACATCGTCATCGGCATCGACATCATGCTGCGTGTCTTGCAAGTCAGCGGCAATATTGTCTGCTGCTGTTGCTAATTGTGGGGCGGCTGAGTGTTGTTTGTAATAATATGAATACACCAGGCTGTCATCAACATGTTGCGCTGGCTGTTGCAGCTGTTGTGGCTGCTTGTAAAAACTATTGCTAAAAAGTTTACTATTGCTAAGAATCTTACTATTGCTACTACGACTACTAATTGTGCTGCTGCTGCTGCTGCTGCTACTACTACTGGGGCTAATATTTATAAGTCTAGAATGCACAATATTGTGCTGCTGTTGCTGCTGCTGCCAGGCTGCTGTTTGGCTGTTGCCTTCTTCCTGACTTGTGGCAACAGGTATGTAAAAGCTTTCTTCGACGACGCCAACATTTGTGGCTGGAATTGTTGCTGACATTGATGCTGCTGCTGATGCTGCTGCTGCTGCTGGTGCAAGTAATTCTTGCCATGAACTGCGTCTGCTCTTGTTTGTTGCTGTTGTCTCTAGTGGCATTGATGTTAGTGCTATTGTTCTTGTTGGTATTCTGTTGGTTGCTGCCAATGTCATTGTTGTTGTTGTTGTTGGAGCGCATATAATCAGTAGCAACATTGTGACCACAGCTAGCCACAGATAAGACATTAGATTCGTTTTTAGACTCCATTTGCGCAAGACTCGCGCATACATGGCGTCTCTAGAGTTTGCTACAAACTCCGATGCTAAAAACTGCGTATTAGCAACAAGTTGTATGTGTGTGTGAGTGTGTGTGTGTATATGTCTGGCGTTTATTAGCCAGACAAGAGCTTGTAGCTTTTGTTAAGCTGTTAAATTGTTGGCCTGAAATGAGTGTGAAAATTTTTTTGGCAATCTTTGCTTAATGTTGCTGCTGCAAGCTTGGCTGCGGAAACTTGGCAATTTTTGGCTTAATTCTGCTGTTGTTGTTGTTGTTGTTGTTGTTGTGCTGCTGCTGGGGGCAGTTAAAGTTGCTGGAGTTGATGTTGCTGTTGAAGGTGGTGGTGGTGTTGACGTTGTTGGTGGTGTTTTTGATGTTGTTGTTGTTGTTGTTGTTGTTGTAAGAGTTTTGCCAATAGTCGCTGTCTCGATGAACGAGCTTCATTGTTACGCGCTTCCCACAGCAAATTGAAGTGTGTGTTTTTTTTTATTTAAAATTTTTAGTTTTTAGTTTTTTGCTTAGACAAAATGTTTTTTAATTTTTTTTTTAATTTTTTTTTATTTTTATTTTTGTTGTTGCTCTTAATTATTGGTCACACTTGAACGCACATAAATTTAGCATACAACTAAATAGATATGTTGCTGCCACTGCTGTTGCTGTTGCTGTTGCTGCTAATTTTTTACGTGTTGAGGCCGCGCGTTTAAACTGAGTCATTTTCTCGGTGTCAAAAAAAAAAAAAAAACAAAAAGAAACACACAAAACAAAATATTAAATTTTAAATTTTTTCAAAATGTTGAACTTTTGGCGTGTGAAGCAATTTTTATAACTTTGAGATACTTTCTTTTTTATCTCATATATATATATAGATAAAAGATATGGGAGATGTATATTCTTTTTTTTTTGTTATTTTTGCCAACTTAGTTTCATCAAAATATTATAGCTTATCTTTAAGAAATTTTCACTTTTTTTTTCACTTATGACTGACTGTGTTTTTCATATTTTCTATGACTTTGTCGTTGGCTTTATTTTTTATTATTTTTTACTATTTTTTTATTCTATTTTTGTGCACATTTCTTTCTGGCTGGCTTTTTTTATAACGTACGTACGTATGTTAATCCGTGCGCGATCACTCACTCTTGGCTACAGACGGTACGCTACGCTCAGCAAAAGATACGCCAACAATCTATAAACTCTTTGCTTGTGTTTTTTTTTTTTTGTTGTGTTGTGGTGGGTGCGTCGCACGCAGCCTTCAGAACGTTGAAGAGATGTGTTTTTTTTTTTTTGTTTTTGTTGCTAATAAGCAGGGCGTGTGTGCGGTAGGGTGGCTTTCAGCTGTTGGCTCAAACGAAATGCCGACGCTGAGCTAGCAAAAACAGCCAGACGTTACGCCGCGTTACGTATACGACAACGAAAACAACGTCTGCCGAAGGGCGCCAAATATTTTGGGGAAAATGTGCTGGTTTTCACGTTCTTGTCTCGCACTGTTGTTGTTTTTATATTTCTACTGTTTCAACTTTTGCTGCTGCTGCATTTTCCGCTAAAGCGCTACGCTTGAGTATATTTTGCTTATTATTTTGTTGTTGTTGTTTTTGTTGTTGTTTTTGCTTTACAGTTTTTTTGTGTTTTACTATTTTTGTTTTATTATTGTTTTTGTTTCTGTGTGTTTTTTAATGATTTCGTCACTCTTGAGTGATTTGAGTGCCACTGCTTTGGCTGCTCATCAGCAGCAGATACAAGATACAATTTAAACAGACCAAAAAACAAAAAAAAATACAAAAAAAAACAGTTCGTTCAAAAAGCGAGGGTGCTATGAAATGAGTTCTTAGCACAGTTTGCAAGTTATAGGCGCGCGGCGCGTGCGTTTACCGTTAGTCTCTTCAGGCACTCTTGAGTTAAGTGTATCTGCTAGATACTTTGCAAAGAACTCATGCAGCTCACTTTGCACAGCGTTGCAGCATTGTTTTGTAACGAAAGGAAAACTGCAGCTTTTCGGCTTTTCCGATTTTTATTTGTCTTCTTTTTGCTTTGCTGCAGCAGACGTTCGGCAAATTTTGCCGAGTTTAAAGTGTTGTAATTCAGAAAAGCGGGCGCGTGTATCTATGAGCTATGAGTAGCTAAAGTTGGGGATCGTTTGTAGCTGCGTGAGTGCGTGTATGAGTGCGTCTCTTTATATATGTGTGTGTGTGTGTTGGATTTTGTGTACTTGTGGAAACTGATTCACTTTACGGATTTCTGGCACAACGACGACGACGACGTTGCCGACGTTAAAGATGAAGCTAAAGTCTCTCTATGACTGTGTTGGCTCGATATGCCAGACACACACGTTTTCTAAATTTAGACCAAGTAATTATAAATTTCGACGAGTCTGTCCACGACGACGACGACGACGACGACGAGAACGACTACTACGACGACTGCGACTACGACTACTACGAGTAGTGATTGCAAAGTCGTATGAAATAATTTTTTTTCGTTAAAACAACACTACGAAAGGCGTGGAAAATCCTTTAAAAATTTTCACACCACACTTTGCAACAGTCCTTTTATACACTAGTATCTGTCAGATACCGCTATTGCACTTTACACAATTCTTTAACAAATTCACAATTCATTATGGTTCGTTTTCGCTTGTTTTTCAAATTCGTTGCAGATTTTTTGTTCAAAATTTATTTGAATATTTTTTTTTAATTTTTTTTTTTCTGCCTTATTTTTGCACTTAGCTTTCGTTGAAAAATGCTCCGTTCAACACGTTCAACACGATCACTGCGGAAACGAGTATCGCACGAGAATGAATGCGTTCTTGAGCGTTTTTTCGAAATAGACTCCGTCGGGAAAATTCACTCACGGAAAATTGTTTCACAGCATTTGAGCGTAGTTGTGGAAAATTGTTTGTATTTTGAGCAAAGAGTCAACTTTGAGTTCTTTGCTTTATTTTCACTATATTTATATATATATATATATATATATAAATATCAATCACTTCAAAACTGAGCGCTTTAAGTTTTTCAAAACTCAAGTTCAGTTATTGTATTTTTTTGCAGTGTAAATTTTGTAAACAATTCGCTGCAAATCTTATTTTTTTTTGTTTTATTGTTATGATTTATTCGACTGTAATTTGTTTTAATTTATATAGTAAAAAATTTTTTTTTGTGTTATTTTATAACAAGATTTAATTTTATCTTCTAGATAGAATTTTATTGTCAATCTTTCTTTATCTCTAGCCTAGCACTGCACCGTATCCGTCCGTTACGAATTGAAAACGACATGCGAACTAAACGGTTGACGTTTATAAACTAAGCAAACCGTCGCTGCTTGTATTTTCAATTTCATTCGGCTGCGGCTTTTTCGTCTCTGATTCACTTTGCTGAACGTTGTATCTGTATATCTAACAGATGCGGCCGCAACGAACCGTATTGTGCTACTACGAACTAGTTAATTGCTGTAGTGCAGCAGCAACATGTTTGCTGCTGTTGCTATTAACAGTGAGTTAACAGAGCAGAATGTCTGCGAGCAGAGTATCTGCGAATAGATTTTGTCGACAGAGTCTTGGTATTAAAATTGTTGTGTGTTGTGCGATAGGGTTGAAAGAAATATATAATCTTGAAATAGAATAACAATGACCTATCCTGCGATCAAAATTCATCGCCTAAACGTAATTTTTAGAGCATATGACATAACAGACAGGTCCTTAGCCACACCGAAAAAAATACTATTGTACAACTTACAAAAGAACTATATAAGTTAGTTAATACAAGGGCTTCGACAGTTTGGTGCCTGCTATGTTCTTGGGTAACCCAACAAAGTTTTATAACTTGATCTATTGCATTTCAAATAAGTAATAAATTTTCTAAATATAAGCAGATTCATACAAGAAACTTGTATAATTGTTAGGGTAAACAAAATTTTTTAAAATATTACAATTTTTTCAAAGTTTTCTTTTGGAAACTATGCATAAGTTTCACAAAAACTTTTCTGACTATACATACAGTGGCTCACAGCTTATTTCGTGCAGACGATGTGTTAAACTTTGAAATGCTATAACTTGGTAACTAGTACTGGTAATGAAAAAATTTAAACGATATTTGTTTGCTAGTAACTATATATTTATATATAAACTTTCATTTCTTTATAAAATGGTCTACTAAAAAAATAATAATCAAAAAACTGAAAAAGCAGCAAAATTCAACGCCACAGCTTATTTCGTGCACTCCACTGAATCTTAAGAAAATGTAATATGTTTGTCTTTTTTAATATTTTGTGTGGCCGCCATTTTGTTAAATTACATCTTTAATCCATTTACTGGCTATCCATTTACTCTACTAATTTTTTGTAATATCTGGGGGTATTTGTTGCCATTCCTCCATCAATGCATTTTTTAATTAATTTTTATTGAAAATATTCCGCTTGCGAACGCCACTCTCCAAAATTGCCCACAAAATTTCTATTACATTTAAGTCAGGTGACTGTGCAGGCGGATTCATAAGATGCGGGCAATTCCAAATCAACCATGACTGAACGATTCTCGATTTATGTTTTGGGTCGTTGTCCTGGTAGAACCGAAATGTCTCTCGTACGCCCAAGGTGTCGATACTTTGAAGCAAATTTTCTTTTATAAAATCTAGGTACATTGTCTTGTCCATAATGCCTCCAATAAAAAATAATTTTCCAACACCCGATGCAGCCATACAGGCCCAAACAATTACGCTGCCGCCACCATGTTTTACTGTAGGCTTGAGATGGTTATTGTTCAGCTCGGTATAATCCTTACGCCATACATATTGCATTCCTTCGGAGCCAAAAATATTGAACTTAAACTCGTCCGAGAAAATGACGTCATTCCAGAATGTCCTAGAATATAAAACGTGTTATTTGACGAAGTTCAGTCGACATAGCTGATTTTTTTTTTTTAATACAAGATTTGTTGTGTGTAACTCGACCATTAAACTCGTTGGCCCGCAGCAGATGACGAATTGTTTCGGCACAGCCTTTCTTGCCCAACTCCTTCTCAACCTCCTTGGCCAATTTGGGACCCTAAAGCCTCGGTTTTTCTACGATTTTTCGCAGAATAAGTCGCTCGTCCGCTTCTGTACATATTTTATTTGGAGCATTTCTGGCCTTATCAGCCACACGATTTTCTTGCAAAAAGCGCTGGATGATGTACTGCACTGTAGAGGGTCTCAATTTTACTATTTCAGCTATTTGCGGTTGGATTTTTTCTTTTTTAAAGTGAAATAAAACTATTTCGTGCTGTTATATTGTTGTGCGACGGCCCATTTTTAAAACAAATCAATTAGTGCACTTAAGGTTTTAAGTCCAGACTAAAAACAACTGTTAACTCCGATCAGAAGAATCAGGACATCAGTCAAGATAAAAACAGCGAACGAGAAAAAGAAAATAACGGCATCACGTTCAAAAGCTAACATGTAAAAACAGTGTGCACGAAATAAGCTGTGGCGTTGAATTCTGCTGCTTTTTCAGTTTTTTGTTTATTATCTCTTTAGTAGACTTTTATATAAAGAAATGAAAGTTTATATTTAAACGTATAATTACTAGCAAACAAATGTCGTTTAAATTTTTTCATTACCAGTACTAGTTACCAAGTTATAGCATTTCAAAGTTTAACACATCGTCTGCACGAAATAAGCTGTGAGCCACTGTATGTTCATCAGCTCAGTACGTTTTTTTGTTTTACAAAAGTCAAATTGTTAAATTATACTCCGGTTTTTTTCATTTAGTGAAATAAATGACAGCAAATTATTCCAGGTATTATATTATGGATCAAAATTGTATGGCAAAGTGGGGGGAGGAGTCTACTCTGAATCACTAAACATCAATCTTGCCTTTAGGCTACATGAAGCTGTGACTTGCCTTCAGATGAATCATATATCAGCTAAGGATATTTGCATTCTATCTAATAGTCAAGCCGCTTTGAAAGCCATGGAATCAAAAACAGTCCTTAGCTGCCGCAGATCTCTAAATGAGATAGCAGAGCACCTAAAAATCTTCATTTGCTGGATTCCCGAACATAGAGACTTTCCAGGAAACTGCAAAGCAGATGAACTAGCTAGAAACTGGAACTACCAATACCTTATCGAGAGAAAAGGAAATAATTGGTTTATCTTTTACCACATGGACCTAATTGGCCTATGTGTGTCTCATAAGAAAGAGCCGCGTCAACCTAGTCTAACCTTAAGCTTGGTATGCTGACATCGTCCTCATTGTTTAACCACGTTTCTGACAAAAGTATAATATTTGATTTGCATATGACAGCGTCTTTTAGATCTCCAGAATGTGCTCAGAGGCTCTTAAGGGTATATCGATATAATCCACTGGTATGATTGATAAAATAAATAATTTATTTATCCACAGTTTTCAACCGATTACAAGTCTCCGAAACTCGTCTATTAAATAAGCAATAAGTGTTGCAATAATTTTATCATTTTAACATTGGCCGTTTTTTTAAATCAACTTTTTTATAATTTTGTATTTTAGTAAATATTCTGTAAATATTCTTAAGATTCTAAGAAAAAAATTCTTAAGATTTCATGGGTTCAAAAGTTACTGCCGGATTGGTGAGAGCGCATTTTTAATTTTCACCTTTTATTCTTTGTTCACTAACTTTGAACGCATTTATCTGGAAACCATGTTTTTCGTACTGGTTGCGGCACTAGCGGGTTCATTTTTTGACGAAATGTTTTTTTTTTCTTTTTTTTTTTAAACTTGATTCGCTATCGTATGACACGAGCTTTTTTTAAATTTTTTTTCGATTTTTTATGAATTTTTAAATTCATTATTTTTTTCGAAAAAACACACTTTCAAATTTGGAACATCACCAAAAATTGAAAAATTGCTCGTGTCATGCGATATCCAATTTTGATAAGATTTAAAAAAAGGCATTTTTTTTCCAGATCGGACAGTTTTTGCGACTCCCAAGCGCTGCAACCACGAGGCCCCGTTTTTTTCTCTGCCGCCAGTTTGGAGCTCTATAAAACCATGTTGGAGTGAAAAATATATTTTTTTGAATCTTCTTTTCTGGTAATTTGTTCAATTCTCTACAATAATAAAAAAAACTTTTGGAAAAATGTTTGTTTTTGACTGAGTTATGAATTTTTAAAATAATGTCTGTTTTCTCTGCCGCGAATATGATGTCCTTCCTTAAAGACATGGTTTGTGTTTGTGATATACTAGATACGTACCAAAACGCGATCAATATTAACCAAATTTTGTTTGCCTGTTTACCATGTGCCTATGTGCCATAATGGTAGCGTTTCCGACTCTTATTCGATGCTCAGTTGCGACAGCCAGGGTTGAATTACCGCTTGTAATAATAATTTTTTTGTGGAAATTTTTATATAAATATTTGCTTTTGACATTATTTTTAAGCTTCACGAATAAAGCGACCTTGAAAATGTTCAAATAAATTGAAAACGTTGCCCAAGCGTCATGAATAAGAGACCTTGAAATTTCACTAGCCACTAAAAAAGTTTCACTTCAAAAATATAAGAAACACTTGCTTTGTAAATAATTTCACCTATATCACCTATATCAACACGATAATGCGATTTAACAAAGCCCGTGTTCATTCAGGAAGATTATCGTTTTTGTTTTTAAAATGTTCATCGAAATCTATCCAGTGGTTTATGAGTTTACCCTTCACATGTCAACACACATGTTTTTTTTTATTTTATTCGCGAAGGGGGAACCTTCAAAAGGCCCCACCGTGCAGGTGGGAGTGTGCGATTCCTACGCACTAAACCTAAACCTCCGCATTGAATCTTCGACCCAGTATGAATCCCGTGGAACCGCCGTAAGGCATAACTTCGCGGGATGGGGGAACAGCACTAAGCTGAAAACTGATGGACTAATATTGCCTGTCGGATGACTGTCAAGTTAAGAGCCTAAATTTTCTCCTTAACTTGATGTCGACTCTGGGTCGGGGAGAACCCTAAGCATCGAATATAGTTCCCTATCTCACGCTGAACTATTTTGCAAACGCTCGACTCTTCGAAGTTCGTCGATTATGCGTTTGGACAAGGAGCTTACCACTGACCAGTTGGTTTCGCTTCTCAACATGAGGTTCACCAAGTTTTGGGGTGTCACCACTTCGCCCAAGCGGACCGAAGCATCAGTTCTTGCTTCGTCAAACCTAGGGCACTCGAAGAGGACGTGTGCAGTGTCTTCTACTATGCTACCAGGGCAATGAGTGCAATAGGGGTCACTTGCATGCTTGAATTTATACAGGTATGCTCTAAAGCAACCGTGCCCGCTTAGAATTTGGGTGAGGTAGAAATTCACTGAACCATGACTTCTACCACACCACACGGAAAGGTTAGGGATGAGGTGATGGGTCCAGCGTCCCTTCGCCGATCCTGTTACACATGTTACCCTTAGATATAAGTTATAGATATAGGTTATTAATTATTTTATACTGAAAGTAAAAATTATTAATTGATTTATATTTAGGTGATACTAAAATATATAAGGAAGAGTAAATCTTATCATTTTTAATAAACACACCAATATTTATTTATCTCTATTAATATAACATAGTTTTATAAATTAATCTATTCACTTTTGCGTTCCGATTCGTTATTTGTAATAAAATTAAAAAAAAATATTCTTTATTCAT
The DNA here is from genome assembly GCA_958299015.1 of Tetanocera ferruginea. Taxonomy (NCBI): domain Eukaryota; kingdom Metazoa; phylum Arthropoda; class Insecta; order Diptera; family Sciomyzidae; genus Tetanocera; species Tetanocera ferruginea. Next base: position 81,123,542 of record OY282644.1, on the reverse strand, counting down.
ATTCTTCTTCACTTTCAATACTTAAAAGATGAGGAATGATATAAAGCACCTATATCTTATATAAACTTTTTCTATAGGATGACAGAATGGACTCTAAAGAGCGCAATAAATTTACTTGGAAAATTGCTTGGTCACTATTTAAAGTTTCTCTAAACATTTTTCGAGATCTTTTAAAACAACTTGTGACAACTTGTAGAACAACTTCTTTTAAAACTCTACGTCATTTATTCACTCAATCTTTGGCAAAGTAATATTTTCGACCCTGTGGTCACTTCCTACAATCAGGAAAAAAGGTCTTACCTGATCCACGTTGTTTTTACCTGACCAATTTAATTAGGAGAGTCAACCAAATTTTATTAACCTGTTCTACGCTACTTTAACCTGACTGATCTGGTACACAGAAGCATTTGTAAGAATAACGCATGATTTCTGTCTACATTTTGCTCACCTTCAAACATGCAATATCATGGCTTGTTGGTTAGGAGATGGACTCTCATGTTATTGCTATGGAAGCCCAGGATCGATTCATGTATAAGACAGTTTTGAAGATTAATAATTTTTTATTAATAAGGGGGATAAGGTTTGAACTCGGAATTCGTTGGCTGGCGCCAACGCGCCAAAAAATGTAGCCAATTCTCAGATAAAAATGTTCCAATATGAATCGTCAGGTTAAGGTTACCACAAAAAAAAACCAATTGGCCATTTCAGCCCTTGAAAGGACTTTGACCGAGCTTCTTATGATCAATTGTGTTGTGTGTGTTATTATATGTTTGGATACAATTGACCAGGAACTGGACCTACATGTTTTATGCCGACTCCGAAAAGCTAAAGTTCATGTTCTCAAGAAACTTTATATGGCAATATTTACTCTCTGAGGTTTGCCATTGTCTGCAGAGAGGTGGTGACCGATCCAACAATTTTTGTATTGAAAAACTTTCCGCCGCGACTGGGGATCGAACTCGGGCTCCGAGAATGCTAAGCCACACACTTAAGGTAACCGCATGATTTTAAAGCACATGGCTTAATCAAACAGAAAATGTGGTAAACGTTAAAAAGTTATACAAAATTTCTGTGTCGACAAGGAATGAAATATGATGATATGATGATAGAGTTTTCTTTCTGGGAAGTCTAGTAGTAAACCCTGAAAATTTCACCCTGAAATTTTTAAAAGCATCGCAGAGTTAAACTAATTTCAGCTTAAACTAGTTTATTTTATTATTATTATATGTTTTACAAAATATTTTAATATACATAAGCACAACCACAAGGCAGGAATAGAATTGTAATTCCTGATAAATAGTTCCTTCATCCATATTGAATGAAATGGTTTAAAACACAAAAAAACAAATTGGCCATTTCAGCCCTTGAAAGGACTTTGACCGAGCTTCTTATGATCAATTGTGCTGTGTGTGTTATTAAATGTTTACACACAATGACCAAGAACTGGACCTACATGTTTTATGCCGACTCCGAACGGCTAAAGTTCATGTTCTCAAGAAGCTTTACATGGCATTAATTACTCTCTGAGGTTTGCCATTGTCTGCAGAGAGGTGGTGACCGATCAGAAAAATTTTTTATTGAAAAAAACTTTTCGCCGCGGCTGGGGATCGAACCCGGGCTCCGAACATGCTAGGCCACACACTTAACCTGCATGCCACGGTCACCACATGCATGAATGAAATGGTTTATTGAGTTTATATTCCTAAAGTGATGTACAGCCTTAAGAGTTCGTTAAAGGCAATACTAAATGTATCTGTTAAGTTAACATTGAATTAAATTTGCAGCAACTTTACAGAATGTTGTAGCTAACATACATCCTCACATTGTTGCCTGTTATTAGTTGACTGTGGGCGAATGTGCGAAGGTTTATCTGTGTTTGCAACTTGCAACATGTTGTGTTTATAGTTTGAATCAAACCAATTAAAGGAATCTCAACATCTATATCGATCTCGCTAACAGGGCTCCATCAAGAGTGCTAATGTATGAGTATACATATACGTATGTGTGTGTTTGTATGTTTTTATTCTATAGTTTTTTGCTGTTAAATTCAAACAATTGCAAAAATAACAGCAAGAACAACAATAACAGCAATGCTATTAAGTACAACAATTGTGATAAAATACAACAAAGTGCTGTTGCCAATAATTGTGTGCAGTCAAGCGAATGTTGCAGACACTCTGTTAACAAGACATTGAGTTAAGCAGAATTTAAATATGTTGCTGGAATTTTCCAAAAATTTTAATTAAACCATTTTTTGTTGAAAATTTTGTTGAAAAAAAACTCCAATTTCCAAATACTTAAGAAAATTTAAGAAAATTTTTCCGCCTAACTTTTACAAAACTCAGAAAAACCCATTCATTCATGACTACAAATATAAATATATTCTAATCAAAATTATTAGCAACACTTGCGGAATGCTTGCATTTCAGATTGATTAAAACTCTTATCAAATAATTGATAAGATGAGTTGAATGCTTATCAAAATACTACGAACTGTATGTTATTTGCTATGAATTTGTATTAACAGCGAGCAGCAGCGTTTGTTAAACATCATTAGTTTTGATATTGTTTGAGCAAAATGTTGCTGCTGCCAACACTTGCTGACAACAGCTGCCAACCACAACGTCATCGCATCATCAACAATATTTCAAACGACCGCGCATGCGCAACCGTCTCATGATGACGATGACTAGCGGCAAAGGCAATAAAACATAAACAAGCAACAGCGAATGAAAGCAACAACAAAAAATAAATAAAAACAAAAATAAAATGCATGCATTGAAAGATTCACACAAAAACACACACATATATATGCTGAAGCAAATAGCAACAACTATTGAACTGCACCACTTTTAAACGAACTAAACAAACACACTGACGAGCTCTAAAGCAACAACAACAACAACAACATTTAACCCATGTATAAAATGTCGCATTACGGAAGCAACTGTCGCTGTTGACAATGGACGTAGCTTAAAATTAACACCAACAACTACAACAGCAACAACCACAACAACAACAATAACATCACCATCTATCCACACTAATTTAATTTTAATTATCTACGATTATTGTGCAGTTTTTTCAGAGCCGAATGACTGACTAACTGACTGACTGTTCGCCGGTTCTCCCAGCACAACGCGACGCACATTTTATGCCAGTTTTTCGTCGAATGTGAATTATTTTTCAAAAAAATTCTCGTCACTCAATTGACTACGAAGATGTGACCAGCAGGCGTTTCAGGGTTTGACCTTTATGTGAAGAAGAAGAAGAAGTCGAATGGGCGATGAAAATGTGATGACAAATTTATACCATTTATTAAATTAATTAACAATTTGTATTTGGTTTATTCGAAATTTTTGAAATTCCAATTCCGAACAATCATGTTGATTTATATCAAAAATTCTCGATATTCTTAAAATAGAAATATTATATGTGAAATTTTTGGAATAATTTACAAAAAAAACAAACAATTCTCTTTTTGTTGTAAAACAAGAATTTTTTTTTATATTTATGTCTTTATTTGCAATCTGTCAAATGTACAATAAGCAAATGTATTTAAAAAAAAAAAGTTGAAAACAGGTTTCTCGGAAAATCTTATTTTTTAAAAATTTACTTAGTCTGGCATAATCATTTTTAAGTGAAATATATTTTCAAAAGTAAATTTGAGATTTCTTCATGAATCATATTAAAATGACATAGATAGTATAGATAATAGTTAGAAATAATAGATAGAAATAAATAGTAAAATATTTCAATATTTCGAAGTAAAGTTCTTAAAAAAAGGAACTAAAAAAAAATTAACTTTCAGATAATTTTTCTGTAAAAATGAATAATTTGTGGTAGATTTCAAACAAATTGCAAATGATATGATAAAAATACCATTAAAAACTTTAAATTTCGATATCTACAAAATAAGCAAGTTTCAAATGCAAAAGATCAATACTAATTCATCTTAACATAAATGTATTCTGAACACTTGTACTTTTTCAAAAACAAGCTGTGCAGTAAGTTATAAATATTTCGAAATTGAAGCCCAAAACTTGCATATTCAAATTTGATTTTCCAAGCTGAAATTTACGGAAATAATTTAAAAATTTTTTTTTTCGAAATTTTGAAATCAAAATCTAAAAATTTTACACTTGAATTAAAAATTGCATTTCAAATTTACGAGACCAATTTGAACTGGAAATTCTCATACCTTAATTGAACAGTCAAGATGATGACTTCAATTTTTTTTCGAAATATAGAGTGAAAATTTCAAAATTAATACAAATTTTCAATTCAAAATAGCCAACAAATATTAACCCTTTGGCTCTTGAATTCTTCCCAGCGCAAGAAAAAAATATTTGTGATAATTCCTGTGTCTTATAGGCCTGAATCAATGTTATTCTGAATCAAGGTCAGAATATGTTGTGTTTTAGAAGTTTGTACACAGTTGTGTACACCAAGAGTCAAAGCGTTAAGAGTCTTTCAAAATTAAATGTGTTGCCAAAATCAAAATATTTTAAAAGTTTTGAAATGAAAAATGATAGCTTTTCAATTCGATTTTAGAGAAAATACTCAAAAAACTTTTTAATGTTTTTTTTTTTAATTCAACTTAAAATGAAATCACCAAAAACTACAAAATGTTTTTAAAACTTAAATTCGAATATTCAAAATTACAATTTTAAAATTTTGTTCGAAATAACGAATATAATTTTTAAAAAAATACAGAATCGATTTTGGAACAAAAAATGTAAAAATTGTAGTTCGAAATTTTGGGCATGAAATTTTAACATTTTTTAAATAACTGAATATTTCATTCAACTTTAAGTTAAAAGCTACGAAAATTGGAAACTAAAAATTTTAAATTAAAAGCGAAAAAATTAAAAAAAGTACTTGTACTTTATACTTACTTTAACATTAATACTTATTTTCAAATTTTCAAAGCAAAAAATACGGAATTTCTGAAAATAATCTTTTCAAATAATATATAATTAATACAAAAAATTCAAAGTTAAGGCTTTGCAAACTTTATTCGAAACTATTAGAAATTAATTTTCAATATTATATTATTTTTCGAATTAAAAGATCAAATTCCATACGATAAAAAATTTTGGAATAATTTTTCAACCAATCATTGGACAAATGAAATGTATTTTTTAATCCTTTTTATACCCTAACCTTTCGGATTTATTAACCTTGTGCAAACGTTTGTAACGCATAGAATAAAACGAGTCCGGTATAGAAAAGTATATATATTCTTGATCAGCGCCACCTCGTGAGTCGAGCTATTTACGTCCGTCCGTCTGTGTGTTGTCCGTATACACAGGATAAGAAGGAGTTGAGATAATTGAATGAAACTCAGAGCACATGGTCACATGAATCAAAGGATCTGCACTATTGCAGATCCATAATATTTATGGAATCCGCCCACGGACACGCCTACCTCTCATGCAACGCAAAAATTTAAAACTGCATAAATGAGCTCATAATTTGCATGCAACAATAAAATTAGTTATGTCTGTATTTTATATCAAAACAAAAATATCTTAGAAAGATGGGTGTAATCCGCCCAAGGACACACCCACCTCCCATACAACCAAAAATTAAAAATTTAATAAATAAGCTCATGTTAAACGTACACAGATAAAATTTGGTAAGTATGAATTTAATACCAAAACAAAGACGTCTTCAAAAAATGTATGTCATCCACCCACGACCTCGCACGCCTCCCATGCAATCCAAAAATGGAAAACTCAATAAATAAGCTCATGTTTAATATACAGAGATAAAATTTAGAACGTATTTCATATCAAAACAAAGATATCTTCAAAAAAAAAAATGGTGTCATCCGCCTACTGACACGCCCACCACCCACACAACCAAAAATTAAAAACTCAATAAATAAGCTCATGTTAAACGTATAGAGCTAAACTTTGGATTGTTTGCATTTTATATTAAAACAAAGATATCTTCGCAAAATGGGTGTCATTCGCCCACGGAAACGCCCATTTTGCATACAACCCAAAAATTTAAATTCAATAAATAAGCTTTTGTTTAACCTAAAAAGATCAAATTTGGTAGGTACCTATGTATTTTATACAAAAACTAAGATGCATTAAAAAATAGGACGTAATCCGTCCATGAACACGCCCACTTCCCATACAACCCACAATAGCGATAATACTATAAAGGCAGTAACATGTGAGCTACAGGAATAAAATTAGAAATTTTTATAAATGTTTGTAAATTTTTCATCAAAATTGAAATGCATATAAAATTGGGCTTCATCCGCTCACGGACACGCCCATTTTCAATACTATTATTGTATTTTGAAAAAGTAGGTTTAGGGTATTTCTAGTCGGCCTGGACCAACTTTAGACTTTCCTTACTTGTTTTTCTATTGTATATAAAATAAAATGTGCCTAAAAGAGGGTTTTTTTTAAATAAACACAAATGAGGATATTTATAAGTAAAAGATGCACCTTCCATACAAAATCATGTCAAAAAATTGTATAAGTCCAAGAGGTACTCCTAGGAACTGACCGATTTTCAGAATTTTTCTTAATTTTTTTTTTATTTCTTTATTTATATATTTAATTCAAGGTATTCATAAACAAAAAAAAAAAAACAAAACATATTGGCCATTTCAGCCCTTGAAAAGACTTTGACCGAGCTTCTTATGATCAATTGTGTTGTGTGTGTTATTAAATGTTTGCACACAATTAACCGAGAACTGGACCTACATGTTTTATGCCGACTCCGAACGGCTAAAGTTCATGTTCTCAAGAAGCTTTACATGGCATTATTTACTCTCTGAGGTTTGCCATTGTCTGCAGAGAGGTGGTGACCGATCAGAAAAATTTTTTTATTGAAAAAACTTTTCGCCGCGACTGGGGATCGAAATCGGGCTCCGAGCGTGCTAAGCCACACACTTAACCTGCACGCCACGATCACCACAGGTCAAGGTATCCATACAATCATAAAATTCAAGAATGCCTCAGCGCCTCAATGGCTTTATAGAGCCCCTGGTGGGACATAACATTCGCGGCAGAGAAAACAGACCTTTTTTTAAAAATTCATAAGTCAGTCAAAAACAAACATTTTTCCAAAATTTTTTTTATTATTGTAGAGAATTGAACAAATTAACAAAAAAAAAATGGTTTTAGTCCAACATGGTTTTATAGAGCTCCAAACTGGCGATAGAGAAAAAAAAGTGGCCTCGTGGTTGCAGCGCTGGGAGTCGCAAAAATTGTCCGATCTTAAAAAAAATTACATTTTTAAATCTTAACAAAATTGGTTATCCTATGACAGGAGCTATTTTTTAAATTTTTTTTTTTAATTTGGTGATTTTCCAAATATGAAAGTGTGTTTTTTCGAAAAAAAAATCATAAAAAATCGAAAATAAATTTAAAAAAAGCTCGCTCGTGTCATACGATAGCGAATCAAGTTTAAAAAAATACAAAAAAAAAAAAAAACTTTCGTCAAAAAATGAACCCGCTAGTGCCTCAACCAGTACGACACATGGTTTCGAGATAAACGTGTTCAAAGTTTGTGAATCTTAAGAATATTTACTTAAATACAAAATTATAAAAAAAAGTCGATTTCAAAAATGGTCAATGTCTTGTCCCCCCTTAAATTAAATTAGCTTAAATAAAGTAAGTACACAAAATTTCATTATCAGAGGACTCCTTCTATTTTTGGACCAATTTTGTATGGGATCAATGAACTGTGAGCCGCCATAGTGACCATTTCGATATTGTTATTAATTTAGAACCTTTTTTTTTTCTTGTTCAGATATTCAGAAGGTTTGGAATCATGTCAAGAAGGATGCACCCTTATTTTCTACCCAACCCACTTTATCAACCTGTAGTTTGTATAATTGTCAAAAAATTTGTTTTTGTTTTTTCGTACTGTAAAAATAGCAATTATCTTCTAATATATAAAATCAAATATTTGTCTGTCTGTCTGTCTGTTCCGTATAGGCTCGCGCACTGTTAATCCGATTGGGCTGAAATTTGGACACCGAGTACTTTTCATAGTGAGAAAGAACATAGGGGGTGTAAAAAATTGGGCGGAAATATGTGGGCGTGGCACTCTATAATAACTTCTAAACGCCTAGACCTGTTTCAATGAAATTTTGTATGAAGGTTCAACTGCAACCATAATAAAGTATGGGTAAAAAAGTGGGCGGAAGTATGTGGGCGTGGCACTCTATAATAACTCCTAAACGCCTGGACCTATTTCAATGATATTTGGTATGAAGTTTCAACTGCTCCCAAAATAAAATAAAGGTAATAAAAAATTCCATAGACTTCTGCAAGAGGGCACTTTAAGTAGTGCGTTTTTAAGACTTAATAACTCCTAAACTCCTGGACTGATTTCAATGAAATTTGGTATGAAGGTTCAACTGCACCCAAGATAAAGCATAGGTAAAAAATTGGTCGGAAATATGTAGGCGTGGCATTTTATTATTACTCCTAAACACCTGGACCGATTTCAATTAAATTTGTAAAAAAGGTTCGACTGCGCCCAAGATAACATAGGCTATAAGAATTCCAAAGACTTCCGTAAGGGGGCGCTTCAAGTAGTGCGTTTTAAAAACTCAATAACTCCTAAACGCCTGAACCGATTTCAAAGAAATTTGGTACGAACGTTCAACTGCAACCAAGATAAAACAGAAAATATCAAAAACTTCCGCAAGAGGGCGCTTTAAGTAGTGCATTGTTAAGACTCAATTACTCTTAATAGAATTAATCGATTTTACTAAAATTTGGTACGTGAAATAACTTGACTCTGCAACAGCATTGAGGCTATTTAAATTTCAGAAAACTTCCGTGAGAGGGCGCTTTTTTCAATTAACTATGTTCGGCTCATTTACGTCAAAACGGATGAACCGATCTTGATGAAACTTGGCAAGCATTTGTAAGTTTAACGAATACCAGCAGAAGCTATATAAAGATGAAAACAAATTAACCGAACAGTATTGACCAAAACCGAAGTTAAACGAAGACAATTCAAAAATCGAATCGATGCTCATAGGATTTTTTTAAAATTGGAATTTATTTGTGATAAAATTGCATATGTAAGAATAACTTTAAACGCATTTTTCTCGAAATGACTTTTCAAACTGCACTCAGAAAAAGTTTCTCGGAATATAATAAAAATGGCATCATATTTACTGAAAAAAGGTATTGACCTTGCTCCAGAGAATGCTTTTCTCTAAATGCGATGCCAAATATTCTCTAAAAATGATGAAAACCTTCTATGAAAAAGAGATATATATAAAAATAATTCGATTTTAGAGAAAAAGACTCTTTATTTTTGGGAAAACATTTGTTTTTATTGAAGAAAATACTTCTCATAGTAAATTTTTTATCAAAATATAGAAAAAAATTTTCATTTTCAAAAAATTTTTCTGTATAAATGAGAATTTTTTTGTGCGAGAAAAATATTTGTCATTATAAGAGACATTGAAATATTTCCATTTTCTAGAATTGAAGAAATATTTGTTAGAAAATGTGAAAATTTATTCTAAGAAGAAAAAAATATTTTAAAAGAAAAAATTGCTATTATCGAAAATAGAGAAATTTTTCACCGGAGGAAGATATGTGTTTTTTTTCTGAGTGTGGATGTCCATTTTCCTCAGAAACCAGACGTCTGATCGAGACGCTGAAGATATAATTATACCCTAAACCTGAAAGGTCAGGGTATATTAACTTTGTGCAAACGTTTGTAACGCATAGAACGAAGCGAGTCCGGTATAGAAAAGTATATATATTCTTGATCAGCGAAACCACCTGAGTCGAGCTATCCATGTCCGTCCGTCCGTCCGTCCGTCCGTCCGTCCGTCTGTCCGTCTGTGTGTTGTCCGTATACACAGGATAAGAAGAAGGAGTAGAGATAATTGGATGAAACTTGGTACACATGGTCACATGTACCCAAGGATCTGCTTTATTGAATATTTTTGGAATCCGCCCACGGACACGCCTACCTCCCATACAACGCAAAAATTGAAAACTGCATAACTCAGCTCATAATTAACCTACAACAATAAAATTTGGTGTGCATGTATTTTATGTCAACACAAAGGTGTCTTTGAAAAATGGACGTCATCCGCTCACGGACACGCCCACCTCCCATACAACCCAAAAATTGAAAACGCAATAAATAAGCCTGTGTTTAACTTAAAAACCTTAAATTTGGCACATATGTTTTGTATAACAAAACAAAGATGGTTTTGAAAAATGGACATCATCCGCCCACGGACACGCCTACCTCCCATACAACGCGAAAATTGAAAACTGCATAACTCAGCTCATAGTTAACCTACAACTAAAAAATTTGATATGTATGTGTTTTATGCCAACACAAAGATGTCTTCGAAAAATGGACGTCATCCGCTCACTGACACGCCCACCTCCCATACAACACAAAAATTGAAAACGCAATAAATAAGCCTGTGTTTAACCTAAAGAGCTAAAATTTGGCACATATGTTTTTTATGACAAGACAAAGATGGTTTTGAAAAATGGACGTCATCCACCTACGGACACGCCTACCTCCCATATAGCCCAAAAAGTTGAAAACTCGATAAATAAGGTTATGTTTGTCATAGAGAAATTAAATTTAGTATGTATGTATTTTATACCAAAACTAAGGTGTGTTCAAAAATTGGGAGTAGTCCGTCCAAAAACTCGCCCACCTCCCATAGCGAAAGCACAATAAAGGCATTAACTGTGAGCTACGGGAATAAAACTTGGTATGTGTACATTTTTCATCAACATTTAAATGCACATAAATTATAGGCTTCATTATCCCACGGACACGCCCATTTACAATAAAAATTTTTTGTTTTTGAAAAGTGGGTTTAGGGTATTTCATAGTCGGCCTGGACCGACTTTAGACTTTCTTTACTTGTTTTTTGTTTTAATCATGTCTGGCAGGTACAGTTTTACGAAAATTTGACTTAACACTTTCGACGGAAGGAGGGGACAAAACCCCAAAAAAACGATAATTTAAAAAATTTTAAAATTGAATTGATTATTTTAAAAACGTAAAAATGAGAGCAGTTTTAAAAATCGTCCTCTTTCTGTGCTCGAGGCACAACCTCGAGTAACACCGGGTTACATCCGCTTGTTTTTTTTTTTTAAATTACTATCAAAAATTTTTTAGTTTGTTTTTATCAAACTAACTCTAACTCTACTACTTGACACCATTTGAATATAATTTTTATTTCTGCCAGATTTAAAAATATAGTTTTCTCAGTGTAATTTTTACTATTCACTCTCTGAAAAAAGTTTCTGGGAATATGACAAAAAAGGCATCGTATTTAAGAAAACTTGGTATAGACTTTGCTCCAGAGAATGCTTTTCTCTAAATGCGATACTAAAAATTCACTAAATTATAGAAAGCTGCCATGAAAAATATATCGTTTTTAGAGAAGCACATTTTTTTAGTTTTGATAAAAAATTAGTTTTTATTGAATAGAGAATTTTTTATCAAAATATAGTAAAAAATTTTCATTTTCAATAAATTTTTCTCTTTAAATGAGAATATCTTTGTGTGGGAAAAATACTTATCATTATAAGAGACATGAAATATTTCAGTCAAGTAAAGAAATATTTCTTCGAAAATGTGAAAATTTATTCTAATTGAAGAACATTACATTAGAACAAGACAAAATTGCTGTTATCGAAAAAAAAAATTTCCTCTGCTTTCACAAAAAACACCTATCTTTCTTCAATAAAAAATTTTCTCTATTAGTTATGAACCAACCGGCCCCAAATGGCTCCGGGTCTTCTGGATTTGTCAAGATCGTCCAGTAAGGCCAGCCCGTCGCTGCTTATGAGTAATATTTACTAAATAAAGTGCCTTATCTGGAATTGAGCCAATAATCACGCGGATTCAAGGAAGACATGCTCGTCAGAAGTCTACAGTAGTCGTTTTTTTTTTTTGCTTTACTTGGGTTGCTAAATAATAAATCGAAGGGAGTCTTTAAATAGATTTTGTTACACAAACCGCTTTGTGCTTTACTTTGTTAAATACTATAATTTTTTGATTTTATAGTTTAAACAATTTTTTTTGCAAACATTATCGAAGTTTTCTTTAAAACCATCAACAACTATGTTCACAAAAACTTCAGTGATTGTACATTACAGCGCGATTTTCAGTTCGAGCTGAAGGTGCACTTTACACCGTATCGCACCTTCAATTTTGTGAAATATTTCTAAAGGATTTTTTCAAAACATTTTCTTGTAAAAATCTGCACAGTAAGAGCAAAACTGTTGCCAGAAATCAAATCCTAGCACACAATTTAACCTAAAAACAATCTAACGTGTATGCATTTTTTTTACAAAAATTTACCTAATAACTTCCTAAAAAAATTCACGAAATTCAAGGTATAATCTTATAGTTGGTGCGTATATATTTTTGACCAATACAGATGAACCACTCCAATCCCTCTTTCCTTTAATAAGTTTTCATGCCCGAACTTGAAAATCGCCCAGGCAACACCGGTTTATGAATTGACCCAGCCTATTAAACATAAGAAGCTGAAACATAATTCTTCAGCTTAGAACATTTTTTTTTTTTTGTTTTCAACAGAGCCAACTTGTTTAATTTTGCTACGGTTTTTGTTTTCGGTGTACCTTCCAAACTTCTTTTAGCAAGATCTTATGATTTGCGGGCTATGCGCTGATGCGCAGCTCTGTATAAATTCTTGACAAAAATATAATTTTAAGCTGTTCCACAAAGTTCAGCTGATCTTCACATCCTTCTTAAAACAACGTGCACGATTTCACTTTTAATACAGCTGCTTGCTGCAAGATGTGTGCACTTCCGCTTGCTGCTGTTTAAACTTCCGTTTAACAGCTCCAATGATTTGTGTGCACCTGTAGTTCAGCTCCAAAAGTAACTTTCTCAGACTATGTGTGCGGTAGGAAAAATGCAGATTAAAATACTTCAAATATGTACACAACAACAGAAACACAAAAATTCACAAAAGGTGTGAGATTTTAGACGTAAAAAAAAATAAAAAAATCTTAGCTGTCTGCTCCAACATCAGCTGCTCCAATAGAGCAGCGCTTGTATGGCATTTACAATTCTAACTTATCAATGTTGCCTAGCAGAGCAGCTTGTTGTTGTGCAAATCAGAGGCAGTCATACTGATGGAACCCAAGACTGACGGACAGCGAGTGGTGAGGTTTTTAATGAATACATCCAGCAGAGTAGAGGGCACGTTTTCTTGTACCTTCTTAAGTTAAAAAGCTGTATTAAATATATGACGAATGGCTGCATTATTTTTAGTATTTATTTAAATGTGTGCCCACTGTGCACAGTGTGCTCTAGGCAAAGGTGAAAAATAGCCTTCAACTTAAGTTCACTAATTTTTGTACACGCTAGATTATGAAGAGGCAAGGCTGACTGGCCGGCTGACTGGCTCGATGGCCTCCCTAGTTCGATGCGCTAATAAGCAGCAGTCGTAGCCGTGACAGAGTAACCACCATGTGTGCGCGTTCGACTCACATGAAGTTAGACACAAAAAGTCAACGCGTCGGCTTCACGCGTGGGTGCATCTTTAGTAAGTCGAGACAGTTGCACAGCAAAACCAACAAACTTGGCTTTAAATTGCAACAAACAAGTGCAAGTTACCGCACAAAGCAACTCAAATGCAATAGAATACGATGATGAAAAAAAAAGAAAATGACCAAAAGAAGACACAGCAAACAAAGGTTAGGCAATAAAAGGCAGAGCTGAGAAAGTGGCAGTGAAAAACGAAAAACTACAACCTGTTGTGAGGAGTTGGAAAAGCGTACAAGTGCTCTACGGCAGCGGCTCTTATCTGATATGCTGACTACTGTAACTTTGAAGTAGTTTCGACTGTTTAGGATATTTTGAGGAGGAGTGCGGTTTTAGGCAGTGCCTGTGTGTATGTGTGTGTCTGTCTAAGAGTGTGTAGGTGTTTTAAGAATAAGTAATTTACATTTTTAGTCGATTATAATTATACACTTTAGTAGATATGCAACAAGGCGTAGCGCATTCATCTTCTTAGCTGTTGTATTTTTTTATTTTTTTTATTTTATTTTTGGTCTTATTTCCTTATTGTTTTTGGACAGCTAGTTATTAATTTTGGTAGGCATTAACAAAAATTGTGCATAAACAACCCTGAATTGACACTAAGTGTGGCTTTTTTCTAAAACTTTGTTGCTAACCAAAAATAAAACAAAAAAATATGCAATAATAATTATGTTAAGAAAACAAGACATAATTCTTGTTTTACAGACGAAGCTCATGTACTATTCAAGTTCAATTTTCAACGCGTTTTATTAAATTGTAACTTAAATAAAGTACTATGTAGTAAAGTACTATGTAATAAAAGTAGTATGAGTACGAAGCTCATGTACTATTCATGTTCAATTTTCAACGCGTTTTATTAAATTGTAACTTAAATAAAGTACTAAAGAACCTGTTACACACACACACATCTTAAAAGAAAATCATGTCTACTACTATATAAAAACAAGTTTGTATAACAATAACAAAAAATTTGTATAAAAAAAAAAACACCAAGAAAGAGCAGCAACATTTTAATATTTTCCCATGATTATTTGCTTTATTTTATACCCACACATTTAGACACACACACACACACACACACTCATGCGCAACAGTCACAAAGAACCGCTGCGGTCTCCCAAAAAATAATGTCAACAAAGCCTTCACTTTTTCTACTGTGACAATAACAACAACAAAAAAGTTAACAAGGCGTCACACACAATAACAAAAACAACAAAACGCTGATTGCTGCTATGCCTGCCTCCCTCTTAACTTGGCCAACTAAGTAGGTATGTCTATTCATAAGCTATTGCTGCTGTTATTGTTGTTATTTTTTTTTATTTTCTAATTTTTAACGTCATAAGTTGTGACAGTGCTAAAGTTCAAAGCAACTTAAATGAGACAGCCTCGCGACTACTTGGCAACAACTACATAAATAGTAGAATAGAATTAGTTTTTTTAAGTTTTGTTTTGTTATTTTATTATTATTTGATAAACTTATGCAGTTCTCTGTCTATTTAACACTGTTTTCACATAGAATAAAAAAAAAACAAAAAATAAAGTCATTATCTAGACTTAATTTTTGTTTAATGCTTCGAATTATGTTATAGTATAGAACGAAATTCACCAACTCAGTTGCTGAATTTTTTATTTTTAAATAACTTTTTTGAAAAATTTTCAATTTCAGCATGTGAGATGTTCAGAATATCATACAATCCAGTTAGTAGTTAATCCATTTAGTATTTTAAGTAGCAGAAAAAAAAACGCCTTTGTAAGTCAAAAGCATGCATTAATCTAGTCAAAAGTATTTCTAACACTTTGTTCTAAGAATTTAAAATCTAGAAACTAACTCATATTGACTAACATAAAATTAACTTAATCAGCTGTTGGTATGAGTTAACAATGAGCTGCAATTATCGCTAGTTGTGGCGCCAAGCATGATATCAATTATCATTGAATGCAATTAATTGATTGCTTATTGCATTGTTGTTATTGTTGTTGTTTTTTTTTCAATGGATTTTTCAAATGCATTGCAATTTATTGCATTTTCTGAAATACCATTTGATGAAGTGCAACGAATAACAATAAACTTATAATTTCTATAATTTACTGCTTAGTTATAATTTACTGCTTAGTTATATCTAAGCACTTTGAGCGAAATTCTAGCAATTGTTGAGACATTGTCAGCACTTGAGATTGAATATGGATTGATTTGAAGAGAGCCACTTTTCACATTAAGTGGTAATGTTGTTTTAGACATTTCAACCGGAAAAAAGCAATTAAAATTCTTTACTTTAACTAATGTTGATGAAATGTTCGAAACAATTACTAATGATCTGAAGGTGGCTTGGTAAAAGTTTTTTACTATAGGTCAGTTACGTAAAGTAACGTAGTTCTTGATGAAAACACTTTTGTGAAGAGCTTTTAGAATTTTTGTTTCTTTCAATGAAAGTTCGTATAGTAGGATAAAAAGATCCTTATATACCAGCAGCAATATCTCCAAAGTTATAAATATTTTGCACTATTTTATAACTATAAGAACATCTGGATATTCCGAATGGTGGTTTTACATACAGATAATGTGGTTTTTTCTGTGTATAATTTTATGAAGAAAGATGCACCCAAACAGCCCAATCAGCCCAACAAGCTTGGAATAAGCTTTAAACAAGCTTACAAACGTAAGCCTCAAGCATGGATAACGCTTTCATTTACTATTGTAGAACGCTTACATGTAATTGTAGGATAAACGAAAGTGAACCCTTGGAATAATATTCCTTACGTCAAGCTTAACCCAAGTGTTGTTTTTACAATTGGATATAAGTGTTTTAATAAGCTTTTTCCAAGTGTGCTACATTCAACAAATCAATTAGCACTCGCGAAAAATTTTTATTCCGTGGCTCAGTTGGTAAGCCACTTGTTTATTTGAATTGTTGTGATTTGGACATCCAAGGTTCAATTCCCAACCGGAACATTTTTATTTTTATTTATTTTTTATTTTCGTTTGTTAAAATTGACTCATATTTTATTTATATGAAAAATTGCATGTCATCAAAAATTTTTGTGTTTGCTACAGCAGGGATCGAACGCGCGAACCACCGCGTATGAGTCGGACACTCTAACAGCTTGCCGTAAGCCTTATGGCTGCTGAGCGAACAAAATGAAAATAAAATACATTTATGTATGTATACATGAGAGCATCACAACTTTGAACAGTTGTAAAACTATTACCGTTGTCAGCGTTTTCTAAGTATGATTGCAAAACACTTACTTAATGCAAGCCTTTCCAAGTATTATTGTACATCACTAGCTTTTTGTGTTTTACGCAATAGTTATACAAAGCAACTTGGAAATTTATTACCCGGGCAAGTGTTTTTCAAGCGTGCTTGGATAAGGCTTGCTTTTTGTATTGCATGTAAGCTTAATCCAAGCACTATTTCTAAATGGTTGATTGGGAGCCATTTAGAAATAGTGCTTGGATTAAGCTTACATGCAATACAAAAAGCAAGCCTTATCCAAGCACGCTTGAAAAACACTTGCCCACGTAACAAATGTCCAAGTTGCTTTGTATAACTATTGCGTAAAACACAAAAAGCACGTGATGCACAATAATACTTGGAAAGGCTTGCATTAAGTAAGTGTTTTGTGACTCATATGCGGTGGTTCGCGCGTTCGATCCCTGGGGTAGCAAACACAAAAAATTTTGAAGGCATGCAATTTTTCATATAAATATATGCTTCAATTTTAACAAACGAAAATAAAAAATAAATAAAAATAAAAATTTTCCGGTTGGGAATTGAACCTTGAATGTCCAAATCACAACAAATCAAATAACCAGTGGTTTACCAACTGAGCCACGGAATAAAAATTTTTCGCGATTGCTAATTGGTTTGTTGAATGTAGCACACTTGGAAAAAGCTTATTAAAACACTTATATCCAATTGTAAAAACCACACTTGGATTAAGCTTGAAGTAAGGAATATTATTCCAAGGGTTCACTTTCGTTTATCCTACAGTTACATGTAAGCGTTCTACAATAGTAAATGAAAACGTTATCCAAGCTTGAGGCTTACGTTTGTAAGCTTGTTTAAAGCTTATTCCAAGCTTGTTTGGCTGATTGGGCAGTTTCTAGCATTAAGGTTAATCAAGTTTCATCCGAGTATTGCTTTGTTGAAAGTCAACAGGCGGTAAATTTTTTAAGCCGAATACAAAACGCATGGCATAGTTATAAGTAGGGTCCGGATGTTGATGACTTTGCATCTTTTTTTTGCTTCTTCAGAAACATAGCATATCTATTGTAAATGATCACTTAGATGCTCTAGTTACACCAAACAAAATTTATAAGGGCATTTTTTTGGCATTTAATAACATTTCTTAAAGTTGTTGCATTTTCTTTGCATTTTTATAATTTAGGAGCATTTTATATCGTTTTTGGATTGTCTTTTGCTTCCAAGGTTCCTAAAATTTTATGCATGGCAATTCCAATTACATATTTACTATTGCTCATTTCAGTTTTTCTTTTAAAAATTTATGTTTGGCAACGCCTTTTATTTACTGTTCATTCTTTGTCTCATTCTTGTACGTGTAATTCACTTTATATAATATTACTGTGACAATTTTGAAGCTGTAAAACAGGTTGTAGAGTCATTTGATCCAAAAGATTCAAAGGCAATAGAGAAAAGTCAACTATTATTTAATAATACCGAAATCAAGGGTCAATTAGCCTTTATTAAAAGCAATTACCTAATTTTACCAAAAATTATTGAAAAACTAGAATCGAGGTGCTTAGAATTAGAATGCGGAATTAATATGATTGATCAGCTTAAAGAGCAGTTGAGTTGTGTCACGGGGGAAGTAGGAATAAAAATTTTTGAGAAATTTGAAAATGTTGTCAATAAAAATTCAGGATTCAAAATTTTAGCTAAAATTTCAAAAATTCTTGGTGGCCAAAATTTTAATACTGAAAACTTAGAATTGACAGCCAATGACTTAACACATTTTAAATATGCACCTGTAGTGAGTACGGAAGTGGAAAGCAGTTTTTCACTGTACAAAACTGTTTTGGCAGACAAGCGAAGAAATTTTACATTTGAAAATTTAAAAAAGAACATTATTATATATTGTAATGAATAAAACTTCTTTGAAAACATGAACTTAAAAGTCAAAGAACTTTTTAATGCATTTTTTTGCAATTTTCAGTGCTTTTTGTCATTTTTTATATTGCATTTTTACTTATTTTTTAGGTCATCAACATCCGGACCCTAGTTATAAGCAATATTGAGTTTTAATTGAGAAGAAAAATATAGTCTACCATAAACTTCTTTCGAATATAATAGTACAGAGATTAGCAGGCATTATTCAATTTCGAAGTTACACGATTAACACATGGCAAAGACGAGTTCATACAAAAACCAAGATTTACGGCGCTATGTATGTATACTAAGCATGTTTCAACCTATGTTTAGGTCAGGAATTTTATCCAGATAATGTTTGTTTTTACATATAAGAGTGTTTCTAATTCGAAAAACAGCTATCCAGTTTGATGTTGTTTGCACTTAAAATTAAAGTATAAAACACTTTGAAATGAAAAGTGTTTCACTTTAATTTAACGTGGATTAAGATTTAATTCAAAGCGGAATTTTATTCAATTGAAATACTTACGTCATTAATTTAAATGCTTACGTCTTTATTTTTAAATTGAAATACATTATTTTATACCTTGATTCCATATTGTTACATTAATGAATCCAAATGATTTTACAGGTACAGGATGCGTGAAACATATAAATAATTAAAACAATATTATTTTTTCAGATTTTTTTTTTTATTGAAATATCAGAAAACATTTTGTAAATTACATAAATTAATTTATTATTTGACAATATTATAATAAATTAATTAAAATAAATATTGTGTAAGTATGTAGAATGTATGATGTCAAGTACCAAACGATAATTTTGTACCTTAAAACTATTTCTTGCTTCCACCGTTCTTACAACTTCTCTTTGAATTCAGCCCGGAGTCTAATCCATGGAAAGATACACAATTGAGCAACGCGTTAAAGTTATTCAGGGTTATTATGAAAATGGACGTTCAAATCAAAATGCATATCGTGCAAAATCATCTTCAGTGGTGAGGCACATTTTTGTACCTCAGTGAAAAAACCAATGCACCCACAAAGAGTGACTGTTTGGTGCGGTTTATGGGCTGGTGGCATCATCGGGGCGTATTTTTTCCAAAATGAGGCCGGTCAGGCAGTTACTGTGAATGGTGTTCGCTATCGTGAGATGATAATAACGAACTTTTTATGGCCCGAATTTGTAGATATGAACGTGGTTTCAACAGGACGGTGCCACTTGCCACACAGCTAACGAAACAATGGCTCTTTTGCGAGACAAATTCAATGGCCGTGTTATCTCAAGTGGTGGCAATGTAAATTACCCGCCAAGATCATGTGATTTCACACCGTTGGACTTCTTTCTTTGGGATTGTTTGAAAGAAAAGGTGTACGTCGCCAGCAACATAAGCCAGCAACAATTCAAAAGCGGCAAAGAACCTCAAGTATACCTCAGCGACATCGAAAATTTGGACCATCGGATGGAGGTGTGCCGCCGAGTTCGCGTCGGCCATTTGGCCGATATTTTGTTCCATACATAATTGAAAATTACCAATATTATCATAGTAAAATGATATGATCATAATTTCCTAAATAATTTGTGTTTTATTCAAAATCAACATCGGCCCTTAAAATTAAACCGTCCTTTAAAAATAAAAACATGCTCATTTGTGTCTAATGCATACCACTTATGGATTGATAGTAAAAAAGATGAATATGCCCAATCTAAGGAATTTTGTAACTTTTTATCAAAATATGTCAAATGCTAAATTTTAAAATGAATACAAAAAACAAAATACAAATATATAATAAAACGCTGAATTATGCCCTTGTACAAAATGAACAAGTGGCTCTAGCAGTACAGAACAAAAACAAAAATGACATTAACCCTTTCAATGGCTTGGCTATGATAATCGTGGAAACATTTTTTTGATGTAATATTCCCAGTATTTAGGCCATAAAAAGATTAAACACCATACCTTTGATTTTAACATGCACTGCTTAGCTTTTCCCAGGATGTCCAATATAATGGACAAAACCATTCAAACGTTGTATTAAAATATTTAAGTTCAACTAAAACAACCGGAGACCACTGCAAATGCGTTATTTATAATGATATTATCAAAAAAAAAATATTATGCTTTGCACAGCCATCACAATAACAAACAAAAAAACAAATTGGCCATTTCAGATTTTGAAAAGACTTTGACCGAGCTTCTTATGATCAATTGTGTTGTGTGTGTTATTAAATGTTTGCACACCATTGACCGAAAACTGGACCTACATGTTTTATGCCGACTCAGAACGGCTAAAGTTCATGTTCTCAAGAAGCTTTACATGGCATTATTTCCTCTCTGAGGTTTGATTGTCTGCAGGGAAATGGAGACCGATCAGAAAAATTTGTGTATTGAAAAAACTTTTCGCCGCGACTGGGGATCGAACTCGGGCTCCGAGCATGCTAAGCCACACACTTACCCTGCATGCCACGGTCACCCCCATCACATCACCACTTTTTTTTTTGCAACATTTATTAACACACGAAATACAAAAATTTTAGTTTTCTGTTGGGCATAAAATTGAAAATCCAAATAACTTAAACGTAATATATTTCTCTTAATTTATTTTTGTCATGTTGGTTCAACTTCATTTCATAGTACCAACCTATTTGCTTTTAAAAAAGACGTTGGGAAAAAATAATTTTTTCTGATGTGTCCAATATAATGAACAAATCCATTAAAAGGGTTTAGCACAAAAAAAATTATATTTTCACCAGGGACCGTACTGGTTATGGTTTTTATCGAAAAAGTCACATATTAACTGTTATTTTTTTAACTTTTATTTTTGCCGACAAAAATAAAAGTTATTTTGTGCCTTATATTTTTTCGGGCAAACATAACAGTTACTTTTGACTTTTATTTTATCGGTCAGAAATAACAGTTATTTTCTGCCTTTTATTTTTTCGGTCAATAATATCAGGCAATTGGTGTTTTTTCAAAGGCTGTTTTACTGACTAAAAAACTAATGGTACCATTATTTGGGTCTCATCGGTGTGCACAATTTACATATGGTATCAATAGTTTTTTAATTGGTCAAGCGGCTTTTAAAAAAATACAAAGTGCCTGATATTTTTGACCGAAAAAATAAAAGTCACAAAATAACTGTTATTTTTGACCGATAAAATAAAAGTCAAAAGTAACCGTTATTTTTGTCCGAAAAAAAAAGGCCAAAAATAACAGTTAGTTTTTAACTTTTATAAAATCAGTCGAAAATTTAAAAGGCACTTAATATTCATGAAGCTGAGGCCATTTGTATCATAATGGTATATTTGAAAAAGTCCTGCGACCATTTTTTCATTGTGTCTTTTTCATTTAGAAATTGTAAAATAACAGTTATTTTCGGTCCCTGATTTTCACTGCACAAATTAGATACGTTTCATCCAATTCGGACAGGAAAATATAATTTCTGAATTTATTCTCTGCAATTTTAAACACTTTTATACTAACAGGAACAAAAACCTACTGAGAATTATGTCGTTCGGTTGCTCATTTTTTTGATGTGCATAAACAACAACAAAATTAATTTTTTTACTAACAAATCCAAGATTACACGTATTTAGCACAAATTAACGTGTTTATCAAAAAAAATTTCAAGCTCAATTTTTGGTATAAACTGCGAACAAGAATAGCATGTTTTAAGATGGTTTTGAGCTCTATTAAGCTGATTTCAGTTACGAATGCTTTGTGCTTGATTTTATTCTATTTTTTTTTTTGCTGTATACCCTAACCTTTCGGGTTCAGAGAGAGAGAACTCTGGTGATGCAAAAAAAAAAACAAATGAATTGTTATTTCTTTGTTGAAAATGGAATTTTTTTAAATTAAATAAAAAGTTTTTTTGCCTGACATACAAAGTAACGTCATGGCCTTTCGTAAATTCCACAAAAACTATTGTAATGACTTGGTAACTCACACTTATGTCTTTATATTTAAAACGTGTTCTTAACTAAAAATTTTATACAAGTTCTTACCTAAAGACGTTTTTTCGGATACTGCCTTAATTCGGCATTCTTACTTGATTTGTTTTTTTGTTGGAGTGAAAAAATAGAAATTAAAAGTTTATTTTTATTTCTGATTTAAAAAATAAAAAAAAACCATAAAAATTATGATTATTGCTAGTAATGTTATGATATTGCTCATAATGATTAAGAACATTATGAGCCCTGATTTTTACTATGGTGGGTTGTGTGGGCGGAGGACGTGTTGTAGGCGGATTACACTGATTTTTTTTTTACACAGTTTTGATATAATTAATTATATAATAACCGTTATATAATTTTTACTAATCTGCTTGTATGGTGGGCGTGTTCGTGAGTGGATGCATCCAATTTGCAGTTTCTAATGTATACAAATCTCAGTTTCGATCAAACATTTACACGTACCAAGTTTTATTCATGTACTTCCCTCTCTTTGTCTGCGTTGAACGCCGCTGCCCAGCAAAACTACATTCTAAAAATCCAATTGTGCTTCTCCTCCTTATGCTTTCAGGAGAAGTGCTTTCAGGAGGCACTCTCAAAAACTTCTAAACGGCTATTTAAATAGCTTTCATGCGTACATGGCATGGCTTGTGCAATACCAAGCAGTTTTTCTTAGAATCATTTTTTCATATATGTATCTTCTGAAACATGTCTTCTTAAAGTTTTCCTGTAAAATATCTACTAGAATGCTTTCATTGAATGCCTCAAAGAAATTTTCCATTGAAAATTCTAGAAGTACTTCTAGGGAAGACTAACGAAAGCATTCCTTCCAATGACATGCATTTGGTCATTTACTTGACCTTCTTTGGAAGCACTTTTTTTTGCTGGGTGGTTACCGAATGAAATAATTTTTACACTGGCGCGTCGTCGTTCATTACCTCGACATGACCTAGCCAACCAAGCCGTTCAATTTTAAATTATATTTAAACTATTGGTCGTACAATATATAGAGAACAACGGCATGAGGCAAAAATATGAGGAGTACTTTGCAACTGGTGTATTTAATTTTCTTACAATAGTAGTAATCTTTTCTGCATCGATAAAAATAGCATTTTCGATGTAAATTTAAGCGAAGAATACGATGGTTATACCTAAAACACGCTTAGTAGTGGGTACGGTTGTTAAACATTTTTTTAAACATATAATTTGTTTATAATAAAATTAAATTTATTACAAATTTTTTGGAGGTATTTTTTTCGTAAAATGCCTTCTTTTATCTTCAAAATGAAAAGAAAACTATGCATTTTTGAAAATTTTCAACTTTTAACTTTAACTTTAATTAAAAAAAAAAATTCTAGGTCACGTGCTTTTTTATTCTCCTATTTTCGTTTTGCAAATTTCTTTTCAAAATTGAAAGAAAATGTTTTTATCGACATTTATGAGATCTATAGGATTTCTAGAAACGAATCGAGCTCTTATACAGAAACAGAGCCAGAAACTTCTACTAGTTATAGACTTTGTTGTTGATGATAGTATCATTTTATTAATTATATATATATATATATTTTTTATGTTTTATATTTTAAGTTTTATGTGTTTTGTACTTATTAAAGCTAATTAACTATTACTTACTTACTAATTAAAGCTTACTAATTAAAGCTAAGCGTTTGGGATTACGGCACTCGTTATCGAACAAAAAGCTTCGAAATTTGCGATGATGGCAACCGATAACGAGCAGTCGTTCGAATGAAACCATACGAAACTTCACTCGTAAGCTTAACTGCTATCGTTAAAAATTAAAATTGAATTTTATTTTAAAAAATTGACATTAGAAAAATTGAAGCTGCTTTAAAATAAAAAACAAGTAAAGAAAGTCTAAAGTCGGTCTAGACCGACTATGAAATACCCTAAACTCACTTTTCAAAAACAAAAAAAATTTTATTGTAAATGGGCGTGTCCGTGGGCGAATGAAGCCTTTATTTAATATACATTTAAATGTTGATGAAAAATTTACACATACCAAGTTTTATTCCTGTAGCTCACAGTTAATGCCTGTATTGTGCTTTCGCTATGGGAGGTGGGCGTGTTCATGGACGGATTACTCCCAATTTTTGAACACACCTTAGTTTTGGTATAAAATACATACAAACCGAATTGAATTTCTCTATGACAAACATTACCTTATTTATTGACTTTTAAACTTTTGGGGTTGTATGGGAGGTAGGCGTGTCCGTAGGCGGATGACGTCCATTTTTCAAAACCATCTTTGTCTTGTCATAAAAAACATACGTGCCAAATTTTAGCTCTGTAATTTAAACAGAGGCTTATTTATTGCGTTTTCAATTTTTGGGTTGTATGGGGGGTGGGCGTGTTCGTGGGCAGATGATGTTTATTTTTTGAAGATATCTTTATGTTGATATAAGACACATACACACCAAATTTTATTGTTGTAGGTAAATTATGAGCTGAGTTATGCAGTTTTAAATTTTCGGAATGTATGGGAGGTAGGCGTGTCCGTGAGCGGATGATTTCCATTTTTCAAAACCATTTTTGATTTCTTATAAAAAACACACGTGCCAAATTTGATCTCTGTAAGTTAAACATAGGCTTATTTATTGCGTTTTCAATTTTTGGGTTGTATGCGGGGTGGGCGTGTTCGTGGGCAGATGATGTCTATTTTTCGAAGATGTCCTTATGTTGATATAAGACACACATATATTAAATTTAATTGTTGTAGGCTAATTATGAGCTGAGTTATGCAGTTTTCAATTTTCGCAATTTATGGGAGGTAGGCGTTTCCGTGGGCGGATGATGTCCATTTTTCAAAACCATTTATACAAAACACATATACACCAAATTTTATTGTTGTAGGTTAATTATGAGCTTATTTATGCAGTTTTCAATTTTTGCGTTTTATGGAAGGTAGGCGTGTCCGTGGGCGGATTCCAAAAATATTCAATAGTGCAGATCCTTGGGTATATTTGACCATGTTTGCCAAGTTTCATCCAATTATCTGAACTCCTTCTTCTTATCCTGTGTTTACGGACAACACACAGATGGACAGACAAACGGACGGACGGACGGACGGACGGACATGGATAGCTCGACTCACGTGGTGACGCTGATCAAGAATATATATACTTGTTATACCGGACTCGCTTCGTTCTATGCGTTACAAAAGTTTGCACAAAGTTAATCTACCCTGACCTTTCAGGTTTAGGGTATAAAAATGTAAGCATATTTTTGTTTCAAAATCTTTAATGCAATATAAGCTTATTTTAATTAATTTTAAGAACTTATATAAACAGAATAAATTGTAACCAATAAGACTTATGTCCAAAATAATGCTGAAACACCAAAATCTGGCAAAGAATCTTCTGCCGAACTGCGGCCAACAGAAAGCTATTTCGATTAGACCTAGGCAGCAACTAAGCAAAACATAAAATGCAACTATCAAGAACGCGGAAAAATATGGTTTATTTCTGTTGAATTTGATTATTTTCTGAGATTTAAAATTATTCTTAATCATAGGTATTTTCTGACCAGAAGCATAATGTTGCTGGGATCGTCCTAGTGTGGATCCATTGTTGTCCCGATCAGATTGAATAAAGATTTATTTAAGCCGTTATTAAATTAGGTTGTTGTACTAAGAAAATACCGATTTTTATATAAAAGACCTCACACCTAAGATGCTAGAGGCGCTAGTGACCTAAAAATTATATGGTACACAACCAATGCAATTGTTTTTTTGTTGTTCAAAAAAGTTTCAAATCTAGAGAAATTTTTCAAGAATTCAAATCTTACTAAATTAAAAATTCTCTCTATTACCAGCAGCGAAGCACTACTTCAATTTTAGCAAGATTTTAGCTCATGAGTGTTGTAAATTTTGGACTTGCCAGAAATCGTACAAATTTTCCAGTGCTGCTGGAAAGACAAACGTTGTAAATAGTTTGGAGTGCAAAAATAGAAACACGTCTCGCCACGTTATAAATAAACGCCAAACGCCAGGCTATGGCAGCAAGCAATTGGGAAGTCACAACGACAAGATCATGAATCATGCTAAGATATAGATAAAAACAAGTGAATGACGTTTAGGTCTTGCAGAGATTTCAGCGACTAAGCTTATCAGACTGATTGTTGCTGATGCTGCTGGTGCTGATGCTGAAGCTGATAAGCAGGCTAAAACTATGCAAGCACAATATTAATTATCTCATGAGTTACAATAGAAGTGCAAATAAGAGCAGTTTAGTCTATATATAATGAGCTAGAAGGAAAGTGATTTAGCACACTTACGTGCCGACAAGACCATAAATGAAGAGACAATACCTAGAAATTCAACCACAAGATACAAAAAACAAAAAGACAAAATGATTCAATTAGTGGAACCACCATGAAATTGCCATAGAATGCTAATGGATAACAGCTGCTTTGGCAAATTCCAGCCGGCCCTAGGTGGTCGCAGATTTTAACGCTTCCGTAGATTGCGTTGTTCAAAACACGCTAGTCAAGGCAATAATTTATGTCAAGATCTGAAGAAATGGTACCGTCTGCGCGGTGATTAAGCAACGTTATCAGTTTCCAAAGAATTCAATCTATCGCGAAATTAAATAATAAAAGCCAACAACAACAACAGCGAAAAATGAGCGAAAAAGCTATGGGATGCACAAGCTACAAAATCTGATGAGGCAGAAGAGCGACGCTTATTAATGGTTAGGCTGCTGCTGCTGCTGCTGCTGCGGCTACCACCACCAAGCGTGTGAAGCGCCATAAAAACGCGCGCTTGAGACGCCGCCAAAACTTGTTAACCGCAAAAGTATTGCAAATCGCGAAATAAATTAAGAAAATATTCGAGCGCCAAGTGAGAAAATAAAATAAAATAAATTCTCAGCATATAACGAGGGCGCTATAAAAATGTCGTCGTTGTTGCTGGCGTTGACGTCGACGCCGTTGTATTAAACAAAGAAGCTGGCAATATAAAATGAACAGAGATGCAAGAACTGAACTGGTGGCTTTAAGAAGAATTTGAGTGAAAAGTAATAAAATTTTTATATACAGCATAAATACTACAACAAAATTGCCAAAAAGGCGCTTCGCACCTAACAACACAGCAATAACTGGTACAAAGAAGAGGTAACGTACACAAAATCTTGACTAAAACTTGAGCATATAAAAATAAATTAACAAGAGCGCGACATTGTAAATGCAGAAACAAAGAAAGCCAACGAGGTCCTCAGGACATTCCTGCCAAATAAGGCATATGGAAGAAAAAAAAAACAAAAACAAAAGGAAGAAAAAGCTAAAAGCGACGCCAACAACAAACCAGACACCATCACCACTTGTGAGGTGTCCTGTATGGTTGCCCAAAGTCCTCTACAGCGCTGAAAAAAAAAAAAAATTATAAAAAAAATTTAAAAAAGGAAACCAACGAAAGCCAAAAAACTTAAATAAAAATTCCAATCATATCGCAAACTGGCGTCTACCATTTTATCATTTCTTTATCAGATTTCGTGATCTTTTAATAAGATCTTTGTCACATCTTTAAGGAACTGTTGGACCAATATATCAATACAGTGGGAGCCAGCAGAGCAGGCAGGCAGGCTGGCAAGCAGTTGTGCTGACGAGCGAGAAACGGGCGGGTGGCTGTTGGTTCGAGGGAAGCAACCTGGCTGGCCTCTTGGCTTTAATATGCCGGACAGTTACAATCGGCTGCGTTGCTGCTGCCTACTTCGTCTCACTTGGCTTTGCAATTTTCGGGCCAAAATATCAAACTGTCTGTCTGTCAGTTAGTCCGTCGCCAACGACGTCCATTCTCTGCGTCTGCTGCCGCTACTCAGCTTCTGCCTCTTGACCGAAATCCTTCAATTTAATAAATTAATTGGCTCTGCGTTGAGCGGCTTCTTGCCGCATCATGCTGCCGCCTGCAAGCTTCTTCTTTTAATTTTCACTCTCGCATCTCGTTAGTCTTATTCTTCTTCTTCTTCTTCTTTTTCTTATTGTTGCTGTTTTTGTTGATTTTGAAATGGGCAAACCTCCCATGAAAAGATAGAAATCTTTACTTCAGAGGCGGCAAAACTTACAGGGATCCGCTTACAGCTCAAAAGTGGCTTGACTGTCTTCGTTTTCTTTTTTTCTCTTTTTGTGAATTTGCTTTTTGTTTTCTCTCAGTCTGACTTTTGCTGTATTTTTGGCAAAGCTTATTTTGTGCAACTTCTGGCTCTTACCTAAGCCTCGAGCTGCTTTTTTGTCTGCTGCTTCTTCTTTCGTCTCTTGCACAAATTCCTGCAGCTCAATCGCGCATGCGAAATGCGCTGTGAATGTTGGTATTAGGTGTTAATGAATTCATTTTTGGTACCAGCTCACGCAGCAAATTAGGCCACCCAATACTGTCAAGTTGCAATAAAAGTCGCAACTGAGACTGCTCGTCGTAAGTAGCTAGGTATGTAGAGTGCAAACTAGCTACTCAAGTTGCAACATGACCTCATTTTGGGCGAAAGATGAAAGATGAAAGACGAAAGACATGTGGTAGCCAGCGAAAAGTAATCAGCAGAATTTTCCTCTCATTGCATATCAATTGTGCGCGTCCAAATAACATCAGCTTTAGCCAAACTATGCATGGGCACGCTGATATAAAGCGGTCCCAGCGGCTGCCTGTCCAACACTGTATTTCATTGTATTGTCTTTATATTTTGTGACATCAGTGCCGGCGCCTTTTTTATGTCCAAATATGATGTCAACTAAAGGTTATCATATGGCTTAGCAGCCAGCACCACCACCATAATCAAGCCGGCTCCAGCTCGGCTTCAACTGAATTCAAGCAGCGCTGCTTTTTTCAATGTGAATCGCCTTTTGTTTCAAGTGCTGCAAGTGCAGACACAATAAGAAAATACAAAAACAAAAATATGGTGGAGCTTATAAAAAAAATCAGCTTGCGCGAATTCCAGCCATTGTGTCATTTTGGCAAAGAAGTTATGCCAAAGCAGCTTAGCCAACGCCGCCAACACCAGCAGCATTGCCAACTATGCAACCCCATCATTGTGGCCAGAATACTTGTGTGCCCTGGTATACTTAAATGCGAACGAGTATGTCTTGTAATATTCCAAAAAGGTGTTGCTGATTGTCTCTAAGAGCGGCGCTTCCTTCAACTGGTCAGCTGGATTCCCTTTTTATTTTTTTTTTTTTTTTCGTTGGCGACACGTCTGGAATGTGATCTCTTGCGGTGAACTCAATCGATTTCAATTGTTTTCGGCTAGCGTTGAGGGGAAAATATTCACCGCTGAGTTCAAGCGGGGGAACTTAGATTGTTTAAGGCAGCACATAATAACGAGCTGAACGAGCCATGGCTGGTTGTTAGCAGGCCTTAAGTATGTGCATAAAAATTAGTTTGCTTTGTTTTTATTTCACTTTCGTCGATGTTGGATTTTGATTTTGCACACAATTGCATACTTCTGCGAATGCGATCGATGGTTAATATATGAATGCGATCATTTAGAGATGGCTTTTTATATAGAGCTATTTAGCTCGTACAATGATTTGGAGCTTTTAGACTAGAAGATCACTTTAAATAGCAATAAACTTGGCGTTCCAAACTGATCGTTATTCTTTATTATGTATCCTAGTAAAAGTCGGGTATTTAGTTCGATAGCTCTGTTTGAAGCAGCTGAAGCTATTTACAAAGTTTCAATATATCGAGGGCGGCCTCGGTAGTCGAGTTGTAAGAGTACTTGACTGCCAACACAGATGTGCCGGGCTTGAATCCTGTCCAGGCCATGGTCCCAAGCTCTAACCTTTCTTCAATTCTTTCCTTATGTATAATCAACTGAAATTCAAAATTCTTCAATATTAACGGCTGTAGAGGTGTAGTTGGTGGTGAAGATATTTGTGATATGAGATGGCTTAATATCTCGAATTGATTGAGGTAATGCATAACACTTGCCTTAGAGTCAAATTTGCATGTTGATATTATCTTTCTCTCCTACTAATCTATCACTCCATTTCCAAACCAAGGCAGACTTAACTGAATAGGTGTGAAAGCTGAAATTCTTGGTTATAAGCTTAAAAAAATAAGGTTGAGCAACTCTGTCATCTCTTTTAGAGATCTACGACGACTTAAGCTGATATATTCCAGCTAATATATCGTTGAACTGAAGCCTAGTAACGACTTCGTGCAAAGAGGTAATATGGAAGATACTGCAGTGGTTAATGAGCCTAAAGGCAAGGATCATGTTTCGAGTACACGTCTTCTTTGAATTTACCCTGAAGTTTTGATCTATCAGTGTAGATATCAGAGCCATTGTTTGGTCAAAGGTTTCCAATCTCCAATTTTACTCTGTATGAGATGGATATTAGATCGGATCGAAATTTAGATTCCGCCGGTCGGGGTCTCAAAAGTTAGAGGAACTCATTAAAATGATTTCTGCATACTTTTTTTTCAAATCGGAGAAAAACCGCCGAAGCAATTTTGATTCTCCTGAAGGTCCTTTTTGGTAAAAAAAACATGTTTTTTGCTTGTAACTTTTTATTTTTCACAGAACGCATACCCAAATCTTCTTAAATGTTAAATTTCTTACTCATACTAACATTTTGACATAAAAAAATTGTTAAAATTTTGTTTCATTATAACTCTTATTGACCATCAAAAATTTAACTTTTTGCTATTTTTAAAAAGGCATTTTTTTAAAACCGCTGTAAAAGACACATTTTTTATTGGATTTACGTGGAATTGTTATTGTTGGAAAGGTATTAAGTTCTTCTTTCTTTTTGTGTATCGCTTTAATCAAAGCTGTTTGCGAAAACTGACAGAATGTGAGAAATCGACTTTAGAAATCTGATAAAATGAAGCATTTCTTATTCATACAAACAATAAATTTAATTTGTTCACTGCTTTATCGTCCAGTTTTCGATAAATTTTTTTTTTTAATCACAAAGCTTTGATGAAAACGATACACATAATGAAAGAAGAACTTAATACCTTTCCAACAATAACAATTCCACGTAAATCTCATAAAAAATGTGTCTTTAAAAAAATGCCTTTTTAAAAATAGCAAAAAATTCAAATTTTTGATGGTCAATAAGAGTTATAATGAAAAAAAATTTTAACAATTTTTTTATGTCTAAATGTTAGTATGAGTAAGAAATTTAACATTTAAGAAGATTTGGGTATGTGTTCTGTGCAAAATAAAAATTTATAAGCAAAAAACATGTTTTTTTTACTAAAAAGGACCTTCAGGAGAATCAAAATTGCTTCGGCGGTTTTTCTCCGATTTGAAAAAAAAGTATGCAGAAATCATTTTAATGAGTTTCTCTAACTTTTGAGACCCCGACCGGTTGAAATTTTTTGTATCCATATAAGAATGATCCGGTCTAATGGATATGTGTATTAAAATTTCTGTAGAAGTACAGTTTTTGCATGAAATAGTTTCTGGTCTTCTATATTAGAGAAAGAAATTTTTGAACGTCCGAGAGTAGGTTAACCATGTTCTCCTTCGGAAAATAAATTTAAAAAAATATCCTTAAAATCCAGATAAGCGCACATTTCGGGGGTCAATACTCACTATATTAGGATGCAACCAAAGCTAGATGTTGATAAGCTGCTATCACAATGGACCACCGAAGTCTACTCCGCTCAACTCTCGGTTAAACTCAACCAACCTAACTCTTGGCTCGATGAGGCTGGCGAACACATATAACCCACTCCATGCTTGCTGATGCTGAGGAAGTTTTCGGTTTTCGGCATCCGCAACCTTGTAACCAATGTTATGATCAGGAATATCGCGACGCGATAGCAGCAAAATACGCCGCATATAAAAATAGACTTCAGTTAGCTTCAACGCGAGCCATGCGCTCGCATGCGAAACTATCTTGAATAGAGGAAGAAAGAGAGGTGCCTTGTCAGACGCAGGAATAGCTTGAGCGTGAGAAAATTTAGGTATATCAGTGCAAGGAATATGCTCCAAAATTCTACCAATCCATCCTCTTGCAGAGAAGAAAATGGTGATATGGCTACAGATACGCAGTGCGCACTGAGATTATGGAGGCAGCATTTTTCCAATCTGCTTGCGGACAACAATCCCAACAATTCCACCCTTGGAGTATGCAGTCCGACACTACCATTTGACGATGATGGAGTGGAAATTCCACCACCTAGCAATGACGAGGTAGTTGCTATTCAGCGACTCAAAAACCAACAACCGAGATACCAGTCTTATTTCTGAATGTCGAATGCGACTTGCAATGAACGCAGATAAAGCGAATTATCATATGTCAACAATCAATCGCAGCGTCTTGAAAACCTGGTCATTGTTGATGATACCTCCTTTGAGTTTGTTAATGACTTCGTTTACCTGGGATCCCATATAAGCTCCTCTAATGATATCAATATTGAGAACAAACGAAGGATAACACTTGCCCACACGTGTTACTTTAGACTCAGTAGGTAATTAAGAAGCCGAGTCGAGAGAGTGATGATCAAAACTTACGGTCTATGAGTAAAAAAGCATGCTCATCCTACTATATGCATTACAAACGTGGACGTTGAGCATGTCAAATATTTGACAATCGCGAATTCTGAATTCGATGGAACGATGAGCTGTATCTTCGCTGGCTACGTATTGTTGAGCAAATTAAAGACGAAGTGCAGTGTAGAAAATAGTCGATGATGCCCGAATTTCCTCCAATCTTGGAATGAAAAAGTGTTTCCAACTGATGCCAGCAAGCGCACAATAAAATTGGCCGGCCAAAAGCGATCCAAGGTTTTAAGCGCCATCTAAGTAAGTCTAATACAACCAAAACGACCTGAAATGTGACTATTTTGTCGATTTTGGGACGGTATCAACTGGGAACCATAGCTCTCCAATCTAAAAGGAATTACTAAAACAGTGCCTATTGTTCTTTACCTCTACTATCCCGAACATGCATGATTGCATTCTTATATGAAAGTATAGATAATATTTCAGCTTTGCTTTTATACGTGAAATACAATATAATTCAAATGTCATCTACAGGCGTTTTTATATGAGTCAATGCTCTTGAGGAAATGTTCGATGATTTTTGTGCACAACTCGAGCACTAGCTTGACTATGGTTTGACGAATGTTCACGCAAACAAGATATTTTGCAAAGTCCCAAGCAAAAAGCCCAGAGGCATAAAAAAGCTCCATCTCGGGGAACAATTGACATCGACAAATCTCGAAATACGTCTTTCTGGAAATTGCAACAAACCCTAACTGGTGCTGTTGGTTTATTTGGGGATTATCTATCTTGTTGAAATCACATATCGTCCAGATTCATATCTTCAATTTTAGGCCAAAAAAAAGTCGGTAAAATTAAAATGGATAATCCTGTATTCATTTGGTTCTTTTTAAGGAAAAGCTGTTTTTTTGAATGTTCAGGGCTGGCCAAACTTGTTGCGTGGAAAAACATGTTCTTCTTGTTGACCACCTAATGTTGCTTCTTTTGAGGGGTGCTTATTTGTGAGTTTTAACATGTATCGAGAAGTATTCTTTTTATTTCCTTATCTATCGATACCATTTCAGTATCGAGCAAGTTCTTCGCATTGCTCATTGGAAAGACTTTTTCTACGGACATCAAACTCAGGTAGAAGTTGAGCCGCTCTGCAGTGTTCTTTAGACATCTGTGGCAACTTAAGACTGTCTTAGATGTTATTGTAACAGATTCCAGGGCTTTTAAAGCTCCTTCACTATCAGATAGAGTTAAAATATTCTTGATGATATATCATTCACCTGAAGCCAAATAACGGTTTCGTGAATAGCAGTAAGTTGTACGTAGAAGGCACTGCAGTGATTGAGAATACTTAAGGCAAGGTTTATGTTTAGTGATGCTGAGTAGCCACCACTACTTACTTTACCATCTCAGTTTCATTAAACAATAGGGGTATTCACATCGAACTCGTTAGTTTGTTAGTTGTTACTTGTTATTTTTTTAAATACATTTTGTTTTTGTAAAATTATCGAACTATCGAACTAACGAGTAACAAAGTAACAACTGAGCAACCCTGATAAAGTTTTCGTTAGTTGGGCAAAGCAATATCAGCTGTTATTCAATAACAATTACCGGGCTAACGAGATTAAACATAAGGGTGTGTTCACAGTCGACAAATTTAACGAAGTAACAACTAACCAAATAATAGACTAACGAGTTCAGTGTGAATACCCCTAGTATAGATTTGAGTGCAGCTGTTTTGGCGAAATTCTAATTCTAATTTCGAATTCTTCTTCTATGCTTCCATTCATTTCTGAAGGTAATAGATCTATCAACATTTTTGTGAAAGAAAAGTTTTTGCATGTTATAGTCTACGGTCTTGAGAAATTGAATCAAAAATTTCCTAATAGATTGGTTCTAGAGTCCTTTTTGTCTTATTGTTATTGAGCGATACTTCTTTACGAATGATTGAATTTGCAGTCATGTGTAAGGATGTACGTAGCATCGAGTGTCGAGTGCGCCCGTGGTAGTCATTTTCTTTGTTCTGTTAATGCACAGCTTTGCTGAGTTTTGGATTTTGCGAAGTATATTAAGACGTGTTTGTTTGTTCAGTGCTGGGTACCAAGCAAGTGACACTTGGTAATAGTCCTCACTAGTTACCCACTGCTTTTTTACATGAATATGGGCCTATATTGGTTGTTTTGATTCTCTTGAATAAGGTTTTCAATTTAGTTTTTTTTCTACGATGAGACTCAGCCATTTTGCTTGTTCCGAAAAGTAGAATTGTATTTCCTAGTTTTGGAGCACTTATTGTGGATAAGTTGTGTTGTCTTGTAAAGATGACTAACTCAGTTTTATCAGGATTAACGGAGCTTTTTCCTTTCTAGTGTCAAAAACTTCCTTGAAGTGTTGCCAGCGTTTTGGTATGTGATGTAGATCAAGGCCGCTTTCGTAGATTATCATAATCCATTGGTTTAGGATGTCTTGTCAGTAAAATTAATTTCAATTCGCGCTATGTTCAGATAGGTCCTGGTGACTTAAACTGTTAAAAGCCTTCAATTGCACATTCTACCTTGGAATGTGTGATAATATCTAAGGCGTTGTCAACAGAGTGTAGTTGAAATAACCTATGACAAAGCTGGGAAGTGGGTTCTATTTAGCTGTTGGAACATTTTTCACTATTGGTATTATATTCTTTTTTTACGAACCTTGGGTAAGAAGGGCTTGTTGCCAAACATTTCCTTGGTGTCGACGCCTCAGAGGTTTTCGATATTTCTTCACAAAGAGTTCACCAAAATGTCGTTGTACTTTTCATTCTTCTTTCTTAAATTCTTTTAGAGCCAATATATAAATTGACATAGTTATGCATCGGTGGAATGTGGTTTTTTCTTTATCAACGAGTTGTCTTCCCTTATTTCGGAGTGTCATATAAACGGGGTTTTTACTTTCCCTTCAGTTTTATAGTGGAAAAATACTGTCAAGAGGTCTATATATTGACTATATTCTAGGAAATTTAAGGATTCTTGGCAAGTAGGAGAATAAGATGGTGCATATGTTAGTCCTATTTCAAATGTATCTGCGTAGAGACCACAATTGAGTTTTCTGAGATTATAGAATTTACATTATAAAAAATTTGAACATATAAATTGGAATACAAGTATGATCTGAAGGCAGTGTAATTTTAAATTTCTCAAGTTCTTATTCTATTTTATATATGTGGTCAGAGCCAAGTGCTTTTAATAAGGATGTAATCAAAAAGAGACTCATTTCGTTGTTTGGTCTCTGAGCTTTCCCAGACCACATGAGGAAGGCACCCGATTATCGGTCCTTTGGCTTCTGCTGTTACTGTAGAGATCATATCTAATAATATCGTCTTCTGGGAGGACTTTATGATTGTGGGCCGGGTATGTGAGCTACAAACTGTTTTGGGACATCTCGACTCATATGCTCGATATCCTCATTACTTAAATTAGAGAGAGAAGAAAACATGTCAAATGATTTATGATTAGAATACTCACCCATGGTTTATCTTGCGATGTGTTATATACAAGCGTATATGTAGAAGTTCTGAGCTCGCACACTTCCTACGGCTCCTGAATCAGAACAATGTCTTCTCCGTCTTTGAAAAGGCGGATATTAAGTCTTTGTCCTCAGCAACAGCTAACGGATAAAAAGTATATTTATTTTTAATTCATATCCTTAAAAACTTTTTTGAGTCGAAGAGTACATTTTCATTACTAAATGTCTAAAACTAAAATGTCTGGACTAAAATGTCTCTAAAAAACTATTTTTTTTACAATTGAAGAATTTTTTTAGATTTTAAAAAAATAAACATAACTTTTTTATACTTAACTTAGACAATAAAGTTCTCAGATACTTGTAATACTCTCAGATAGTATTAGTATAGTTCCCATATACTAATACTTGTCTTCTAATAATTATAAAACATTAAAATGTTACGCTTTTTGAAATATTTTCAGCATTAGAAGTTTCCATAGAATGCCAACATATGTTTTATCTATACCTCTTTCAATACATTACCTGGAGTCAATTTGTCTGCGTTTAATTGTATACAAAACAATTTCAATAACGTTAATTTAAATTCATAGCAATAAATATTGTTGTAATTGGTCGTAACCTCAACATGGGAAGCTGTTCATTTTCATATAAATGCAACCAAGTGATTAGCTCTATGCCACTCGATTGCAAAAAAAGCAAGTGTTGAATGAGCTTGATTATATCTGAAATAATTAATATATTAATGCCAAGTCACACCACGGTTAATGCCACTCCCCTTAGTTAATTGGGAGAAAAACAACAACAAGAACACATTCATTTGCCACCAAACAGTGGTGTCTGGCGGAATTGTAGCTGGTGCTCATTATCAACGCCATCCACTCATCCGAACTGTGATCAGCTGCCGAGCACAGTTGATCGCACACAGCTTCTGAACAAAAACACCAACAGTAACAAACAACAACAACAGCATCGTCCACAATCAGCTTGCTTGCTGCCAATAAAGAAGCCTGCAAACAATGCCTGTAGCTTAGAAATAAAAATGAAAAAAAAACAAAAAAATTGGCGCTAAGTCAAGATTGAGCATAAATTCAGCTATAATAAGTTTTATCTAATGCTTTCGATCGCTGAAACGAACATCGACGAAACGTAAGATCAGTGCACGTCTTCGCCGTGATTTTGGCTACAGGTTCGACTATGCGAACGTTGCTCTGTCTGTTGGTTGCTGCGACTGACTGTCTGTTTGCAAGTCGGTTTATTTGTTGCTCTGACTGTATATTAGTAGCTGCTATTTTGCACTGACCGCATTTTGTTTGCCGTCTGACCAACACACAGCTGCGCTTTATTGTTATTGTAGTCGTTATTGTTGTTGCCGCCAACTCATTCGAGACCTTGAGCTTAGAACTTTTGTTTGGCGCCTAGGCTTTAGGTTAAACGTTTTAGTGTCTGTCTATTGAAGCTTGTTAACTTCTCTCTCGCTCTCTCACTTTCAGTCATTTCAAGCCATTCAGTCGTGATCTTAACGGCGTGTGATGATTAGCCCAACGATTGCTAATTTTATTAATTGCCAATATTTGTCGGCTCTTGACAGAGATGTTCCTGTGAATTGCTTTATTTTGCTTTTTATGTTTAGTTCACTATTATTTTGTGCTTTTATTGGTAGTTAAGGTAGTTCAAGTGTCAATTCATATTTAAGTGATGACTTAAAATTTAACCCATATAAAGATAATTGGTAATATGATCTGTTAAATAGAAGCTGTATTTTGTAGAAATTTTAGAACTTATTTTGTTGGTATTGTTTAGTGCAACTTTTTCGGTATTTTTGAGTAAATCAGTTATCAACATGCTAATTTATATGAAGAAATCATATGATGTAGTGCAAAAATTTGTGTATGGAGACGGATAATATTTGGAAATAATATGAATATAAAATCAAGGCTAAAGTGTTGCGTAACTAAGATTGATTAAGAAACTGTTTATTTTGTATGGGAGAGAATACTGTCAATAGTAAATGTTTTTTCTTTAGTAGAAGTCAGTTATCAGTAGTCAGTAATGAGTAGTCAGTAGTCAGTAGTCAGTGGTACGTAGTCAGTAGTCAGTAGTCAGTAGTCAGTAGTCAGTAATCAGTAGTGAGTAGTCAGAAGTCAGAAGTCAGAAGTCAGAAGTCAGTAGTCAGTAGTCAGTAGTCAGTAGTCAGTAGTAAGTAGGCAGTAGTCAGTAGTCAGCAGTCAGTAGTCGGTAGTCAGTAGTCAGTAGTCAGTAGTCAGTAATCAGTAGTGAGTAGTCAGAAGTCAGAAGTCAGAATTCAGTAGTCAGTAGTCAGAAGTCAGTAGTCAGTAGTCAGTAGTCAGTAGTCAGTAGTCAGTAGTCAGTAGTCAGTAGTCAGTAGTCAATAGGCAGTAGTCAGTAGTCAGTAGTCAGTAGTCAGAAGTCAGTAGTCTGTAGTCAATAGGCAGTAGTCAGTAGTCAGTAGTCAGTAGTCAGAAGTCAGTAGTCAGTAGTCAGTAGTTAGTAGTCAGTAGTCAGTAGTCAGAAGTCAGTAGTCAGTAGTCAGTAGTCAGTAGTCAGTAGTCAGTATTCAGTAGTCAGTATTCAGTAGACAGTAGTCGGTAGTCAGTAGTCAGAAGTCAGTAGTCAGTTGTCAGTAGTTAGTAGTCAGTTGTCAGTAGTCAGAAGTCAGTAGTCAGTAGTCAGTAGTCAGTAGTCAGTAGTCAGTAGTCAGTAGTCAATAGTCAGTAGTCAGTAGTCAGTAGTCAGTATTCAGTAGACAGTAGTCAGTAGTCGGTAGTCAGTAGTCAGTAGTCACTAGTCAGTAGTCAGTAGTCAGTAGTCAGTAGTCACTAGTCAGTAGTCAGTAGTCAGTAGTCAGTAGTCAGTAGTCAGTAGTCAGTAGTCGGTAGTCAGTAGTC
This sequence comes from Tetanocera ferruginea, assembly GCA_958299015.1. Taxonomy (NCBI): domain Eukaryota; kingdom Metazoa; phylum Arthropoda; class Insecta; order Diptera; family Sciomyzidae; genus Tetanocera; species Tetanocera ferruginea. The sequence goes on along the minus strand of OY282644.1, from coordinate 81,084,056 downwards.
AGTAGTCAGTAGCCACTAGTCAGTAGTCAGTTGTCAGTAGTCAGTAGTCAGTAGTCAGTAATCAGTAGTCAGTAGCCAGTAGTCAGTAGTCAGTAGTCAGTAGTCAGAAGTCAGTAGTCAGTAGTCAGTAGTCAGTAGTCAGTAGTCAGTAGTCAGTAGTCAGTAGTCAGTAGTCAGTAGGCAGTAGTCAGTAGTCAGTAGTCAGTAGTCAGTAGTCAGTAGTCAGTAGTCAGTAGTCAGTAGTCAGTAGTCAGTAGTCAGTAGTCAGTAGTCAGTAGTCAGTAGTCAGTAGTCAGTAGTCAGTAGTCAGTAGTCAGTAGTCAGTAGTCAGTAATCAGTAGTCAGTAGTCAGTAGTCAGTAGTCAGTAGTCAGTAGTCAGTAGTCAGTAGTCAGTAGTCAGTAGTCAGTAGTCAGCAGTCAGCAGTCAGCAGTCAGTAGTCAGTAGTCAGTAGTCAGTAGCCAGTAGTCAGTAGTCAGTAGGCAGTAGTCAGTTGTCAGTAATTAAGAGTCAGTAGTAAGAAGTCAGTATTCATAAGGCTGTAGTAGTTAGTCGTCAATAGAATACAACAGTCAGTGTTCAGTAGTGAGTTGTTAGTGTTCAGTAGTAAGTAGTCAGTGTGCAATAGTAAGTACTGATAAAAGTAGTCAGAAGACAGACGTCAAAAAAAGTCAGTAGTCAGTATTTTGTTCGTTGCACGGAAAGAATGTACCCGTTCGTCGTACTTTCTTCCACATAGAAATCATAATATTTTATATATTTTTTATAAATTCTTTATTTACGCACTTATTCAACGTAAGCACATGATGACGATTCATTTTAATATGGAAAACAAAATGACGCGTCCGTTGATAATGTGTATTCTTTTTGTAAGAAAACGCCATCATACAATCTATTTATGCGTCATACAGCCACTGCAGCACGTGTTGATACAAGCAAATTATAAGATTCACAAAATTAGCTTCGATAAGACATGTCGTCACAAGTTCAAATTGGTTAGCCAGATAATCTCGATAAAGTGCTTCACAAAGGTTTCCTCGAAGCAACCTACATGAGCTTACTATGCGGAAATGTGTTATCATGGTTAAAGTGGTTCCTATGAAGTTCTTCGAAACGACCGAAATGAGTTCACGACTTTAGTATTTGAAACTTGCATTCACAAGTGCCATAAAAGCTTTTTCGAAGAAAAAAGTGTTTAACCTCCATGTACAAGTGCATTAGAAGTGATATTGAGGTTGAACCTCTATAAATTTTAAAATTTAACCTTATGTAAGCCCAAATGCTTGTTGGGATGGTAGCTTCTAATGAAGTCATTTCTAAGCTTTTCGAAGGATTATCCAAAGGCGTTTTTTTGAAAAATGTGGCTTGTAAGCGGCTTGTGAGTATGATTTGGAGGCTAGTTATTTAAAAATCGCATGTTGATACAGCACTCCGCCACACAGAAATTTGACGACAGAAACTTGATGCAGGATTCAATATATGTTCTGTGAATTCGTTAAAGTATTCAATTTGACCTAAATTTTAGTTTAAAAAGTCTGTCAAATCTTCGATTTCGGATTAAATTTAAAAATTAAAGATGAAAGAGAATGTTTCCAAGTCTAATAAATAAAAATTATGCAATATTCGATTAACCAAAATTGCTGATCGCAGCCTGAACAATACCTATTTTACATGTTCGTAACTTGTTATTGCAAGCAAATTAAGTGATCCTCCAAGAGAGCTATAAAAGTAAAACGATTAGTGATACAGCTACGGGAGCAGTATCCAATTGGCTCTCTTGAGCCGTTTTGATGCCACTTTCTCTAGTAGTCAATTCCCGTGGGTTTAAGAGGTTGGGGCAGAATGAATGAGGCATGCATCCTTGGAGCCATCCAGTTCGTTATAAGAAATGTGAGTTTATTGTTGATCATTATAGTTGAAAGTTCCTGTAGGTTGTCAAAGAAGGGTATTCCCAGTGAACTTTGTCTACATCTTGCTGGTGCTGGGCAAGCACAAGATATAAGTGTAATTTTATATCAAAACAGCCACGACAGCGGCAGATAAAAGGAGTAGCAAGTCTTTCAGCGTGAACAACAATGCACCAATGACTCGCACTAATTATCATTAATCTAACAATATCAAACCGTGATTTCGATAGCAGTTTGTGAGTTTTGTTAAGGTTGTATCAAGACCACATTTTCCTGTTTGTAGCACATGTTATTATATGCTTTCCTCTACTATTAGCTACACTACTTTGTAGAAATACATTTCACTTAGCCGAGTTAAGAGAAACCGGAACTGGATATGTTGTAAGCACATCAAGGGAAGAGCCTAGCTTGGCTAGTTCGTCCACTTTATCATTACCATAAATGTTTCTGTGCCCGGGAACCCAAATAATGGCTTTATCAAGATGACAACTCAGCCTGGCCAGCTCCTTTTAACACTGCTTCACTAGCTTGGAGTTAGATTTTACAGCAGGTAACGCTCTGATGATGGCCGCTGGACTATCTGACAGTATCACTGCATTTGTGTGGCTGTTTGTGTTGGCTCGATTTATAGCTTGACAAGCCGCTCTTATCGCTAGAAGTTCTGCCTGAAAGACGTTAGCTAAGTCTGGTAGGCGGAACGAGTTGGACACACACAGTTTCTCAGAGCTTATACCGATGCCAACTTTGCATTCCATCTAAGACCCATTGGAGAGGAGGTTACATCGAAGACAGCAGCTATGTCTGTCCTTGTCTGTGCTTTTAATCACCAGTTCCAGTGGCATTAAACTAAGGATTTGTTTGTGCCCATCTGGTGTTTGTGGTGAACAATATCACTTCTGTCTTGCTAGAACTCACGACTTGGCCGTAAACCACCAGCACAGTGGCTGAGTTTATTCAAAGCTTCTTCTCTAATCTTGCTGGGTATGGAGGAAATAGTTCTGATAGCACGACGACTACGTTATCCGCATATGCTACTGTCTTCATACGACTAACGTTAAGTAGATTCAGCATCCCGTTAATAGCTATGAATCGAAGAAGGAGAGAAAGCACCCCACCTTGAGATGTTCCTCAATTTGCGTATCGAGTAAGCTGGCTATAACAAAGATCCACATGGATAACTCTTGTACTGAACATCGAGACAGTCCAGCTTTTCACTTGTGGTACCACGCTAATCTCGGTAAGTGAGCCACGGATGGCACCTATATGAATATTGTTGAAAGCTCCTTCCAATGCAAAGCAGTCTCTGTTGATCTTCGCCCAACAGGTAGGCTTGTTAGGCTTTGGATGTTGATGTTTTGTCGAGTTTGTTTCTAAGATGAATGTCTAGAATACACTCCAGTGTTTTTAGTACGAATGAAGGTAGACTACTGGGTCTTAAATCATGACCCCGTCTGCTGATATTCGTTATAAAGATAATTTTGACTCTTTACCAGCCTGTTTCTTTTTTCATATTTTAAGCATTACGGGTAGTATTCCATTCGGGGCTGGTTATTTATAAGTTGGGAAGGTATTTATAACTCACAAGATGTTCTTTTGTGAGGTAGTGGGGATTCTGATCTCAATAAGAACACCTGCCAACGTTTCCTTTAATGAGTAGTCCTCACATTTTACTTTACAGCCCGGAAAATGTGTGTTAAAGAAGCTATAAGGCTTATAGGGACACCTATCAATGTCTCTCTTCGTGAGGGATCGTCACATCTCTCCTAACAACGTCTCCTTCAAAAGGAGTGGTCAAATTTACCTTTACAGCAGGGAAAATGTGTGACAAAAGGGCTTATTAGGCTTATAAAGACATCTACCAACGTCTCGCTTCGTGAGGAATCGTCACATCTATCTTTACAGCCGAAAAACTATCGTCATAGGGACACCTACCAACGTCTCCTTTCATGAAGAGTCATCACATTTATCTTTACAGCCGGGAAAATGTGTGTCAAAAGGGCTTATAGGGACACCTACAACGGTCTTTTTTCGTGACGGATCATTACATCTTTCCTACCAAAGTCTCCTTTCATGAGGAGTCCTCACATTTAACTTTACAGCCGGGAAAATGTGTGTCAAAGGGGCTTATGGGACTTATAGGGACACCTACCAACGTCTTTCTTCGTGAGGAATCGTCGCATCTATCTTTGCAGCCGGAAAACTATCGTCATAGGGACACCTACCAACGTCTCCTTTCATGAAGAGTCGTCACATTTATCTTTACAGCCGGGAAAATGTGCCAAAGGGGCATATGGGGCTTATAGGAACACCTACCAATGTCTCTCTTTGTGAGGGATCGTCACATCTCTCCTAAGATCAACGTAGGTACGGAAAAATGCCGTCATATGGACACCTACCAACGTCCCCTTTCATGAGGAGTCCTCACATTTGACTTTACAGCAGGGAAAATGTGTGTCTAAGGGGCTTAAAGGGCTTATAGGGACACCTACCAACGTCTCTCTTCGTGACGGATTGTCACATCTATCCTTGCAGCCGGAAAATGTTGGGTGTCAAGTAGTGTTTCAACTACTCTTAAGAAAATTACGTCCACGTACCATCCTCCTATTAAAGAAAAGAAGGGCTGGAGTTAGAACGGGTCTTACTTAGTCTAGTCGATTCTTTAAGTTTATCAAGTGAGTGGGTATTTTCTTCCTAAATGGTTGGGTTCTTCTAGTGAGGTGTCCAATTATTTAGTATGTGCCATTTATTGAGAAAAGGATTTCTTTTTACCCCTATCAACGAGACAAATGACCTTAAAGGTGATCAGCATGGCCATCTCCAGGAGCTCTACAGAAGAATTAAGTTCAACCGCTGTTGATATCTGAGTGTTGACAATTCTACGAGTTTTTGGGCGTGCAACGCTGATAAACCCAACCTTGATACTATGATTCGGATTACGAAATGGTTGTGAAGCCTCTATCAACATGCTTAAATCGAATATATTCCAGCTGTGGTCCGAAAAGGAATATTTACTGGTACTCTCCAATTAACCACATTTAAAGATACGTTGTCAGAGCGATGTTTTATGTTCAAACACCAAAACTATCTCAGCTTGGGAAGGCAAAGGTCGGTACATTTCTCATATTGCAAAAATTGAGATGAGAGTTAATAAATTTATAAAAAAAGACTCATTATTGTTGTTACATGAAAAGTCAGCACAGAGTCTGTCTCTTATTGGCGTCAGAGCCCAATTCCAATAAGTACTCAACTTTAAATATTTGATTATTTAAGCTTTCTACTTTTCTCAAAACTGTCAATTAATTAACAACTATCAACTTTGTTTTTGTTTGTATTTTTGACTTAATTCATAAAAATCTGATTGCATCTTTTATTGGTCTCATCAGCTTTACCAAGTCCAAGTCTGACAAATACCATCAATAATAACTCTAATGAAAAGAGTTTGTTAAAAATTATATAGAACTGAAAAATTAACTAAACTGCTTCAACAGTCGAAGCCCAATTAATATAAATAAATATTCATTTCCATTTTTGCATACTTCAGAACACCGTTTTATGTAGATGCTTTCCAAAAAAAAAAATTATTAAATAATATATTGACAACAACGTCTCGTTATGAAACCAATAAGAAGCGACAACAAATGAGCAGCAATTTAACTCAGCAATTTTACGAGCGACAACATAACGATACACATACATTGAGAAAGACGCAACGCGCAGAACGGTAGAATGAGCTGCTTATAGCATCAATGATACCACAAACAAGAAACATGAATTGTCTAAAATAATATGCGATAAACTTCTAATTAAAACACAAACGAACAAAGAAATTAACAAATAAACAAATGAATGTCTCGTCGAACGAATAATCGTTATCATATCGAACTCATTACCATTTCAAGATCAGCTGAATGGTGTATGGAATGGCTACATTGGGATATATACGATCAGCATAATATCAGACACGCACACACAAGCGAAGATTGGACCAAGTTTATCTTAAGTAGCGAAGCGCGGCAATTAAATGCGATTGAGCGGATAAAAGCTAAATTAGGGGGCGCAGCACATGTCAGGCTTGAACATGATATCTTAAAACAAGGCGATAAAACGAGCCAACATCGCGGCTAAAGCGAATCCAATTAACACTTGAAAATGAGTTGAATAAAAAAAAACAAAAACTGACCGTTTTTTGTTGTACGTGTGTTTTTTTTCACTTCGTTTTTATGCTTTATGTTGTACGTTGAAATCGAGAGGAACATGTTGAAAATCAGGACATGCGAATCATTTTGGCAAGCACGCAGCTGATGCGCTGCAGTATTGCGGCACTTCAATGTTGCGCAGCAAAAACAATTTCGAGTGAATGAGAGAGAAAGTGTGGCGCAAGATCAACGATGATGATGACGACGACGACGACGATCAACAACGTTAATCATTGAACGCCTTGCAGCGTAAGATCAGCAACACGCCGCCAAAGAGATAGCAAAGAAACAAGCAGTTAACTGCCAGATTTTTCGACAACTCGGTAAAAATTTTTTGTTTTTTTTTTATGAGAAATAAGTTACGGATTAATGAGTTATCGAGCAGAAAAAAAAAATCAAAAAACAAAACCAAGTGACGTTGCAACATTTGCCTATCAAAACAAATTTAAAGCCTTCACTGAAAAATCAGGCACTGCGTAAGAAATCCGCAGCATAACGAAAAGATGGTGAGAATATTTTTAAGAATTTTTTGTTTTTTTTTTTTTTATTTTGGCATTTATTGAGTCACCCCTGAAGTTAAATTTAATCTTGTGACCCTAAGAAAATCCTTGCCAACAGCTGTCCTTTTCAGCGCTGCTGCGATAATTAAGCGATTTACCTGAATTAATTGTTTGTCGTCAGACGATCGTTCCGTTAAACCCAATCAATTACGTGTGAAATGCTTTTGTTGTTCGATTGTTCACGGATTAATTTCGAGCAGAAAATCAATATTTTGACATTTATAAATTCGGAAAACATATAAAAGAGGAGAGTACTAAGATTGGCGGCAAATAAAACAACCCTCGGTTAAGGAAGAGAATTTTGAGATGCTGATGTTTTAATATTAAAGAAGCTGTTTGATCCACACAGTTGACTGGCATCATGCAATGTGAAGCACTTCACTATAGCAGCAGCTAGTAATGTTTCTGCGTAGTGCTGTTTTGTATGTCTTAAACACACATTCTTACACCTTGCCATGCGTCATCATCATCATCAATATCTTTTTGCAAATACACGTTCCAACGCTACAACTTGCACTGTTCATTGTTCCTTAGTGCCATCATTCATTATCTAAGCCGAACATCAATTGCACGCTTTGTGCGCCCATTTAACCCAAACGAACACGCCATCCTTTCCTCCCCCTCCCCCTCCTCCCCTGCCTACTCACCCACTCAACAATGTTTACCAATGCGGCGCTTCAATTGGGCGATAATGTTTGCAGGCGCCTGGTTACCATAACCGTGGCAAATTCACCGACATTCAGCAGCAGCAGCTTCCATCATCCATCCTCCACCATGAGCCATGCACCATCCTCCTTGCGCCAAAATGACTTGCAATTTCAATTGCGCAAACGAGCTTTGACTTCAACTTCAGCTGGCCCATTGCATGATCTGCAGAAAGTGTTAATCTTCAATTTGGTGGTGATGATGGTGGTGGTGGTGGTTGGAGGCGCAACACAAGCGCGCAGAAGCCAACGGCTTGCGCACTGTTTGATGCTACTGCTTGGGCTGCAACTCGGACGACGCTCAAGTGCCTGCTGTGCGCCATGTGAACATGCTAACCATGCGCAGGATGATGATGATGATCATGTTGCTGCTGATGATGAGCCAGCAAGTTTGTTTTGCTAAAGGTTTGCCGATTTCTGTAGCGTTGTTAGCATAATGCCGGGACAGACAACAGCAGCGTCAAAACTCTATTTGTATTTGCTAGATACAAACCAGTTCGGCAGGCGGCTGGTAGAGTATTTTAGGGCCACTGCTTTATACTTCATAAGGTTCTGGCATTGCGTTCTTGGTGTGTGCTTAAGACGCGTGCGCAAATATTTAACGTAATAACATGCAAACCTACAATTTCAACGTGCAACGCGCAACGTGCATTCAAAACAGATGCCCGAGTTGTGCAAACAACATCTTTGGCGGCACTAACGAAGCAGCCTGCATAGTACCAGGAGATGCTGCTGAATGATGCCTGTTACAGTTCGTCTAGTTATCTTGTTATAAAAAAAAAAAAAAATTTATTGTAGATTCGCACCTTAGCACACATCCGGATCGGAAGCCGAACTTGATGAAGTGGCAAATATTTAGCTTCATATTAGTTGTTGTTATCTTAAGCAAATTTGATAATGAACTTAGTTTGTAGTGCTAAAATAAGCGTTAATTAAAAGTTAAATTAATTCCCAGTGCATTGCACCTTCTCCACATCAATGCAGTTCTGTCCATCAACATTTCAGTGTTATAAATAGCCGTCTCCCCAGTGAGCCTGAACTTGACATGAGGCATTAAAATTGCCTTTTTTGTCACTCTCGCTAGCTCTTAGCGACATATTTTGTTTATCATCATGTCGCACATCACTCAATGCAGCAGCTCAAAACAAAGCAATGCCCAAGTTGAAGACACAACTCATCAAAGTAATACGTTCAAAAATTATATGAAATTCATGCCCAGTGAAATAAATACTGTCCCTGGGGAATATGATGATGGGCAGAGGAACTAGCTGTGCCTTGACTAAGCAATCAGTTTTGAGTTTGAGCCCAAAACAAAAGCTATAATCAAAAATCCTGCAATGTGCAGGAATTGTTGAAGGTGAAAATGCAAGTTAACGCCACTTTTGCACAATAAGAAAAGACTGCGTAAAAGCGATCTGAGACAGAGACAGCAAAGGTAGTAGAAGAAGTACAAAGGAACAACAGAATCTAAACGACCGACCAAAGACTACAGTTAAGAGACTCATAACTGTGCCCACTAGAGCCACAAAAATTATGAAAACTAGAAGCTCACTTATAAATCATTTTATCCATATTCATCTAGAAACAGACATTTGAGGATTCTTCAAACCTATGTATGTATCTATGCCTAAGAGCACAAAACTACACAGAAGTCAGCTGTATGGTTCTTTCAATGCAAGTTCATGGTAAGACAAGGCATGGTTCTAAATCCAACAAAAGCAAGTTATTGCCTCTTAGTAATTTCTTTGAAAAAACGTACATGTCTTCATCTTCATCAAAATGGGACAAATGAGGTATAAATTTTTAATACGTTTTTTTTCATACATTTCATGATAAACTCATACATGATTAATGATTTAAAAGAGAATATTAATAAAAATCAATGCATTTTCATCGTCGCTATCGGCTTCCAAATCGTATCCGATGGTTTCGCCACTTTTCTTCAGACACTTCTTTTTAGCAGCGATTGATCGAAGTAATTCTGGGCTCGTTTCTTGTTTTCAAAAAATTGTACTTGCAAGAACACTGCCCATTGCAGTTAATCGTAAAATTCGCTTTCAACGATCGATTTTCAAGCGGGGTTTTTCATTAGTCCAAATATTAAAAAAATTGTTCATTGCAGAAAAATTCGCTCAACTGATGCTGAAGTTGTTTTCAAGCATAAAATGTATTCAATCAAACAAGCGATTTCATTTTATTCATAATTTTCGGTTTTCAGAATATTCAGTACTTCCACCCAATAATTCGGAATAGAAATCTTGTTAGGAAAAATAAGGAATTTTGAAAATTTTCAAGGGGTAGCTTTTAATACTCTAAACCTAAAAGGTCAGGGTATATAAACTTTGTGCAAACGTTTTTAACGCATAATACGATATGCATATATTCTTAATCAGAGACACCTCGAGCTATCTATGTCCGTCCGTTCCCCCGTCTGTGTCGACCGTATACACAGGCTAAGAAAAAGGATTTGAGATAATTGAATGAAACTCGGTACACACAGCCACATGGGCTCAAGGATCAGCACTATTGAATATTTTTGGAATCCACCTACGGGCACGCCTACCTCCCATACATCTCAAAATTTTAAATCTGCATAACTAAGCTTATAATAAACTTACAACAACAAAATAGAGTATGTATGTACTCTATATCAAAACCAAGATGTCCTTGAAAAATCACGGACACGTTCAAGGACACGCCCATCACCCATACAACCCAACAATCAAGAACTCAATATATAAGCTTCTGTTCAACCTACAGAGATAAAATTTGGTGCATATGTTTTCTTTAACAAAAAAAATATGGTTTTGAAAAATGGACGTCATCCGCCTACGGACACGCTTACCTCCCATACAAAAAAAAAATTTAAAACTGCATAAATATGTTTATGTTTGTCTTACAGCGATAAAATTTTGTAGGTATGCAATTTATACTAAAACTAATGTGTCTTCAAAAATTGGGAGTGGTCCCTTCACGAACACGCCCACCTCCCATACAACCCACAATATTAAAAACACTATTTAAAAGTTCATATTTGACCTAGAGAGATAAGACTTAGTATGGGAGAATTTCACATCAAAATTGAGGTGTGTACAAAAAAAAGGCGCCATCAACTCACCGACACACTCATCTCCCATATAACCTACTATGGTAAAAACAAAGACCAATAATATATGAGCTACAAAGACAAAACTTGGTATGTGAGATTATTGTATAACAACTAAGATATGTGTACAAAATGGACGTAATCCGCCTATAAACACGCCCACCTTTTATACAACCCACAATATTAAGAACACTATTAAAAGGTTCATATTTGACCTAGCGAGATTAAAATTTAGTATGGGAGCAAGTCATATAACAACTAAACTTTGCGCTAAAAATGGGCGTCATCTGCCCACCAACACGCCCAACTGCCATATAAACCAGATTAGTAATTACTGTATTAATTCTATAGGTATTTTGATAGGAAGTTATGTCTATTTGTTTGAGTATTTTAATATATATTTGAATATTATAGGAGGCTTAGGGTATTCCATAGTTGGGCTAGACCGACTTTAGACTTTCTTTACTTGTTATATTCATAATTTTCGGTTTTCAGAATATAAAGTACTTCCACCCAATAATTCGGAATAGAAATCTTGTCGGGAAAAATACGAAATTTTGAAAATTTTCAAGGGGCAGCTTTTAATACCCTAAACCTGAAAGGTCAGGGTATATTAACTTTGTGCAAACGTTTGTAACGCATAGAACTAAGCGAGTTCTGTAAAGAAAAGTATATATATTCTTAATCAGGGTCACCTCGTGAGTCGAGCTATGTATGTCCGTCCGTCCCCCCGTCTGTGTCGTCCGTATATACAGGATAAGAAGAAGGAGTTGAGATAATTGTATGAAACTCGGTACACATGGTCACATGACTATTTTTTAAATACTCCCACGGACACGCCAAAAAAATAGAAGTGATTATAAAAAGTTCAACAAAAATATAAAGATAACAAAAATTTGGCAATCAACTTCACAGTTCAGATAAATTGTAATTCTTTCTTGCAATTAATACTTAGTTGTATGACCTTTGTACGCAAATACTGCTTTACAACGAAGAAGCATTGAGTTGACAAGATCTTGGCATGTCTTGATAGGTATGGAGTACAAATTGGCTCAACGTCTTCCCAAACCTGATGTTTATTTGAAGGTTTAGAGCCAGCAATACCCTTTTTAACATCAAACCACAAATTATCAATCGGATTTAGTCCGGCTACTGAGTGGGCCACTCCAAGAGTGCGTTCCAATTGTCCAAGAATTACTTCTGCGCAAGTTTGCTCGTATGTTTCCTGTCGTTATTTTATTGATAAATCCATATTGGTGGCAACTCCTTTTGAGCATACGAAAGCATAGTTTCCTGTAACATTTTGACGTAAATCTAAAAAGTAAGTATCTAAAAGTAAGTTGGTACAATAAATTGGACCAACACCATAGAAAGAAAAGTATGTCCAAGCGTTGATTTTGTAACCACCGTGCTTAATGATTTTTATGGTATACTTCGGGTTGAACTGACTATTTTTTGGAACGTCGAACATATTGACAAGACCCTTTACCACCGTACATTACAATTTTGGACTCGTCCGACCATCAAATGTTCCTTTATTTTTCATTTGGCTACGAAGAAGAATCCTTTGAACATGCTTCTTGGTTAAAAGTGGCACTTTACGAGGACCAAGCGTTCTCAAATATTGTTCCGTAAGAAGTCTATGTAAAGTACGAATACTTGCGTTATATTAAAAAAAAAAAAAACAAACAAATTGTCCATTTCAGCCCTTGAAAGGACTTTGACCGAGCTTCTTAGGATCGATTGTGTTGTGTGTGTTATTAAATTTTTGCACACAATTGACCGAGAACTGGACCTACATGTTTTATGCCGACTCCGAACGGCTCATGTTCTCAAGAAGCTTTACATGGCATTATTTACTCTCTGAGGTTTGCCATTGTCTGCACCGATCAGAAAAATTTTTTATTGATAAAACTTTTCGCCACGGCTGGGGATCGAACCCGGGCTCCGAGCATGCTAAGCCACACACTTAACCTGCATGCCACGGTCACCACCGCGTTATATTAAGCTCTTCTTATATTTGTTTGCTTGCCTTTGAATCAGAAGAAAGTGCTAGCCTTTTTCTTAGACAATTCAAGTTGTCAAGCAGTTCAATTCACAAACATTCCTACCAAAGTCGAATTTGATGAATTTTAAATTTGAGTTGATAAGAAATCTGGAAATAATAAAGAAGCCTAGGACAATGAAATTTGAACCAGGGACCTCTAGGCTGGTAGTTAAGCACGCTTGCCACTTGACTACCGAGGCGCCGCTTATTTTGCTCACTCTTTTCATATAAGCTCTAGGTCACTTTGAGGTCTAGGTCGCTTGTTTTTCTCACACTTTTCATATAAGCTCTTAGTCACTTTGACTAGAATTTCCATCAAACCCTGGTTAATGGAAATTAACATTTCCGTTAACGAATATCCAAAGTCAAAAATTTATTCAAACCGAATCCATTCAGATTCGTATCAATTGTATTTTAGTCGAGTCACAGAAATAATAACACAGAAATAAGAGAATATTCAACAAGAAACAAGCCAATTATTCTTACCTGCCCTCTCGTTATTCTTATTCACATTTCAGTCTCTAATTCCTGTTTCACAATGTACTCTGCTGGCTCTGACATCTTTATCAAATTTCTTGAACAGAGACCGGAAGGTGTTCAGTTGTTCCGCCGCATATGCTCGCCGACTGGCTGTAGACTGACCTGGTATCGCCATCCCAGCAGGCAATACTTACCGTTTGTGTACGCCAGAACGTGCTCATTTTGTTGTCCCTGCAATCACACGCACAATTCATCAACAAATGCTAAATCTCACAACTGTCACATTTTAACCTATGCGCTTCGTGTTCAATCACATTCATGCTGTCTCTCTCTCTCTCCTACGCACGTATAATGCTGACTCATCTCTATTAACGGGTCACTACTTTCTTTCGTCCTTTTGCGACCTTCTGTTTGTGTGTGTGTGTGTGTGCTAAAACCTGGTCCAGTAAATGACCGGAACGGATTATTTCGTTGCGGTGCGTTCGACTTATTAGCTTGCATCCCCCGTACTGCTCTGTCTCTTTGTAGTTGTTGTCTTCTGTGTCGTCTTTTTCTTTTGCGTCTTCGTCTTCCTCTGTTATCACTCACGCACAGTAGGTGAGCAATTTGTTTGCGTGTGCACTTAAAATCCTATTAGTCTCAATTATCCGCCGCTCAATTGCATTCGCTTCTCGATTCTTCTCTTCCTTTTGGCTATGATTTTTTTCTGTTGAATTACGTCTGTGAGGACGATAAATGCTTGTTTGTTTGCTAGACGTCTGCCGTTTGGCTGCCGCTCGTCTATGCGTTTTTCTTCCATTTCAAACAAATCAATTGTTATGTCTTTGTCTCACTCTGCGTCTCCATCTGCTGCTTGTGTTCTGTCTATTTTTCTTTTTGGTGTCTGTCTGTCTTCTATTGAATGAATATCTATTTGATCACCCGCTGAGCTTTTGTCCTTTGACTTTGATTCATCTTCTCACGCAGAGTCTCATGCATAGAAAGGTGATATAAACAAAAAATACAAAAAAAATTTAAACTTTTGGTTGCACGGTGGTCCCTTACGGTGTGTTACGGGTAAGCAGGCCCCGTCGTCTGCACTTGTGTGTAGTTAATTTTCAGTTTTCTCTTTCTATCCTCTCTCTTTCACACTTTTATATCCTTTGGCGAGTGTGGATAAATTAAATAATCATTGGTACTCTGGCCAAACATAAGTTGACAGCTGCTGAGGCGTTCGTGTTGTTCGGATGAGAGAACTGATTAGCATACAACTTTAATGAGCTAATATGATCCTCCTGATGATCTTTGTTCTGGTCTCTTTATGCTGTTTGAATGGCATAAGTGAGTGGTGTGTCTGCTATTGTATTTGCTTTGGTCAAATAACGTACACCTTTAAATCGGTGGGTTAAGCTGGTGTAACATTGAAGTTGAAAAGAGCATGAAAGAAGCGCAAGATGTATTCGTTCAATATGAACAAATATTCATAACCATAACCTGGAAGGTCTGTGTCAAGCACACTTGCCACTTGACAACTGTAGCTGTCGTAATTTTTTACTATTTTTAACAGAGGAAAACCAAAAATGAACTTGATCTACAAGTTCCTAAAAGGCCCAATACTGGTTCGACAACATTATCCTTTTAAAATTTAAATTTATATTAAATTAAATTTAAATTAAATTTATATTTATTTACAGAAATAAAACTTGGTACGTATGTATTTTATATCAAAACAAAGATGACATCGAAAAAAGCATGTCATGCGTCCAGAGTCACGCCCACTTCCCATACAACCCACAATAGCGAAAAAACTATACAAACATTAATATGTCAGCTACGGGAATAAAACTTGGAAGGGGAAATTTTCCATCAAAATTGAAATGCATATAAAATATGTTCGCATACGAACACGCCCATTTACAATACTATTATTGTGTTTTGAAAAAGCAGGCTTAGGGTAATTCATAGTCGGCCTAGACCGACTTTAGACCTACTTTACTTGTTTTGAAAAAATTTCTTCCAATCATAAAATTTCCAAGCAAAACTTTTAAACTTTTTTAAAAGTTTGAAATAGGAAAAAAAAAATTTTAGTGTTTGAAATAGATTCTTTTAGACAGGGTGTTGTTCAGAAATATTTGTAGAATCCAAATTAGGAAATTTACCTTCGGTATAAACTCTGTTGATTGAACATAAAATAAAGTTTTAATAAATTTTTTTCAAAAAGTTAAAAAACTGCATTCAAATTTCACAATAACCAGATAAAGGATACACGAATAATATGAAATGACAAGAGTAATATCAGGAATTACTTTTTTCAAATTGCATACAATTTTACTATTTAACTAACTATATCATTAAATTTTTTCATTTTGATCGAATTTTAAGAAGTTGTGAAGCGTTTTTGTAAAAAACTAACGGAAATTTAATGAAAAACAATTAAATATAAACCACGGAAATGTTGAAAATAATTACCAAAACTTTTGAGTCCTAAAAAAAAACTTTTTGGCCCTCATTTTGGCCCAAAGGGGCATTTTTTTAGCCATATTCTATAATAAAAGTTTTCTAAGAATATATAATTTATAAAAATGACTTGTTGTTACCTAAGTAATATTTGGAGTTTGGGATGTCATTAATGTATGTCGATGATCTTGTATAAACCACATCCAATACTACACCTTCCAAATAACTGTAAGTCTCCAAGAAGACCATTTTTAAATTAAATTAATTACTTAAAAAAAAAATTTAAAAAATTGCTTAAAAATGAAAAAATAACATTTACAATCATTTAACATAAATTACATCTGTTCAATGAAACTGGATAATTTTTCAAATATATTTATTTTCTACAAATATTAGTTTTTGACCAATAAGTGTCTAGAAGTTGGCACAATAGGTTTAAAACTACCCCAAACATTTTTCGAAAACTAGGTTTAAAACCCCCAACCGTTTCTCGAAAACTCAGCCAAGGTTTGAAAATTCACAAAAATATTTCAATGGTATCGGGTACCGGACAAAAATGGGTTCATACAGACCGTTTGACATTGGATTCGGGATCAGCGACCTAAAAACCTATTGATCAGGAAGTTGCACATCGTATCTATATTATTTTTCATATTGACCAGGGCATGACCTTGAAATGACCTTAATACAGACAAATTCACCTCAGATTCGAAATCTGCGATCTAAAAAACTTATATATTACGATGTTCAACATAGTATCTCTGTTTGCTTTTCACTTTGACCTTGAAATGACCTTGAAATTGAATTAATACAAATAAATTGACGTTGGATTTGGAATTAGCGACTTCAAAATATTATGTATTAGAATGCTGGGCATCATGTCTGTGTTTTCCCCCGTTTTGACTATGGAATGTCCTTGTACGGACTAATTGACCTCGGATTCGGAATCAGCAACTCTAAAGACTTATATATCTGGATGTTTGACATCGCTTCTCTGTTTTATTTTTTTTCATTTTGATGTTTGAAAAGCCTTGTAATAACCTTAATATAGAAAAACTGACCTCGAACTTGGAATCACCGTCCAAAAAAAATATTTTTATATTAAGTTTAAGTCCCAGAACTGGCAGGTTCTAACGTGAGTTTTATTTTTATGCTTTTTTCATAATTTGACCATAATACTAACCTAAAAGGAATGGGGTTTGATTCCGATTTTGATTGAATCGACTCCAAATCGACATTTGACTGTTGAAAACGTTATTCTCTTTGATTTTTTTTTTTCCAAATATCAGGAGAAGCTAAAACCAGCCTTATTGACCCTTCCTCCTTTTAGCTAGTTACGTTTTTTCACATTTTCTACAAAAGTCGTGACCTTTTCTGTGACACTTGCCTCTTCGTTTGACTTTAAGTTGCGAAAAGCGGAACAAGTACTTAATGTTTTTTAAATAAGTTCAGAACAAGTTAAAATTGCATTTCTCTTATATCTTTTCTCTTATTTTTCTATTTCTTTTATATTGTCTCTTATATATTTTCTTCATTTTTCTCTTATATCTTTTTGACGCAGTTTAATAAGCTGTGAAAGGTTACTAAAAGGTTAAAAGTTCTGCTCAAATAGAAGAACTTCACCCAGTTCGCAAATTTTTCTCATTTTTTTAACAAAATTTGAATAGCACTGATTGATATACAAATACTCTGAGCAGTGAAATCAGCTCACCACCAGACTACAACCGCTACGACAACAGCTGCCAATACAGCATCTAGCAGAAGTCGCCACAGAAGTTGCTTTCAGTGCAACCTCAATTTCATTTTCACATAAAAGTTATGCGCGGTAAATTATGTGAAATGTATTCAGAGCGCTTTTTTTACGCCTGCTGATTATCGATTATGCTGCCGATCGGACGGGTGGGAATGCGATTCTTAACAATGTGTGCAAAGTAAAATCTTACCACAGAGTATGCAAGTATGGGGGCAACAAAAGAGACGCCGCCATCGACGCCAACACCATCACTTGGCCAACCATTCCGACTTTGGCCAAGTTCCATTCAGTCATGCCAATATTGATTGTTTTTAGCCTTTTGACCAGCACTTTGAACAGTGACCAGCACTCGTCTGTGCTGTGATTGAACAAAAGCATTCTTGAGGCGTCTGCAAATTTACGCAGATGATTTATTTGTATGAGAACCTGTAGAGCTGACGACTATTTCAGTTGCGCGTATTTGGCCTAAAGGCTTTTGCTGCTGGTCGTTCATACGACCATTGCGACCATTGGATGCGACCCCTAAAGAGACGTGCCTCGATTTTTATACGAATTTGGACGACGCTGTGGTTAGTGCACCGAATTGCTTTGGGCAGCCCATTAACTTGGGTCATTTTATAGCAACGTGTTGAGGTGCTGATGAGGATGCGGCACTAAAATGAGTAGAGTACCCCGTATCGATAAGTGGAGGGAGAATGCAATATTTTTGCAATTTAAATAAACGAGAAGCTTGTTAGTTGCCGCCAATGTTTTAGTCGTTTTGTTCGTTGCGGTTTTTTTTTTTTCGTTTTTGAACTTGGCTCAATTCCCTAACCTTAACAGAGCACGCGAAAGAGCTACGAAAGACAGAGACAAAAGTTAATTTAAAATGTCTGCAAATTTTTTGAATGGTCAATTTGAAAGGAAAGAATTAAAATAAAAAAAAAAAAACAAAAATTGACAAGAACTGGATCAATTGCCGATGCCGCCACTGTTATGACTGATAATTACAGCTCGGTGTAAATTCGTTGGTTTTGCTAAGAGAGCTAACGGTTGTGTTGTGTGTGGAGGCGTTTGATAAGTTGCCAAAAGCTGCCACCTGTCGTTTGTGTGCTGGCTAAGCCAAATGTGCGTGCTTTTTATTCAATTTTTTTCGCTTAATTTTTTTTTTTTTTTGCTGAGAATTATACGGCGGCACTTTATCAAACGGATGATCGCAAATTTATTTCGTGGAAATTTAAAATTTGAAGTTATTTATGCTGCTGCCGCTGCTGTTGCTTGCATTTCATGTTGATACAAGGATTATTTTGCTTCAAAGGCAGGTGCTTGGCGTTGCTGTTCTGCTAAAATGATGCAGCTGTAATTTTGGCAAATACCGGTGTGCCACGTGCTCGTTCGGCAGACAACAACCGAAGATTGCAACACAAGGGATCTTTTATGAAAGGACATTGTCGAGGCATATTTAAATTAATGAGGCTATAAAGACAGACTTTTTAGTTTTAAGGCTTAAGGGTTCAACTTTTAGTGCTGTTTATATAGAAAATCGTTCTATAGATACTTTGAAATATTTTTAGTTCTAATCTTTTCATACACTTTTGTGCTACAAACACTAAATTTTTTTATTAAGTCTCGCTTTATAGGTTCAAAATCGAATTTTAAGGCTCAATGGCGAAAATAATAATAAAATTTATGACGTTGCGAAGCAGCTTTCACATTGATAATGCAACGGCGTTGCATGGAATTTTTATGGAAAAAGTAATGCAACGAAAATAAAAATTATCTTCTGGTTTCACGATAATAATAAATGTGACATCATAACGTCATCGTTGCATAGATTTATAACTTGCCCTGTGATAAGGCTATCTCTTGTCTTACTTATAACAAAACGTAAAAAAGAATTATGACACGTGGTCGCGGAGACATTCGCGTAAAATTCAAACCATAAAAAATTCAAAAACGATTTGAACAATATTTGGATCTATTAACTATTATTTCTTGTAAGAATCTTTATTCAAAAAATTTGAATGGAAAAATGACAATTTACGGCGAATTGATGGAGAGAACGGGGAAAACAAAATTGATTTTTTTACGTCAATTTTGTAAAGAAAATACAAATGACAGTTTTAAGTTTTAGAATCGTTCGGAAGGTTAAGTTTCCTTGTTTTGAAACGATGTAAAATTTATTTCATTTACACGAGACAAATTCAGGCATGACTAAAAGTGAATTCAATGCGGTTACATTTAGCTATAATGCAATACAATTACCGGCTCAGTGAATAAAGGCCTAACGAACTAACGGCTAAAAAAAAAATGAAATAATGCCTAAAAATTGCCAATTACCAATTACCAAACAATTACCAATTCGCTACTCCAAGAGCTTTATAGCTGGCAATACAAGCAAAAACAGCTAAACTTTTCGAGGTTTTTTCAACTTTTAGTTCGGTTTTAATCTTCATTTCAATTGGAAAGTTTTACTGAAAACACTCACGAACTCAAACTATTGTGGATAAGTTCGTTCGGTTTGTTATTTCGGACTTGTGGAGAACTGCTGAACAAGATCAATAGTATGTTGTGGAAGGACTGCTGAACGGGACCAAAATGGTTTTATGCTAGGTCGATTAAGTTAGTTAAGTTGAGTTTTTGGTTGTAATTGGCATTGCTTGGAGCTGCGAATAAACAGTAATAATCTACTTTACTTTAGTTCTAATTCAGTAAAAATACAGGTTTGTACAGGACTCAAGTTTTTTCTCGTTCATTTTGAACTTGTTCGTTCGTGAACTACCCAAGTCCTCTGCTGAAACTATTTTTTGTTTCATTAGGATTACTTTACATCGATTTTACTCCATGCTTAATTCGCCGTACTGTTCTATGTGCGGCTAAAGAAATCTCACTTCAAAAATACTAAAACTTTCTCTACTTTAAATATTTTTTGTCTGTTAGAAATCCTTTTTTCAAACCTCCTTTGTCAAAACAAAGACTGACTGTATAAAAAAAATGAAACAGTTTCGATAGTATTATAAGTGCAGACGTTGCATTCCGTTTAAGTTGTAACCTCTTCTACTCAGTCTCTTTGGTCCGATTGTTTTGTCCATTTTGCACGTATTTTTTATTGATCTTCCAAAAATTAACAAATAAATTATTAACACTCAATTATGGACTTCTTATCGAGACCAAAACAAAGAAAACGTTAAAAGTAAGCATGATAAGATGAGCAAGCAAAAAGAAACAAGCAAAATGTAAAATTTTTTTTATCATTTCGCTAAGTTTGGCAGGTTGAGTTCATTGACTTAGTTCAAAAGAATGGAAAGCAAATGCGCTTTTCATTTGTGCCACTTTCGTCTCTGCCCGATGTTTAGTTTGCGAGCTACATTTTCGTCTGTTTGTATTGTTTATGAGCAACACTCGCTAGTGCTAGTGGGATGTGAGATCCAAATTAATTTGCATTAAGAACAAAAATTAAAATATTACGCCATCTATTGGGCAAAAGCATAGAACGAAATATGATCCAACTCGTTTTTTCATAAGAGTTAAATCTAACCGGCTCACAGACCCATTTCGTTCAGTTTGACAGTCTGAGTTTATTGACTGAGTTGAAAAGAGGTTGTGATTGGCATCTTGTGTAGCACTCATAGCACTTATTTCTAAGTAGTACATACAAGAATCCAATAAATAAGTAGTACATATACGAACCCAATGAAGGAGCATGCGAATCAGTTTGTATGAAACAAAATCAATACAAGCAAATTAAACGAAACAAAAACAAAGAAAGCAGCAGGCACAGCATAAACAGCTGATGGTTGATTTTTTATAACACAGGCTTATTTATTGCGTTTTTAATTTTTGGGTTGTATGGGAGGTGGGCGTGTCAGTGAGCGGATGACGTCCATTTTTCGAAGATACCTTTGTGTTGGTATAAAACACAGACATATCAAATTTAAATGTTGCAGGCTTATTATGAGCTGAGTTATGCAGTTTTCAATTTTCGCATTGTATGGAAGGAAGGCGTGTCCGTGATCGGATGATGTCCATTTTTCAAAATCATCTTTGTTTTGTTATAAAAAACATATGTGCTAAATTTTAGCTCTTAATGTTAAGCACAGGCTTATTTATTGCGTTTTCAATTTTTGGGTTGTATGAGAGGTGGGCGTGTCCGTGAGCGGATGACGTCCATTTTTCGAAAAAATTTTTGTGTTGATATAAAACACATACATACCAAATTTTATTGTTGTAGGCTTATTATGAACTGAGTTATGCAGTTTTAAATTTTTGCGTTGTATGGGAGGTAGGCGTGTCCGTGGGCGGATGATGTCCATTTTTCAAAATCGTCTTTGTTTTATTATAAAAAACCTTATGCGTCACATTCTAACTCTATAGGTTAAACATAGGCTTATTTATTGCGTTTTCAATTTTTGAGTTGTATGGGAGGTGGGCGTGCCCGTGAGCAAATGACGTCCATTTTTCGAAGACATCTTTGTGTGAATGTCAGTTCAGAATAAGCCTACAACAATAAAATTTAGTATGTATGTATTTTTTATCAACACAAAGATGTCTTCGAAAAATGGACGTCATTTGCTCACGGGCACGCCCACCTCCCATACAACTCAAAAATTGAAAACGCAATAAATAAGCCTATGTTTAACCTATAGAGTTAGAATGTGACGCATAAGGTTTTTTATAATAAAACAAAGACGATTTTGAAAAATGGACATCATCCGCCCACGGACACGCCTACCTCCCATACAACGCAACAATTTAAAACTGCATAACTCAGCTCATAATAAGCCTACAACAATAAAATTTGGTGTGTGTGTGTTTTATACCAACACAAAGATGTTTTCGAAAAATGGACATCATACGCCCACGGACACGCCCACCTCCCATACAACCCAAAAATTGAAAACGGCTTAACTCAGCTCATAGTTAACCTACAACAATAAAATTGGATATATATGTGTTCTATACCAACACAAGGTCATCCGCTCATGGACACGCCCACCTCTGATACAACTCAATAATTGAAAACGCAATAAATAAGCCTTTGTTTAACCTAAAGAGCTATAATTGTTTGCTATTTGCTATCATGTGTTTTTTATGACAAGACAAAGATGGTTTTGAAAAATGGACGTAATCCGCCTACGGACACGCCTACCTCCCATACAACCCAAAAAGCTTAAAACTCAATAATTAAGGTTATGTTTGTCATAGAGAAATTAAATTTGATATGTATGTATTTTACACCAAAACTAAGGTGTGTTCAAAAATTGCGAGTTATCCATCCATGAACTCGCCCATCTCCCATAGCGAAGGCACAATAAAGGCATTAACTGTGAGCTACAGGAATAAAACTTGGTATGTGTAAATTTTTCATCAACATTTAAATGCATATAAAATATAGGCTTCATCCGCCCACGGACACGCCTGTTTACAAAAATATTTACAAAAATTTTTTTTGTTTTTGAAAAGTGGGTTTAGGGTATTTCATAGTCGGCCTAGACCGACTTTAGACTTTCTTTACTTGTTTCTAAATGAGGAGATTTCTTATTATTTAATTGCACCGTTTCATACTTCTCAGTCTAAATAAAGTTTTTGTGATTTTTGGAAATTAATTTTGCTCTAAAATAAAACTGTTAAAAAACTCAATTCATTAATTCTATGTACAAAATTTCACATCACACATAAATAAAAATATTTCTATAAGCCTAAAGCGGCTACAGCAGTTAACCAGCTCATTTCAAATATTTACTCCACCCCGTGTGATCGATAAGTCACAGCTTCCCACTTAGCCAGATGATTCATCGCTGTCAATAACTTTATTTAGACATTCAGCTCCATGGGTAACAACAAAAACAACCACATAGTATCAACAACAACAAGAAAAACAACCGATACGAGTACAAAACCCTTCGCTAAGACAATCATAAAAAAAAAATTGTCTACTCAATCCGCCAGTTTGTTGCCTAACATTTTCATTATATTATATATTATGTATAAGCAAAGGTGTGGCCCACGGTCGAAATAATACGAGTATAAATGAGTTCTCAAAACGCCATAAACTAACTTCAAAGGATAACGACAAACGAGACAAGGCGATAAAAAAGAACCTTCATTAATTAAGTAGGTGATCACAGTGCCGAGCACTGTGTCGAGTCAGGTTTAAGTAGATAGAAGAAGAAGAAGAAGAAGCAGCAGCAGAAAAAAACCGAAAAATATAATGAAAGAAAAAAACCAAGCAGCAACTAAAGAATGGACCTCACAACGTTGAGGCCAAGAAATGACTGCACGATTAGCATCTTTGTTGGACATTTATGTGAACAATTTTAGATATTTCGAGCCAGTTGCACTGCGATATGGGAAACAGGCATTAACAATGACCAGATAACTCGTTGGTGTGAGACCATCAGCTATCAATGGTGGTTGGCGTGGGACCGTGAGGGTGGTCGTGAAGCTTATCGGTGACAATAATTAAATTGATTTTGGTTATGCTAATGGAAACGCTGTGAGGCCTCACAATAGTACAGTTCAATGATTTCTATAACGAATTTTTTTAACAACAATGATGATTTTTTGTTGCAACTCTTGTGAGATTTTTTAAGTATTTTCATGTCGCCTTTAAGCATTTTTCTCTGATATGTTATAATTTTGGAAAATTTATGCTAAAACAAAAAAAAAAAAAAACCTTGAAAATTAACCTTTGCTAGCTGCAATGTTCGTGTTAAAGACATGGTGTGCAAACATAGTACAATTTCTAGACTGATCTGTCTGCGAAGTCTGTCTCCTCCTGCTCATCATCAGCGTCATTTAATGCATATGCATTTCGAGGAACATTGTTTCAATTCGCACACCCGGCTTTGTTACAGATCATAAAAATACGAATAAAAGTAGAAAACAAAAAAAAAAACAACAAAATATACAAAAATCTGCATTTGAAATTAAGTGCCACAATCACGCAGCCATCAGACAACTCTGGCAGAAGGATGGCTTGAACAACTGCAACCAACAGCCGCGTAAAGGTTGGGAAAAATTCTTATTATTTTTTGGCCAAAGTTTGAAGTCACGCATGCGCATCGTACTATTCTGCACTGTGTGCAATTTTTAATTATTTATTTGTGTTGCTAAATTAAATAAAGTCTGCCTCCAGCAGTTACTGCTTATTAAGTAGAAATGGGGTGGAGTTGAGTGTGAATGCCAAGTAAATAGGCGACAATGGGTTAAAGTTGCTTGCATGCTTTGTAAGGCATAATAATACATCAAATGTTGGGTTTGTGGACAATGTGGACTAGTAATGGACAATAATAATGAAATGTTTATAGTACAAGATTCAGTACAAATATTAAATGTAATTGGTGCCTATCTGGAGTCAGTGCACTCCTTTAAAGAGATTGACTCTGGGAATAGTTTGCATCGAGAGGTTGATTACTTTTTCTCCAGATTTTGTGACACAAAAACTGAGTATGAAAATAACAAATCAACTATTACCATATTTACTGATACCAAAAAGTCCAATAAACTAACTGTTTCATTAGCCGAAGACTATTTTATTACAAAAGATGATATTATGTATATTTTCAATAATCTCAGAAAAAAACTGTCTACAGGTATTGACAACATCCCAAATTTAATTTTGAGAAATATTCCTGAGTTAATAATTCTAGACTACTGCACGCTTTTCAATAACATGCTCAACAATTCATACTTTCCTTTTGCATGGAAAGTTGCTAAAGTTATAATTTTGCCCAAAAAAGATAAAGATACATCAAATCCAAAAAATCTTCGTGCAATAAGCCTACTTCCAAACATAAGTAAAGTTTTTGAAGTTTGTGTGAATAACATTATAATGAAATTCTGCAAAAATAAAAATCTAATAAACGATAGGCAATTTGGTTTTAAATACAAACATTCTACAATCCATGCCATAAATTTACTTGTTTCAAACATCAACTGGAATCTAAATAAATCTTTATATACCGGTGCCTGCTTAATAGATTTCGAAAAAGCTTTCGATAACATTTGGATTCCGGCCTTAATATATAAATTATCAAGATACAAAGCTCCTTTACATATGATTATTCTTATTTATAATATGTTAAGTAATAAGTCTTTTCAAGTAACTTACAGGGACTTAATAAGTTCAAAGACGTTTAGTATAATAAATGGCTTACAACAAGGTACCGTAAATTCTCCTATCCTGTTTAATCTCTTCATTTTTGATCTGCTTAATAAAATTGACAACATAATTGGTTTTGCTGATGATATCATAATTTATCATCCGGATAATAAAGTTCAAAAAATTAACGAAAAATTGCAAAATTATTTCAAGATCGTTGAAAAATATGCATTAGATTGGAATATGAAAATAAATGATAATAAATGCGAAACTATACTTTTCCGCCCTCCGGTAGGTAAATGTAACTACAATATAAAAAAAAATTGGAAGGATTTTGGAATTAAATCTAAAGATAATGTTGCTATTCCAAACAAACAAATGGTGAAATATTTAGGCATTAACCTGGATAAATTTTTATATTTTAATAATCATATTAATTTACAAATTGTAAAAGCAAGGAATGCCTTCTTCATGCATAAAAGGTTATTCTGCTCAAAATTCATAAAACCTAGAGTTAAAGTAATATTATACCAAGCTTTAATTCGTCCTATATTAACATACGGTTGCCAAATATGGTTTAACATATCTCCATCTTACATGGAAAAAATCAGAATCTTTGAGAGAAAATGTCTTAGAGCATGTACATCCCTTTATAGATCTGCAGATACGGAATTTACAAAATATGTATCTAATAGACGATTGTATCATTCAGCCAAAGTAAATAGAATAGATAATTTCATAATACATCTCATTAGGAATCATATCGTCAAATGCTTTGAATGCACAGATAATAACTTAATTTTAGCTCCTTATTATGCCGATGATGAGTATATCTATTCTGCATTACAAAATGGTTACGTACCACCTGAGGCCTTTTTATATTTAGATAGAAATGGTCTTATCCAAAATACATTGGGCACTCCTATTTTTTACCACATAAAAAGACGTGCCAATGATAAAACTGTTCAATGCAATATAGCTACAATCGAAAATTACAGATATAATATGAGCAGCTACTTTGAAGATAAACATATAAAACAAAATTTAAATAGTAAAAAATATTGGTGGCTCACTCAATAAACACCTTTTTCTTTTTACCCCTTGACTGACTCCCACTCCGCATAAAAAATATCAAAGTTATGTTTTTTCTATTTTAAATTTTTCTTAACATTAATGTATATTATCAAACACATATATTGTATCCAAACTGTTAAATAAATTAAAAAAATTAAGATACTTTATGATATTAAATATACTAGAGAGCTCGTATATGGGACAGTGTATTATAAGCTAAATTTACTACTGCTTGTTTATTTACAGTTTAAATTATTAAAAATTTGGTTGAAATAAACGCTTTTAAAAAAAAAAAAAAAATGTTGGGTTTGTGGAAAACTTTGTGTGCTGAAAAAACAAAAATTTAAAAATAAAAATGATGAAAATACCTCTTAAAATAAAGGCAGTGTACTTATTCTAGATGTTGAAAGCTCTATCTGAACATGTATTTTTAGACGCACTATGTGGTATATATGTATTAAAATATGGATACCTAATAGATGCACATATACAGGGGCGCAACCAGGATTTATTTTTTTGGGGGGGGGGGGGTTTATCAAATTTCGCACTTATATATAAAATCCATTTTACAAAGGCTTCATATCACAGCAATAAGTTTCAAGTCTTGGGTGTTAATGGGTTAAGTTAATGGACTCGGTGGGTTTCGAAGGCTCAACCAAAGAATATGATAACTATTTTTTGTTAATATCTGATCTAAATATTTCAAGCACTAGATGATGTATCTTGAAGAAGGTTTACAAATTTTACCCAGATTGGTTATAACTTTTTGGGAAATCATGACAACCAATTTGAAAAAATAAGTGTTGATTTAAGCTTTAGGGAGAATATTCTCGACAATTTAAGCATGATTTGCATTTTGCTATTCTAAATGCTTAAAAACTCAAAGAAGCATGTTTGAAGTCAGCTTTTGGAAGTTGATTTCAAGACAAGCTAGCTTAATTTAAACAAATTTATGGGTTTTAATATTAAAAATGGCTACAATTCATCATATCAGTCTTAATTTAAGAGAAGTTGCATTGCTATACAAGCCAATTTGTTAACGATAAGGACTGAAATTCAGCGAAGGCAAGGCTGCATTTACCATTTAACTGTCTTTAAGTAAGACATCATTGAATGCTGTTTTACAGTATAAACAGTATAAAAAGGCAAAAGTAATTTCAGCAAAAGCAGTCTTAATGCTGTTGCAGCTTATTTTAAGACAGTTTTTTACCTTATATGAAGATTTACTTTTTACAGTGTATTACAAAATACTTCAAAAATAGTTTTCAGTTGTATAGCAGTCGGCATAATTATTTAGACGAAAAGAAAAGGCAAATATTTTCAGTTTTTAAAATAGTTTGAGAAAAAGTGAATCCAAATTTTTGTATTTGGCAAAATCTTACCAGAAATGGGTGATTTTATTTTTTTAAATAACTAATAAAGAAAATATTCTAGAAAAAACTTAATTTCAAAGAGGGCGTAACTATTTTGAAAGTTCTGTTTTGTACAAAAATAAACTTAAAGATAAGAAAATTTTTAACAAAAACTTAACAACTTAATAAAAAATATATCCGCCATTAGCTTGTATTACTTTTTGAAGACGTTTTGGGACTAATTCCACAAGATTTTTCAAAATATCTACCGGAATTTGCTCCCATAGACTTTTCATGTCAGATATAGTCTCTTCCCTGGTCTGAGTCAAGCAAACGCTTCGTTTTCCTTTAATACAGGCCCAAACATTTTCAATAACGTTTAAATCAGGACTTTGGGTCGGCCAGTTTAAAACTTCTACGCTATGGCACCAGTTCGATTCAAAAAGTTCATTATGAAATTACTATTGTGACATGCTGCATTATCTTGTTGTAAAATAAATTATTCACCAATAAGTTTGTCACAAGATGGAAATGCGTGATCATTTAAGACATCCAAATATTTGTATTGGTTCATCGTTACAACTATTGGAACCAAAACCCCATGAAAACAAGAGTAAATGCAGCACCAGAACATAACCGATCCGCCACCATGTCGATTTGCTTGTAAGACTAAATTGGAGTCGTTTGATTTTATTTGCCGGGGTTACATACGGTATTTTTCTTACGAAATATGTGCCGAATTGGAATTCTTTTAAACGTCTGCGAATTGTGCGTTTGCTAACTGGATTCTAAGAAAAATTTTTAATTTGTTATTCATGGCTTTTCGGTGTTAAACCAGGGTTTTTTGAGAACTCTCGTACAATTTGCTGGTCTTCTTTACGTGTTGTTTCTGCCCAAACGTGGCAAATTTTTTACTGAATTTGTTTTTTTGTGCTTATTTATTTGATAGCGAACGGTTTGCCTTGATACCTGTAGCTCGGAGAATATTTCTTTGACTGAAATACCACAATTATTCTTCTCCACGATTTAAAATCTCTTTTCAACGCTTAGTTCCGACTTTTTCCCCATTTTTTTATAGAATTATAACCAAAATAAGTAAATATTTTTGAATAAAGTTGAATATTAATTTAAAACTCCGATTTAACTTACCAAAACGTTATTTGCATACACGTCAAAATACTTCTGCCACCAAGAAATTCTTTTTGTATATAACGAATTACTTTCTCGAAAAGCGTGACTTATATGACCTCGTTTAATTACGTTAAAATTTCTCACACCATGTTTTTATAATAAACTATCGTTGTACAAATAACCAATTGGGGCAAGCCTTAAAATTTGTCCTTTGGTGAGTACACAATTTTTGACACCTTGGGATGAAAAACCAAGAGCCTAAATATGAAAAAATCGTTTAAGTCTTTCGCCACCAAAACAACCGATGAAATTTCCACTAAAATTTACTTTTATATCGTCAAGAAATTTCATTAAATAGATTCGGTAATATACGATGGAAAATTATAAATTTTTACTTCAGTTTCGGTTGTTTCTATTTCACTATATACTGAATTCTTGCAGAGCTTGAGTAAATTTGTGTTTAAAAAATAATTATAAAAAAAAGAATGAAACATAACAATTTTTGAGAAAATTCCTTTGATCATTTCGCTGGCTAGGGATTCGACCGCTCTTCCTCAAATTCAGGCTTTCTTATTTTATATTACTTTTCAACTAATTTTCAACCAAATATTTCAAGTTGTTTTAGTGGGTTCAAAGCCAGAAGTTGAAAAGACAACTAAAATCGATTCCCCCAAGTGGTCAGTAGCAGTCTGAAGGAAAAAAAAAATTATATAAAATTTAGTAGATTATGCATCAAACAGCATCGATTTGAAATATACATTTGGGGTTTTCAATCATTTGATAAGATGTGTGATTGCTTTTCATATGAATAAGTTTGATTTAATCCTATTTTGCTAGGTACTACAATCATTTTTTGGGGGGCGGGGGGTTTGAACCCCGAAAGCCCCCCTTTGGTTACGCTAATGCACATATACCACTATGCGGTATATATGTATGTATGTATTTTCTAACAAATTTGTCTATTGACCCTTATTTAAAAAAAAAAATAATACGATATTAAAAATACTTTATAGGTTTTTTTTCATTTCGGCTTTCAGAACTTGTAAAGGTGCAACTTAGAAAAGGAAAAGTTGTAACATTTTTGTGTACTATTCGGTTCCTATCGAATAGGTTTCGGAAGACCCCTTGCTTCCTTTCTTGGTTATAGCTTTGGTAAGAGATGATTTTGATTTTGATGATTTTTCATAAGATTATTTTAAAAATTACATTTAATACACAACATAAAAATTTAATTTGAAAATAATTTTTGAAAATTTATTTCAAACAAATAATTAATATTACTAAGAATAACTTATTTTTATTTTTTAGGGTTTAAGCCTTTAAGAACATGGTAACATCTCATCTGTCAACAGCTAAACCAAGAAGGTTTTTTATGTAATTAAGCTTAGTAGGACAAATTTGAAGTATATTACCGAACAGCCTCGGATAAATAGGCCATGATGAAGACGAAATTATTTTTTAAATACACTTCGAGATCGATTTTTGCAAACAACTGGCTAGAACAGAAAACTTACAGAGTTTGAAAAAAATTTTAATTTCTGATGTTGTATCGTCCAACTAATGGTTTTGCGAAAATTCACTAGTTTTATTATTTTTGACATTTTAAACATATATAGAACAATGGAACATGACCGATAATGTAATTCAACTTCCTGATGAGCCCGATAAAACAGCTATTATGTGTCAAATGGCTTGTCCATATGACGTTTATGTTCATTATCCAATACGACTCAATCATGCATAGACTATCTTCTGAACAAGGTGTATTAATTGTGGAAATTTACTACCAAAATCAGTCCTCTTCATTCATCAGTCATTTTTCAACATTATTTTGGTCGTTATGAGCGTCCAACTGAGCACACTATTCGTAACAACATCACCAAATTTCAAACTAATTTTACACTATTGGACATTCATCATTCAGCCAGAGTAGCAGAGAGTGTTCGTGAAAATCGTGAACAGTCGATATGTCACCGATCTCAGGCTTTGGGCATTTGGGCAAATTCGATCTACAGAATGGACCATTTAAGAGCTAGTCGTGGGCAACTTTTGAAGGAAATAATTTTTAAACAATGAGTTGTAGGAACCTAACAATCATTCCAAAGTCAGATTTGCATCAAACATTAATTTTTATGTATTTTTTTTTCTTAGAGAACAAAGCAAGCTCTTATTGGATCACCCTATATAATAAATTTACCCTATAAATGGTAAATTTTCTTTCTTTAACGTTACATTCGTACGCATATTCATACAAATATAGAGAAAATATTGCATGAAACCAACTAACTTACCATTTGATAAGTCCATGAAAATAGGCTTTAAGACAAACAATTTCTGTGAATAAACATTTCTTCTAACTTTTGTTGTTTTGAAAATATAACCAATTTTATTTAGCCTTTTTACGTTGCATTTTTTTGGAGTGAATTTTAAAGTAGGTTAAGGCAATTTATAAAAATTTGCCAAATTGACAATGAAAAAACCTAGATTAAAGAACTGTATCGAAGAAGAGGATCTCATTAAACAATTAAATTGAATAATATCAATATAGAGCGAAATTGAAAAACAAAATTTTTTCGCCCGTTACTGCTACAGACATAATTGACTTATGTTTGTATACAAGACTGGTTCACAAATATTAAAATATTCCGTTGCTCGTTTACTTTCTAAAAGATTAACCTGTAATGATCAGAAAAATACCTTAATACCCTTACAAGTTTGACTCCTAGATAGGTCTTCCAATCCAGGGACTAAATAAAAATTATTAAGAATCGTGGGTTTTGAAAAACAGAGAAACCCCAATTATTTGTAAGAAAGACTTATTAGTCACAAATAACTTAAAACACTTGGTCTGCTTCCGTTGAAAGTTGCTGTTGTTGATTGCTTGGTCGTCATCTAAATCCTCGGTTTGGAGTTTCAAAGAAATTTTGGGCGATTTTAAGTGAGTTATACACGCAGAAAAAGACATTTTCGACTTTGACTGTAGCAAACATATTTCCTTTAACTGTATATAGAAATTACAATTCTGACCATACTTTGTTTGTTATTCATGTTGTTTTTTTCGTGATAATCATTTCAATGTTTGCTTCTTATGCCAATAAACATATTTTGATAGATGTGATAAAAAAATTATTTTGTCGAAAACATAGCAAACAGTAATTTTTTTGCCATGAGCATATAATATTTGTTAGAAACATACAACATAATCGTATAGAACTTTATATGTTCATGCAATATTCGTGCTCGGTTTGCTTTTTTTGTTTGAATTTTGTTCGCTCACACGCCATCAGGCGATTGGCATTATGGTTAGTGTGTTGGACTACGATGACCGACGGTCCGCATTCAAATCCCGATGATGGAAAATTGGTCACAAAATTGGTATAAATTTTAATAAAAGTAAAATAAAATTAGAGCTCAGTTTGGCTTGAGAATTGAACCTGAATTATTCATATTCAAATCAAATTAACAAGCGCTTAACCAACTAAACCACGAAATAAAAATTTTGCTTGCGATCTAATTGTATACTTAGCTTACTATGAACTTAGTTGCCTCAAAACTGGTCACAGTAAACATAATAGGGGTATTCACACCGACTTGGGTAGTTGGGTACGGCTAGATTGAGTACTTTTGATTACTGCGAGCCCCCTTAACTGCAATTGAGTACTTTGTAGAATAACAGCTGATGACAGATGAGTGACAGCTGAAAAAGCGTTGCCACCGTATTATTGATGTCATTTTATGAGCGCAAAAGTTTGGCCATTGTACGTGCGTAAAAAGTTCTTTTATATAGGAGTAATTTTTAACGTGAACTTTGCGGCATTTAATAATTTTTATCTCAAAAATTTTAAAATAACTCATTTTAACACATTGGTCTATTTTATTCACTTATAATTTGCTTACTTTGTTGTAGTCAATTCAATTATTGCCTACTTTATTATCCTACCTAATTATTGAAAAAGGTGGCAACCCATGAAAAAAGTACTCAATCAATCTACCCAAACAAGTCAGGGGGTCAGCTAGAGTAGATGGGTACTTGGGTAGAATGGCACTTTTACAAAAACAAAATGTATGACATTTGCCATTCTACCCAACTACCCAAGGCAGAGTGAATACTCCTAATATATTTATTGCATCAAATTAGCATAGTTGCTAGTGAACATAATATATAAATCGTAACAAAGAAACTTTCTTATGCAAACTATTTATGATAACCGTAGAGTAGAAACATGTTTCTAGTAAAGCATAGTACTCTGTTCGGCTTCACATTAAATTCCACTCAAATCTCCATACAAAAAATGACAGCTGTGAAAAAACCGTGCACATTTTACAATTTTTTCGTCAAAGCTGTACTAGGTTCGCTGCGGAAAATCTAGTACTATATTTCGCAACATGCATCTAGCACAGAGGTGCACATCAGGGATGGCATTTTACGCACAAATGTGCTTTTTCGGCACTTTCGAGACTGCACGGCACTTTAAGCACGTGCTTTTTCATTTCGGCACAATTTGAAAATCCCAAAATTGAAAAAAGTTTGAAAAAAGAAAATTGAAATTGCCCCAAAATTTTTATCAACGGTGATATTTGCCACAATTTTAGTCTTTCGTCTGAAGCAGCAGCTGCAACAATTCCGAAAGCCATAGAGAGACTTATAAAAAACATTTTTGTCATAGCTTTAGCAGAAAAGAAGACTTCAGCGAGCTTCAAGCAGATTTTGGCTTCCAGCTGCACCAAATTATGCGATTACCTCCAACGCGATGGCTCTCCCTACAGGTTTTATAATCCATTTATAAAATCTGGATTGAAATATAACAGTTTTTTGTATCATTTAGGATGCAGTGGATAGAATTTTGGAACAGTGGACTGCGCTTGACTATTATTTTGGACTAACAGTTTTTGAAGCACACTATGGTAACGGAAATATTTTTTCCATTAGTGAAAGCCTCAGAGACCTATTGACAAAAATATATTTCTTTTTTTTTTATCCTATATTTTAAAAATTATAAACGATGTGAATATTGAAATGCAGTCAGACGCCAGAATTCGCATACTTTGTTCTAGATGTAAATACTTATTTACACAAATTTGCCGAAATTTTATTCACAAAAAAAAATTATTGATTTATGTTCTTTGAGTTCGTTGAATTTAAATAATCATATCCCTGTGGAGGATGTTTATTGTGGAACTACAGTCGAAATTTATTACTAATCAAAAAACAAGAAAGTTCAAGCATGTTGCAGTAAAATTTTATATTACTTTTTGTACAGACTTCAGGAAAAGAATTGATTTCAATAATGAAGTATTAAACATGATTCCATATTTTTCTCCACAACATGTAGTCTCTGGTGAAACGAATATCATTTTGTCATTAATTTTACAATTATTTCTAGAAAGAGAAATTTCTGAAGCTGAAATTATACATAATGAATTTAGAGCGTGATCTGAATATCCTACAATATCTAGTATGGAAATGTCTCAATTTCAAAATTTTGGTATAAATTATATAAGATAAAAATGAATTTAATGCTTTTTAATTTAAAAAATATATATAGAATTGTCCAAAGTGTACTGTCCTTGCCACACTCATCCGCTTGTCTAGAGTGAATATTTTCTATTCAAAATCTCATAAAGATTAATATTTGATACATATGATACCTACATATGTATATGATAAGCATTTAATGAATGCAATGTATTATTCTTTATTTAAGTTTAAAAAAAAACTCTAATAAAATTTGAATGATATGAAAATTTTTGAATTTGAAAGACTTTTTTTTACTTTTTAAATTTATCTTCCATAGAGAAAGCGAGTTAAATGTGTTCGCAAAACCGTTATATCCAAAACCAAATAAGATCATCTTGAAATATGCAATAGAGCTCTCAAGTGTTTTTTAATGTATATTTTCCTTAACCTTTGCCTTACCAATACCCACCCGGGTGACCTTTATGTATTTAATTTCTAAATATCTCCTCCGGTTTCAATCCAATCAAAATACGCTTTGGAGTCACTGAACAAATTCTCGATTTATTTAAAATAATATTAAAACAAAATATTTTTTCATGTTTTTTTATGGCTTTTTTTTTAAATTGTCTTTTTATCTACGTGGTTTACCAATACCCACCTGGGTGAACCCATTAAAATATTTTAGTTTTCTAGTTGCTTTGCTTTGAAAACGGAGAGAAAAGGTAAGTTTTAATATGTAAGAATTTATTTTAGTTTATATTTGTATTATTTATGTACATATATTTATCTTTTTTCAATTTCTTAAGTAATTAGTTGTTGTGAATTGACCGAGATGGCAATAATCGTTCTTTGATTGGGTGACGCTATTCTCTTCACAAATGGGTTTTTGCAACTGACACAAGTTTGGCGTGTTTCTTTTCTTTTTGGCTATGTGGCAAATATGGCACTTGCTTTTGTTCTTTTTGCGGCCAGTTGCATCTTGATCTGAAATTTTGTTTGCCTCAAACTGGTCGTTGTCGCATACATCGGTAACAGGCTTTCCTGTAAAAAATCTAATCTAATAAAAATAAATACCTAAAATACATTCAATAGCCGTTCTTATTGTAAATCTTAAATCCAATGTAAATCCAATAATATAATTGTTTTTCAACCTTTCCAAAATAAGAGGATTGCAGAGATCCTCGCCAATACATTCAAAAATATCTTCGTTCTGATCGCTTCATAGACCCATCCGAGTTGTTTTCCTAAATATTAGAAAAGCGCCAAAGCCTGTCGTGTCCATCGCCAGAGGCCAGAGCAGTGTTGCTCTTTTAGTGGTATATTGGGATAGCATTTTGTCCATGGTGTCTACACTGCCTTTTGTTTTGTTGTAATGCAAGATTATAGCAGGTTTCTTTTCTGGCACAGATACCACAATATCTTTGTGTACTGAAGACAGCATAACCACGGACTTATTTTTGGCAGGAACATGAGAGCAAATTATTATATTTTCAGAGAAGCCAAATAAGCTTGATGTCACTTCTCGGGCTCGTGATGGCTTAAACTTATTGGGCACATATCTGTTA
The DNA here is from genome assembly GCA_958299015.1 of Tetanocera ferruginea. Taxonomy (NCBI): domain Eukaryota; kingdom Metazoa; phylum Arthropoda; class Insecta; order Diptera; family Sciomyzidae; genus Tetanocera; species Tetanocera ferruginea. The sequence goes on along the minus strand of OY282644.1, from coordinate 81,048,205 downwards.
TTTTTATTGAAGATGGCAACAATTGACATACTCCAATTTGCCAGCTCCTTGGCCAATGGCTGTGTTATGAGAAAATTGTCCATGGTTACGTTTCTTCCTGACTTTTTGTACGCACTGACCAAATCTTTTACAACCCGCTCATCTTGGCTTACGTCCCTGATGTTATTAATTTTTCCTGGTTATATTTGCCCACGTTGTAGATAATATGTCGCAGAATCACAGGCCCACCAGATTTTAATGCCGTACTTGGAAGGTTTGGATGGCATCTACTGGGTGAATCTCGTACAACCTCTGTATTCGATTAATCTCTGATTAATCACAGCAATTGACAAGCAGAAAAATATTGCAAATACAGTTACTTTCCTTGTAAAAAAGTTTCGAGTACTTTTTTATTTACAGTTAAGATTTCCGCTTTATTTTGTAGCATGACAAACGCAAATATTATTATTCGGTAACACTGTTAGTGGTGTAGACATAGTTTAAGAAAAGGGGGGACATATTGTAACTATTCACGTGATAATTTATATATGCTATACTAAGATCACCTGGGTCACCCGGGTGGGTATTGGTAAACGATGTATGTAAAAATATCTGGTACGGCGAAGGTTAAAAATGATAAATTTGAGTTTTGACGGTTTTTTACGCAATGAGTGCGATATCAAAAAAGATCCAATTCCATCCCTGGTGCACATAAGAGCTTCAGGGAGCCCTCGGCTTTCACAGACAAGTCGTGTGCAGGGTTGCCACCGAAAAAAATATTTTGCAATTAAAAAAAACTTCCAAAATGGATACAAAACTACCAAATCAATATAAGTTTTAAAACTCATTTAGGAATACTGTAAAAATGTTGTTATGCTTACATTTATATAAACTTTCTATTGTATATTAAACAAGTAAATTAAAAGTCACATTTTTTATTATAATCCCATTTTAAAATGTAAAATCAAATCTCTAAGGGTACTTTTTCCACTTATATGAATGTAAGTTATTTGTTTTTTTTTCGCCATTTTTTCGAAAGTTATGGAGATACCAATTTTTAATCAAAGTAAAAATCTTGAAAATAGATTCATTTCCCATAAATCATATCTCTATCATCTGTTATCCTATTTTTGTAAATGAAGAATTTTTAGAAAGATATTAAAAAGCAATTTAAGAAAATAAATATATATAAAACATATCTCAAAAAGTGAACATTTGTTTGTTTTGTAATTTTTAAAGCAGAATATGTAAACTTTTTACCAACAAAAAATTATGTCAAATGATAAGTTTTTTCGCAATCTCAATTTTTGCTGACATCCACTTCACTTTATCGTTCATAACTTCTATACCGTTTGAGAAATTTACCCAAAATCTTCAACAAAAATGTTTGCCTTATTAGGGCCAATAAAAATATATATAATGATATATATATATATAATGACCTCACACGTGACCTTGGCCCATCAATTTTTATGTAATAACCTTTATAATAATAACCTTTTTTAATAATATATTAAAGTTTATATAAATTGAAAATTATCTGACCACACTAAAACATATAAAACAAAATAACACCAAAATATTCTTTGGTGAAAAATACATAAAAAAGATTAAACGAAAAATATTTTTCAATACTTTTTGTATATTCCTAAGTTAACCCATTCTTAAGAAGTGCTTCTATCACGCCTTTTTTTTATTTTCATTTATTTTCTTTGAGTTTTATTTAGCTAAAAATTTTTATTAACTACAAAATTGAAAAATCTACCAAAATCTTCCAAATTGAAAAAAAATCTACCAAATAACCATAAGCTGATTTGAAGAAAAAAAACTACCAAATTTGGTTGAATTTAACCAAAGCGGCAACGCTGGTCGTGTGTGCGAAGCTGCCGAACCATGATATAATGAAAAGAAGGTAGCCTTGACAACTGCCTTTTTTCTCACGAGAGTCGATTGGCTACTGTCAAAAAGTCAGCTGTTCATGCAACGAAGCACCAGCGCTAAAATAGCAACGTTGCTGGAGCTGTCAAAAATTTTAGCAACGAATGGAGGGGAAATTCAGAGGCTGAAATGATGTATTAAAACTATTAATTAACGCTAATAATGATCATTAGTAGAGGATTTGGAACAGATTTCATAGTTTATTGCCCAAACTGTAAATAAATTCCAAAATCTAAGCAAGCCATTTGAAAATAAATAATTTCTGTGATATTTTTCTATGACTATCTCTTGTATAATCTTTCTTTTGAGAACATTAAAGAAAGGATTATGGCTTCACTAGTACGCAGTGGAGAGGATTAGAGTCTATAGTGGCCAAACCTTCGATGGTGCGTAAACCATATTTTTAAGAAAATTTTTCCTGTCATAGCAATGTGATTTCCATTTCAAAGAAATATTTAGTATAGAAATTATAGATGGAAATGACTTCATCATTAGGCTTTGGACATGATTAGGATCGATAGTGGCCAAACCTTCGATGGTGCGTCAAGTCAGAGTATGCCATCCTTTTACAAAATATTTTCCCGTCATAACGTTGCGACTGTCACTTCTGGGAAACATTTGGTACAGAAGTTCCAGTGAAAAAATTAATTTCAGCATTATGTTCTGGACAGGATTAAGACCTATAGTGGCCAAACCTTCGATGGTGCGTCAAATTGAAGTGTGCCAAACAAATTCTTTGATTTTTGTCGATTTTTTGGTATATGTGCTCCTATCAGAATATATTTTGCACGGAAGCTATGAACGAAACACTTTTCTATGGCCATTTTTACCTAATGATGAAACCATTTCCTTCTATCTATAAAATAATGTTATTTTGTGAAACTACATGTCCGATGGACATGTAGTATCGTTTGGGGTGGCCTATTATGTTTGTGGTAAATGTTTTTTTTTCTGCGTATAGAACTTTTATTCGGGTACCTTCGGCTGTTTTTAAGATAGGCTGATATTGTTTGCATTTGGCAGTTTCATTATTTTCCTTGTGCACCACCGTTTTTTGTACCCGGCATCTCAGTATTTTTATATCCTCACGTGTACTGCGTAAGAGGTATATTAATTTTGTTACGACGCGTATAACGCCCATAAGGAGGCGTGGTAGGTGAAGAAAAGTATATAAATTATTGATCAGCATTACCACCTGAGTTGATTTAGCCATGTCTGTCTGTCTGTCTGTATGTCTGTCTTTCTGTCTGTCTTTCTGTCTGTCTCTCTGTCTGTCCGTCTGTCTATATATAGACACGATTACAGCCGTAGTTTAGAAGCTATCGTAATGAAATTGGATATTCGAGCTTTTTTCTAAAAAAGTTCATGTTCGAGAATGGGATGAATAGGTTAAAAATCACGCCTACCTCCCATACAAACCCAATAATGAAAACTCCGTAAAGAAGCAAATGTTTAAAATACAAAACTTTGATTCGGTCTTTGTGTATTCTTTGTCAAAACTATGGTGTGTTAAAAAAATGGTCGTCATCCATCCACTTACATGCCCACCTCCCATAAAAACCCAAAAATTAAAAATATATAAATAGGCTTCTTTCGAAGCAACAAAGATAAAATAGGGTATTTACTAAAAATACATTTTTATGCACTGAGAAAAAAACACATACCTTGCTCCGGTAAAAAATTTCTCTATTTTTGATATAGAAATTTTCTCTTTTTCAAATAAAATTTTCTTCAATTAGAATAAATTTTCACATTTTCGAAGAAATATTTCTTTACTTCTAGGAAATGGAAATATTTCAATGTCTCTAATAATGATAAGTATTTTTCTCGCACAAAAAATTTCTCATTTAGAGAGAAATTTTATTGAAAATGAAAAACTTTTCTTATATTTTGATAAAAAAATTCACTTAGAGAAGTATTTTCGTCAATAAAAACAAATCTTTTCTCAAAAATAAAAAGTTTTTTCTCAAAAAACGATTTCTTTTTCATGGAATCTGTTTACCATTTTTAGAGAATTTTTAGTATCGAAATTAGAGAATAGCATACTCTGGAGCAAAGTCTATACCATTTTTCTCTAAATATGATGCCTTTTTTATCATATTCCGATAAGCTTTTTTCTGAGTGTAGGTTAAAAATCACGCCTACCTCCCATACAAAACCAATAATGAAAACTCCGTGAAGAAGCAAATGTTTAAAATAAAAAACTTTAATTCGGTCTTTGTGTATTCTCTGTCAAAACTAAGGTGTGTTAAAAAAAATGTTCGTCATCCACCCACTAACATGCCCACCTCCCATACAGCCCAAAAATTAAAAATATATAAATATGCTTCTTTCGAAGCAACATAGATAAAATAAGGTATTTACTAAAAAGAAATTTTTATGGTTACGTTTTTTTACAAAAAAAAAAAATTTGTTTAAACTTTTCCTCGTTTTTTTTCAAATAAAGTCGCATATATTTAAATATATCTTAGATAATACTTATTCAAAAAGTAAAAGTGGTTCAGGTTTGCTCAAACTGCTCATCCAAATGTAAAAAATTTGTTGAAACGTTTATTGTTTATTTACAATGTATATTTTAATATATGTTTGTGACTATATTCAAAAAAAGCGAGAAAAACTTAAATATTTTTTTTTTAAAACCTATCCAAAACAAAATATTTTTTTTTTTTTGCTATTTTCTTGTTTAGAAAAATATAATGGGATACCGTGTAAAAAAATTTTTTTCTGATTTTGGCGCAAAGTGTTATAAATATATGCAGAATAAGCGATGGTTAAAATATGTTCGAGCCTATAACTTTCAATTGATTAGATATGAAGATTTTCCCTTCAAGCAAATTGTTTCTGACTTTTATTAATTTTTTAAGAATTTTTTTATGGCACGCACAGTTTGTTAATTTAGGGTCAAGACAAAATAAATTAATAAAAAGTGTGTTTTTTTTTTGTGATAAGACTTAAATACAAAAAATAAATAAATGAAATTTATTCAAACCTGGCAGTCATTCATACATAATTCCCAATTCAGAACATTCAATTTGAGAGGTTTTTTGTTTTTCTCTTACCATTTGGTTAAAATACAGGCTAAATAATTAATGACAATATTAAGAAAATTTATTAAAAATACTTTTGGTAAGAGCTTCAAAGTGATTGTTATCACATTCGAAAGAAAATTTAAGTAACTTTTAGAAATAATGAGAAAAATTGGAAAATCACGAATTTTTTAATTCAAAACACCTCTTTTACAAATTTTAGAATTGATGAATGCATAAAACTAATTTTGGTCCATTATATATGTACCTATAAGTAAATCTCAAGTCCATTTTGATCATAATAAAAATGGATTAAAACATTTATTCCCGTCTATGGAGAAAATCACTTTCTTGTTTCTCTTAAAAAACCTAAATTTTTTGACTTACGAGGTTAAATTTGAAAAATTGCAATAGATTATAAAAATGAGCTAAATACTCAATTAGAAATAGCTTAATATACCAGCTTTATTTTGCAGTATTATTTCATTAAAATATGTAATTTATAGTAAAAATGCAAGCTTTTTATATAAAATTTAAAATGCAGGCACTTCTCTCAATATTGGCCAGTTTTAATATAACATGCCTACGAAAAACAATCAGCAACATTTTAACATACCACTACCAGCGAGAAGCAGCATAAAAAAAAACTAAATTTTAATTCCGAATAAATTCTGAGAAAGTCAAGAAAACCGAAACAAAAACAACACCAACCACAAAACAATCCTGCCCCTCAGCAAGTTTTTCAAAATTTATAAAGACTGCTTGTAAATGGAATCGACTAAGAAGAGTGCATCAATTCCAGGTTCAGTTCAATTTCATTGGCGGCTATGTTCTGTGAGTTGGCCTGGTGGCTTTGAAAATGTTGCTGTTGCTGATGCTTGGCAATGACGATGGCGGCGTCTCCAATTGCAATTCCATATTCGAACGATTTTATTGGGCATTGATGCGACACACCATTGATCTTATCGCGATAATCTTGACGCCATATATCCTGCAACACTTGTTGCTCTTGCACCCGCGGCAAGCAGGCCTACAGCCTGCACAGCCTACGGCACAACAGACTGGTTGGTGGGTATAGCAGCCATCAGCAGAGTAGCCTATAGAGTGGATATGTAAATTTGTGGTCGATACCCGCCAGCCGCGATTTTGGCCTCATCAGCGGCTTTATCATCAGAGCTTTATCATGGGAACAAAAAATAATCGAAGCACAAGGATGAATCGTCGTATCGATCTGCATGTGTAGCAGATGTAAGCGAAAAACGATGCAAAACGAATTGTTTTCTCACACATTTGCATTTATTGGTTTGGACCAGTTGATGGTGGGATTTGGGGTCTGGAGAATGGAGAATGGAGAATGGATTGCTTATGCCGTCCTGATTTGGACAAGATTCCAGAGCTGCTTGCCTCTGTGTGTCTCAACATTTGAACTTGTTGTTATTGTTGTGGCGTGTGGTGATCGTGCCCCGCTTGATCTTTGCTGTTGTTGTGGCCGGCAGAGAGCCAGACATATGTGTGTTGTAGTGCTGTTGTTGTTGTTGTTGTGTTTGTAATTTCATTATTTATAGGTGTCAATAAATTCCCTGCCGATCGACGCATTTTTCACGTGCTCCACCTCCTGCTCATGCTCAAGCTGCTGCTGCTGTTGTTGTTGTTGTTGTTGTTGTTGTTGTTGTTGTTGTTGTTGTTGTTGTTGTTGTTGTTAGCTTGAAATGATATTGAAAAAAATGTACCAATTGCAGTTCATATGCGAAGCTATTTGAACATTTTCAACAATTCGCACAAAACACTCGCTGCTGATCCTTGACTGCAAAATTTTTGTACTGATTTTTTGCATTTTTTTGTTTTTTTGCGTAAAATTCCTGTGCCGAGAATGCAATAAAAATTGTTGCTTTGCAGTGTTTGGAGCCCTTTTTTAACGCTTGTCAAAATGCTTTGCATGGATTATGTTAGTGTTTTTTGGTTTTTTTTTTTGTTTTATTAAACATTTTTTTATGCTCTTCGTTAACATTTTTGTGTCTTTTATTGTTTTTTTTTTGGAGATTCAAACTCCTCGTCACAGGGGTGCTGAGCTGAGCTTGTTGCCAACATGATTGATGGCTTGAATGCTTGTGCTATGTTATTTCTAATGGAGGTCATTAATTTTAAGTTTGCTGCTGGAGACGATTTGCGGTTTTTTCCGGATGGTATTCAAAAATCAACTTTGAAGTGACCGCTTTTGGGCGAAGAAATGCAAATCATTAAAGTTTTTTTTTTGTTTTTTTGGTTGACTTTTGCCTTGTTAGCCTTTTTCTGTGGTCAAAATATTTGGTGCATGGGTGCAAACAAGCAAATATTTTGGTGGTTTTTATTTATCTTGTTAAAAAGATTGCATTCTAAATGGATTATCAGGAGATTTTTAGTTTGTAGAGGGTAGGTCTTGAAATGACGGGTAGTTAAACAGACTAAAGATGTCAAAGAAGTAATTGATCAAAACTGGACTAAAGCTCATTTAATTAAAAAACTGACCAACAAAGTTTGTATAGAAGGTTATTTGAAGAGAATTTAATCCACATCGCCTTAAACGGCTTAATCCACATCGCCGTTTTTAATCATGTGTTTTAATTATCGGTGACCGTGGCATGCAGGTTACGTGTGTGGCTTAGCATGCTCGGAGCCCGGGTTCGATCCCCAGCCGCGGCGAAAAGTTTCTTTCAATAAAAAATTTTTCTAATCGGTCACCAACTCTCTGCAGACAATGGCAAACCTCAAAGAGTAAGTAATGCCATGTAAAGCTTGTTGAGAACATGAACTTTAGCCGTTCGGAGTCGGCATAAAACATGTAGGTCCAGTTCTCGGTCAATTGTGTGCAAACATTTAATAACACACACAACACAATTGATCATAAGAAGCTCGGTCAAAGTCCTTTCTAGGGCTGAAACGGCCAATTTGTTTTTTTTTTGTTTTGTTTTTATTATCGTATTCCAAGAAATCGAAACACATAAGGTGTGTGCCACGACAATGTTTTAAAGAAGTAGCTTAAAACTAAAAACCAATTCATTGTATTTTCAGCAAGGAAGAAGCCAAGCAAACGCAATTTCAAGAACACAGTGTTGACGCAATATCAACACTAAACCGGAATTAAGGATATTATAAACAAAAAACACACTCACTCACACACACACACCACAAGCCTGTTCACATTGTAAGGATCTTAAAAAAATAAATAATTTGTGCAAGAAAAATTAATCTTGCCATCAACAACTGAAAACCTTATGTCAAGCGTCTCAATTTAAGCTGTTATAAGGATACCTAATTCGTTCAATCCTTGATGGTTTTATGGACTTTAGCGCAAATGAACGTCAGTCGTCTTAAGCAGTTGTAGGCATTACGAGAGACGAAAGAGAAGTATACAATAAAGAAAAAAAAAAATTAAGAATGGAAATAAAAACTACTGTATGACACTGAAACGAATTAAAGGATAAGCAGGATAATTTAGTGAGTTTATAAAAGGCACAAATTATGAAGCAAAATCGACGAAATAGGATTAAATTAACAACAAAAACAACAATATAGTTCATTGCTTTTTTTTTCTTTACTGTTGTATAAGACGGTTCCTCACTAGGGTACATTGGCCTGTGCCAGAGTTATAGGCAAGATATACACAACAACAACGAAGAACAAAAACAACAGCAGATGGCTTTCATTTTAAGAGAGCGTCGAAGAACTGTTCATGTCTGTAAGAAAAAAAAAAAAAAATACAGCCAGGATGAATATTTGTTGTTTTTTATTTCAATGTCTTCAGTTTTTACGTAAAAATAAAATAACATAAAATGTTTTCATATCGAACAAAATGTTATTACAAATAATAGTATTTCTCTCATAATTACAAAGAGTCATTGACAAGTAGAAGTTATTTTTTGATACTTTTGATACGAAACTGTTCAATATGCAAGCCCGGAATAAAAATAGTATTTAAAATTAAAGAAAATAGGTATTAATTTTCAACACAAATGTTTCAAATGCAAATGTCGGTTAAGGATGTAAGAGCCAAGCATCGAAATTTTTATGGTTATATTGTTTTTGACCAAAGGATATGGCATTTTCTTTAAATTTGGACGCATAGGTAAAAATAAGTGAGAAATTGGTTAATCATCCATGACTCATGGCTCTTTTTTCCCACGTTTTAAGAATTTGCCTTAACGCAGGAGGTAAGGAGATAAAATCTTAATTCAGAAGAATATGTAGAATGACCAATCGTAGAATCGCCAATAGAATGGCAAAAACTTTCGGATATGTTCGAAAATGGTCTTATTTCATATTGAATATACTTTGAAGATTCAAGTTTGTAAAAATAAACAGTGGAGGTTTTGTACAGTCGATACAAAAACATCGAAACAGAAACTTAACAAAGTGATTTCACATGTAATAACAATAGAGTTTAGCTTGTACAGGTTTTTTTAAACCTTCATTAACCCATTTGAAGCAACAACCTATACCATTAAAGAACAAGTTAATGTAGGAGAACAAGAAAAGAAACTCTAAAGTTGGTCTAGACCCACTATGGATCCACGCCCTAAGCCCGCATAATATTTAAATACTTATTAAAATACTAAAACAAATATAAATAACATCGTATTATTAACCGGTGTGAAGTTAGCCCAAAGTCTTTATCCCAAAAATTTTAAACTCAGCCCAACTTTAGAATTCGCCGCAAAATCAGTTAAACAGTTTAAATTCGCCGTAATTGAATATAAATTACTAAAGTCAACTAAAACATATTTTTTGAAGCAAAATACACAAAAATAGTCAAAAAACAATTATTTGTGAATATTCAATGGTCCTTCGTGGTTAATTTGCACCAAATGCATCAATAGTAATTTTGAAGATTTTTTTCGGAACAAACGTCAAAAAGGGTGGCAGATGGAAAGTTATCATCCTGGATTTTTGCTCACAAATGCACTTTGATAAGGTTAATCGATTGGCACTATGCTCAAGTTCCGATCGATCGTTATTCGTTGTGAAATTTGAGCCTTAAATCTTTGATCGTAAAACTATTCTTTTCATATTTTATTAAAAAAATTATGCGAGGATGTAAATGAGAAGTTTTGCTGATTTGCTTAAGGTTGTTGTCTTATCTGGTCATATGCAAGCAAATCGCTTTTCAATTTTGACTTTTACACCTCTTTCCATTCATGACATTTTCAAAACCTGACAATTCCAATTCCAGGTTTCGTACCGTTTTACGGACGAATGTTGTGAAAATGGACATATTATGCAGTTAAATTTCATATTTTTATCAATTTTTTTATTAAAATTTTATTTTACACTTTATTTTGTTGTTGCGGCGAATTCATATCTGAGAAATTATTTGCGGCGAATTGAGCAAAAATTTGGGCTGAAGATTTTGGGCTATCTTCACAGAAGTTATTATTATTATTCATATTCACGGTTGAATGGAAGATGGTTTGTTGCTCGAATATAAATCTCTTTATATAGTTTTTTGCTGTAGTGGGCTGAATGGGAGGATGGCGTGTTCGTGGGCGGAGGGCGTAGGTTAATCTTTTTGTTAGCCCATTTGATAAAGAATAACCTACATATCAAATTTTATTTCCAAAATAAACCCTCTATACAGGATGTAAAGTTTGTGGTTGTATGGAAGGTAGGCGTGTTCGTGGGGGATTCTAATATTGCATATTCTTGTGTCCAGATACATAAGCGTAACAAGTTTCTTTCAATTATCTCAATACCTTCATCTTATCCGGACAGGGCTAAATCGATTCACGAGGTGCCGCTGATCAAGAATATATATGCTTTTATACATCATATTGCTAGGTGTTACAAATGTGTACACAAAGTTAATATACTCTGACTTTACAGGTCAAGGGTATTACTATTATAGTTCCAATGGAGGTATCACCAAATCATCGGTTTCGACCAATTTTAGCTCACATCTGTTACACTATTTTGTTAATCATTCTGACAGACTTTCGTTCAGATTGGATGACCTTTGTATGTTCTTCCCATATAAAAGCATGAATGACAAAGTAAGTTAAAAGTTGCGCCATCTTTTGTTACTGTACTTAAACAATGAATAACTTTAACAATTTTTAGCTGATTGGCTTGAAAAGATAGTTTTTTTAAACTTCAACCAGCACAATTTTAAGCATGAATCGCTTGATGGGTTAATTTGATGCATTTGATGCATCAATCTCAGCTGTACAAGAAAAGGTACAAAAATCAACCTTAGCAATTAATTATGTTTATTACCTTATTGACGTTTTTCTTTTTTGAAGGGATATTTGTTAAGCCGCGCATACATACGGCGAACTAAACGGGGAGTAAGACTGATGTAACACTTTAATGAAACGAAGCGAATACATGTTATTAAATAGCTCACCATAAAGCATGGTGAAATGGTTTGTGACCAAACTAATCAAACTAACCAAGCAGACAGAGCGAAAAAAAAGATTGAACGAACTAATTAACAAAGTTTGGCTACGAAATTTGTATACCCAAAACCTGAAAGGTAATAGAAAAGTATAGAAAAGTATATATTCTTGATCAGTATCCGTCCGTCTGCCCGTACGTCTGTGTATTGTCCGTAAATACAGCATAAGAAGAAGTAGTTGAGATACTTAGATGAAACTCGATACACATGATCACAAAGATCCAAGAATCTACAATATTTAATGATTTTGGTATCCGCTCATGGACACGCCTATACAGCGTACAGCGCAAGAATTTAAAAATGCAAAAATAAGCTCATATTTACCCTACAACAATAAAACTAAGTATGTATATTTTTCATATCAAAAAAAAAGTCTTCGAAAAATGGATATCATCCGCCTATGGACCACTTCCAATGCAACCCAAAAATGGAAAACTCAATTAATAAGCTTATGTTTAACCTACAGAGATAAACTTTTGAACGTCTGTTTTTTATAACAAACCAAAGACTTTTTGAAAAAATGGCCGTCGTCCATCCACGGACACGCCCACCTCCCAAACAACACAAAAATTGAAAACTGCATAAATAAACTCATAATTAATTTGGTACGTATGTTTATCATATCAAAACAAAGATGTCTTAGAAAAGTGGATGTTATCCGTGTTTAACCCACAGAGCTAAAATTTGGTACGTTGGTTTTTATAAGAAACCAAATGCGTTTTTGAAAAATGGACGTCATCCTGCCTCAGACACGCCTACCTCCCATACTACCCAAAAACTTGAAAACTCCATAAATAATCCTTTGTTTATCCTACAGAGATAAAATTTGGTATGTATGTATCTTTTTTATACCAAAACTATGATGTGTGCAAAAAATTGGTTGTTATCCGTCTACGAACACGCCCACCTCCCATACAACCTACAATAGTGAAAACACTATAAGGGCACAGGAATAAAATTTGGTATGTGTAGATTTTTCATCAAAATTTAAATGCATATAAAATATGGGCTTCATCCACCCACGGATACGCCCATTTTCAATACTATTATTGTATTTTAAAAAAGCTGGTTTAGTGTATTTCATAGTCGGGCTAGACCGACTGTAGACTATCTTTACTTGTTGAAGTGCAATATGGCGAATTGAATTAAAATGTTTAGGTCTGTTCCATGACTAACAATTTGCACCCATAATCAAGTGATTCGGCATAAAATTATTTTTGTTTTACTTATTAGATAACGGAGTATCTGGATTTTTTTCTGATTTCTGAGAATGATCTTAAGCGAACATTTAAAGCTCAAGAGCACTGAAATCCATCAACATAAATTTTGGCCACAGTCTTGTTTCGTTTGACAAAGAACGTCACAGATATAGTTCGAGGGACAAATAACATAAAATGTAGAAAATTTTCTTGTAGTAGATTTGGTGTGTCAGGTTATCTGCTACTATTATATATATACTTAATATTGTTTATACGAAAGATTTGTCACAATTAAGAGAGTATAAAAGAAAGTTGAAGAAGAATTATTTAAAAATTTTGACCAGTTAGAAGAATAATTAAAAATTAAATTAGTTTTAGAAAAGAGTAGACACTTGAGGTTTTCTGTAATTTCTTATTATAATTATTAAATTGCTCAAATTAAGAATTTAAAAAAGCTTTCTTTAAAGATTTCTTGTGTCTTTAACTAAACTTTTGAAAACATTACTAATTATACCCTAAACCTTAAAGGTCAGGGTATATTAACTTTGTGCAAACGTTTGTAACGCATAGAACGAAGCGAGTCCGGTATAGAAAAGTATATATATTCTTGATCAGCGTCACCACGTGAGTCGAGCTATCCATGTCCGTCCGTCCGTCCGTCTGTGTGTTGTCCGTATACACAGGATAACAAGAAGGAGTTGAGATAATTGAATGAAACTTGGTACACATAGTCACATGAACCCCAAGAATCTGCACTATTGAATATTTTTGGAATCCGCCCACGGACACGCCTACCTCCCATACAACGCAAAAATTGAAAACTGCATAACTCAGCTCATAATTAACCTACAACAATAAAATTTGGTATGTAGGTGTTTTGTATCAACACAAAGATGGTTTTTGAAAAATTGGTGTTATCCACTCACGGACACGCCCACCTCCCATACAACCCAAAAATTGAAAACGCAATAAATAAGCCTCTGTTTAACCTACAGAACTAAAATTTGGCACATATATTTTTTATAACAAAACAAAGACGATTTTGAAAACTGGACATCATCCGCCCACGGACACGCCTACCTCCCATACAACGCGAAAATTGAAAACTGCATAACTCAGCTCATATTTAGCCTACAACAATAAAATTTGATATGTATGTGTTTTATACAAACACAAAGATGTCTTCGAAAAATGGACGTCATCCGTTCACGGACACGCCCACCTCCCATACAACTCAAAAATTGAAAACGCTATAAATAAGCCTCTGTTTTACCTACAGAGCTAAAATTTGGCACGTATGTTTTTTATGACAAGACAAAGATGGTTTTGAAAAATGGACGTCATCCGCATACGGACACGCCTACCTCCCATACAACCCAAAAAGTTTAAAACTCTTATTGAGTGTCAGGTTATGTTTGTCATAGAGAAATTAAATTTGGTATGTATAGATTTTATACCAAAACTAAGGTGTGTTCAAAAATTTGGAGTAATCCGTCCATGAACTGGACCACCTCCCATAGCGAAAGCACAATAAAGGCATTAACTGTGAGCTACAGGAATAAAACCTGGTATGTGTAAATTTTTCATCAACATTTAAATGCATATAAAATATAGGTTTCATCCGCCCACGGACACGCCCATTTACAATAAAAAATTTTTTTTTTTAAAAGTGGGTTTAGGGTATTTCATAGTCGGTCTAGACCGACTTTAGACTTTATTTACTTGTTTTGTAATTAAATTTGTCCTTATATATATTTTTATATGCTTATTTATAAGTATACTTATTTATAAGTATATTTAAGTGAAGTAAACAACTTTATTGAATTATAAATAAAAAATATTTTTAAAACCTTTAAAACTGTTCTTGTTATATATAACAGGGCTTTAAACAAGTATTACAATAATACTTAATGTTTCTAATAATAATAATATTTCTCTATAATTGAGTTTTATTTCTGAAGTAGTAATAAAATTAATTCACAGATGTTTTATTGAACCACAACACTAGAACTAAACTGGCTGTTAAATGTTTCTGCATTTTGATAGCAAAACATGAGGGGCTAATTCTGCTACAATCCAGCAAAATTTTTGATACAAACTTGACATGCATTCTTAGATACACTGCTTCCAGAAGACATTCTAAAAATTCAATTCTGCTTCTCCTCAGCCTTATCGAAAAGTGCTTTCAGAAGATATGCTCATAAACTTCTAAAAGGCTATTTGAAATTGATTCCAAGAATGCTTCCTTGGCATGGCTTTTGCAAGACAAGGGTTAAATACTTTCTTAGAAGCATTTTGTTTTATGTCTTCTGAATCATGGAATGCCTTCTTAAAGTTTTCCTGAAATAAACCTATTAGAATGCTTTTATCGCAGGTCTCAAAGAAACCTTTCATTGAAAAATTCTAAGGGCACTTCTAGAGAATACTAGGAAAGGATTCCACCCAATGACATGCATGTGTTAAAAGAATGCCTTCTGTGTATGAAAGTAGAAGGGATGGAACTCACGACTTTCCCCTCCACTTTACTTGCTTTTGGAAGCACTTTTTTTTCTGGGAAGTTTGCTATTAAAACGGTTGCCTCTAACAATTGGATTCAGCAAATACTTTTTGAAAGTGTAGAGTTCAAACTTAATTTCTATTTCGATAAATTGTACAAACCATGATAGAATAATTTTACCAGGTAGTGTTGACAAATGTTGATTCTCTCAGCTACAAGTAAACGAACCCTTGTCAAAAACAGCTGTTCGTTGTTATATTCGTTGGCCACATTCAGATATGTCAACTATTGTGACAGCAACACATCGGGAAACGCGATTATTGGTATTGAAGTTTCAGAAAAATTGTCAAGTTTATGAAATATCAAGCTTTGTATCAAATACGAATTGAAATTTTACCGACAAATTAAAAATTTTCTATTTTTAAACGCATTTTAATGCGCAACTTCATATTTATGTGCATCAAGTTTTGATATAGCAGTTGGCAACTGTTGGGTACGCTGAATGTGACCAGTGAAAATTAATTGTATGCTATGACGGACTGTGAGCGCTCTCTTTTTTGTTATATTTTTTGACAAACGTCCGTTTCCAACAGAAACGTCAATACAACCTTGGAGTAATTATATCATGGTACAAACTTTTATTATATTTCAGAAATTTTAGGCAGACCGTATTATGTGATTAAATTTTTTTTGGGCAGAATGTTTGAAATATAGTTTTGCCTTGCAGCAGGAATCAAGCAAAAATTGCGACACGTGCCATTCTTCCAACACATTCACACATGTGATCCTTGTTCACTGCTGGCTGCCTTAAAATTTTTTGTTTTTTTCCTTCTACCTCCATTTCTCGATTTCTTATAAGAGTACCGAGTGGATCAAGGTTTATGGCTTGATCCTGTGCTGCTACCGCTGTGCTGCTGCTGCAGAGGTAACGTTTAAACAATTTAAACAGCAGATGTTGCCAGGTGTTTTGGCATGCTTCGTCATCTTTGTACCTTTAGTTTGCTTGGTTCCTTTATGGTCTTGGTGTTTTATTTTTTTTTTTTTTGTTTTTGTTTGTGTTTTGAGCAACATGCACGAAATTTAAGGAAACAAATAAAGAGACGATTTTCGATGTGGTCGAAGAAAGATTAACAAGCAGACGCATTAGTGACACGCGATTGAATTAAAATTCAAAAAGAAAAACACCTGTCAGCGGCAGTCAAGGGTTGACTGCAATGACTACATCATTTTAAATTAAAGCTCTCTGTCTCTTTTGCTCATGCAGACTTCAAGTTACATGTTCAAAGAGATATATTAAAATCTCGCTGGTGCGATCAAAGAAGTTATTGCAAAACTTTTAAATATTTTCCCAGGCTTCTTTCGATTACCACTACCGTTAACTATACAATGTCGCAACACAATGCCTCACAGTAACAACAATAAAAAGAGTCATGAAATTGCATAAATTCACATTAAACGCGCACTCGACCATTCACGCACACACACACACACACACACACACACAAACAACACTTAAAAGATGTCGCTGCTATCGCTGTATCTCAGTTGCATGCCGTTTGCACGGAACTTTCCATTTCGGCCAACGCGGTGGCATTCGCATGCGACAAGCGCCGCACACTGGACAGTTCTCCAACAGTGACCACCACTACGGTTTTCTGTCTGTCTGTCTGTCTGCCTGCATTGCGACAAAAAAAAAGTTGAAGAAAAGAAATTTGGAAAACCGCCTGCAAAGGAATCAAATGTTTAAGTCAATTTTGTTAGTATGTTTTTGTTGTGCTTTTTGTTGTTGTTTTTGTATATGATGGCTATGTGAAAAATCATTCCAACGACTGCGCAGCTTTCGTTGTTCACAGCACAGGACTCTGCGCGCCCTGTGTGCGCCGATCAAAACTCACCTGTGTGCGGGCAGATGCCATCTAGAAAGTGAGACAACCAACGTCTACGAACTTGCTGACTGCACTCGCAGAAGCAGGACCGCACAGGAGCGACACAATTGGGCAGCGAGAACTAAAAACTGCCTGAATACATTAAGTCTTAATATGGCCCGAATTAAGTACATCGACTGTGGGCCTAAAGAGTCTGTTGTCTTGGCAAGAAATTTGAACTTCATTTAAGCAAGACCCCCAACTTGCTGGCAGTGACAGTCGAAAGAGGCGGATATGCAGTTGAGTTGAGCAACTAACTCCTGTGGGAAATAATTCGCAAGGCATATAAAAAAAAAATAAAAAAAAAAAACAAAAACTTAAAATCGTTCGAAATGCTTTCACTTTGGTTGTTGGGAATAAAAGTCTTACTTTGTATATGACAAAAATGGGACAAGCTTTATGAAGCCAAAAACTTTATATGTCGTGAGTGTAGCGACCAATGATAAATACAACTTTGTTGAGGAGCAAACAACAAACAAACGAAATTTATTTTAAAATCTTGACTCTTCTTATTCTTCTAAACTACATAGTTTATCATTTTCACCGTAAATGACGTACTAGTGCTTCAGCAACAACTAAAGGAAAAATCGACTTTTTGTAGGCTACAGAATAGGATATTTTCAAATGATTTTGATTTTTTATAGAGTTTTTTGTTCTGATGACGTCACTTTCTATGAGAAATAGGCGTGATTTTTATTCGATTATTCTCTATTGCAAACTTAGGATGCGTATCCTGCAAAACAGTGTTACCATCGAGTTGGTTCTCCATCGAGAGTTCTTTCATTTTGTGACGTAATGCCTTACGAGGTGCCACCGTAGTTTTTCAGGATTAATATAGGGAGATCTCATTGCGGAGTTTAAGTTAAGTGCATTATAATTAAACAGTTCCACTGAAGATTTCCTTTTGCAAATAGAAAAAAAACAAGTGAAGAAAGTCTAAAGTCGGTTTAGCCAGACTATGAAATACCCTTAACCTTCTTTTTAAAAATACAATAATAGTATTAAAAATGGGCGTGTCGGTAGAAGGATGAAGCCCATATTTCATATGCAATTCAATTTTGATGAAAAATTGGCACATACCAAGTTTACTTCCTGTAGCTCAGATGTTAATGGCTTTATGGTGTTTTCGCTATTGTGGGTTGTATGGAAGGTAGGCGTGTTCGTAAACGTATGAAGCCCAATTTTTGAGCACATCGTAGTTTTATTATAAAAAACATACACACAAAATTTTATCTCTATCTGACAAACATAAACTTATTTATGGAGTTTCCATGCGTGTCGTGGGCGTGTTCTTGGGCGCATGACGTTCATTTTTCAAAAATATCTTCGTTTTGTTATGAAAAAACATTTGTACCAAACATTGTCTCTGAAGGCTTAACATAAACTTTTTTATTGGGTTTTTCATTTTTGAGTTGTATGGGAGGTGGGCGTGACCGTGGGTAAATGCCAACCATTTTTCGAAGACATTTTTGTTTTGATTTAGAATATATACATACCAAATTTTAAGTATGTAGGTAGACCACAAGCTTATTTATTGAGTTTTCAGTTTATGGGTTGTATGGGAGGTGGCCGTGTCCATAGGCGGATCACAGCAATTTTTCTAAAACATCTTTCTTTTAATATTAGCAACATAAATACCAAATTTTATTGTTGTAGGTTAATTATGAGCTTATTTATGCAGTTTTAATTTTTGTGTTGTATGGGAGGTAGGCGTGTCCATAGGCGGATTCCAAAAATATTTAATAGTGCAGATTCTTGGATTCATTTGATTTTGTGTGCCGAGTTTCATTAAATTATCTCACCTCTTTCATATACTGTGTTTAGGGACAACACACAGACGGAAGAACAGACGGAAGGACGGACGGACGGTCATGAATAGCTCGACTCACGAGGTGACGCTGATCAAAAATATATATACTTTTCTATACCGGACTCGCTTATTTCTATGCGCTACAAACGTTTGCACAAAGTTAATATACCCTGACCTTTCAGGTTTGGGGTATAAAAAGACGCACGATAAGGAATCATCTTGTCTGAAACCTCGCTTGGTATCGAACGGAAGGGAAACGTCCTTCCCGATTTTCACTGCGCTGCTGGATTTGCTTAGTGTCATCCTGCAAAGACGTATCAACTTTGCAGAAATACCAAATTCAGACATGGTGGAATATAGGTGACTCCTTATTGGACTGTCGAAGACGGCTTTGTAAACGACAAAAATATGGTGTGTGTCGATTTGATTCTCTAGGGTTTTCCAAGATTTGCCGAAGTGTAAATATATGGCCGATGGTGGACTTTCCAGGTCTGAAGCCACATGAACAATGGGCCATTAGTCTTTCATATAATACGGTCGACAGGACCTTATATGCGATACAAAGATTCGCCCCGATCTTAAACAGCTCAGCCGGTAGGCCATCGGCTCCTGCAGTTTTGTTGTTTTTGAGTCAAGCTATAGCTGTTAAGACCTCGTAAAAGTCGGACAGTGGAATTTCAATGCTATCATCCAAAATTGAGGTTTCCAGGATATCAACTCCATTAGCAGAACTGTTGTCAGCGACGCCATTTAAAAGACTAGAGAAGTGTTTCCTCCATAACATCAGTATACTCTGGATATTCGTCACTAGATTCCCATTTTCAACCTTGCAGGAAGAGGCTACGGTCTTAAAACCATCGGCCAGGCGTCTTATCTTTTCGAAAAATTTTCGAGTCTAATTTCTGTCGCCACGCATCTGAATTTTTTCCGCACGCACGCATTTATGCCTTTCGTTTTAGTCACCTGAACCGGCGACGCCTTTTTAGTCTCTCTTCGCGAGAAAATTTTTGTAGAGAATTTTTATATCTGACGAAAATATCAGACGAAAATGGAACTTGTGGAACGATATTGACATTTTTGTGGTGGTGCATTATCGGGGTGAAAAAATAATGCATTGTTCTTTCATTATTTTTGCCCCTCTTTCGACGAATATTCCCTGCAAACGCTTAAAACACTCAAATAATGTTTAAAGTTGAGCTTGCAAAAGGAGTTTCTAGTGAACGACGTCTTGAGAATCGAAGATAACAGTAACAAGTAAAGAAAGTCTAAGGTCGGTCTAGGCCGACTATGAAATACCCTAAACCCACTTTTCAAAAACAAAAACTTTTTATTGTAAATATTTTATATACATTTAAATGTTGATGAAAAATTTACACATACCAAGTTTTATTCCTGCAGCTCACAGTTAATGTTATTGTGCTTTCCCTATGGGAAGTGGGCGTGTTTATGGACGGATTACTTCCAATTTTTGAACACACCTTATTTTTGGTATAAAATACATGCATACCAAATTAAACTTCTCCTTGACAAACATAACCTTATTTATTGAGTTTAAAACTTTTTGGGTTGTATGGGAAATAGGCGTGTCCGTGGGCGGATGATGTCCATTTTTCAAAACCATCTTTGTCTTGTCATAAAAAACATACGTGCCAAATTTTAGCTCTGTAGGTTAAACAGAGGCTTATTTATTGCGTTTTCAATTTTTGGGTTGTATGGGAGGTGGGCGTGTCCGTGAGCAGATGACGTCCATTTTTCGAAGACATCTTTGTGTTTGTATGAAACACACACATATCAAATTTTATTGAAAAAAAAAAAAAAAACAAATTGGCCATTTCAGCCCTTGAAAAGACTTTGACCGAGCTTCTTATGATCAATTGTGTTGTGTGTGTTATTAAATGTTTGCACACAATTGACCGAGAACTGGACCTACATGTTTTATGCCGACTCCGAACGGCTCATGTTCTCAAGAAGCTTTACATGGCATTCTTTACTCTCTGAGGGTTGCCATTGTCTGCAGAGAGGTGGTGACCGATCAGAAAAATTTTTTATTGAAAAAACTTTTCGCCGCGGCTGGGGATCGAACCCGGGCTCCGAGCATGCTAAGCCACACACTTAACCTGCATGCCACGGTCACCACTCGAATCACCATCACCATCAAATTTTATTGTTGTAGGCTAATTATGAGCTTATTTATGCAGTTTTCAATTTTTGGCTTGTATGGGAGGTAGGCGTGTCCGTGGGCGGATGATGTCCATTTTTCAAAATCATTTTTATTTTATCATAAAAAACATACGTCCCAAATTTTGTTGCTGTAGGCTAAACAGAGGCTTATTAATTGCGTTTTCAGTTTTTTGGTTGTATTGGAGGTGGGCGTGTCCGTAGGCGGATGACATTCATTTTTTGAAGAAATTTTGGTTTTGATACAAAACACATACACACCAAATTTTATTGTTGTAGGTTAACTATGAACTTATTTATGCAGTTTTCAATTTTTGCGTTGTATGGAAGGTAGGCGTGTCCGTGGGCGGATTCCAAAAATATTCAATAGTGCAGATCCTTATGTTCATGTGACCATGTGTACCAAGTTTCATTCAATTATCTCAACTCCTTCTTCTTATCCTGTGTATACGGACAACACACAGACGGACAGACGGACGGACGGACGGACGGACGGACATGGATAGCACGACTCACGTGGTGACGCTCATCAAGAATATATATACTTTTCTATACCGGACTCGCTTCGTTCTATGCGTTACAAACGTTTGCACAAAGTTAATATACCCTGACCTTTCAGGTTTAGGGTATAAAAATCTCTGTAGAAGGGTGAGGCAAGTTGTCAACTGATGGACGGCTCACTCGACTTTTCGAACTTCATCGAATATGCGTTTTGACTAAGACCTTACCACTGACCGGTTGGTATGGCTTCTCAACATTATTTCTGCCAAGTTATGGGGTGGTACAACTTTACCAAGGCAGACCAAAGAGTCAGTTTTCGCGTCGTTAAACCTATAGCTCTCGAGAACGTGTGCAGTGTCTGTGCTACCAGGACAATGACAGCAATAGGGTCACTTCCATGCTTTAATTTAAACATCTCTAAAACTATCGTGGCCGCTCAGAATTTGGGTGAGGTAATAGTTCAGCGATCCGTAACTGCCACCACCTAAATGGTAGATATTCTAGATGTTTAGCTGTAACCAAAACCACAAAATCATCCACAAATCCGACAATATTGCCACCTGTAGGTACCTCAAGCTTAAGAAAACTATCCTATATGAAGTTCCATAGAAGGGGCCCTAGTACTAACCCCTGTGGAACGCCGCCAATAACATTGTTTGTCCTTGCACCGCTAGCGATCGAACATAGCAGTACTCTCTCATCGAAGTAAACTGCAATAACTTTCGTAAGAAAGCTTGGTACTCTAAATTTACCAAAAAGCTTTCAAAATCTTGCTCCAGTTGGCTGAGTTGAACGCATTGCTTACATCAAGCTAGGGTTGCCAACTCTGAAAAGTACAAAATCGGGACGGAGCCATCAAAACTGCGGGACTTGGCTGAAAAATGCGGGGCAACGTTAGAATTTTTTATTTTATTAAATATTTCCTTTTATTCTTTGAGAAATAAAGGGTATCAACGATGCCTTAACACTATCGCTTGGTTCTTTGATATTGCTTAGATCTCTTTCCAACTCTTGCCCAATTCATGAAAAAACCAAAAATAAATCCAAATCGTTTTGATAAATAAATTGTATGAAAAATAAATGATATAGCCTGTTTCAAAAGAGCAGAACGTTTTCGCTCATGTTTGAGAATAAGAAAATAATTTGGAGAGTGTTCTTCATTCTGATTGGTCGACATTAAAAATAAAATTGAATATTCTCTGAGCAGAAAAATTAATGAAAAAAATTAATGTATATTCCTGAAATTTGTTGATCATCGCAACTGCGCTGCGGAAGTACTGAATTTTATTTTTTAAAATCAACCAATCAAAATTAAAAAAAAATGTACGTAAAAAAATATTTTGTCATTCGTAATTTCACTTCACAATTTTTTCTTGGAAAAAAATTTATTTTTTATGTAATTTTTATTTTATTTCTCTCACAAGATGCAGGTTTGCTGCAGGCCGTCGGTGCAACACCGTACTTGTGCAATCATTTGTTCTAAATGTTTGCGCATTTAAATATTAAGAAAAACAGTAAAAATCATTCAAAAACAGCATTAAGTTCAGCGAACAGTACAAAAAGAGCAAGAAACTACGCTCTAAACAATTTTCTAGCTTTAGATATAATTTCTCACTGCGCATCGAAAAATGAAACTAAAAAATGTTCTTCTCTTTTGAAACGAGCTATAAATTTATTTTGATAATAAATTTAAACGGTTTAGGAAACTGTGTTTCATGACGAATTGGAAATTTAGATACAAACAATCTTAAGTTCTCAAATGCGGGACAAAAGGTGTCCCGCAAGGGGTCATCGCGGGACGCTAAAAAATTAGCTGAAATGCGGGACGTCCCGCGAAATCCGGGACAGTTGGGAACCCTACATCAAGCGTTGCTACAAGACAATATTGCTTAGCACCCTGGAGGAAGGGTGCCTCCGATAGCTCTATGCGCAGTAGTTGTGACAAGGTTTATGGCATCTGCCATTGAGTTCAGTTTCCGAAACCTAAACTGGCGGTTAGAATGCCCTCCAGCTAGTATTTAAATAGCATTTTCTATCGCTTAAACAACAATCACTCAAAGTTTTTCTTTAATGTGCCAAACAGACAAACTGACGGACAATTGAAAGGACGTTATTTTTATTCCAATATTTAAACATTGCAGCAGTTTGGTTTAACATTTTTAATAACTCTTTCGGTACTTATGGCTTCGATTGTGTTTGGAATTTGCAACAAAAACTAAGAGTAAATATTTATTTATTGAAAGAGCGAAATTTGTTACTTTTTTGTCTTAAAGAAATATCTTAATTGGACGCAATATTTATGAGCAAATATGCATTTAAGTCTACTTTTATTGTCCGGTCAAAAAAATTCAAAAATTCTAAAATTTCCTGACCAAAAAATTTGCTAAATTGCAAACCGGCGATATTAAAGAAAACCTATTTTTTTTTTTAAATTTTGCATTTATGAGCACTTCATGTGAACCTGCTTAATGTTCAACTTGATTACTTTAAATCATCGTCGACATTAATTTGTTTGCTTGGATGAAGTAGAAGCCTCTACCACCAACACTCATTAGCTTGAGATTCGAATGTTCATACAGATTGATTAACCAGTAGGTAAAGGTTGTACAACTACGCACATTCCAAACTTGTTTCTGTGCAAATTCTAGTATTATCAGCAACATTATCATTAAACATCACAACAACAAAAACAACAACAGAAAAACAAACTATTTCAACCAAACACAAGAAAGCTCAACATTAACTGTTGACGCTCAAGCAAGTCATGAACAGCACAGACAAGCTGGCAACACTTGCAGCAACACAACGATCAATAACAACAACAACTGCTATCGAAGCTGGTTTTTCATCACCAGCAGCAATAGCTAAAGGCTATCGGGCTATGCTATTAATGTTGCTTGCTGGTAAATAAGTAGTTAGCTAGCTTGATCTTCTTGATCTTGTCATTAAATGATCCACATCCTCAACCGCGTCATCATCTTCATCGTCATCTTCATCGTCATCGTCGTCGTCGTCACCAGCCGGCCGTTGTTCGCTTTATTTACGTTCTAGCTATGTCTGCTCAGTTGTGGCCAACTCGTCTGATCTATTATGATATGATGATTACGCCTTCTTTGCTACCAGCCCATCTGCCCCTACTAGCCCCTCTTTTGCTCACCATTATTTTTACTCCACGCTTTTGCTTTGGTCAGCATATTCTTTGACTTGTTATAGTAGAAAATTGTTGGCATTGCTGGCTAAATTTTCCTGTCTTTTCCTGAATACCACTCACTGCCTGGGTCTGGACGATGAAGACGATGACGACAACAACGACGACGACGAAAACGACATCACGACCGATTAATTGCAAGCAGACGTTTTTAAACTACTTATTTGCCAACAAAATCAATGTTGGTTGCTGCTTCATTGGTTTCAACTGCTCCATTATAGGCTGTAGTGCCTTAAGAGGTATTAGACGACGAGGACGCTAATGGCAGCTGTTATGGGATTTGTTTACATTTCTGCTGTTTCTGTTTGGCTATTCTGCGGAGCTGCTCTTTTTCTAGGCTCAAACATAGTCAAGCTAGAAGGTACCGTCCTTGACTTGACAGCCTAGAGACTGACGGCAGACGACAGTTTCTACTTTGTATGCTGCCTCTTTTGCACTATCTTTTGCACTGTCTGTCCGTTTGTTTGTCTGTTCGACAGTCTGTGTTCGACGTCTACAACGTGCACTTCATGTGGCATAAACCACATACCTTTGATGCGGCCTCGTACGGTTTTAAGGTTATGCGGAAAATATTTGTCAACAACTATAGCAACAACAACAACAACGAAGAAAAGCTTATAAAAATACTTGCTGTTGGAGTATAAAAATAAATCTTCGTAGTAAAAACGTAGTAAGCTACGCTCAGTTTGGTATTTTATAATCATGAACAATCTTGTCACAGTTGAAGCTATTAGACTTTAAGTGAGCTAAAATAAGAGAAAAGGACTTGCTGCAATTACATATTATAGATCTTGATTTTGTTGTTGTTGTTGTTGTTGTTCTTTATCGAGCTGGCAGACAGCGCGTCGTCGCAAGCTGGTTTGTGATAACCAAGTCAAAACGCTTTACTAGGTTGTAGGCATGCGTGGACTGTCTGGCATTAATGCGAGAGATACTATTAAAGCACATGAGCAGACCAGATGAAGAAGAAGAAATTCAACAGCATTATTAAGAATTGACTTTAATTAATATTATTTTGTGTCATTTGAAAATTTCCAAATTAAAGGTACACATTTAGGAAGTTTCTCAGCAATATTGTGTGTGGTCGAAAAAATTTTAACAAAATGTAGACCCGTACTTTGGGCATTGTTTTTTTATATTCCAAGATTTATGATTTTAAATAATTACACTCTGCGACAACTTGAGGGCCTTTTGATATAACTGCAAAAAATTCAATGTTCCGTAGTAAATTTTCTTTAAACCCTTAACTAAGCACAATTTGAATTAAGAACCTTCAAGAAAGTTTTTGCCTTTAGTGAGATTAAATTTTGGAAACAATATTACCCCTTAATATTAACACAGAATCCAAAAACTCCCGAAACTTGCGAGTAGCAACGTACACGTGGCAGAAGTGAAACTTCTTAAAAAGCAAAGAATAAAAGAGATTTTAGGTTTATTAATGTTATTAACGGGGGACATGACATTGGTCGTTTTTTGAAATCGACCTTTTTTATAATTTTCTATTTTAGTACATATTCTTAAAGTTCTTAGAAAAAAAATTTCATGGAAAAATTCCTACGGTTTCAAAAGTTACAGCGGGATTAGTGAAAGCGCATTTTTATTTTTCCTTGCATTTTTTTTGTTCACAAACTTTGAACGCGTTTATAACGAAACCATGTTTTTCGTACTGTTTGCGGCACTAGCGGGTTCATTTTTTGACGAAATTTTTTTTTTTTTTGGTTTTTTTTTAAATTGATTCGCTATTTTATGACACTTTTTTTAAATTATTTTTCAATTTTTTATAAATTTTTTAAGTCAATATATTTTTTCGAAAAAACACACTTTCAAATTTAGAACATCACCAAAAATTGAAAAGAAATTTAAAAGAAAAGCTCCTGTCATACTATAACCAATTGTGTTTAGATTTAAAAAAGTCATTTTTTTTTTCAGATCGGAAAGTTTTTGCGACTCCCAGCACTGCAACCACGAGGCCCCGTTTTTTTCTCTGCCGCCAATTTGGAGCTCTATAAAACTATTGGAGTGAAACCAACGTTGGAGTGAAAAATATATTTTTTTGAATGTTTTTTCGTGTTTTTAAATTTTATAAAAATTTTTGTTTTTGACTGAGTTATGAATTTTAAAAAAAAAGCTCTGTTATGTCACTCCTTAAAACATGTATTACAGTTGTAACATTGCAGCAATGAAAGTATGTATCTGTCACCCTGTTGCTTTTTCTCCACACAAAAAGTTCGCGTGTAGAATTATATGCCTAATTATTTTTGTTCAAAGCTTTAAGAAATAAATTTTTCGTGCATACTTTTAGGATGAAAATGAAATGCTTGAAAGACATGGTTTGTGTTTGTGATATACTAGATACGGTGCAAAACGCGTTCAATATTAATTACATTTTTTTTGCCAGTGTATCATGTGCCTATGTGGCATAATGGTAGCGCTTCCGACTCTTATTTGATGCTCAGTTGCAACAGTCTGGGTTCGATTCCCGCTTATGGCAATAATTTTTATGAAGAAAAAAATATTTGACTTTGGCATTTTTTATAAGCTTCACGAATAAAGCGACCTTGAAAATTTTCATATTAATTGAAAACGTTACCCAAGCGTCACGAATAAGATACCTTGAAATTTCACTTGCCGCCAAAAAAGTTTCACTTTAAAAAACCAGCCCATCTATCATAAATCGACATTGAAATGTTTTTCTCTTACATATTGAAGAAGAAAAATTCAGAAATCGACAAAAAAGTTTATTTTTGTCTGAGCATCCTCCCATAGTTTGGTTCACTTGGTTTTAAAAATTGCTCGAAATTCTTCTAATTCATTTTAAAATATCAAACGAATATTTTAAAAGCTCATTTTAAAGTGTTTATTTTAGAAAATCAAAAGAACGTTTTAGAAGTTCATTTTAAAATGTCCGTTTTTAAAATGAAAATAAACGTCTGCACGTTTATCAAAAGTCAAAAGTAGCACGTTTCTTGCTTTTCATGCTGCAAAACGTTTTCACAGTTTTCTCTATGTGCACTCTTCTAAATTCTTAGGTATGATTGGCGTCTTGTAGAGTGTCAGTTTTGTCGATTGAAAGAGGGCTCTGGAACCTAAATGATTACTTAGCCCGTTGGAGCATCTATTAGCAATTGTTGTTCTTCGCTTTATCTCCAAGTTGACATTGTTGTTGCTGTTTAAGGCGGTGCCAAGGTATGTTAACTCCTTGACAACTTCAAAGTTATATTCGTCTGCTGTCACATGGGAGCCTAGACGCCGTGCTTCCCTTTTTTCAGATAACATATACTTTGTTTTGCTCTCGTTCACCGTCAAACCTACGTTGGCTGATTCCTTTTCGATAGCGGCGAAAGCAGCAGTTACATCTCTATTGGTTCGACCGGAAACATCAATATCATGGACAACTTTGTAGAATATGGTACCATTGCGATGAACACCTGCCTTGCGTAGGATCTCCTCCATGCTGAAATTGAAGAGATTGTATGATAGCGGGTCACATTGTCTGAAACCTCGTTTGGTATTAAAGGTATCGGCGAGGTCATTTCCTGCCTTGACGTAGCTGGATGTATTGCTTAACGTCATCCTGCAGAGTCTTATCAATTTTGCAGATATACCGAACTCAGTCATTGTTGCGTACAGGCAATCCCGAATCGGGCTATCGAACGCAGCTTTGTAATCAACAACGAGATGGTAAGTGCCGAGTTGATTTTCCTGCGTTTTTCTCCAGCATTTCGCGTAGTATGAAAATCTGGCCTATGGTTGACTTGCTAGGACTGATAAAGTCCAATCAGTGTTTTGGTATGCGGCTTCTATTTTTCACACAATATACTCGAAAGAACCTTGTATGCGAGGGAAATAAGACTGATACATCGGTAGTTAACTCAGACTGTCGGGTCTTCTTTCTTTAGTATAGGACAAAGCAATTATATTCCAATCGTCCGGCATGCTTTCCCATAGCCATATATTGCTGTTGAGTTGATGCATGCACCTGCATCAATTCACCGCCACCGGTTTTAAACGATTCAGCAGCCAGCCCACCGGCACCTGCGCCTGATATATGCGCCCAAAGTCCACCAGCGTCATCGAGGCAAGAGCAAAGATGGTTGCACTCAACCGAGAGTTGAGCGGAGTAGGCCACAGCGGTCCGTTGTGATTGCAGCTTGTCGATACCAAGCTTTCGTTGCATACCTGTGCATATATTTTTTGCATTGCACAATCGCATGCGGATCTTGACTGCAATAATATAATGGTATAATATAATGGAGTCAGTATTGATTCCCCGAAATGATCGCACATCCAGTACGCGTGAAGCGTGCCTTTCGTCTATCACAACACGATCAATTTAATTTCGCGTTTTTTGATCCGGGGACAAACAGGTGGCATTGTGGATATTGAGGTGTTCGAATTTGGTGCTACTTGCAACCACTGCTACTTACTTTTTCGGTGTAGTTACTCCGCCTAGTGGTGATGATGGTAAGCCATTAGCCTGTCCCAAGCCAGTGAAAAGGAGGAAGGTTGTGGCATGTGTCCTCGCTTTGAGCTGCAAAATCATGGAAGTGGGACATAACAATTGGTTAAACTATACCTGCGTATCCGAGCAAATGATACAAAACAAACAGTTAGCACGGGGATGGTCAAGAAACCTGGTTTAGCAACTAATAATTACTGGCATGAATAAAATCTGATATATCTCTATGGGTTCTATACGCGTATAAGTGATAATAAATAAATTTCCAACAATAGGGTTTTTGTGCCGGAAAAATTGGTCACAAGAGCAGAATATGATCCTGTGTTCGGGCATGCTATCATTCTGAGTAATGTTGTATGCTGGCTGACCAAGTTTTTTAATTTGATTAAGATAAGGCGGTCAGTTTTGGAAAACGAAAAAAATGTTCAGAAGTATTAAATAATACTGAAATGCTTATATTTCTCTAAGTCGAGGGATCTTGAGAGTCATAAAAATTACACAAAAAGTACCTAGCAGTATTTAAAACTGGGCTACTATGATAAGCTTGCTTATCAAATCAAGTGTGTCAAAGCCATTAAATTAATTTCCAGTTTTGTTGAGTGCTCATTCCAAAGTGGAAACCCATTTGCCGGGGGAGGTCAAAGAGCATTGTCACGGAGCATGATCAAGGAGCATAATATGATTCTGTGTTCGAGCATGCTATCATTCTTGAAATATTGTATGCTAGCTGACCAAGTTTTCTAATTTGATATAGATACGGTGGTCAGTTTTGGAATACCCAAAACAAGTGTTCAACAGTGCTGTCTTTACTGGTAATGTCTCATGGTTGTTCAACAGTGCGTTGCATACTGGCAATGCCTTTTGGTGTTCAACAGGACTGGCTGCACTGGTAATACTTTATGTCTCGATTTGGTTAAATTTTTGATTAGACGTTTCGAAGTTAAAGCAAATACCCGACGAGTGTTTATCGGTATTTTATACCGGGATACTAAGATAAGCTTGCATATTAAGTCATGTGTGCTTAAAACTATCAATTCATGTCCGGTTTTGTTAGAAGCTTATTCCAAGGTGGAAACCCTTTTGCCGGGGGAGTATCGTGAGCTGGCTCTTCGGGGAGCTTCGTGCTGGCTGTGGTAAGCTTAATGTCGCAAGCTAGACAACGAGTCGGCGTGGCGTTGCGACGCAGTACAACCAGGCTGGCATATCCTTCATGCAAGAAATTTAAGGTCGGTCTCGCTTCTCACCAATGAAGGTGAATTGAATTTAACCTCAAATTAAATGTTCACAAATTGGTACTAGGGAATCGGTGGATGAGTAAAGTGTTTAAACCAGAACTGCTAAACGGCGCCTTGGCATAGTAAGCTATTAATATGTACTTGAAAACGCGAAACCCTAAGGCAGTTGTCATGTCCGGAAAATAATTAATTATATATGGCAATAATGGTGATTGAATTCTGCATGAAATGATTGAAAAAAATGGTTGCTCAGTAGAATCTTGGGTGCTGTGTGCCTGGAAACTGGTCAATAAATTTAATTATATTCCAAAAAAACCATTGGATTTGAGAACGCAACTCCTAATAGACATGTTGGGCCGATGATCCTGCACTGCCGGCGGTTCGAAGGAGGTCAGTATGATTTTATCATGGCATTGAGTCCTGAGAACATGTCAATTGAGAGTTAATTTCGAAAAACCATGACTCGTCGCCATGGGGCAAGTAGTACTAAAGCCGAAAGGTAGATGTTTACTACAAACATATTACTAATGTTTCGGTGTAGGCGCGTTGAGACTGAAATGACCGACAGTGAAGAAAAAGATGCCTTCTTTTTCGACCATTACATTGAAATTGCTATGGATTATTTTCACAACACGAGCCGGGCAGTGAACGTTAAGTTTTCTAGGCTCGCGTAGAAGGTGTCCTCGACAGCATCGTCCTTTTCCTCCGTCGGGGCATGTGCGCAAATTAGGCAAATTATGTGGAAGAATTTCGCCTTGATGCGGATTGTGGCCAGCCTTTTGTTCACAGGTGTGAACCGGGAAATAAGATAGCGTAGTTTCCGGCTTGCGACGAATCCGCATCCAAATTCACGCTTCTCCGCATGGCAGCTGTAGTAGATATCGCAGTCTGCTCTCTTAGAGCCTTGTCCTTTCCATCGCATTTTCTGGATGGCGGTGATGTCAGGTCTTCTTATTATTTTTTCGAGGTCTTCTGCCAGTTTTATAGCCGTACCTTTCCTATAAAGGGTCCGGACATTTCAGGTGGATATCCGTAAATCATTATACGTTTTTGTTTGCGGTGGTCGCTAACGTAGTGAGGGTTCATATCCAAAGCTAGTTTGGTTTTCATTGGGAAGTTATAATGTGGTGGGAACCTGAACTCTTCACACATTCCATTTTTAAGGTATTGTAGAGACCCCTCACGTTAGGAGTCTAGTGTAGACAGGGAGTTTTGGACATGGAGCTTTTGAGATGGCTTCGACTCGCCTTGACAGTGCCAGTTGCGGGTTATGTGGGTTTTTAGTTCAAGACGCAGCACCTGTTCAACACTACACCAAACACACCCTAGCAGGTCAATTACTACTTGTCTGGGACCGTTTAGAAGCAGCTAACTTTTATATCTAGCGGCAGTTCTTTATCTGAAATCTGTGACCCGTTTAATGGCTCAGTCCCGTAGATTTTCCATAGAAACCACGGAACCAGATTCTTAATGAATAAATGAGACTATTCTTGTAAAATAATGTTATGAAAGGTTATCGTTAAAAAAAGAGCCACCATAGTTAAGAGCCACTAGACACCTTCGAAAATAATAGAAATACAAGCAAACATTTTTCTCTGACCATGTGTTTCAAGCTTCATTTCATAGTGCTTTGTACCTTTAAGATTTTTTATCATTCCATGTTTTGACTCACTTATATATAATTTTTTTTTTTTGTCATTTATATAATTAAACGTTTTCTACGCCTTATTTTCTTCCCCTAGTATTTCTGTGCAACTAAAAAAGCTTGCTCGCCCATCAAGCTATGCGCTACTTATGGAGCTGTCTAAAGTTGGACGCTGGCTGGACACAGTAAGTAAACCTTCGCAAAGGACAACAAGAGTAGCAGGCAGCAACAGTCTTTTGGGGCATAACGAAGCGTTGCATTTTAGGCTTTATTGCGCAGCATGCTCGCGCATATTTATTAGTTATTTTTGTTGTTGTTGTCGTTGATTTGGGATTTCGATCAAGTATTATGGAAAGATCCTCATGCTCTAGCTGTAGCTGTAGCTGCTTGACGAGCTTGTTGTTTACTTTTTGTTTTAAAGCATAACACTCAACAGCATCATCTGTAAGCAACATATTCTACAGTTTTCGCAACAACAACAACAACACCAACACAGACAAAGTTCTAAATTGCTGTTGCGATTAACTTGTTTTGGCATAAAAGCGGCTATTTGGCCAGTTTATAAAGGATATAACTTTCCAAATTTGGTTTTCGGTATTGTTCTCTGTTTATGTTTTCTGTTCGTTTTAGGTTTTCGATTTGATTCTTTTTTATTATTTATTTCCTTTGCTTTATTGACTTTTCTATAGATTGACTTAATTTGGTCATGTCACCGAAGTAGTTGCTAAAGGGTAACCATGCCAAATAACTTTAATGCAGACAACCTTGAGCGAGGTTGTTCGACGATATACTCGTTACTGTTAAACATGGAACGTTGTTGATGTGATTTGATGTTTTGAAGAATATTTTAAATGAGCGATAGGCATCTCATGGATAGACAAGAAGTTTGGAAGCAAATTTTAATGAAAACATTTGAAGAGGTTGTTCGTAACTCAAACAATTTTTAGGTTATTCATATAATTACCAAAGAATTACTTAAAAGCAAAACTTCAACAAAACTTTGAACTCGGAGAACTTTAACCAGGATCCTCTCAACACCAATAATCATATTCAGCCCAATCATGAAACATTTTCTCCCGGGAGTTGTAAATGGGAGTTTTCGTTTTTAAGATAGTAGATAATGATATCTCATTTTTTTATTTTACAATCATAAATATTGGCGGTTGATGAACAGAATTGCATAAAAAGTTTCCAAAAAGTATTTTAACTTTATCTTAAAAACGGAAACTCCCATTTACAACTCCCGGGAAAAACTGTTTCATGATTGGGCTGATTATATAAATATTTTTAAAAAATCTTTTTATAATACATGTTTTTGTAACAAACTGCACATTTATAGCAAAAATTATGCTCAAATTATGTTTATAAAACTTTTAAAATTTTAGAATTTTAAAATTTTTTCTATGCAATATCGGCTATTTTGTTAGTTTATCATAAAAAAATTTTTGATTTTGATTTCCAGCCATATCAACAGGTTCGCAAACGAGATACTTCAATTCGAATTTTTTTTGCCACAAACATGCTAACAACGAATCTGTTTCAAACATATACAAGGAATAAATTATAAAACGCAAACCTGTTGCTGTTGCTGCACATGTTGTCAATATCGATAGAGCGCTTGGCGCTGACAGTCAAGAAACTAAATAATTCCCAAAAATCCATTTAAAAAAAGATGAAGGGAACAGCGACATAAATCATAAATAACCAGCTTGTTGAGTTGGTCAACGATGTTGCTGAAACAGAAACAACAACAACAACAGCAGCACCTTATATGCTGTTGCTGTCTGTTATGTTGATGCTCATCGGCAGCAACGCCCTTAAGAGACGCAAATTCGTTAAGGAATTTAAAGTAGCAGCAAAAAATCATAACCAAAAAACATGAATATCAACAGCAACAACAAAAACAACAACGGCAACAGCAATAATTTTTAAGCATAGCGCCATGGTGCCAACACTTAATGCAGCTCAGCGTTAGTAAAAACCAACAGCATTCGACAAACAACAACAATAATGTTGCTCACTTTTCAGCACCTTGTTTGCACCTCGCTTGCAACTACATACAAATTCATTGCAAACACCGAGAGCGACAACAGCCCACAGCAATATTGGTCGAATATAGTAGTCAGTCTGTCGGTCGAAAACAGCACCAGAACGCCAAGGCAGCATAATTGGCAGCAGCGAAACGTGACTGCAAAATGACTGAGACGATACGGAGCTAGACTAACGCCACACAATCCTGGCAAGATCATAAAGCATGAAAGCAATCAGCGGCGGCAACCATTGCTGTTGATGCTCAGCCAGCCTCCTTAAAGCCTGATCAGCCACAGTTTGACCCTGCGGACTAGCGTAAGAGAAGCAAAGAAAAGTGAATCACTCTGCGAAAAGCGATAAAAATGAAGGCACGTGCTTCACCTTTTGACTTCGGATGAGCTGCAAGCAAGTGAGTGATTCTAATGTCAGTCGAAATCGCGTTGATGATTTGTGAAGTTGTAAATATTAGTTAAAACGTACAACTTGAATGGCAGGTAAAACAGCTAATTTCAAGGGGGAGTAGAAGAGGTGAAAATATTGTTTATTTTAAATTTAGAAGTACTCGTCAGTGTAAAGAGGATTTTTGTAAAATATTTGTGCGCAAAATGTTTGGTTGGCATAAGAGTTCATACATTTCTTTTTCCCAGTTCACATTCATAGTGTGTCCCAGACTTAGAGGACAATAATGCGGGGCCGATACCTCTTTATCGGACAAGCAAAAGGTCTGTGGTAGGGGGTAGTCGCATAATCCGCCCCAGGGAGCTAAAAGGGAATTACAAAAAAGTAGTCATTACATTTGAATCCGAACCAACACCGAGTAATAGTAAGGTTTTTCAAGTCCACCTTCACCACTTCAGGCGATTTGATGATTTGCCTAAGTCAAGGCAGAGTAGAAATAGTCCTGGGTCACGAAGTATAGCCTTGCCTTCATGGAAGTAAGGTTCTTTGATAGAAGGCGGACGATTTTAGTTTCTTCTTCGCAAGTGTCACAGGTATTATAAGCAATTATATGCTAACTTTTCGTAACATTTCCCAAACATTCTCAATGAGGGTTTGATCAGGTGAG
Organism: Tetanocera ferruginea; assembly: GCA_958299015.1. Taxonomy (NCBI): domain Eukaryota; kingdom Metazoa; phylum Arthropoda; class Insecta; order Diptera; family Sciomyzidae; genus Tetanocera; species Tetanocera ferruginea. The sequence goes on along the minus strand of OY282644.1, from coordinate 81,013,081 downwards.
CACGTCCATAAAGTCACGGAACACGTTTATAAATCTTCCCTTGTTTGTCAACTTGTATGGATACGGTCTTTCTCTATTCTCCTCTAAACATGGCAAAAGGCTCTTCAGTGCATACATGAACTCGAAGCTATTCATCTTGGAGCTCACGCAATCCAAGTGTCATCGTGTTATGAATGATTCCCCAGACCATGATGGAACCAACACCAAAATTTCTTTTGGAAAATATGAGCGGTTTCTTTAAATATCTCCAGTAGTATTGGTGTCCTTCTGAGCTATTTTAGTTAAGCTTTTTTCTATCTGTTGAGAAAATTACCTTTGCGAAAAAAAGAGTTAGAATGGGAATAATTAAGAAGACTATTATATTTATACGAGTCCCATTTGGTATGCAAATTAGTTGTTGCAAATTGAAGCCGTACCGTTTTATGGTTCGCAAGTAATGTTGTAGCGTTCTCATTATGGATCTAACAATTATTTCGGAACTGTTTAGAACTGACCAAACAGTGATAGTTTAAACTGATTAGCTGGATTTCTTCCGCGTAGAATATAAAGCCTCACAATGCCATTGGAGGAGACGTTAACGCGCTTCACACAGTCTAAGGGTTATTTATATGAGTAATCAATGTAAACAAAATTTAGAATGAACCCACATTTGCAATGAACCCGTAAAAGACGAGTAGAGAAGCTTTAGATGTTGCTTTTGCCTCAGAGTTTCGGGTTGATCGGGTTACAAGCTGATCACAAATATGCATATTTTTTCAGTCAGAAATGCCTTACCACCAACCAACCTATTATTAGAAATCTGAAGAAAACTGATGGTGCAAATTTAGGGAGGTCGTTAGGAACATAGAAACACCATCTCCCCGACGCTCTATAGCTGATGAAAATGATTAATCTTTCATGGCTTCTCGTAATTTTTAAGAGTGTTTTGACATGGCATAAATCCTATCACAATGGGAAGTGGTTAAAATAGTTTTTATTGCGAAAGCAGTAATTATGATAAGCAAAATTAACTTTGAAAATGCCTTTCGACATTAAGATCTTCAATGGTGCAACCAGTAAAAGAGGCACTTAGATTGGCAAACTTAGTCGGTCTAAGTCGGTCAACGCAAAGTATCAACAAGGATCTGTTCTTTTTTACGAATAAATGGAAGATACAACCGTGGGTGTAAAAATAAACGACACTCTACTCATCGCAAACTCACCCGAAATATTTGAAAGTTGTACTCAACAGAAAACTGACATGGAGACTAATGTGGACAAAAGGAAGAGGAAAGATCCATGCTCTATGCGCATCCAAGAAGAAACTAGGTAGCACTTGTGCCTAATACCATTTCTTATGCATTGATTAAGTCAAAATACATCAAATATTCTTAAATGGGAGCGCTGAAGTCAACTCCAATGAAAGCCCTCGAAAGCATTCTACGCAGAAAGCAGCTGGCCACTTCCGCAAACAAAGTTTTTAATATGTAGAGTTGTCAAGGATTCAGTTGGTAACACAGACTATATGAACAGAGGACCAACCGACTGGTGCACAAGTATCAAACAAGCACAGCAGTTGGTGAACATATTAACAGATATCTCCAAATGAGTACGGGAGAAGGAGGGGCAGTGTATTTCGCATAGCCCGATATAAAGTAGGCATACAGACTACCGAACCACTCAAGCGACACCCAGGTAGAGGTTTTGCAATAAGGAAGACCGCAGAAATAGCTCTTAGTACAATCACTTACCACTCTTTAACCTTCCGCTGTCTTCGTTGGACGATATCGTCTACATTGATATTTATGAAACGCTGTATCTCAGAAAGGAGAAGGTACCTCTATTAAAAAAACTTTATCATGTTTAAGGAAGTTCCCCCAAAGGCCGTTAGTAGACGTCACGTTATCTGTCAGTAAGATGCTGTCAAAGTTGATCCGTGGACGAAATCATTAAACGACTACGTCGGAGTAATTTTTTTCATTTTTTTTAACTTAGTAAAAAGAGGTCGTTTCTTTATTATTTTGTTATTTGTTGCTTGCAATTTTACCAAATTTTCAGATTGCAAAATAGTTATACTTTTTGCAACGCAGCCAAATCTTGGCAATTTTTTTCGAAAGTCATGTAAATGAAGTGTAAATTCCTAAAATAGTTCTTCTAAATATCTATTCGGGCTCGAGGTATAAATTTTTGAAGTTTTAGTCCTGAAATGTTTGTTTTTCTGTGTTCTAATATAGGTAGCGAGTAGCTGTTTAAATTTTTTTGAACAAAACTTTCAGAAATATTTTGCTGAATAGTTTCACGAAAACCCCGCATACTTTTAAAGGGATCACAAATAGCCAAAGACGATTTCGTCCAACGAAACCGGACGAGTAGTGTAAAAAGGTCGAAGATGGACGCATGGTTAATTTACATCTTTGTTGACAGCGAAGGTGCAATGAAATCCGTGTGCGCTTCGATGCAGTCAAGTCCAGAAATGTTCTAGCAACCCACCAAAGGCGCACTAGGCGCATTGATCATTTCAAAGAGAGTGCGCATCTACTGGGTTCCAGGCCACCGATATAGATCTAGATATAGACTTACACATTAAAGCCTCCCAGCGTTTTCATCATTAAAAGGTGCAGTCAAAATTCCCCTAGCATCCCTTCTAGGATTTGCAAATTCCACGCAAATCGTTGAGGATTTTCACTAATTCTTTAAAGGTTTCCAGCAACTGACAGTTATGGTCCACTTAGAACTGTATGGTGCACTACGGACTGTATTGTCTATGTTAGACTAAAAACTGAGACAGCCGTATAAACCTAATTAAACCTAAAGCTACATACAGAGCTCTTACAGGCAAGCATGTCATCAGAATGGATGTTCACACTCATTTCTTTTGCTCATTTCCGGCTCTCTTTCCCGTAGAAGATAATAGCATCTAGAAATTCTTTTTTCTGGATTTTGTAGCAGGTTTTATATGGTTTTTTAGAACTAGTTCTTTGGGAGTTGTAGGGCAGATTCTTGTGGTATCACAATGAACCAATTCTTTGATCTAACTGAATTGACCTTTACCTAACCTAGCCTAATATTTCTGAGATTTTAGATATGTATTTGGAATTTACTTTTAAAAAAACTTGTTTGGAATAACGTTTTTGACCACCTCTATGATGCAACGGTGCCTTAGACGCGATTTAAAATCGCTTGATACTTCACAAAAATATTCTCTGGCAGCTTAAAATATATTTTGCAAAAGTTCGATTGCTCGGCGTTTTTAGAACTTTGTTCTGTCTTATTATAATTTTCTGTCATATATCTGTATCGACAAGGAATAACAGCTAAACTCATTTTGAAAATTTCAGAAGACCATGTTTCAGATGAAAATTGCTCCTTTATATCATTATACCCTGGCTTTTGCTGTTTAGATTTGATGGTCGCCAACATTTAATTTTCAAGGTAAAACCATACAAATTTAAATACTAGTGTATTTCGTTGCGAAAAAAAGGAAAGAAATTAATAACCTCATTTTCCTTACTCGACTTTAGCGGTTATTTCTTGTCAACACAGATATGTCCTTGTATTGTGATTTCTTACTTTTTGTGTTTTTCATATAGTAATAATTTTTATGTTTATACCTACATTCCTATAGTAAGTTATAAATTGTCAAATTGTTGTCTTAATTTTTTTTAGTTCCTTGTCTCTATATTAGTATTTAAGTTTTAAATTGTCATTTGTTGTTCATATATGTTAAGTTAAGGTACTAAAAACGATTTAGAATCTTAATGTACTTATCAGTGATGATATCGGATCATCTTTGAGAGTACTTTTTACAAAGGCAAATAGTACTTTGTTATTGTTATGGGTACTTTTTATTAAGTAATGATATGTGAATAAATTCATAAATTAAAACTAATACTTTTTTAAATTTTATTATATTTATCACATAAAGGAATAATAAATAATCAGGATTTCTTTCAGAACCCGTAAAATATGTATATTAGGGAGCCACGACCTCTATGGAGCCAAAAAAAGTTGTCATTGTCACCAACTTAAAATTAACCTTAATCGATTCTAAGACGAATGCTCAACATTTTTTTGATACTATAACGATAGACGCCAGTGAGCTAAACCATTTTGAAAAACATCCAAAAACCATGGTTTTTGTAAAAATAACAGCTGGTGCAGCAGTTACAAATGAACAAATGGTTGGAAATTGGAGTAGTACTGAAGAAGATCTTACTATCTGGTCCAAAAAATTTAAAATCTTTGCCGCCTGACCAAAGATATTGCGAATTTTAATGAAAATTTTTAACTTTTTCTTTTAAAAGTTCTTATTCTGGGAACATTTCTAAAATCAACGGAAAATAATGCGGGCGAGAATTTTGGCAATAAGTTTATGACTTCATTTTCAAAAATGATTTTTTTTAACTCTTGACAAAATTTCAAGTAAAATTCTTTAATATACCAGAGTACTTTTTTCGGCAAGAAGATACTCCGGTACTTTTGTAGAGTCAATAGTACTCAAAAAAGTACTATTCCACTCAAAAATGAAATATGAAATATTAACCCTTTAGACATGTGCGAATTCGCAACGTAGACAGCATTACTTTTTTAAGTCATCGAGCCACAACAAATTACAGTAGATCTGATACTTATTCAAAATTTGCAATGAATTTAAGTCTGTTTGTAATGAACTAGATATTACTCAGAAGAACATTCAAAACGGATCTTTTGAAAACGCTTTAAACAGTTACTCATTTAATTAAGTTTATCTTAGTTTATAACGATTTTTATTTAAATGCAACTTTATGCATGATTAGTCTAAGAGAGGAACTTTTATTTGCTCCAGAATTCATTGCTAGAAGTTCATAATTTTCGCACAACATTTCACAAACTGAGCTCAGTTAATAAAAATAGTTATGCACCCAATTTTTGAGTCAAATGCGTTAAACATACATGTCCTTTGAGATGAGCTGCTTTACCTTAAACTAAGTAGATAGTTAAATAAGCCTAGCCAAGCTTTTCTTTTCATACAAAATTCTTAAAAACATTAGCGAAATTTTCGATTGTAATATTTTTTTTTCTTCAAGCCACTTTAAAGCAATCAAATTCCAGAGCATCTCACAGAACAACTCGTCGTTACTTCAACCCAAAACTTAACTCATCTCATGCCATGCCCTCAAGCGATAACTTTGATCTTGCGGAATTTCGCGGATGCTTAACTAACCCAATTAAAAATTGTTCAATGTTGTTATTGTTTTTGTTGTTGTTGCGTCTTTTGCTTCTGCTGCTGCTGCTGCTACTGGCAGCTTCGCGCCCTAACCCCACCAATACCACCAACTTCATGCCAACAGCCAACGTTCACTTAATTTCTCAACTTTGGAGGAGGTCTCGACCATTTTTGTCCAGTGATCGTACATAATTGCGAATTGTCTCTGCAACTCGTTGTCCTGCAACTGCTGATACTCTTGTTCCTTCCAGCGCTTCTCGCGTACAAAAATTCCATTTTTATTTTTTATGTAAACATTTAAAATGGTTTTGGTTTTGCGATTGTTTGCCGAAAGTTGGCTCACTTAGACCGGCGGTCGCTAGCTGGTTGACTGGCCCATTGGTCTCTTGGCTGATGGGAAGCAGCACAAGTCTGCAGCTTCCTTCTTTCTTTCTTGCTTTATTTGTGTGCCTTGACCGCACACCGTGATTCCTGATTGGAATTCATTAAAAATTCACCTGCATTGATTGTCTACTACGTTCCACAATGTTGTGCATCAAATGAGCAGAACATTCGAAAAATTTCCTAAATTAGTTCAGCACTATGACCACAACTCTCGAATCAACTAAACGGCCGACCGACCGAAGAGAACGCAAAACCGCGCGACCGAGCATGAGCTAAAATTTAGTCATCAGCTGAAGTTTTGAAATTAAATACAAATGAAATGGCATTTTAGCGAGTTGTTCGCAGTGGCGGTTGGCTTGCTGTGCTTTGGCAAAACAATGTTTGGAATGTCATGCAGTTATTCATTGCAGTCACTTAAAGTCTGTGGAGCACACGTTTTTCATCTGTCACAACAGCGAACATGTTAAGAACAAAAAAACATGATTGACGGAATTTATTTGAGGGTTTAGATTTATGATTCAAGCTAAAACAAGGGGAGGTGGGGAGGCGGGGTTAATTTATTTAGTTTCGCAACATTTATTATCAAAAACATACATAGATACCCAAAACAAAACATTTGGTAAGAAAATAATGTCGAAGAGTAGAAACGAGATGGAAATGGAAATGGAATGGAATATTTCTCTTCTTGAATTCATTATTATTATCTTTGGCTGGTTTGAACGAAAGGAATACATAGGGAAACGATCCGAATATATATTTTCGTTTTAATGTTAACGGTGGTAACCGTGGCATGCAGGTTAAGTGCTTGGGTTAGCATTCTTCGAGCCCGAGTTTGATCCCCAGTCGCGGCAAAAAGTTTTTTTCAATAAAAAAATTTTTCTGATCGGTCACCACCTCTCTGCAGGAAAAAACAAACCTCAGAGAGCAAATAATGCCATGTAAAGCTTCTTGAGAACATGAACTTTAGCTGTTCGGAGTCGGCATAAAACATTTAGGTTCAGTTTTGGGTCAATTTTGTGTGCAAACATTTAAAAACACACACAACATAATTGATCATAAGAAGATTGGTCAAAGTCTTTTCAAGGGCTGAAATGGCCAATTTGATTTGATCAGTCAATAATCAGTCAATCAAATATTCTATCTATTCCTCCCGTGGCAGTATCATTCAAAAAATTATGAAACAATTTTACTCACAAGGATATTCCACTACAATTTGCTGATGCCATAAGAATCCATAGATCGCAAGGCTTAAATCTCGTTCAAGCAGTTGTCGACATTAGAGTAAAGGAATTTGTTTTAGGATTGCCATAAGTTACATTCTCCATGTTTTTAGCGAAAATGGATTTTTTATCGAACAAGCTTTTCTAAATGATCGCCTTAAAAAATAAATGAAAAGAAAGAATTGATGAAAAGAATAGTAAGAATGAAATTTTTCAATTTCTTTTAATAAAATTTAAAGAAGATGGGATAAGTTTATGCATTATACAAGTCTGCCTTACTATGACAAAATATAGAATCTCCATCACGGAAAACATAGCCTATAAGCTCAGAATTTATTTTTTTATCTTCTACAGGCAGTTAATGAAGAATTGAAATGAGCTCAAATATCAAATCAAAATCAAATCTTGCCATCTTCTACCACCAAATTTAAATTTAAATGCTACCTTTTTTATGAGCTGTGCTACACTGCCAAAACACATATTTTCCGAACCACCCGCAACCAAGTTATCATTCTCATCATCATCATCATCAACAACAGCAACAACATTGCCAGCGCAATTAAATCAAGTTAAAATTGTGAATTGTTGTCGTTGGCATTAAGTTTTGAAGCATGCTAGCGTGTCCTCATATTTTCTCAATAACTTATTTTTGCGCATTTTCTACAGACAGCACAGAAATTTATAAAATTAAAGAAACAAAACAAAAAGAAAAATAAGAAAACATTTCAAATAACATTAAGAATAATTTTATGACTTCGCATGCGCGCATCACGCTTCACAAAATCCGATTGCGATAATAAAAGCAAGCGCTGGCGCATCATAAAAGAGTGCGAAAGTTTGTGGCGCAACGAATGATTTTAACCAAATGTCGTCTGTCTGTGTGATTGTCTGTCTGTCTGTCTCAATGTCTGTCTGTTTGTCTGTTTCTCTGTCTGATGTTCTGCCTGCATGTGTCGATTTGGCTGCGCGCCCTTAAATTAGTTGCGGTCTGAGAAAAATTGGCAAGAAAGATTCCCGTCGTTTATCGGGGGCCGACATCGCCAACATCATCATCATCCTCATCATCATCAGCTTCGATGGTGGCTGCCACCAAAGAGCACAGAGAACAGAAAAAAATTCACACAAAATCATACAAGGGTGGCGTTAAGGGGTTGCTTACTGATTGGACCGCCTTGATCACTTCGATTGGTTGTGGCACAGACGCAGGCGCAGGCGAATCCTTAATTGTTAGCAGGCGGGCCAGATTGGCGTCGACAGCACTGACTGCGGTTGCCTTTCAACGCTTAATTGGTTATGAAATTGCTGGTGTGGAGGATGCTATTGCCAATTCCGATGATTATTGCTCTTCATTTCGATGCTAAAGTGACCCCAAAAGTGACGAAACCACAAAACATTCATATGGCCAGCAAATCAAAAGAAATAATACCGCCAACAACGGTATTGCTAATCGAGGTGATAATAGGGCTAAATTACTTTTGGCCAAACTTGGTGCAGATGCAGTTAAGTGCGCTGCAGGTAGGTGCTCGTGGCCAATTATTAGGTGCTGGTTGAAGTACATACAAGACAATCTCACCTGTAAGATCTTAAAAAGAAATGTAGCCAAACGTAACTGCGCGTTTTATGCAATATAATAATCAAGGATCGCTTGTTTTGTTAAAACTTTGCTGGATTGCTGAAGTGAAACACTCACTCGAGGTATAATTTTTCTCAGCATTTAGTCAATTCTGTAATATCTACGCCTACTACTATTTGTTCTTGTTTTTCGTTGACTGCCTGATTTAATTATATGCCGAGAGCAAAGCTTTTTGTCACTCTGACTCAGACTAAAGGACATTGATTCCGCTTGACTGCCGACGACGTTGTTAAACTTTGACAACGAACGATGTGACTCACTTTACCTTTTGCAAAATTTTATTTCTGCGGTCACGTTGCTGATTTCGATTTATGTATTAAGGTTTTCATGTTTCTTTGATGAGCGTGAATTAACAAAAATCACTCGAGCAAGTCAGAAGAACATGTTAGTTGCAAATTCAACGAACAAAGGTCAAAGTTACCAATATTGAAAGCTATGAATTTCACTTCGGTAACCTGGAACATAACTTTCTGAGTACCGTTGCCAGTATAACCGATGTAAACGAGAAGTTTTTAATAGTTTTAATAATTAAAGAGGCAGGGGCGCAACCAGGAATTTTTGTTGGGGGGTTTTATCAAATGTAGAACTTATATATAAAAACAATTTTACGTAATTGCAGCGGCTGAGTTGTAGCGGTTAGTGCGTTCAATTTATGCACAAATGGTTCCTTGTTCAAACTTCAGGCATGACCAGCACCATATTTTTTTTTTTACATTAAAACGGTCATTGTCAGGACATTCTATACGGCGATTTGTAGGCCGTTTAATGGATTTTTTCTTGTTTGGCTGTTGTGCGAAGGTTATAAGGCTTGAGCTAAAATATTTTCATTTTAACTGGGGTCCCAATAAGGTCAGCAAAAATTCAATATTTTTCTCCCCACACATTCAGAAAAAAATACCTACCTTTTTCCGATAAAAAATTTCTCTATTTTCGATAATTCAATTAGAATAAATTTTCACATTTTCTCTAATAATGATAAGTATTTTTCTCGCACAAAAAATTCTCATTTATAGAGAAAAATTTAAGGAAAATGAAAAATTTTTACTAAATTTTAATAAAAAATTCATTGTGCGAAGTATTTTCTTCAATAAAATGAAATTTTTTTTCAAAAATAAAAAAGTCTTATTCTTTAAAAACGATATATTTTTATATACTTCCCTTTTTCATGGAAGCTTTTTATCATTTTTAGGGATTTTTTAGTACCACATTTAGAGAAAAGCATTCTCTGGATCAAACTCTATAACATATTTCTCTAAATATTATGTCTTTTTACTTATTCCTGAGTGCAGTGAAAATTTTTCATCCATACATCACTTCACTGTAAAAATAGCTTTAAAATTCGTGCTTTAGTGAGCACTAATTATGCTCAATTCCGAAAGTAATTCCGAACCGCTAAATTTCTGACACCTTGGGATGAAAAACAGAGAGTCTGAATTTGAAAAAATCGTTTGGTATTACTTGTCCATTGCCCAAATGCTGACGAAATCGAAATAATATATTTTTAACGATAGGTCTTTCCTACACTTTTCCAAAATCGGTTAATATTTGCGCTATTTTGAGGGATTTTCATAAAACTGATTTTGAAAATCCAATGGAAGATTATGAATAATGCGTATAACTATATTATGTCACTGGATGGGCGAACAGAAGAAAACTTAAACCAACATATTTTTACCTATTAAGCCATAATTCCTTAATATCGGATAATATTTAAAAATTTAGAGAAATTTTATGAAACGGATTTTGGAAAAAACGATGGAAATTTTTTCTCCACTTTCGGAAGTCAATCGAAACTATTTTCCGATGACTTCACTATAAACTTAATTCTGTAGAGTTTGTGTTATCGATGTTTAAAAAATTACTTTAAAAAAGGACGAAAAATAACAATTTAACGGGAAATTTCTTTGATTTTTTCAGTGGCGAGTGACTCAACCGATTTTCCTCAAATTTAGGCTTTTTTAATATGTCTTACTTTTTAATTAATTTGTTTCCAAATATTTCAAGTTTCAATCCTAGAAGTTGAAAAGATAAATCAAATCGAAGTATTGCCAACAACCCTTCAAGTGGTCAGAATCAGAATATAACAAAAATTAAACATGTTTAGCAAGCCTGATCAAAATGGAAATTTGACTAGACACTGACTTAAAAGTTAGAGGGACTCTTAAAAACAATTTCTGTTAAATTTTGTTTGGATCGGAGAAATCCCCATGGAGCGGTTTTGGTTGTTTTGAACGTCTTTTCTGCAGAAAACGAATTTTTTTGCATAAACTTTTTTCTTCAGAATGCATAATCAAGATAAGCAAAAAAATAAAGATTTTCATCCACCACTAAAAAAATTTTGGAAATTTTTGTGTTTACAAACTATATTATAGACCCATGAAATCCATATTTTGTCATTTTCGAAAAGAGGTTGTTTTAAATACGTGTACAATATGTATTTTTCATGATATTCACATGAATTTAAATTTATTGAAAAATTATTGAGCTCTTCTTTCGATTGATATATCGTATGGTGCGGTTTAACCAAAACTAAGTGCCACAATTAAATAAAATGTGAGAAATCGATATTCGAATGCTTCCTTTAGTTTAATTATTATTTAATTGCCATAATTACTATCTGGCAAATTTTGGTGGGTATATATATATAAGTGGGTACATATGAGTTTTTAGGTACGCAAATCGATTTATTTCAACCAGTTTTTAGTTAAATGTGCTCCAGAAAGCGCTCCAGTACAAAATTTATGATTTTCGAATATTTATATTTTTTAACACTTATAAAAAACGCATTTTTCATAGTACTCAGTTTTGATTAAACAACACAATATGATACACCAGAAAAAAGAAGAGCTCAGTTCTTTTCCAATAATCGTAAATGTATTTGAATATCAAGAAAAATAAATTTTTTATAGGTGTTTAAAAAAATATTTTCTAGTTTTTACGAGTACTTCTTACTTTTGAGTCGGTGTCCGGCTCACTTTTTTTTCTCCATACAAAATCGATCCGGCTTAATGTGCAGTCTGAAGGAATAAAATATGACTAATTTTGTAGATTATGAATCAACCAGAATCGATTTGGGGTTTTCACTCATTTCATAAAACGTGTGATTTTGCTTGGTACTACAATAATTTTTTGGGGGGGTTTAAACCCCGAAACCCCCCCTTTGGTTGCGCTTATGCAAAGAGGTAAAACTCTTCAAATAATATCGTCAAAAGGGAAAGAGCAGCATCTACATACCATACGAAGAAATAATTTAATTTATAACTTTACTGAAAATTTAAATTCATAAAAAATCTACATGAATTTTGTGTTCACTGACCATGTGTACTTGTGCGTAAGCTCCAAGTAATTATACATGGCTTGAATGTATACATACACAAGCCTAATGTAAACTACAAGAATAAGTTATGTAAAGGTATCAAAACGTTCATAAATCGCATACATAAAATTCCTAAACGCATTCACTCTTTTCGAGAATTTATTCACGAGTTAAGTGTATTATGTGTGTATGAGAGTATGAAGAGTGCTAAAATAAATGCAAAAAAAAACTCAATCAGTAAAAATCGGAGTTGTTGATAGAGTGACTGAAACTGGTTTTGTATTTCTGTTCATGAGCTGAGTGTACAGCATGTACAGCACATGAGTCTGTATAAAAAGCACTATCGTCTTCATGCAACTGTACATGATCTCAGTCCGCTCATACGTAAGATCACGAACAGTGTTGCCGGAATAAATTTATTTTTATATCTAAAACACAAAATAAAAATAGCCAAAATGTAAAAAATATAGCCAAAAGATTAATTAATTGTATTAGAAAAAACATTCATACCTATTTTAACTAACTTTTTTATAGAATATAGTACCGTTTTTTACTGGAAACAAATTTACAAACATGTTTGTTTTTAAATATGTTATAAAAATTTATATGTTAAGAATATAAGAGCATATTTTAAACATTTTTAGGGCTTATATCCTTAAAATAGATGGATCTTTAATATAGAAGGAAGTAAAAAAATATTAAATTTTGTTTAGCTTCGAACCAAGGATTTCAGGTGTCAAACTTATTCAGTCAAGTCTGCCTTGGTTCAGAAATCGGAGATAGATAAATAGGTGAGAAAGTGAAATCAAGTGAAACAAGTGAAGAATGTTTTATGTGTGGCGGAGTGCTATATCAACCACAATTACTTTCACAATTACTTTCAATGATCAAAGTTATAACATTGTTGCATACTCTAATGTGGTACATGATTCGAGATGTCACATGTCAAACTATTGGATATTGGATATTCTGGTATTGGATAACTGGATATATTGGATAAATGAAGAGAGAATTCACCCTCGTTTACAAATTTTAAATCATTTCCCTGAATCATTTGGAAGACGATTGGCAGAGAAGTGGATTTTGCGATGCACAAGTGATTCATCCCAAGATAGATTTTTCAAAAATGTTCAAAATCTATCATGGTAATATGAAGCAGGCTCTGAAAAATCGTTAAAATTAATCAAAAAGTTGAACTAGTATAACTTCAAATCAACGGTGCATTATATCGAAGCGAAATAAAAACAAATTCACAAAATTTCATTAAATTCGGACAGAACAACGATGCTTCGGAACAAATTGCTGAGGACTCTTAAATGGACTTCGTTTGCCACCCATTCCGGTTCATTGGCAAATAGTCCCGGCGAATCGGCCTAAGCAGCTTACAGTCGGTGCTACCCAGATGATACTCAGATGACTTCAAAGGCAAATGCTTGATCTTCCAAGCGATTCGCTGGCGATTCTCAGGCAATTGAAAATGTTATATGTAAAATTAATTAATTAATTTTCGCTGGAATGCAAAAACATAGCCGAGTAAAAAAATAGCCAAATGAAAAATAAAATCGCCAAAACTGATCACGAGCGAAAAAAATAGCCACTTTTGGCTATAAATAGCCAAAACGGCAACACTGATCACGAATGAGTAATTGCAATAAAAAGTACGCAATATGCGTATCAAAAAATTTTATTTTTTTATGGCCTATTCTCATGTTTAAGGCGGTCTTCTCATACAAAACCCGTTTTTTTGACCCTTTTTAAAAAAATTCTTATTCGAAAACGCAAAGAATAATTGAAAACTTTTTTATTTATTGTATTACAAAAGTTTCAAAGTAAATAAAAAAATTTTTTTTGCCTCGATACGTGGGCTGTTCAAAAAGTAATGAGACTTCAAAGTTGGTGGTGAAAAAAAAAAGGTGTCGTCACGGCGGCCACGATTCCGGGTCTCCGGAGCGTCTGAAATGAAAAAAAATAACGGGGTTATATTCAGTATAGATGTAGTTCTCGGGTGAACCTCAAGCTTAATTTTGTGATTTTTTTTTACAAAATGGCGGCCATTCAAAAAAAAAATTCAATTGTTTTGTAGTTTAGTGTAAACAAAAATAGTAAAAAATTTTTTAAAATTATGGTCGAGGTTCACCCGAGAATGGTGACAATTCTGCGTCGATTCCATTTTGTTTCATTAAAATCGGTTCAGTTGAACTGGAAATATCATGGCCGCCAGTTCGAAAAACGTGGTTTCGAGATAAACGCGTTTAAAGTTTGAAGTAATTAAAAATAGCTCATTTTGACGAAGACCTTGCTTCACAAAAAAGGCTGTATCTTCTAAAGTATTTCGAAGAAATTTCGAAAAATCCTTTTAGGGGCATATTTACAACTACCCAAGCTATAAATAAAAGTCGAAAAAAAAAGTTGCTCAATGAGAAGACCCCTTAAATATTTTATCGGAAAAGTTTACATTTCATAGGGCTTCCATACAAAATGTGTGCTTTTTCCTTGTAAGTCTCATCGCATCAGTAAACAATAGTTTTAATCATCCAAAGTATCAAATATGGACATTTTGACGATATGCAAAAGAAATGGAATGCATTTTCTCATGTTTCTTTAAAAAATTTTTGATTTTTAGCAGGAAAAATCATAAAAATCTTCTCCTATTTACAAAATCTCAACTTTGAGAATATAGAATATAAACTTTTCATCAGATATGAAAATATTTTTTTTATTTAAATTTAAAAAAAAACATTAATTTTAAAATAAGTCCACGTCCTTCAAAGTGCATTTCGCCTTAAATTCGTTTTGATATGGTTTTTTTAAAAACAACATTATATTTTTGATAGATCTTTAAAAAAGTAGATCTTTAAAAGTACGAAAAACATGGTTTCGAGATAAACGCGTTCAAAGTTTGTGCACAAAGAAAAAAAAAGGTTAAAATTAAAAATGCGCTCTTACTAATCCGGTAACTGTAACTTTTGAATCCGTACGAATTTTCCATGAATTTTTTTTTCTTAGAATCTTAAGAATATTTACTAAAACGTCGGTCTAGGCCGACTATGAAATACCCTAAACCAAAAATAAATAATATTCTTGAAAATGGGCGTGTCCGTGGGCGGATGAAGCCTTTGTTTTATATGCATTTAAATGTTGATAAACAATAAGAACATACCAACTTTTATTCCTATAGCTCACAGTTAAAGCCTTTACTGTGCTTTCGCTATGGGAGGTGGACGTTTTCATAGACGAATTATTCCCAATTTTTGAACACACTTTAGTTTTAGTATAAAAAAACATGCGTACAAAATTTGGTCTCTCTATGACAAACATAACCTTATTTACTGAGTCTTAAGCTTTTTGGGTTGTATGGGAGGTAGGCGTGTCCATGGGCGGATGACGTCCATTTTTCAAAACCATCTTTTTTTTCTCGTAAAAAACAGACGTGCCAAATTTTATCTCTAAAGATTAAACAGAGGTTTACTAATTGCGTTTTCAATTTTTGGAATGTATGGGAGGTGGGCGTGTCCGTGCATGGATAATACCCATTTTTCGAAGACATCTTTGTGTTTACATAAAACATGGGAGGTAGGATTGTCCGTAGGAGGGTGATGTCCATTTTTAAAACTATCTTTTTTTGTTATAAAAAACATATTTGTTAAATTTTATCTCTGTAGGTTAAACAGAGGCTTGTTTATTGTGTTTTCAATTTTTGGGTTGTATGGGAGGTGGGCGTGTCCGTCAGCGGTTGACGTCGATTTTTCAAAAACATCTTTGTGTTGATATAAAACACATACGTACCATATTTTATAGGTGTAGGTTAAATATGAGCTGAGCTATGCAGTTTTAAATTTTTGCGTTGTATGGGAGGTAGGCGTGTCCGTGGGCGGATTCCAAAAATATTCAATTGTGCAGATTCTTGGGTCCATGTGACCATGTGTACCAAGTTTCATCCAATTATCTCAACTCCTTCTTCTTATCCTGTGTTTACGGACAACACACAGACGGACGGACGGACGGACGGACATGAATAGCTTGACTCACTAGGTGACGCTGATCAAGAATATATATACTTTTCTATACTGGACTCGCTTCGTTCTATGCGTTACAAATGTTTGCACAAAGTTAATATACCCTGACCTTTCAGGTTTGACTCATCTGTAAATTTCACTTTTCAAGTTCCGAAACTGTACTGGCTTTCTTACATATTATTTTGGCTTACTCCAACTGCTGATAACAGTGGCTTATTTCAGGGTGTACACCCTCTTAAGCCTTCCGAATGGAAACAATTTCATACTATTTGTGGATGTACCTGGACAATACCGTGGTCATTTAAGTTTTTTGCAACATCTACTGCAGATATTTTCGGACTTCCGTTGATTATTTGACCCATTTTCCTTTGCGTTTGAAGAGATGTATTTTGTTTTTGCCTTCCACTTCCAGTTGTTCTTCTTAAGGACCCATTTTTCTTTCAGATATCAACATAAAGACTGTCCCAGAAATAACAGTTCTTTAATTTTTTTTTTTTTTATTGTAAAAAAACCAATGATGTTTTGAAAAAAAATGAAAATTCTTTCAGTTTATTATTAAGTGAACATTAAAAAATAAATAAAAATTTTATTTACACTGAAAACAATACACTTAAAAAAATTATGCGGTTTTTGATGAAGGTCCTCTGTTAGGTTGTTTACCGACTTTTCGTTGAACTTAGTGTATGCCCGACGCCATTTACATCGCAATATTTCGATGTTTTTCGCAGTTTGGTTGGTCTTCTTAAGATTTATTTTCATTAAAGCTCAATATCTTTAGATTGGACAAAGTTCGGGGCAATTCGGAGGATTGGCTTCTCTTGGTACCAAAGTGACATTATTGGCTTGGTACCAATCCATCGTTCTCTGGGCGTAATGACCTGAAGCTAGGGTAGTACTGAACCTTGGTGTTGACGTATAAAAGGCAGCAAACGCCATTCCAGACACTCTGATGTAAATTTCGGTGTTGATTGTGCGATCTGTCACAAATTCCTTACTTTGAAGGCCACATTTGCAAATGTATTTCTTTGGAAATTTGGTATGTTTTTCGCTGGTAAATTTAGAGGATGCTCCACCTCTTCTAACCGCAGTATAATATCCGTGTACAGTTAACTGCTTGAAATCCGCTTTGCAGTACATTTCATCGTTCATGATTACGCAATCAAATTTGGGCAGGTAATCGCGTTACAGTTTTCGAGCCCTCCTTTTGGCTTCGGCGTCCTTTTCTTCTGACCTTTTCTGAAGCGATGTTCTCGCTTTTGCTGCCATATCACGAACCGAAGAGCCTGGATTATGAGTAAACAGCCGCTTAACGTTCTGGACCACCGCTTGGTTCGCTGGACCACTTTTTCTCCCTGAGCCTGGCGTTTTTGATAAAGGAGTAAGCTGTTTGTATTGTTTTATGGTCCTTCCGACAGTTTTTACGCACGCGCCAACTTCCTTAGCGATCTTTTTGTACGTGGTGTTTGGATTTTCCAGATATTTGCAAAAAATTGCTTTCCGCTTTTCTTCTTGTTGAGACGACATATTTTCAGTATCTCTTTTATGTTACTAATGAGTATTTTTTTTATCTGCAATATTTATACTTTATTTAGGTACCAAATATGTTGCTATAGAGGTAACACTTTTTTTATAAATAACCTTAAAACAAAAGAACAGTTATTTTTGGGACAGTCTTTACGTCTACAACCCTCTACCTTTTCACTGGCTTGAACAGGCTGGTGGCTTCTACCAACATCAGCGGAGTAATCCAGTGACACAGTGCGTTCATCCTTAACCAAATTGAAACTAAAAACGATGAAGTCCTCCTAGAATAATCTTACGTTATATGCTGGGTAAGTTGACGCTACCTAAGAAAAATTTTAAAAATGTTAGAAATCACTCAATCCTTAGGGTTATCTCCATTGGACATCTATTAATCTATACAAGATCTTTTTTATGGGAGGTCCGTATGAAAGCAAGCTTATTTTTACAAAACTCGTTCATAACGTTAGATAGAAAAGGCTAATAGACGTGTACTAAAAATGGGCGAAATCAGTTAGATTTCAGGAGTACTTTTTTTGGACATCTTTTAAGTTTTTACATTATTTTGGATGGGAGGTACACAAAAGTAAGCCAATTTTAACAAAACTCGGTCAGAAGGTTCGTTGAATAGAATAACAATACTAAATAGTTAATTTTTTTTTAAAATTCTTTTTTGAACATTGCTGAATTTTGAATATGTTCTTTACAAAATTGGCTATTCTTCATTTTCAATCGTCATAAGGTTATGAAATTATCTTTACATACAATAAATATTAATACAGCTTATATTGGATTTAAAAAAGTTATATAAAGTTTATATATTGTTTCCAAATTTGAGTAAAAATTAAATAAATGTTATTAATATTTGCGTTTTTTTCGTCTTTTATGATATTTTTTTACAAAAACTATAACTACTGCAGCTAAAATTCTTAGGCCAAGATTTATTTGCAACTTTATTACTTGCTGCAATATTTTGCGAGTAGGTAGGAACAGACAATAAATAACGCCACAATAAAGAAAACAACACTCAGCAGCGGTAAGCAAGATAAACCAAGCAAGCAACTTCCTAGCTACGCAAACTAGTTTATGTAGTTGCCGAGCACATTGCGTATCCTTTCAATAATTTTTCTATTTTTTCTTTTTTTTTTAGTGTTCGCCACTAAACCCTAACCTGCCTGAATCCTGCTCAGCAGCCTAGAGCACGCTAATGCCAGCCACCTCAGCTTAACTCACACTAGCTGCGAACTGTGACAGAGTTTAGTAGTTTTTTGGCGCCACTAGTCTTGGGAAGCGTCATCATTTTTCTTTTATTATTTTATGTTTTTTTGTTTTGTGTTTTCCTTCTTATTTTTTGCATAACATGAGCAAGAATTACAATGGGAAAAAGTTTTACGGAAGAAAGGAAAGAAAGATTATAGAAGAGAAGCTAGCAAAAAGGATGTTTTGTTGGTTGACTTGAAAAGTTGATTTGATGGCGTTGTAAAATGTCGTTGAAGCAAACACAAAACAAACAACAACAAGAGAGAGAAAAAAAAAACGCAATCAAACTAAAAACATACATAAATTCCATGGAAATTGCTTTTGTTTTCGCTTGAAAAAATAGGTGCCAGCGTCTAACAATAAAGTTTATTCAAAACGCATAAAATATCTTCCGTTCAAGAATTATAACATGCGTTTATAATCGTAAATATTTATTGTAGGAAACTTGCTATGCAAGCCAAAAACACGTTAAACACAAAATATTTTTTTTGATAATTATTATTAATAAATATTGTTGCAATCAACAGCATTCTTAACTGTAACTCAAGCAAAAATTAATAAAGTTGCGCACAAGTTTATGATGTCATTCATAAATACTTATGTAGTTAGCAGCAATTTGCAGGACATTAAAAAGGACTTTGAACTGCAGTTACATGGTCATTCGAAAGTGCTACCCGTCCGTCACCAGCTCAGTCACATAGAATTTTCAATAATAAAATTCACACAAACTGTTGTCAATGTCTGCCAAGTCCTTCTTTTGCCGTCCATTCTATTGCCAACTTGAAGCTGTTCAATGTGCAATAAATATGCTTGGCTCTTGTTCAAGCAGTCATTCGAATTGAGTCAATTTTTTTCTATTTGAGAAAAAGCAAAAAAAAAAAAGAACATTTTCTTTTCATAAGGATGCCAGCAATAAGGAAATTGATTGCATCACAGACGCAGCTGCATGCATGCAGGACAATTGCAAATATTTTCGTCAACTTGTGTGGGTGCAGCTCCGCTAGCAAAGTTTGAGTGCTGTGCATAAAAATTCAGTTCATTGACTCGGAAAATTTCTTTTGACATATACAAAGACAAAAATAAGACAAAATAAAATGCAAAATAATTTGTTTGTACTCTCAAAGCAAGCAAAAAATAAATAAATTATAGTTCTGGATTTAGCTACATTCAAATTCAAGATTTCTAGCATGCTCAATCAGTGATTTAAGAATAGTGCTTGGAAAAAGCTTATATTTAATACAAAAAACAAACCTTTTTCAAGCACGCTTGAAGAACACTTATCTAGGTAATAAATTTTCAAGTGGTATTGTGCAATTATTGCGAGTAACACAAAAAGTAACTGTTGTACAATAATATTTGAAAAGGCTTGCAATAAGTAAGTGTAAGTGTTTTGCAAGCATACTTGGAATATGTTGCCAAAGGTAATAATTTTGCTATTAACTGCACCAAGTTAGCGCGTTTAACTCTTATACGACGGTTGCGATAGTCCAAGTTCCATCCCAATTGATGGCAATTGAATTATATAAAATTTTAATTACCAAAAATAAAAGTAATAATAAAAATAAAAATATAAAAAAAAAATAAAAACAAAAATAAGAATAGAAATAAAAACAAACATAAAAATATAAATAAATAAAAACAAATATAAAAATATAAATAAATAAAAATAAAAATAAAAATAAAAATAAAAATAAAAATAAATAAAAAAATAATAAAAACAGAAATAAAAATTAAAATAAACATAAAAATAAAAATAAAAATATAAATAAAAATAAAAATAAAAATAAAAATAAAAATAAAAATAAAAATTAAATAAAAATAAAAATAAAAATAAAAATAAAAATAAAAAGAAAAAGAAAAAGAAAAAGAAAAAAAAAAATAAAAAGAAAAAGAAAAAGAAAAAGAACAATAAACATAAAAATAAAAATAAAAATAAAAATAAAATTAAAAATAAAATATAAAAATAAAATAAAAAAATAAAAAAAAAATAAAATAAAAATAAAAATAAAACTAAACATAAAAATAAAGATAAAAATAAAAATTACAGTAAAAATCAAAAAAAAAACACATAAAAACTCGAATAAAAATGAAAAAATATAAAGAAAAATAAAAAAAATAAAAAATAATAATCAAAAAATATATATATAAAAAATAAAAAAATATTAATTAAAACAAAAAATAAAAGTAAAAAACAAGCATGTACAGAAAGTCTAAAGTCGGTCTAGGCAGACGATATTTCGTTGTCTAAGCCTACTTTTCCAAAAAAAAACTAAATATTATTGCAAATGGGCTTTCATTTCATGTGCTTTCGCTATGGGAGGTGGGCGTGTTAATGGATGGATTACTCCCAATTTTTGAACACACCTTAGTTTTGGTATAAAATACACACATACCAAAATTGATCTCTCTATGACCAACATTATCTTATTTATTGAGTTTTAAACATTTTGGATTGTATGGGAGGTAAGCGTGTCCGTGGGCGGATAACGTCCAGTTTTCAAAACCATTTTTTTTTTGTCATAAAAAACATAAGTGCCAAATTTTATCTCTGTAGGTTAAACAGAAGCTTATTTATTGCGTTTTCAATTTTTGGTTGTATGGGAGGTGGGCGTGTCCGTAGGCGGACGACACCAATTTTTCGAAGACATCTTTGTGTTGATACAAACACATACACACCAAATTTTATTGTTGTAGGTTAATTATGAGCTGAGTTATGCAGTTTTAAATTTTCGCGTTGTATGGGAGGTAGGCGTGTCCGTAGGCGGGTGATGTCCATTTGTCAAAACCATCTTTGTTTTGTTATAAAAAACATATGTGCCAAATTTTATCTCTGTTGGTTAAACAGAGGCTTATATATTGTGTTTTCAATTTATGGGTTGTATGGGAGGTAGGCGTATCCATGGGCGTATGATGTCCATTTTTCCAGACCGTCTTTTTTTTGTCATAAAAAATACACGTGCCAAATTTTATCTCTGTAGGTTAAACAGAAGCTTATTTATTGCGTTTTCAATTTTTGGGTTGTATGGGAGGTGGGCGTGTCCGTAGGCGGACGACACCAATTTTTCGAACACATCTTTGTGTTGATACAAAACACATACACACCAAATTTTATTGTTGTAGGTTAATTGTGAGCTGAGTTATGCAGTTTAAAATTTTCTCGTTGTATGGGAGGTAGGCGTGTCCGTGGGCGGATTCCAAAAATATTCAATAGTGCAGATTCTTGGGTCCATGTTATAATGTGTACCAAGTTTACTTTTCTATACCGGACTCGCTTCGTTCTATGCAGGTAGAACCTAAACCTAATGCTTTCAGGTTTAGGGTATAAGAGAATGTACAATAGAGTGGGTCGAAAAAAAAAGTTTGAAAAAACCACTACTCTATTGTAAAGTTGACCTTGAGAGGATTCCGAAAACAAAAAAAAATTTTTTTTGGACCACCGGAAAAACAGCCAAAATGGTCTTTTTTGCATAACTTAAGCATTACATGTCAGATCTTAAAAAATTATATGTCGTTGAAAAGAGCTTTACGAGCACTACAATGTCTTCTTAGAACATTTTTACTTCTGAGGTCATATTCAACCAGTAAGCCCCATTAGCCCGATGTATCCCTTATTAAATTTTTTTTTTTTTCTCTTAACATTAAACTCCTTCAAATCCTTCAAAGTGGAGGTCAACTTTAAAATAGGGGGTGGTTTTTTCAAACTTTTTTTTTTGTATGGAGGCCGACCCACTCTAATGTACAAACAAATAAACTTGTTTTTAAAAAAAATTCCGTTAATCTAACTGATTTACTTTTTGTTGAACTCTTAATAATCAAGGTGCTTTGCTTCGAAAAATCGATTTTTTACGAAAAAAAGCTGCTCTGATCAACATACAAAATTGAGCGAAAGTACAGGAAATTTTCCAAAAAAAAAACCTCATCATCAAAATAATTAAAATTTTGGTTTTTCCTCATCATCAAAATAATTAAAATTTTGATGTTTTTTCCATTTAAAATTTTAGTGTTTTTTCAAGAAAATTACATTGAAAGTTGAACTTTTTTTTTTAAAAAACTAATTTTTTTACTTTAGGTGCCCGTTACTTTTTAAGTTGTGATTCAATGGAAAAACTTTGCTCTGATGATAACTTGAATGAAATATCATTTTTTTTTTAAAAAGTTGTCATGTTTGGTAATTGTTTTGTAGGGATTTGTTAATTACGGATTAAAACATAATGGCACCTTTGTTTTTTGTATTTGTCGTTGGCATTTAATAAAATTGTTTAAAACTGTTGTGCCCCGGGGGTACATTTCAAAATACATGCAATATACGGGATACAAAAAACTGGTGCATGTATCTTTCATTAAATTTTTTTTATATTATTTTTTTTTTGTTTTGTCTTATTAAAGTTTGCCTAAAATGATAAGAAATCACTGCCGAATTTTTTTTTTTTTTTTTTTTTTTTAATTTTTTTTTTTTAATTGCTTACGAGTACTGACGAAATCCGCATTTTACATGAATTAACTTAAAAATACTGTGAATTTTTTTTTTTATTTATTTTTTGTTGCATTTTATTTAAAACATACCAACAAAAATCTATTATAAAAAATTTATATTCACTATATTTTATTTATAATCGATGTGGTAACGCTTTTTCAAATTGAAGATACAAAATGGTACTGTTCAAAAGTTGGGCTAGGATGTGTCTTCACTTCAGTCGTCTTATTTTCGAACTTTTAGTTAAGTTCAAAACCAACATTGCACAGGGAAGCATTCTTAGTTTCGAACTCAACCAACAGCACGAAAAAGGTTCAACTATTTAATTGTATACGTGGTGACATCTTGTGGACAATAGCTAAACGACACTATTCGTTGGCTGAATAGCTAATGCTAAGTTAGCACGAGAGTTTATTTTGTTTGGATTTGCTTTAACAAATTTATTTAATTTTATTTTTATGAAGAAGGATATTAAAATAGAACGAAAAATTCTATCTCATTTCTTTAAATCTAAATAAGGAAATTGTGTTTCCTCGTTGTGTTGTGGTTTGGTTAAGGTATGTTATGCTTAAACAAGGCTAAAAACTAATCATATTAAAAATAAATTATTAATTCAAGTTTTATAAATATTCGCTAAGTGGTTTCTGAACTTAGCAACACATATTAGGCATATCTATAACACAGACAACATTTAGGAAGTATTCATATTATTTATAACATTCTTCAACAAACTAAATCAAAGTTCTTCTTATATTTCACTCTATACTGCTTATGAAGAGCAAAGAACAACAAGAAAACTCTCTTTAATCCTGTTGTACAAAATAAATTAGCAAGAATAACAAATACAAGATTAACATATTTAGCCTGAAACAATATGCAGATTGGAATGTATAATCAAAAAAATAGGCGTGTTTAGGCAAAATAAATAAGAATACGGCAACAGGAAGCAATGAGGAAGTCTCGAATTGTACACCGCCTA
Organism: Tetanocera ferruginea; assembly: GCA_958299015.1. NCBI lineage: Eukaryota > Metazoa > Arthropoda > Insecta > Diptera > Sciomyzidae > Tetanocera > Tetanocera ferruginea. Next base: position 80,989,093 of record OY282644.1, on the reverse strand, counting down.
CGGGCTTAAATGATGTGGTTTGACTGCTGCGTTTAACAAGATGCGAATACATACAGATTAAAAGTGCAATAAAAGATTTGTGGGTGGAGCTAATAGCCAGTGCTATGCATAAATTATTTCAACCCCTTGATTGATGTACACTAAATACTGGAAATAATATGTGCGAAGAAGTGTCAAAATTTTTAATGAAATCAAATTTTTATTCAACTTCGAAGCTTTGAAGATTTACAGGAAGTGGAAGAAAAATTACCACTGCAGAATTAGTCCAGTATTTAAAAAAAAACTGCGAAATTATTATTTTTATGCAAACAACTTGATGGTTAAAAATATGGTTTGATATAGTTCCTATATAATTTGGTGCTGGTAAACAAGATGGCTTTATCATGATATCTATATCATATTTTTTAAAACTTTTTAAATTTAAATTTTATATATATATACCGTCTTTATAGAACAACGACTAAATAAAACAACAAAAAAAAAAAAAAAAACAAATTGGCCATTTCAGCCCTTGGAAGGACTTTGACCGAGCTTCTTAGGATCGATTGTGTTGTGTGTGTTATTAAATTGTTGCACACAATTGACCGAGAACTGGACCTACATGTTTTATGCCGACTCCGAACGGCTCATGTTCTCAAGAAGCTTTACATGGCATTATTTACTCTCTGAGGTTTGCCATTGTCTGCAGAGAGGTGGTGACCGATCAGAAAAAATTTTTTATTGAAAAAACTTTTCGCCACGGCTGGGGATCGAACCCGGGCTCTGAGCATGCTAAGCCACACACTTAACCTGCATGCCACGGTCACCACACAACGACTAAATATATTTTATAATTTTGGTACACGAATTTTATAAAGGTTATTAAAACAAAATTTGTGAGGACGACTTTTTAGCTAAGTTGCCTTAAATAAAACAAAAATGCCTGTTACTGCGCTTAAAAAACATTACAAAAAATTAATTTAACAATAACTTTTTTATATAAAACTTTCTAGAACTTGTAGCGCTATTTTGGCAACTCTCTGTTTGATATAATTTTTGGGTGAATCGAAAAATTTTTCTTTTATTTCACTATAAATGTTTAGGTTATACAAATTTAGCATGAACAATTTTTCAGTGGTTTATATTAGTTTACAATAAAACTAAAAAATTTACTTGTGAATAATTTGTTTCCAATATAGCAGACATATTATATATTAATACGCAAAGTTTAAAATTTGTCGTAAGCTTTTTTAATAAACAATAGAAAAAGGCGCAAAATATAAAATAGGTATATCGTTGGATTAATTCTTATAAAACATAAGACAAAATTTAGCAAAATAACGGTTTCCAATGTAACTATATTATATTCTCGAATATAGAGACTTTTCAGGAATCTGCAAAGCTGACGAACTCTCTTGAACCGATTCGACCAAACACACAAATTTCCATAATTTTTTAAGTAACTGATTTCACTGTGACAGGCGATATCCCAAAATCTTTGGTCACCCGAATATCCTGGGTGAATCTTAGAACGGAACGTTTTGTTGTAAATGTGCGTTATAAATTGAAATTTACCGACAACAAATTTAATTGATTGATGCTTATATGACGGATTTTAAATAGATTTATGAATTTTTTTATGTGACTGACAAATGTTTAATTTATTTTCATTACAAAACCTAAGTAAAAGGCGTTCTTTGGAATTACCTTAAATTTATACCTTTTATTTAAATACGATAACGCGATATAACATAGCCTGAGTTCATTCAGAGAAGTCAAGGTTTTGTTCGTGAAATTTTCTTCAATCTAAGTAGTGGTTTTTGAGTTTTTCCCTCAACAAACAAAATTTTATTTCTTTATATAATAGTGCTAGCAATACCCGGAGCGCGTTGCTACACTTTAGACAAACACGTGTACTTTATCTGAAAACAAAAATGTAGCAGTACTGAGAGCATCTCACCAAACTGCGAGCATTTCCCCACACAACATGACAGCCGTGCTGTGGTGAGAGTTACTCTCACAGCAAGAGCTTAGCATTGGTTTTCTGCTGTTTGTTGTACTGTTTGTGCAGCATAAGCATGGATTTAAATACATAAAGTCTTGAATAATTAAAGAAAAAGTTTTGTAAAAAACGTACTATCTTATAGTAATTTCGCTTATCATAACAATTGAACGGTGAAACAATTATAAAAATCGGTTCAGCGGCTATTGAGAACACTCGTCACCAAATATACCGTGAGTCTCCTTTTATAAAATAGTATAGATAACACCAGGGTCTGTAGAGAATTAATGGGCTCTTTGGGGTTAAAACCCTCTTTAGGGTCCAGAAAGTATAAAAACAGTAAAATTTTAGCATTCGTTTTACACTACCAAATTATGAATACTTGCACTTATGTCAAAATATTTCGAAAACACCAATATTCCTAAGGGCAGGTTCCCATAAAACTTGAAACTTGATAAAAAAACCCAATACATTTGGTTGGTTTCCACGCCTTGGAATTTTTGCCAGCCTTTTTTATTGTGCGCGTGCTGCCTCTAGTTAAAAATTCAAAGCATCGTAAGGTTATCCAATAACTGATCTTTCTAACGGAGATGCGGTCTTTCTCGTCTGTGTTGACGCCGCTGGATATCGATTCGTTCAAAGACGTATTAGTTTTTCAGGAATACCAAATTATGACATGGTGCAATATAGGTGACTTGTTATTGAACTGTTGAAGGCGACTTTGCATTCATCAAAAATATGCAGTGGGCCGATTTGTTTCGTAAATAATTGGTCGATGGTGGACTTTCCAGGTCTGAAGCTACACTAGTAAGTTCCAATCAGCTGATTTACGATGGTCTTCAGTCTTTCCCATAATACGCTCGACAGGACATCACATGGGCAAGGCTTATCCCATGCTTAATGTCCAATCCATGTGAAATGTCAAATCCTGGAAAAAAACTCAAATCCACGAAAATCAAATCTACACCCCCCATTTCTTTGTTGATTTTAAAGCTGCGTTTAATAGCCCTATTCGGGATTGTCTCTACGCAACAATACCGCAACAATACCTGCAAAATTGATAAGACTCTGCAGGATGACGTTGAGCAATACATGCAGCTCCGTCAAGGTAGGAAATTACCTCTCCGAAGCCTTTAATATCGAACGAGGTTTCACACAAGGTGACGCGCTATCATGTGATCTCCATAATCTTCTCTCCATAATTTTATATATTAATACGTGTGAACATTAAAGTTTGTCGTACGCTTTTTTGGTATTAATTAAAAATCAAAATAAATTAAACTTATATCATTCGAAAGGTTTTGTTGCCCAGATATGCAGAATGTATATATAAATGATATACCTGAGGGGGTTCCCAACCTTCTAAGAGATAAATTAAATTTTTGAGAAAAAAACCCGCTTTTTAATTAATATGAAATTTGGTTAGGGGAGATTTTTTGAGTTGGTCGAATTTGACTTTTTTTTTTAAAGTAACAATTTCTTAAAAAAATTTAGTTTTATCCATTCGTCAATTGTAAAATTTGTAAAAAAATGTGTTTTGAATTAAAAAATTTGACTTTCCCTGTGAATATCTTGGTCGGATTTTAACGGTTTTTCAAGTTTTTTCAAAAAGTTTGTCAAATTTTCTTTCAAATGTGATTAAAATTACAGCAAAGTTCTAACCAAAAGTATTTTTAATGAATTTTCTTAATATTGTCGTTAGTTATTAAGCGTGTGTTTCAACCAAATGCCAAGAGAGAGAGAATAAAACTGTCTCACATGGAATGTTCTAAGTTCTGAAGCAAATATCTCCGCCATCTGTGAATTGATTTTATTTATATCTTTTTTGTATTTAAGTCTTATCAGTTAACTTAAAAAAAATTTTTGAAAATAATACCAGTTTTTGTTTGTTTATATTTCAATTATTCATTTTAAAAAAAGACCATAAAATTTGATTTATTCTTAAAATATGGGGTAAAAATGATTTTTTTTGTAAAAAAACAAAAACTCAAAATTGCATTTTTGGTTTTCTTTCAAAGTGTGTACCGAATTTTAGGTGAATTTATTTTGTCTTAACACGAAATTAATAAACTGTTCGTGCCATCAAAAAATCAAGGCTACCCCCTATGATTTCTTTGACAACATTAAATTTTTTTAAAAATGTTGTTTTTCTGTTTTTGAACAAAATAATAATATAAAAAATGTATTTTTTTGAAGAAAATAGCTTTATATCTCTAATCAGTTAAGAGTTATAGCCTCGAACTTATTTTAATCATCTCGCATATAATTATAAATTGGCAATCAATAAATTGGTCGAATTTCGACCCCAGGCGAAACTAGTAAAATTAAAGAGATCAAGGTGATCTCTATAATTTTATTAAGGAGGGAATCCTACAAAAGACAGGTGTACATCGAAATGGTTCCATTTTCTACAAAGGTGTCCAGCTCCTTGCGTATGCTGCTGATATCGATATTATCGGCAGAACCAAGAGAGATGTAACCGCTGCTTTCGCCGCTATCGAAAAGAAATCAGCCAAAGTGGGTTTGACGGTGAACGAGGGCAAAACAAAGTATATGCTGTCTGCAAATAGGGAAGTGCGGCGTCTATGCTCACATGTTACAGCAGGCAAATATAACTTTGAAGTTGTCAAGGTGTTTACATACCTTGGCACCGCCGTAAACAGCAACAACAACGTCAGCCTGGAGATTAAACGAAGAATAACAATTGTTAATAGGTGCTACTACGGGCTAAGTAAGCAATTAGGTTCCAGAGCCCTCTCTCGATCGACAAAACTAACACTCTACAAGACGCTCATCATACATGTGCTTCTCTATGGCGCTGAGTATCTCAAACAGATGCAGCCGCTCTTGGGGTGTTCGAGAGGAAAGTTCTTCGCAAAATCTTCGATCCTGTGTGAGCTGGCGACGACTTTCGTATTCAAATGAACCACGAACTTAATGAGTTCTACGACGACATTCACTTAGTTCAGTGTATAACAATTCAGCGACTTCGCTGGTTGGGTCGTGTCTTTCGTATGTATGAAGAAGCTCTAGCGAAAAAGATGTTTGAGCCATAAGCCGATAACGGGTTGTCATGACCACCTAAGTATAGTAAGTAAGTAAGTATCCCACGGTAGTTAGTGTAAATTGTGGGATCGTTTTGTTTTTGTGCATTGTGCAGAGCTCACTGTTATTTCAATCATCTGCAATGCATTCTTCCGACCATATTCTGCATAGAAGCTTCTGATTGCATTTAAATAGAGCTTCAACTCCTTTCTTACACTGTTCAGCCATCGACTCCTGCCACTTTGTTGTTTTTAAGCCAAGCTTACTGTTAAGACCCCATTATAGTCGGGCAGTTGAACATCAACGCTGTCATTCATAATTGGGGTTTCCATAAGATCATCTCAATTAGTGGGATAGTTGTCAGCGTCGCCATTTAAAAATCTAGAGAAGTGTTCTCTACACAACGTTAGTGTACCTTGCATATCTGTCACTAGATTATCATTTTCGTCCTAGCAGAAAGAGGCTCCGGTCTTAAAACCATCGGTTAAATTTTCGTTAAATTTCGAAGTCGCATATCTATTGCGTTGCATCTCAATTTGCTCGCACTCACGCTAGTGCCTCTCGTTTTTTTTTTTTTCCTGAAAAGGAAAGCTTCTTTTCACGGCAAGAAGCTCGACAACAATAGTACTTCTTTGACAACTCTGAATACAAACTCATATGGTTTTTTATTTAAGTTTTTTGACGGCATTTTAGTTTTTGGGCAGCTCTAGAGTTAAACTTTTCGCTGTTCAGGTCCAATTTTATTGGGCATTTAGTAAGAATTTTAAATCAGATTTGAAAAATTCAAGATAACCTAATATGATAGACTAACCTTTAAGAAATACTGCAAATTAGGGGAGCTTTTATGTTGTAGAATTCCACGCAGCCACTTAGTCTGCTTATTATTAAAACAGACACCGTCTTATTGAGATAATATTTTATGTTTCAAATGTTTTCTTCAATAATTTCTGCGATTTGTATGTATTTCTTAACGGGGGAGGTACCTTAAGACAGAATGAAATAAGTCGTTTATAATGCATTTTTTGAAGTTGATGACATAATTGGGTAATAATTGTTTTTATTTTTTTATATTTTTAGTGCACCTTTGAACGGTAAAAAAAAAAAATTTAATTTTGTTTTTTTTACAAAATGGCGGCTCTGCAGAGTATCTTCTCGGGCGTCTACTGCGAGGCATATAAAAGTGCTGCCAAAATTTGTACACTTATCTGAGGAAAAATAGATTTTTTCTTCGATTGCTGATATGATAAAAGCAAGGATAAACCAAATTAAAAAAAAAAGTTACCAATTAAAATGTATATCGCTTGTCTAATCGAATTTCCGAATGTTCGACTATTTCTTTCAACAGTTTTGACCACAAAAAATTTTTTATGCACACGATATTTTTAAACTTGTATTTTATATATAGTTATATATAGTTATATATAGTTATATATAGTTATATATAGTTATATATAGTTATATATAGTTATATATAGTTATATATAGTTATATATAGTTATATATAGTTATATATAGTTTATATAGTTATAGTTATGGTAATTGTTAGCTTGCGAGCTACACTCAAATGAATAAATTTTAATACTCATTAAAAAAAAAGTGAAGACACCGATTTTTAAAAAAAATTTGGTGATGGCTATATCCCAAGCTGATCGAATGACCTTTTCATTGGTGCCATTTTCCGGTAGTACTATAGAGCGAACCTGTCAAAATTTCAGAAAAAGTAGTTTCGAGGTAATCATAATTCGATAATCAAGTTGCGAAACGGTATAACTATAAGATTAAGTGACTTACGGGTCAATTTGCGTTTCCGGGTCCATACAATTGCCCTTCAGCCTGCTCGAAAATCATATTCATATTCTCTTGGAGCTGTTGCTGTTTTCGAGTTGTACGATTTGCTTCTCGGAGACTCTTTCGGTTCTGTTTCGCTATACTTGCCTCATCAGTGTTATCGGCGAAAACTTTTCAATATATGTCAATAATTATATCCAGCACGCTTATAAGCTTCAGAACAAGGAAAAAGTCTTCATTAAACATAACAATAGCAATGAAAGCATAAATTTTGACAATTTTCAGCCCGGGATTGAGTTGCTTCGTGCATATTCGTCAAACTGTCGCGGTGAAACTTTTTTAGTCACTCCATATATCGTTCCAATAAATTAAAAAGATCCAATAAATCAACTGAAGACGTATCAGTGTAAATTAGATTAGATTAGATTGACGCGGCCGTCTCTTATGAGGCACATATAGGCCAGTTAGGCCCGTGATACGAGGGGGTTAATTATTTACCTGCTCTATTTGAACCAGTTGGAGCTATTAATAAAGCTACGTCTGTAGACTGATGATTTTGAGAGACCGTCTAGGTCGCTATAAAACCAGAACCCAGAAAAAGGTGGCGGTTTTTAGCTAGCATTAGACATGTGCAGAGAAGATGTGTTGTGAATTCTTCCTCGTCCTCATCTCTACAGCGTCTGCAGAAATCGTTGTGGAGGATGTTTAATTTTTCAGCGTGGTTACCAATAAAATAGTGTGCTGTTAAGATGCCGATAACAATATTTATTTGATCCCTTCTGAGGAAAATTAGTTCTGTGAAGCGTTTCAAGTTCAGAGTTCAGTGTAAATTGGTAGAAGATGTTCTTTCATTTTATCGTCAAGAAATGGAGTAAGATTTTCAAGCCAAAATCGCTACGACTATCTGAAAACTGACGGTAATGGATACGGACGTTTTTGACCATAACTAGGTAAATATGCAATAATTGGATTTTTCCTTTTTACAGTATATTTATACCCCCACGCGTACTGCGTCAGGGGTATATTAATTTTGTCACGACGTGTGTAACGCCCAGAAAGAGGCGTGGTAGGTATAGAAAAGTATATATATTCTTGATCAGCATCACCACCCGAGTTGATTTAGCCATGTCTGTCTGTCTGTCCGTCTGTCCGTCTGTCCGTCTGTCTGTCTGTCGACACGATTACAGCCGTAATTTTCAAGCTATCGTAATGAAACTTCATATTTAAGTTTTCTTTTAAAAAGCAAAGATCAAGTTCGAGAATGGTCTAGATCGGATGAAAACCACGCCCACCTCCCATACAACCTCAATAATGAAAACTCTTTAAAAGGCTAATATTTAAGCTACAATACTGAAATTCGGTATTTGTATATTCTATGTCAAAATAGAGGAGTGTAAGAAAAATGGGCGTTATCCATCCACTAACACGCCCACCTCCCATACAACCCCAAAATTGAAAACTATATAAAAAGACTTCTGTGGAAGCTAAATACACAAAATAAGGTTTTTATTCATTTTATATTAAAACTAAGGTGTGTTAGAAAAATGGGTGTCATCCACCAACGAATACGCCCACCTCCCATATAACCCTTAAATTGAAAACTATATAAATAGGGTTTTATCAAAGCTACAAAAGTAAAATTTGATATTTATTCATTTTATGTCAAAACTAAAGTGTCTTAGAAAAATGGGCGTCATCCACCCACTAACACGCCCTCCTCCCACACAAACCTAAAATTAATATCTATATAAAGAGGCTTCTGTCGAAGCTACAAAAATAAAATTAGGTATTAAATTATTTTATATCAAAAATAAGATGTGTTAGAAAAATGGGCGTCACCCATTCACGAACACGCCCACCTCCCATACAACCCCAGATTGAAAACTTTATAAAAAGGCACATCTTTAAGATTGTTTTACACTTACGAATCAGCCGTGGGGGTATTTTAACTTCGGCCAAGTCGAAGTTATACCTTACTAGTTTTAACATGTTATACATTCGAAATGTGTTCTGAAATTACAAAGGTTCTTCTATACCTGATAGTTCACGAATAGGACATTAAAGAGTACTAGAGTTAGTTCGAGTAATGTGATAAAGGTATTTTTTTAAATTTATAATTACTAGTATCTTTCATACGTTAGCTTATACCGCATTACAAAGGATATTTTTTAAGCATTTTGCAGTGTTTTACAACTTTTGAGCTCTATAGCGTAACCCAATTCGAAGCTTTTTCAACACAGGTAAAAAAGGAAATGTTACTCCCCTTAATGAAATTGGCCGGTAAAGTGATATACCACATTCGGATAATGTGATATACCATATATACCAATATCACATTACCGGAATAGTGTTCAATAGCAGTATCTATTGTTTTTTCAACCAAAATTAAAAAAAAAACATGTTATTGAAAAGAAAAAATGCTGTTTTAGTATTGCATTGCTTTACAGCTGGGAAATGCCAAGAACGCCACATATACGGGTGAGTTAGTCTGGATCTCTAAAAGACAAAAATCATAAAAATTTTTTTCATTTGTAGGGTTTTTAAGACAACGGTACTTTTGTAGTTCTCGAGAGATGATTTCATTCAAATTTACTTACAGCTGAAACTAATTATCTGATAGAAATACGTAGTATATAGCTGAAAAGGCAATTAAATTGCCTTTCTATTGATCGTATCGATCGGATAAAATATGTTCAAGTGATAGCTCGTCAAAGTTAAAATTTCTTGCAATTATCATGTTTTTTTTTTAAAAGTTCCATTTTTAGGTAACTTGTTTTTTTAGAAAAAGTTAAAATCAGGAACATTTTATATTTTTGAAGTAAAGTGTATTTCTTTACAAACATTTTAAGACTAATTTGACCAAAAGCGGATAAAAAATACATTTTTTAAAAATAATTTTGTAGAAAAAGTTTAATTTCAATTTCAGTGCTTGCAATATATTTATGCCCCTGCGTTTAAAAAACGTAAACGGGGCACATTAATATTGTCACTCCGCTTGCAACGCCCCAAAGAAGGCGTGGTAGGTATAGAAAAGTATACATATTCTTGATCAGCATCAACTCCCGAATCGATTAGCCATGTCCGTCTGTCCGTCTGTGATCACGATTCCAACCACAATTTTAAAGCTATCTAAACGAAATTCGATATTTCAGCTTTTTTCCCCAAAATGAAGGTCAAGTTTGTAAATGAGCCAAATCGAATGAAAACCACGCCTACCTCACATACAAAGTGACTATCAAAACGGTAAAATCTCTTAGAATTCTAAAATATTAATTTATAGACTCGAAATTTTGCATATGAGCTTCGATATTTAATATGCACTCTAAGTATGAATATCAATCAAATCGGATGAAAACCACGCTTACCTCCAATACAAACTGAATACAAATACGCGTGTAAAAACTTAACAGAAAAATAGCAGAAAGTATACAATGAATGGTAAGAATAGATATGGTATGAAAAGATGGTATATCACATTACCCAACTTTGACTATATCACAATAGCTGAATTCTAGTTTCAAAATAATAAGGATATTTCTGTAAAAATACGCTGTAGAAAATTGAAATCGCATCTCATTTGTGGCTAACTTAATTCAAACTCTAACAAATTTATCTATTCAGCTTAAAATTCTGCTCTATTTATTGTAATTCACTCGCAAAGCGCACTTGGAAAAATATTGATTACACCGATGAAACAATTTCACAATAATGAGAGCGAGCACAACGAATGAGAGCGCGCATTAAGCTGCAGCACGTCTCTTTTTCTGTTGCCGTTATGTCCACATGTTTATTCTTGTTGAAAATTGTGTATTTAATAAAAGATGCAGGTATATCACATTACCCGATCATATCACAATACCCGAAGTTACACTATAATGGTGTTGATTTTAATATTCAAAGTTGCTTTTCAAACCTTGAACTTATTTCTGTTGTATTTACATTAAATAATAGACATTTTTGCTCTTTTTGCCCTTGTTTTTAGAGTCTCTGACTTTGACTCCCTCTCTTATTATCTATGTAGTTTGCTATTAAGATAATTAACATATTCAAAATACTTGTCTGAATATCATATTGTTTAGCAGGTTGGATGAAAAAAGCAAAAACAAAAAACACCCAATAGCATATCGTAAATATTGTCGTCGCTTCATTAAAGACATTGCCATGGCAAGTAAGTGTTCCTCCGACTGCATGTCTGTCCAGTGTCATTTACGATCACAAACATTATGAGGTCAATTTATGAAAACATAAATTCCAACAACAACAAGCACAATACAACCCAACAAACGAGTTGACAATGCAAACAAACACCATTTAAATCAGCAAAACAAGTGGATTAAAGGGATGATCAAAAATATAGCGGCAGTTCAGCCAGGACGAAGTGAAAGTTTCCCTTTTGTTTGTTTGTTTTTTTTTTCATTTGTTTTTATGATTATTGTCATCAGCATCAGCAGCATCAGCTAGCTTTTGGCGCATATATTTTTCTTGTTTTATGACAGCGTTTTGCAGGACTTCATTTATGGCATTGGCGAATGCTTAATAAGGAGAATGTGTTTTTGCTCAGTCAGTTGCATAGATTTTGTGCTGTTTGTTCATAATTAAATCAGTGCTGGATATTTTAACACCACCCGACTATGAAAAGCAAAGACTGAATGTTAAGAGCAGAGAATGGAGAAGAGTGTGGAATGGAGTGTCTGAGTAGGCAGTTGAGTTAAAGGGGTACATTTATCATTTGGGCGCTTTTAGAGAAACAGTTGTTAAGCATGATCATTTTGACAGATAAAGTTATTCTACGTTGATTTATGTAAGTTTAAAAGGTTTTGTGTTTTTTTTTGTCTCCAGTTTACAATGTCGACTGCATTTTATAATTCATTTGAAATGATTTTCATTTGTAGCATAATTATTCTTTGTACGCTGTCAGGTTTTCTTAAAAATAGCGTATTTCTTGTTATCATTATTCTTTTTGGGTCTGTCTGTTCGATGTGTCTACAAGTTTGTCACGCTTCAACGCCTTCAAGTTTTCAATCTGTAAACTTGCACGATTTCTTCAAGTGCTCTTGCTTCTTTAGTCCCCCAAACCAAAGAACAGATAGTGTGTCCCCCTCGGAAAACTGCTGAAAATTGAATTGAAAGTGTGCTGAAGCGTTAAACTGTGTGTCAACTGCTGCCAATCGAGAAGGACATATGAAATTCTGTACAATCGGCAAGATGTCCTGTGTTGTTGTTTCGCACAAAAAACACATTTACACACACACACACACTTAAATATGTGGCGTACGTGATGGGGTTGTTGATGTTGGTCATTTTGTATAAAATATATGTATGTGTGAGGCTTAGACAAACTTTTAAGTCCAGCATGAGTGAGTGTGTTAGTTCAGCAGTGTACAAGCAACTCATTTCACAACAGCCTCATCATCATCACCATCATCATCATTATCATCATCATCTTCATTGTCAGTTCATTTAATTCCCTAATGATTAAATTTAATTAACGAAAGCTTATGTGTGCGAAAAGTTTTCTTAGCACCCACAACTATAATTCATACGGGCTGCTTCGTCCTTGTGCTTAAGTTTAACTAACACTTGTGGCGATATGTGTGTGGCTTGGTAATTTGTGGGTTATGCTTTGTTTTCTGATTGTTTTTGTTAAATTTTCACATCGTTTTTTCTTGAGAATTCTACATATTCCAACCACGTTTAAACACTGAGCACGACTGGGTTGGGTTGCAAAATAATCTGTTTTGAATGACCTCAAATTAACACCAAACAAATCGTCTTAAGTTTAACAATAATAAAATTTTTTAGGATTTCTTATTTTTTGTTTTTTTTTTGTTTTGTTTTTTTTTTGCTTTGTTTTTGTTTTTTGCTTTGATAAAACTATTTTTTTTTTCTTTAATTTTAGTTTATTTATTACAAAAACTTTGCAGACATAGAGTTAATAAATGCGTTTTTTATATATGCTGTACTTTTTTCTGGGATGAAAATATTGAATGGTTCGGATTTTATTTACGAGCAGAAAACTTTTACTTACAACGCTTATATATCAATACTATAAAAAACTGTTGAAACTTTGTTCTTAACAAGTTCACAAATCTTTCAACACAATTCATTTTTTAGGAACCAAAACTTTTCGAAGAAAGTCTACAAATATTATTTATATTTGACTCATTGTCAGATGATTATTTTATAGTTTCAACCAAGCACACAATAAGCTGTCTCCATAATAGCGATGGACAAAAGTATCTATACTTTTGAATACTAAAAGTATCCAACTTTATGAAAAGACCTTGTTAGTTTCTTAGAAATTCAGGTTTTAATTCATTAAATAAATATTAATATAATTCATTAAATAATTATTAAATAAATCTTGATTAAAGATAAAAATCTTTAATCAAGAAAAAGATTAGTCCTTTTTAAGGGGGGACATGACATTGGCCGTTTTTTTAAATCAGAACTTTTTTATAATTTTGTATTTTAGATTCAATATTTTTAAGATTCTAAGAAAAAAAATTTCATGGAAAAATTCTTACGGGTTCAAAAGTTACAGCCGGATTAGTCAGAGCGCAGTTCTTTGTTCACAAACTTTGAACGCGTTTATCTCGAAACCATGTTTTTCGTACTAGCGGGTTCATTTTGTAATGAAATTAATTTTTTTTTGACACGAGCTTTTTTTTAAAATTTTTTTTTTTTTTTCAATTTTTTATGAATTTTTCAAGTCAATATTTTTTTCGAAAAAACACACTTTCAAATTTGTAACAACACCAAAAATTGAATAAAAATTTAAAAAAAAGCTCCTGGCATACGATAACCAATTTTGTTAAGATTTAAAAAAGTCGTTCCCAGCGACTCCCAGCGCTGCAACCACGAGATCCCGTTTTTTTTCTCTGCCACCAGTTTGGAGCTCTATAAAACCATGTTAGAGTGAAAAATATATTTTTTTGAATTTTTTTCTTGCAATTTATTCAATTCTCTACAATAAATAAAAATTTTGGAAATATGTTTGTTTTTGACTGAGTTATGAATTTTTAAAAAAAAATCTGTTTTCTCTGCCGCGAATGGTATGTCCCACTTTAAACTGAAGTTTGTTTTTTTTTTTTAAATAAATGTATTTTTTGTGGTATTTTAAAAATAATAATTTTTAATGCAAAAAGCAAAAAAAAACTTTGAAACTTCAAAAGTTAAAAAAAAATAAAAAACGCTACAATTTTTTCAAAATAGCATCCAGAAATATATATAATTACATGTTGTAGGTTAATTATTAGCTTATATATCCAGTTTTCAATTTTTGCGTTGTATGGGAGGTAGGCGTGTCCGTAAGCGGATAACGTCCATTTTTCTAAGACATGTTTGTGTTGATATAAAACACATACATATCAAATTTTATTGTTGTAGGCTTATTATGAGCTGAGTTATGCAGTTTTCAATTTATGCGTTGTATGGGAGGTGTGCGTCCGTGAGGGGATGATCACCATTTTTCGAAAACATCTTTTTGTTCATACAAAACACAAACGTATAAAATTTTATTGTTGTTGGTTAATGAGCTGAGTTATGCAGTTTTTAATTTTTGCGTTGTATGGGAGGTAGGCGTGTGCGCGGGCGGATTTCAAAAATATTCAATAATGCAGATCCTTGGGTCTATGTGATTATGTGTACCAAAGGTAAAGTTCCCTTTTTTGATTAATAATTTGAAAACTTTGATTTTATTAACTTTTACTTAGTTTAAATATAAATGTCGACCCTATTTTTCTAATAAAACCCTCTATACAGTGATTTCAATTTTTAGATAATATGGGAGGTAGGCGTATCCGTTAGCGGATTCCAAAAATATTCAATAGTGCAAATATTACGGACAACACACAGACGGACGGACTGACGGACGGACATGAAAAGCTCGACTCACGAGTCGACGCTGATCAAGAATATATACACTTTTCTATACCAGACTCTCCGGACCCTCCGTCCTTCCGTCTGTGTGTTGTCCGTAAGCACAGGATAGGAAAAAGGAGTTGAGATAATTGGATGAAACTCGGTACACATGGTCACATGAACCCAAGAATTTGCACTATTGAATATTTTTGGAATCCGCTAACGGACACGCCTACCTCCTATATAATCTCAAAATTGAAATCACTGTATAGAGGGTTTTATTAGAAAAATAGGGTCGACATTTATATTTAAACTAAGTAAACGTTAGTAAAATCAAAGTTTTCAAATTATTAATCAAAAAAGGGAACTTTACCAGAAACTTTTAAAGAAAAATATGGCTAGAGCCTTATTAACCGTATAAAATACGGTTGGGCATTTCACCGTATCATATACTATAACCAACACCAAAAAGCAGCACCAGACTCGAGTTAGTAAATGAAATAAATTTTTAGAAAAAAACTCACTTTTTAATCAGTATGAATCAGAACGAAAGGTTTGGAGAAAGCTTTTGCGTTGGTCGAAATTGAATTTTTTTAAAAAAATTTAGTTTTATACATTCATCAATTATCAAATTTGTAACAAAGAGGTGCTTTGAATTTAAAATTTTGACTTCCCATGTCAATATCTGGGTCGAATTTTAAAGGTTTTCCAATTTTACTTATTTACCAATTTTATGAAAGTTTATTAAATTTGTTTCAAATGTGATAACAATCATTGTAAAGCTCTAACCAAGAGTATTTTTAACAATTTTTTTAACATTGTCGTTTGGTTTTTAGCATGTATTTTAACCAAATGCCAAGAAAGCGAAAAAAACTGTCTCAAATTGAATGTTCTGAATTTGGAAGCCAGTATCTCAGCAATTTTTGAATAGATTTCATTTATTTCTTTTTTGTATTTAAATCTTATCAGTTAACTTTAAAAAATTTATAAAAATTTTACCGTTAGTTTTTTGTTTATGTGTAAATAATGCCTTTTATAAAGAGACCACAAAATTTTAGGTTTTTTCAAAATATGCTGTAAAAATTATTTTTGTTGCAAAAAGAGAAAAACTCAAATTTGTATTTTTAATTTCCTTTAAAATTCTTTCAATTTTCACACAATACGCAACTTTATTTCTCAATTTAAAAAATTGCATTAAATTTTAATAACTACGCAGGATCGTTATGAGTTTGACTTTTTTGAATTAAAATTTAATTGCTGTCATTAGTCCCGCTTAATAAATTTTAAGTTCTTGTGTTTTGATTTTTGAATGGCAGAATATTTATTTGACTAAAGCTATCAACTGGAAATTATCAGAAAGAATGTAGTCTTGTATATGCTTTCATAAATAGTTTTAATTTTTTCAAAAACCCATATAGTTCAGCTACTGACCATATATCCTTTTTTTACATATTGTTTTATCAACTTTTAAAGTTAATGGAAAACAGTTAGACATATTTTTTTGTAAACATAAAAATTTTTTAAATTTCTTTTTAGACTATCTGCCGTAAT
Source organism: Tetanocera ferruginea (assembly GCA_958299015.1). NCBI lineage: Eukaryota > Metazoa > Arthropoda > Insecta > Diptera > Sciomyzidae > Tetanocera > Tetanocera ferruginea. The sequence goes on along the minus strand of OY282644.1, from coordinate 80,972,865 downwards.
TGATGACATTTTTGCCAGCCAAAGATCAAAATGAACGCAGAGTAATAGTAGAATTTATATAATGAATTAAAAATTTACACTTGATTTTAAATGACGCCGCTCTTCATATATCCTTTTTATGTGTCAAAACTGTTTTTACTATATATTCAACAGAACATTACTCCAAATTTATGTGCAATTAAAAAAGGTCTTTCAATTTATGTTTGCAATCCATGTTCGTGACCCTTAAGAAAATAGCAAAAATCCTTTATGCATTGAATATTATTTTTGTCAATTTATGCAAATAATCATTGTATAACCATCAGTTTATGCTTTTAAAAAGCCCAAAAAATACTTTTTTATTATCTTTCCTTAGATCATACTCGACTGCAAAGTGTTTATTTTCACTTTAATTATATAATTTTATAGAAAAGATCATGCCTTCTTTTATGGGCAATTGAGACAATTTCGATTATTATGCTATTTTTATGCCCCACACACAATTTCCATTAAAAAAATTAATTTTATTCTTATCGATTGATTCAACTTACTTTAAAAACATTCATACTAATACGTCTAAGAATAATATCCTTGCAGCCCATAAATAAAAATCATCATATAATAGACGGAAGCAAAGCCACTTTAATGCCAGGGTGACAAAAATAAATTGAATTAAAAACAAAGTTTCATCATAATCGACACGATAAAATATTAAAAATCGAACTCAAACGAAAATATGGCAATTCAGCAGAGCTACTTTGCGGATTATATGTTGTCTAACATTTCAAATGAGATACGCTTTGTTAGCTAAACAACCCTCCATTTTCGTCAGAGCAATGCATGTAAAGTAGTTGAAGTTGGAGATACTCTAAGTATTTGCAAAGTGTTAAATTTGCAACATAATGTTGCACAAAGCAACTTTCAGCAATTTTGATGCTAAAATGTTTGCAATTATTTATGTCTGGATCAACATTGAATTATGTGGTCTATTTGTAGCGGCTTTGATATGTTATGGATAACTATTTATTTGCGTATGCAATTTATTTTCATCATTTGCGAATTTTCCTTCTGGATCTCTAATGGATTTTTGCAATTAAGGGATTAGCATAGATAAAGCAAACTATTTTAATGTTATGGAAAATGCAACAGAAATATTGAACTTTAATCGACTGTGATTTGGAGATTATATATAATTGAATATTGAAGATTATTGGAAGATGTTGCTTTTCATCTTAAGCTGTTATACTATATTATATAAATGTATTCATAAAAAATTATGATCGAGTTATAAAACATTTATAAGAAAAATATCAAAAAAATTGTTTAACAACTTTCAATAGCGATGATAACCTTTTATAAAGGCTTAATTAATGAGAGATTTTAAAAAAGGCTGAAGCCTTCAATAAACATTTGATAATAAACCTAACTATTTAAAAAATTTGAAAACATGTTAAAAAACTTAAAAATATTGAAAATAAAAATAAGCAGCCCTATTCTACAATCCGATTTGAGTCGGAATCGGATTTATTTCCGCTTATTTTCGTCATACATTCCGATATTTACTTCGAATCGGAACTTATCAAAACAATCGAAAACAACCTGTTCTACAATCCGATTAATCGGAATTTTTATCAGTTTAAATTCGATCAGCTGTTTGGCTGTCAATTTAATACTGCACTCTCATTTTCTTGCATTCAAGTTTAATAACAGAGTTTATTAAACCATAAATAAATCAAACCAAAAAATAATCTATCATCTTAATATATAAAAGGCAAGCGTTCTGATCCGTGCTCTATATCGCTCAAACTGTTCTTATTGCTATGTACAGGCTGAACATGTTAGCCTGGACCAGAACCTGTTTCGCTATTGCAGTGATTTTTATATGATTGACGACGACTGGAACAAAATAACATTTGAGGTGAATGAAAATGTCATATCGTCTGCTACTTAATTATTTTGAATACGACCCGTCATATGACGGGCTTCTATACTAGTCTTAATATATAAAATAATTAATAATTTATAAAAAGAGAAAGCAGATTATAACACGAAATTATAGTAAAGTTTAGTGAAATATTGAAGGACTAAACGCTTAAAGGCTTTTTGGTTGGCCTTTACCACCTTATTGCTATTTGAAAGAGAATTCCACAGTTTAATTGCACTGACGAAAAACAGCCCACTAGAATTTTTGTAATAGAAGCTCGGAGTCAATAGGTGCATGCTTCCCCTTGTCCTGCAGAACTGAAGTTATCATACAAATAATATGGACAACGCGAGTAGATTATTTAATGCAAAAAATATACAATTTCTTGCTTCGAGATACCGAAATAAGCACTCACCAAGAAGTTTAGTGCGAAAGAAGGATACATGATCGAAACTCTTCGGTCCATAAACGTAACGGGCAGCATTATTTAGAGCAATTAACAGCTTATGGGATGCACACCAATCTAAATTGATATAAACGGCTTCCGAGTAGGTGATGATAGCCATCAGCAGTTGTAAGAGAAGTTTTCGTCTTGTTTCTATAGGAACAAACGCTGCAGTTATTCTTAGGTTACGTAAAACAAAGTAGTCTTTGTAGACTAAGTAAAACATAGAAACCCAAGGTTAGTTGCCTTCATAACGACTTTCACAAAAACCGCAAAAATATTATGGAAAACTGTATCATTCAGCAATTCGTGGAAAAATATCCTGACATCGCAAGGGACCACACAAAAGGAGACTGTGTTCAAATAGATGCTCATTGGCAGGAGCTCACGGAGATTCTAAGCAGTCATGGTCTCCTTTCTTTAGTCTTTTGTTGAATTTTCTACGGTCTTCATAAGAGATGTTCAGCTATATCCACTTTAAGCTTTGCAACGTTTCAAGTGGTGTAACGACATTAAATGAGTCTTTATTCAAAAGTTATTGAGCAATTTACTTAATAAAAAATAATATAGAAGTTTTATTTGACAAACTTTTTCCTGAATTTATGAATTTATGAATCTCATTCTTACTCTTTTGTCTTCAACGATGTCTTCAAATATATCGTAATCGAAGAGAACATTTGACATTGGGTTTTAAACATTTTTATATGACAAACATTTCATTTCATATTTTGTAAATTCTTATATAGAGGTGTTGTTGATAAAATTATATGGAATACTTATTTCTGCTCTTTCGTGCTCAATTCGATATTGCCAGACGTAATATCTATATATTAATACGCAAAGAAAAGTTTTGGGTACACTTTTAACTGTGTTAATGTCAATATATTTACATAATACTTATATCGATGGAAAGGTATTTTTGAGTAGAAGTGCAGAATATTATTTTTATTCGAATAGGATGTCATTAAGATAGGTAAATCGTTGGAAACATAAAAACACCTTTTTCCCAATGGGTTTTACAGAAAAAACATTAAAATAAATACCGACATAGCACTGTTAAACATCGCTGTTGTAGCATACAGAAAGAAAAGTAAATGCGAGCGTAACAGTGAGATGAAGCATTTTTACTCTCATTGAAACGAATGAAATTTTGCCACGTCAGAGTAAAAAAACTGCTGAAAAAGAGCGATTTTTACCGTGTTTTCTTTCTCTCATGGCGAACTGGAGTTCAGAATTTCGAAGATCGAAATTTGGCTGTTTTTTTTTTTTGCATAAATGTGATAAGTTTTACTGCCCACTAGGCAATTGCAGCACTGCTAGCATGAAATTTGTATGAAATTTGTGCGACTGTTGCTCCCATACGCAATTATACTTTCTCCTGTAATAAACTAAAATTTGCATTTTTGAGCTTTTTCAATGTATTTTGTATTGATACTAAATTAATAAACTGTCCGTGAGATGAGAAAAACCAAGGCTTCCCTTATAATTGTTTTGATAAAATTAAATTTTTATCAAATCTTTTCTATTTCTTAAAAAATAATAAAATTTAAAAATAATTTCTTTGAAGGAATAGATTTATATCTAAAATAAATTTTAAATTATAGCCTCGAACTTATTTTATCTATCTCGGACATCTTTTATTAGAAGGTGAACATTAAACTTTGTCGTTCTTTTTTGGTATTAATTGAGGAGTTTACATTCAAATCCAGATAAATCACAGGAAAAAAATTTTAGTTAGAAATGCCATTGTAAAGCTAATGTTACAAAATATCGATCCATGAAATCCTCTTTGATAAAAATGTTAAAAATCCTAGAGAAAAATGCATTTAAAAATCTCCTTTTCAATCAAAAGCAGACATGTCCACTGTTAATTTTCAATCAAAACCAGATAAGTCCAAGTGAGTTTTAATTTTTATAGTTTTCATTCAAATTTTAAAAACTTTTTTATGTCAAAACGTTGGTGTAAATCATAAATTTAACATTTTAGCGGATTTGGGTATGCGTTCTGTAAAAACTAAAAATTTAAATGCAAAAAATATTTTTTTTTACTTAAAAGGACCTTCAAGAGAATCAAAATTGCATCGCCGGCTGTCCTCCGATTTGAAAAAAAAGTATGAAGAAATCATTTTAATGAGTTCCTCTAACTTTTGAGACCCCGAACAGCGGAATCTAAATTTTGATACATTTCTAACTTTCAAAACCAGACAAGTCCAAATTTGAAATTGAAAATACGAAGTTTTTTGGACTATGCGACTATTTTCATTTTTCGCATAATATATCTATTCCTGTGGAGCATAATTTTACATAATTAGTTTGTTTATAAAAAATGTCTGACAAAATTAAGACTTTTTTTTTGATTTCCCAACAAATCGATCTGTGTGACTTATCTGGTTTTGAATGTAAACTCCTCAATTAGAACTAAAAACGAATTAAACTTATGTCATTTGAAAGGTACTATTACATAGATATGCAGATAGTATAAAATTATATATCTGAATAAATAAATTATGTATCTAATGGACGAGGCTCCCGACCTTCTAAGAGAGAAATAACATTTTTGACAAAAAAGGCGCTCTTTGAGAGCTCTTGAGTTGGTGGAATTTGAGTTTTTCTCAAAAGTAAAAATTTCCTCAACTTATTTAGTGTTATGCATTCATCAACCGTGAAATTTGTAAACAAGGTGTTTTGAATTAAAAAATTTGACTTTCCATGTCAATACCTTGGTCGAATTTTAACGGTTTTAAAATTTTTGTAATTATTTCTTAAAATTTTTTAAGTTTTCTATCAAATGTGATAACAATCAGTGTGAAGCTCTAATCAAAAGTATTTATAATGAATTTTCTAAATATTGTCATAAGTTATTTAGCATGTATTTCAACCAGACATGCACAATGAAATCAACAAAATTTTTTCGTTTCGTTGAGGCAGAAAAATAAACTATCAAAATAATTTCGTTTTTTAAATAAAGTTAAAAATTTATCAAATCAAATTTCTTTTCGTTGAAAAACGAAAAATTTTCTATTATTTTCTCCTATGATAAAAAAAATTTTCTTGATACAAAAAAAGCGAAATTTTTTTGTTGATTGGGAACAAAAACGGTTGATTGGGAACAAAAACGAAAAATTTTTATAAATATTTTTCGTTTTTTGAATTAACGTTATTTTTTTATTTCATTTCAACGAAACAAAAAAATATTTCGGTTACCGTTAAAATTAACGTACACGTGTATGCCTGATTTGTACCAATTGCCAAGAGAGAGAAAAAACTATCTCAAAATGAATGTTCTAAGTTGGGAAGCCAATATCTCTGCCAATTTTAAATAAATTTCATGTATTCCTTTTTTTTATATTTAAGTCTTATCAGTTAACTTAAAAAAATTTATAAAAGTATTACCATTAGTTTTTTGTTTACATTTAAATTATTCCTTTTAAAAAGAAACCACAAAATTTGATCTTTTCGCAAAATATAGGGTACAAATTATTTATATTGTAAAAAAATAAAAACTCAAATTTGATTTTCTTTCAAAGTCTATAGCTTATTTAAGGTGAAGTTATTTTGTCTTGACACTTAATTATTAAACTATCCGTGCCAACAAAAAATCAATGCTACCCGCTTTGAAAATTGAGGGAAACGTAAAAACACCTTTTTCCTAATGGGTTTTTTTCAGAAAAAATATCAAAATAAATACCGACATACTTCTGTTAAACATTGCAGTTGTAGCCAACATAGATTGCTGTTGTTGTAGAGATTAACAGAGCTTTGTCGTATTGTTCTGCTTATTATTATAAATAGGCAAACAAAAAATTGGTCGAATTTCAACCACAGGCGATTCTATAATGATAAAAAGGCAAACAAAAAATTGGTCGAATTTCGACCACAGGCGATACTAGTATTTATAAATAGGCAATCAATAAATTGGTCGAATTTCGACCCCAGGCGATACTAGTAATTATAAATAGGCAAACAAAAAATTTCGACCACAGGCGATACTAGTTTTTATTATTGGTCAACAAATAATGTTCTCATGACAACTCACTAATAAAGTATCATAATAATATTGTGTTTGGCAATCTAGAACTTACAGCACAGAGAGTATATTATAACTCTATAATATACTCTCTGTGCTTACAGTTCTATTCTTACTCAGAGATGTAAAAATTTCAAACGTTTTATTTTTCTCTGAATTTATGAATACAACTTTATCAAAAAATCAGCATTCTGACTCCGTTGCCTTCAACAACATCTTTTAAGACATCATTTTTGAAGGTAACTTTCGCCACTGGGCCTTCCGCTCTTCCTGCTCAAAAGAGGCCTGATAGATGCACTTATTAGGCCGCGTGCATAGTAAACGCCTATTCATACAGGCAGGCAGATAGAGTATGTGAACAAGCGAGATAGATAGCTATTTGTATCTCGTTTGTTCGCATAGATTTTAGCCTGCCTGTCTGTCTGAATCGGCATTTACTATGAACGCGGCCTCAAGATTGTCTGAAAGAAAAGGTAACACAAATTTGATGAAAAATATTTTTTTCTTTTAATCCTTTTCGTCATTTTCATTCATTATCTTCTTTAAATATATTTTCTCTTACATTTTATTGCTTAAAAAGGAATGTCTCCGCCAGTTGAATTCCCAAACGACTTTACAACGATGTTCGATGTCGTTAGTTTGTTAAAACCGTCATTTTCTATTAAAGTGGCACGCACCATTCTGCGGCATGAAGTTTGGTAGTCAATTTTAGTAGATACATTGATGAAGTTCTTATCCTATTATTTATATTATTTGAATTGCCTCTGATTCTTGCGATAAGCCGCTATTTTAAAAATTAAGGAGATTTCATCACAGATATTAACATAACTCCAGAACAGTAAGTCTGACTTGGTAAAATAAAAAATTCGAAAATCCGCAGCTAAATTGCCTCTAAGTTACATCTACACTGTTTTTTAATTAGCTGAATATTTTTGGAAATATTCATAAGGTTCTTCCGAAAAAAAACATTTTATAGAAAAAAAACTTTTGTATACTTTTCGTAGACTTCTCTCTAAAACCTTTGTATGCTTACACATAACTTGTTTGAGCGTTTACATATAACATAATTTCGTTAAATAATTTGCAGTTTCAATGTGGTATCGAATACCATATTTTATATAAAATATAAAGTTTTACAAATACGATCAGAATATATAAACTTGATTTCTAAAAACTTACTTAAAGTTACCCTCTCTCAAGACTCACAGCGGACTCATTAGTTCCACGTATTTTTCAATTGAATTATCAATTAACGAAGATATCGAAGAATATAATATTAACCCACAGCGACCAAAATCAATTGTATTTCTCTTAAACACGCACATACTTAGATAAATTACTCAATATTAACATTTGTTTTTCGAAAATCAATTTTAACAGTGCAATATTTACACTTATTGTCTTCGCCTTACCATCCACAAGAACCAATTTCTTCCGCATGATTAGCTGACTGTTCAATTTATGCTCTACACCGATGGTGAGCAAAGAGAACTAGATAATAAGAAAGCTACGAAGGAATGCTTACATATGATAATGATGTTGAAGATTTTTCACTGCTAATGGACCAGAATTCAAATATTTCGAAAAGGCAAAAATTTATGAACAAAAAATATTGCAACCATAAAAACCAAATCGATTGATATAATGTGAATGGCACGGCACAAACGCTGAATGCGCCATTACGAAGTCAAGGAATCCGCGAAAGATAAAAAGATACAAAGTCAGATCTCGCGGGAAATTTACATTTTCTGGCAACTTTATTAACATAAGTAAATTTTGTTGATTTGTGGAATAATCAATGAGAGAACAAAGAATGAGCGGGCGAACGAGCAAATTGATTTCAATTGATTCAGATGAACAAAGCCATGACTCACAGATATCAGCTTACCAGCTGCCATCTCTAGTGGTGGCAGGGTTCTTAAATATCAGATGCAACTTTAAAATTCCAACATATTTTGTGATTTTCATCTTAATCGAAAATCAAGCAATCAGCCTCAAATCTCAAATGTTGTGATTCTGCTAACTATTTGAATCCATGCTGTCTCTATTTTTTTGCTGCCTCTAGTCAAGCCTCTAATCATTCTGGGCCAATCAATATTAATCCCGCGAGAGAAGTCAAAGCGCACTAAAGTGTCATTCGGCTGCAATTTTCGCTTATCAATGCGACTCGAGCTAAACTCGTTTTAAAGTCTACCAGTCTCTAGAACGGTGTTGCGGTTTTGGGCAGCATATGTTGATGCCACATTAGATAGCCGACATCTCACTTCGCCACAAAGTGAGTTCATAAACAACCAGTGACTAAATTTTATCTCTTCTTTAAGCCGGCAACAAGGCACCAATTCTAATCAGAGTCAAAAGTATACGAAACCCGAGGGAGTCACAAACGCAGCAGCACTTTGCACGCATATGTCTACATTTTGTACTGTTAACATCGCTCAATACGCATTTCTTAGTACTTCGATTTCCCTTGACGGACACTCTCTGTGGTTTTCGAGTGCAATTAAAATGCGTACAATGCACATCGTATTGGCTGGCAGATACTTCAGAGCGCACTTGTGTATTCTTTGCTGCTATACCCTCCTCTAACAGACTCTAAGTGTCGAAAAAACGTAAGGTGCATCAATGTTGAGCTGAATATGGTGAGGGTTCGGCTATGGATAATTTTTTTTTTTCTGGGCATGCATGCCACAGAAGTTAACAAAGCTATAAGCATTCATAAACTAAACAGTTTTTAAATGGGCGTTGCAGGATGATGCTCTTAAATGTCGAAACAGCACAAAGGATGCGAATAAGCGAAGCCAACTTAATGGTGGCAGACCCGCTTGAGTCTCGGATATATTTTGAAGATTGTAAAGGAGAGAAAAAAAGTGCACAGATGTTGACTACATGTCGTGCATCACTCAATTAAAGGGTAGTTTTCATCATTTGATTCTTGTTCACAGTTGGATGTTGAGTTGGAATAATGCAATTAAATTGCAGCGCACAGTGGGCTCAAAGCATGGTTGTTTGATGATACTTTCTTAAGCAAAAGTATTTAAAAAATTATATTGGTTTTTAATAATTTAAGCAGTTAACTTGGATCTAATGAATTAATATAAATTCATATTGAAAGATGATTCTAATACTCGACGACTTTATTTTCTTAAAGTAACTTACAATAGTTAATTCTTAATTTCAATTTTATTTTATTGCAACTGTCCGCAGTCTGCTATGACAACTTTTTTAGTTGTTTTTCCTGATTCAGAACCAAATGCTTCAATCTTTTGTACAACATCCATGCCTTCAATAACTTGACCAAATACTACGTGACGATTGCCCAACCAAGTTGTATTCACAGTGCAAATAAAGAATTGCGAACCGTTGGTATGCGGTCCAGCATTTGCCATGAACAAAATACCGGGACCGGTGTGCTTCAGCGTAAAGTTCTCATCGTCGAATTTGTTGCCAAAGATGGACTTGCCACCAGTACCGTTAAAATTTGTAAAATCACCGCCTTGACACATAAAATTTGGAATTACACGGTGAAATGTGGAACCCTTATAGCCGAATCCCTTTTCACCGGTACATAGGGCGCGAAAGTTTTCAACCGTTTTGGGCACAACATCAGGCCGTAATTCCATAACAATGCGTCCCACAGGCTGACCATCAGCGGTCATATCGAAGAACACACGAGGTAGACCCATTTTATTCTTGCTTGCGAATTGACGAACACCAACAAATCCAAATTGCGACTGACTGCCGATATTTTTTATCAGACTACTCGTTGCGCCCGACGCTTGGAGAAGATTCGATTTTTTTGTCAAAATGGCGGCGAACGACGACGACGGCGAGGCGATTTGCCGGCCGCATCGCACCAGTGTTGCTCCCAAAAAAGACATATTTTGTTGTTGTGTGTGAAATGCTGCAAGAATATGAATACAGACTACCGCTGTGGAATTTCAAATGCACGAAACTCGTTCTGAACGACGACTGCTTGTGTGGAGAAGTGCTCGAGAGTTATTTGTCGCCATGTTCTGAGAGATCAGTTTCACCTTATTTCAGGCAAGGGAAATCGATTCGGAATATCGACTCCATTATAAGTTTTTTAAGGTTTCCGAAAGTCTTTATACAAAATTCTTTGTTAAAAATGTTGCCTCCTAAGGAAGCCTTTTCAGATGTATGCTCTATTTTATGGCTTGTAAATTGTATCTTGTTGGTTTTTTTGACAAGATTTCTTCGGAAAATATGTCCCGCTTTATGTTTTGTGGTCACCGTGGCATGCAGGTTAAGTGTGTGGCTTAGCATGCTCGGAGCCCGGGTTCGATCCCCAGCCGCGGCGAAAAGTTTTTTTCAATAAAAAATTTTGCTGATCGGTCACCACCTCTCTGCAGAAATGGCAAACCTCAGAGAGTAAATAATGACATGTTAAGCTTCTTGAGAACATGAACTTTAGCCGTTCGGAGTCGGCATAAAACATGTAGATCCAGTTCTCGGTCATCTGTGTGCAAACATTTAATAACACACACAACACAATTGATCATAAGAAGCTCGATCAAAGTCCTTTCAAGGGCTGAAATGGCCAATTTTTTTTTTTTTTATATGTTTTGTGGACATATCTGGCTCCATAAAATAGGCCTTGGGCTTCTTTAGGTCCAACATTCCATAACATTGTATGTTTTTTCGGTACTTTATCACAGTTTTTGGATTACATGTCGCCAAAACTTACAAAAAACCTGCAAAAATATGTTAAAAAAGAAACGTAATATCTTGGTACCCATTAACTCCCAATATCGAAAAACTTGCAAATTTTCCGCCACCTTCACGCCAAATAGTCTTTTCACCATTAGATGTTGGAATTTTTTTTTTCGCCTGAGACATTCTGAACATTCAGAATTTTCTTTTAAAATATATTTTCCCAAAAAACCAACCAGATACAAGGTTACAAACAACAATATAGGGGATAAGACCCGAACAAAATTTTCTTGGAGACAAAATTTTCAACAAAATAATCTGTAAGAAACACGTGCGGAAATCTTATAAAACTGATGATGCAATTTGTTTCCCACACATGAAATAGGGTGAAACCGTACTCGCCGGACATTTCTTCGGTTTGTTTTTTTTTAAGACTACCGAAAATTTTATTTACCTAAGGTACTTCCCATGAAAACTATTATATACGTGAATATAAAGGCTATTATCTTATATATAATCCGCTTTTTTGGTATTAATTAAAACTCAAAATAAATGAGTAGGATATCATTCGAAATGTTATGTTGCCAATATGTGCAGAATGTATATATAAATGATATATCTGATGGAGGGGGTTCCCAACCTTCTAAGAGAGAGAAATTAAATTTTTGAGAAAAAACCCGGTCTTTGATAAATATGAAATTTGGTTGGGGGAGAGTTTTTGAGTTGATCGAATTTGATTTTTTTTTAAAAGTAACAATTTCTTAAAAAAATGTAGTTTTATCCATTCGTCAATTGTAAAATTTGTAAAAAAATGTGTTTTGAATTCAAAAATTTGACTTTCCATGTGAATATCTTGGTCGGATTTAACGGTTTTTCAATTTTTCTAATTTTTTCTTTAAGTTTATTTAATTTTCTTGCAAATGTGATAAAAATCACAGCAAAGTTCTAACCAAAAGTATTTTAAAAGAATTTTCCTAATATTCTCGTTAGTTATTTAGCGTGTGTTTCAACCAAATACCAAGAGAGAGAAAAAAAACTGTTCTAAATTCTGAAGCAAAATCTCTGCCATCTGTGAATAGATTTTATTTATTTCTTTTTTGTATTTAAGTCTAATCAGTTAACTTAAAAAAACTTTTGAAAATAATACCGTTTTTTGTTTGTTTATATTTAAATTATTCCTTCTAAAAAAAAACCATAAAATTTGATTTGTTCTTAATATATGGGGTAAAAATGATTTTTGTTGTAAAAAAAAAAAAAAAAATCAAAATTGCATTTTTAATTTTCTTTCAAAGTCTATACCGAATTTTAGGTAAATTTATTTTATCTTGACACTAAATTAATAAACCGTCCGTGCCATCAAAAAATCAAGGTTACCCCCTATGATTTCTTTGACAAAATTAAATTTTTTTAAAATGTTGTTTTTCTGTTTTTGAAAGAAATAATTAAATAAAAAAATAATTTTTATGAAAAAAATAGCTCGAAAAAACTTTGGAGAAGAAAAGTTAATATTCGTCGGTCTCTCATTTCAGCCTTTTGGAAGGCACCCTGGGAGCGATGTAAGCCGCTTTTATTAAGAAAAATTTAAAAAACAAATAAAATATTTGTATAGGAGCCCCCTTAAAAGTCGGAAATAGAGGGTAAATATGTTCAGACAAAATGTTGGAAAGATTAACCAATGGGGGTCAGTCAAACATTTTACCCTTCTAGACGCACCCTGAGAGCGGTGGGGTTCAATTTCCTAAAAATATAAATTTTGCATGGGAGCCCTAGATTGTGGAGATAGGGGTAGATATATTCCCAAAAAATGTTGGGGAAGCATATTTAATGGGAGTCGGTCGAACATTGTACCACACTAGAGGCAGCACTTGGCTAGTTATGGAGGTTTTTGTCTAATTTCTTCACTTTTCTCTCAACTTTAATCCCGATGTGGCACAACTTAACCCCACGCCAAACCGAATTTTTTTTTCAAAAGCATATTTTTGTGGAACCTAACAAAATTTAGGGTTCTGGGTATCAAAATCTCAGTACTAAAGATCTCCATGCATCACTATTCCACTCCAATTATATATCCATGTGTGAAAAAAAACTTTTAAAATCATGGTCAATGTTTGTATAATTTTCAGTAAAGAACATGTGACAGGTGTTACGAGTGCGCACTGAAAAGTCTGGGGTCGAATTTTCATTTCAGTGAACGTATGACTCGTTGCTTAAAAATGTATATTAGTTACTATAGCATAAGTGACCGAATACGACTTAACGTTAAAAGGTATAAACCTTTTTCAAGGTTAACGAATAAATAATCTATTTAAACCAAGTTAAACATATTGTTAAGAAGCATTTTGTCGAGACGGTGTTGGTCTTATTACTAAGGAAGAGGGTGTTAAGAACTCCGAGAAATATTTATACTTATAAACACTTATAAACGCTGTTTATATTAAGGACGAGTCCATGATACCGTATGCTTAGGATTGTATGGCAAAAGGGCTTATTTTCCTGACATCGACGCAAAACATGCAAGTCAAATGATCGCCTGATCTAAGGCATATCGATTTGAAACCAGCTTGATAGGAGGGTTTTAGGCCTCGTAACTTAACCGAATAATTAGATATTATTAAGGTGGAGTGGTCAAAAATATCTATAAGCTTTATTATAAATTTACTAGATTCTATCTACGACCGCTTCGCTGCCAAGCTGTCATTACCAATAAATGATATGCAACGAAATATTATAAATTTATTGTAACTTTTATCGGGTTTTTATGAAGTTCATCATTGATTCAAATAAACATTTTTTGGTAATGGTTTTTTGGTGATTCTAACAAACAATCAAGAATATTTGATGGCATCAAAATTTGTTGAAACAGATTGTCTATATCAGAAATAAATTTAGCTTAAAAGCTTATTAATATACAATTATTTTCTGGATACATTTTCTATTTTAATTTCTTTACAATTTGCGTGTATAAAAACAAACACGCCTACTTTCCCTACATCCCACAATAGTAAAAACCTCACAAAAGGCTTATATTTGATTCACCCATCTACCTTTTTTCTTTGGTTTAACGTAAAATAAAATAATGATAATGATAATACATTTTTTTGGAAAAACTGCTTCCTGAAGGCCCCTTTAATTGAATAAGCTTTAATTTGAGCCGTCACACATCGAAATCGGTCACGCGTTTATACCTTTTTTTTCGGCCTACGCATTCTCTTGTCTAATACGTTATGACTCATAAAATAAATTAGATAGAAAAAAATCCTTTTGACTACATATTTTCAAGATCCTAAGGATGCAAATAAAGAAAAAACAAAAACAAAAATTTTCCGCCGATTTCTACTAATGATTCCCCTTAAGGTATATTTCCCATGGAAATTGGGAATAAAAAGGCAAATTAAAGGATTCTTTATATTTTTTAATTAAGCAATGATACAAATCCTAAAAACTTACAATAAAGCTATTCGAGCCTCGAAAAAGCGATCTGGGAAAGACTTCAGTCATTCAATCGGAAAGGAAATGAAAGGAAAGGTAGGGTAGGAAAGGGAAGGGAAGGGAAGGGAAGGGAAGGGGAAAGGAAAGGAATCGGCAAGACTAGTTAGAATTTTATCAAATGTTCCTCCAGTTCCTCCTTCATTAGGAAAGCGCATGGAATGAGGACGGAATCTACTGAAGAATTGCCGGAGCTCCTGATCAACATACATTTTCTTTCCATTCATAAGTAAGATCACAGGCAAAATAATGCCGGAGGCTATTCTCACGAAATTTATTAGCTCAAATATCACAAGGGATAAGATAAAATGGGCTATAAACAGTTTCTCTCCCTTTTAATCTACAGGGCCGGAATTGCTATATTGCAATTGCAAGGTTACACCCTTGTTACTTTCAACACTTTCTAGTTGTCTCCTCCTTAACTATACTCCAAGGAGTTTGATAAGAGTGAAAGTTGTATTTATAACTAACTAAGGACTTCAGACTAGATTTATACCTCAGGGAAACTCTTTGTAGAGGACGATCCACGAAGACTGTCCTTTATATGGATATGCCAACAGTAGAAAGTTCTCTTTTGAGAAAAAACTGGCTGATTTCAATGTTCAACAAAACAACAAACTAACAAATTGGCCATTTCAGCCCTTGAAAGGACTTTGACCGAGCTTCTTATGATCAGTTGTGTTGTGTGTGTTATAAAATGTTTGCATACAATTGACCGAGAACTCGAATTACATATTTTATGCCGACTTCGAACGGCTGAAGTTCATGTTTTCAAGAAACATTACATGGCATTATTTACTCTCTGAGGTTTGCCATTGCCTGCAGAGAGGTGGAGACCAATCAGAAAATTATTATATTGAAAAAACTTTCGCCGCGAGTGGGTTTCGATCTAGGGCTACGAGCATGCCAAGCCACACACTTAACCTGCATGCCACGGTTTCAATGTTCAGCTTCAGAATAATACAGGCGGATTCAAATTAGGTTCAGAGGTACATCCCATGGAGGAGTGATTCCTTCACTGCTATGGCTTATAGCCATGAGCCATGTCAAAGTCATCAACCATGCCAAAGCCGTAGCATACGCGGATGACTTGGTGGTAATGGTATCTGCATTGTTTCCCTCACCACTCAGTGAGATTTTGGAAGGAACTTTGGACAAACTCCAAAATCGGCAGCTGAGTGCGGCCTTGTAGTAAACCCTAACAAGACGTAACTGATACTATTCACCACCAAAACCAAATTCAGCGATTCCCGTACGTCTGTTTCACGGAAGGAATGCGCTCCTGCCCAACAGACGCACTAAACATTTTCACTCACCTGCTCGCCACAGATCTACACATAAGACTCACCACAACGCACAGATCAGTTAGACTTAAAGAATCCCATATGAACACAGTAACATTCTAAGTTCGCTGCCATCGGAACTAATGGCTTGTAATACCGACTATGATATCCCCAAGCTCGATTGTAGAAAAAGATTCACAATTAAGATCTCAACCCTAGTAAGGAGCAATGGGGGACCAGACCTAGTTTTTGACATAACTTGCTACACTGATGGATTCAAGATGATTTGCGGGAGTTGGAGCTGGTGTATTCCAACTCAAAGAAGCTGGTTGTTGCGAAATCGTTTTGCCTATCGGATTCAGCTAGCGTTTTTCAGACAGAAAATAGAAGTTTGTCATATATTAATAGTTTTTACTATTTTTTTCCAGCTAATAAATAAAATTGTCAATGAGCCAAAAATT
Source organism: Tetanocera ferruginea (assembly GCA_958299015.1). Classification (NCBI taxonomy): domain Eukaryota; kingdom Metazoa; phylum Arthropoda; class Insecta; order Diptera; family Sciomyzidae; genus Tetanocera; species Tetanocera ferruginea. Next base: position 80,956,589 of record OY282644.1, on the reverse strand, counting down.
TTTTTTGAAACAGTGAAAAAGAAAACGTCACATAGTTACAGTTTGAAAAAACTTTTGTCCGAGGTGAAAATTGAACTCGGGATTCGTTGGCTCGCACGCCACATACTTATCAAGCACGACCACGGCCAGAATAGTTAATAGTTAAAGGTTTGAAACTTAAAAAATGTATGTTTTTAGATTATTTGTTGTTAAGTATTTTTGTTTAATAAAAATGTAACTATTACAGTAAGTAGGTTTAAAGTATTTAATAGGCCAACTAGACCGTCTTTAATGTTTCGTTACTTGTTTTTTCTTAAGGCTGCCGACAGTTATTGTATGAACTAATCCATCCCACAAAAAGTAAATCAGTTATTTGGAGTGCTGGAAAAAAGGAATAAATGCTATAGATTTTGAACAGTCTACAGCATTTATTCTTCTTGCTAAAACCAATATTGTGTAAAGTTAGTGGTGTCGGTGGTGGGTCCGATATTTAAGATTTGACCTCTCTATAGTAACTTATCATTTCAATGAAAGGACTAAAATTATACCATCTGTGAAAAGGAGTTTGGCGACACTGTATTTTTGATAGACTAGACTTAGACTTGATATACAAACTATATTTTTGATAGACTTGTTTTTGATAAAACCAACTATTTGATTTTACTTACCTTTGAACAAAATTCTGTTTAAATATTTTCCCACAAAGACTGTCTTCTGTACAGCTGTTTAAGTTTAGAGTTTAGTTTACAAAACTATATTTGATCTATTCTTGAAATTATCATCCTTCATAAATAATAAACATATTTCAAGTGACGTTTGGTCTTCTTTATTTTCGTACCGTGCACCTCCATACAATTATTATATTTGGATTTGTTCAACATACAAATTTTGATTACTACTAAGTCTGATATATTGCTGATAATGCTCTCATGTTGCTATTTCTTATTTTAAAATTCGACCAACATTTTGTAGCATTTTTTGCAAAATAACCACTTTTTATATGATTTGAATACATATTGAACTGATAACCTTCATAATGCTTGATCTTTACAAATATCATTAAACTTTTTCTTGGATTTTTTTCTTTTATTGTTCTTTTTTTCAATATTTTCGAATAATGTAATGTCTTATCAAATTTTTTTTTCTATTTAAGCGAAAGAGAAAAGTTATGGTAAGAAACTAGTCTGAAAACAATTTTTTGTTTTTTCATATAAAAACTCACTGTCTGCCCCACTGTGCGCTTTAATTCCTATTAGATGCTCTGCAAATTAAGAATATAAAAAACTACCACACAGAGCACCATCGCAAATGTACCGACCTTGTTTGCTAGCAGGTCCTTTTACAATCATCAAATAGAGTTATGTTCATAAACATCCTTACATATATCCTTACCTAAAGTAGAAATGTGATATTTGAATGAAAAGATTGCACAATATGTACGTTAAATGTTTTTGTAGCGTAATTTGGGCACCAAAAACGTATTGCAGCATTTTAATGCAAGCTTAAAAGTGTGGAGTGGAAGTGTGGCAGGGAAGGTAGGGTGCAAACACAAAGGTGTCTGATCGCAAACCAGTGAGTGAGTGAGTGAGCGAGCAGAGCAGAGCTGCGCCGCGCCGCGTAACTTTAAGGTAATGCTGATTGATTGTGTGTTGCATAGTTTATGGCGTTATGGGGTGGATGTTTAACGAAATGTTGCTAAATGCTTCAAATATTTATTTCGTGGTCTCATTGTTTCTCGTTGACTGAGCATACGCTGCACATCCTGCGTTATCCTTGAACTGTATATGAATATTAAATTTGTTGCCAGACGAACAAAACTAATAATAGAAACAGCACAAAAAGTGGTTGGATGCTTGACATTATGTTGACTTTTTTTATATTTTTGTGCTTCATTGAGAAATTAAGCAGCAGAAATGTGTGGTGGAATGGTTGAATGGCGTATTATGGATGCACAATTTAATTCATATGTTACCAAAATGCAATCTAATAATAATTTATGGAGCAAGCTAGCTCAAAAAAATGGCAAAACATGCAAAATTCTACAACAAAATATTTCAAAAAGTAAATCATATTTTTCGATGATTTTCAAAATGCATGCAAATAAAAGTGTAAATATGTGTGTGTGTGTGTGTAGCATTAGAGTTCGTTTTTGTTACCTTTACCGCTAGCTGAGCGTTACATCTATAAATTGTGCTCAAAACCAAAGCTGATATTCAAAATTTTCAAAAGTATAGCTAGCTGGAAATTTTCTAAAAACTTCTCAAGCGGAAGCATTTAAGATAAGGTTGTGATGCTGGCATCGACTGGCAGCACAAGTGAAAATTCCAAATGGAATTCAAATTCAATGCAAACAACATTTGTACCTTTGTCGAACGCATTCTGTGTGCTCTTGCTTCACTCTTGACAATCAATGTATTGAAAACTGCAAACAAATAAATGACAAACAAATTCAAAACCAGCAAAACGTACAATCAAACCAGAGCGAGAATAAAAAAAAAAACAATAAAAACTGCTTCGCTGACTGCAAAACGAATTAGTGCACCCTGAGTTGGAGGTGCTCAGCAGTAATTTTTTGCTGATTCCAACAAGAAATTTTGCTAAAACAACACAAAAAAAAAACTAGGGCGATTTTATGAGTATCTAAGGGTTGTATATATTTTTTTTTATATGCTATACCACTCAGCCGAATGACGTTATTTAAATTTACAACCTGCTCATTAGAAACTCACACAACAAGCATTCTTGGACAGAACGACAGACCCTGATTTGGATATGGCTTGGAAAAAGCAGCTTGTTGAGCATATTGCAAGGACAACAACAGAAAGAATCGACTATAAGGTTTTATCAGGATTCGAACATATGCAGAAGTGGTTGTTTGATTGAAGTATAAGGAATGAAGAGCAAATAAAAAAAAAAAATTAAAACCAAATAGTGCAAAATCCTCTTTGGCATTGTTTTCATAGGAATTATGTCGAAATAAGCTGTGAGTACGTGGCATTCAAATGGAAAAAAAAAACAACCAAATATTAGGGTTGATCTAATCAGATTTGTGGTAAGCAAACTCCACTCAAAGTTAAAAGTTGTGCTAAACAGAAATCGAATTAAATTTAGTGAGCTAATAGTTGAAATATTTGCAAAATATGTCGGAGGAAAAGCTAAAAATTATATAAAAATTATATATGTGGATATAGATATGGATAATATACAAGTGATGGATAAGGACATGTGTACGAAAGTAGTATGAAGAAGTATGAATATGAATATGAATATGAATATGAATATGAATATGAATATGAATATGAATATGAATATGAATATGAATATGAATATGAATATGAATATGAATATGAATATGAATATGAATATAAATATGAATATGAATATGAATATGAATATGAATATAAATATGAATATGAATATGAATATGAATATGAATATGATTATGAATATGAATATGAATATGAATATGAATATGAATATGAATATGAATATGAATATGAATATGAATATGAATATGAATATGAATATGAATATGAATATGAATATGAATATGAATATGAATATGAATATGAATATGAATATGAATATGAATATGAATATGAATATGAATATGAATATGAATATGAATATGAATATGAATATGAATATGAATATGAATATGAATATGAATATGAATATGAATATGAATATGAATATGAATATGAATATGAATATGAATATGAATATGAATATGAATATGAATATGAATATGAATATGAATATGAATATGAATATGAATATGAATATGAATATGAATATGAATATGAATATGAATATGAATATGAATATGAATATGAATATGAATATGAATATGAATATGAATATGAATATGAATATGAATATGAATATGAATATGAATATGAATATGAATATGAATATGAATATGAATATGAATATGAATATGAATATGAATATGAATATGAATATGAATATGAATATGAATATGAATATGAATATGAATATGAATATGAATATGAATATGAATATGAATATGAATATGAATATGAATATGAATATGAATATGAATATGAATATGAATATGAATATGAATATGAATATGAATATGAATATGAATATGAATATGAATATGAATATGAATATGAATATGAATATGAATATGAATATGAATATGAATATGAATATGAATATGAATATGAATATGAATATGAATATGAATATGAATATGAATATGAATATGAATATGAATATGAATATGAATATGAATATGAATATGAATATGAATATGAATATGAATATGAATATGAATATGAATATGAATATGAATATGAATATGAATATGAATATGAATATGAATATGAATATGAATATGAATATGAATATGAATATGAATATGAATATGAATATGAATATGAATATGAATATGAATATGAATATGAATATGAATATGAATATGAATATGAATATGAATATGAATATGAATATGAATATGAATATGAATATGAATATGAATATGAATATGAATATGAATATGAATATGAATATGAATATGAATATGAATATGAATATGAATATGAATATGAATATGAATATGAATATGAATATGAATATGAATATGAATATGAATATGAATATGAATATGAATATGAATATGAATATGAATATGAATATGAATATGAATATGAATATGAATATGAATATGAATATGAATATGAATATGAATATGAATATGAATATGAATATGAATATGAATATGAATATGAATATGAATATGAATATGAATATGAATATGAATATGAATATGAATATGAATATGAATATGAATATGAATATGAATATGAATATGAATATGAATATGAATATGAATATGAATATGAATATGAATATGAATATGAATATGAATATGAATATGAATATGAATATGAATATGAATATGAATATGAATATGAATATGAATATGAATATGAATATGAATATGAATATGAATATGAATATGAATATGAATATGAATATGAATATGAATATGAATATGAATATGAATATGAATATGAATATGAATATGAATATGAATATGAATATGAATATGAATATGAATATGAATATGAATATGAATATGAATATGAATATGAATATGAATATGAATATGAATATGAATATGAATATGAATATGAATATGAATATGAATATGAATATGAATATGAATATGAATATGAATATGAATATGAATATGAATATGAATATGAATATGAATATGAATATGAATATGAATATGAATATGAATATGAATATGAATATGAATATGAATATGAATATGAATATGAATATGAATATGAATATGAATATGAATATGAATATGAATATGAATATGAATATGAATATGAATATGAATATGAATATGAATATGAATATGAATATGAATATGAATATGAATATGAATATGAATATGAATATGAATATGAATATGAATATGAATATGAATATGAATATGAATATGAATATGAATATGAATATGAATATGAATATGAATATGAATATGAATATGAATATGAATATTGAAATGGATATTGGTATGGATATGGATATGAATAAGAATAAGAATATGAATATGAATATGGATATGGATATGGAAATGGATATGGATATGGATATGGATATGGATATGGATATGGATATGGATATGGATATGGATATGGATATGGATATGGATATGGATATGGATATGGATATGGATATGGATATGGATATGGATATGGATATGGATATGGATATGGATATGGATATGGATATGGATATGGATATGGATATGGATATGGATATGGATATGGATATGGATATGGATATGGATATGAATAAGAATATGAATATGAATATGGATATGGATATGGATATGGATATGGATATGGATATGGATATGGATATGGATATGGATATGGATATGGATATGGATATGGATATGGATATGGATTTGGATATGGATTTGGATATGGATATGGATATGGATATGGATATGGATATGGATATGGATATGAATATTGACATGGATATAGATATGGATATGGATATGGATATGGATATGGATATGGATATGGATATGGATATGGATATGGATATGGATATGGATATGGATATGGATATGGATATGGATATGGATATGGATATGGATATGGATATGGATATGGATATGGATATGGATATGGATATGGATATGGATATGGATATGGATATGGATATAGATATGGATATGGATATGCATATGGATATGGATATGGATATGGATATGCATATGGATATGGATATGGATATGGATATAAATATGCATATGGATATTGATGTTGATATTGATATGGATATGGATATGGATATCGATATGGATATGGATATGGATATGGATATGGATATGGATATGGATATGGACATAGATATGGATATGGATATGGATATGGATATGGATATGGATATGGATATGGATATGGATATGGATATGGATATGGATATGGATATGGATATGGATATGGATATGGATATGGATATGGATATGGATATGGATATGGATATGGATATGGATATGGATATGGATATGGATATGGATATGGATATGGATATGGATATGGATATGGGTATGGATATGGATATGGATATGGATATGGATATGGATATGGATATGGATATGGATATGGATATGGATATGGATATGGATATGGATATGGATATGGATATGGATATGGATATGGATATGGATATGGATATGGATATGGATATGGATATGGATATGGATATGGATATGGATATGGATATGGGTATGGATATGGATATGGATATGGATATGGATATGGATATGGATATGGATATGGATATGGATATGGATATGGATATGGATATGGATATGGATATGGATATGGATATGGATATGGATATGGATATGGATATGGATATGGATATGGATATGGATATGGATATGGATATGGATATGGATATGGATATGGATATGGATATGGATATGGATATGGATATGGATATGGATATGGATATGGATATGGATATGGATATGGATATGGATATGGATATGGATATGGATATGGATATGGATATGGATATGGATATGGATATGGATATGGATATGGATATGGATATGGATATGGATATGGATATGGATATGGATATGGATATGGATATGGATATGGATATGGATATGGATATGGATATGGATATGGATATGGATATGGATATGGATATGGATATGGATATGGATATGGATATGGATATGGATATGGATATGGATATGGATATGGATATGGATATGGATATGGATATGGATATGGATATGGATATGGATATGGATATGGATATGGATATGGATATGGATATGGATATGGATATGGATATGGATATGGATATGGACATGGATATGGATATGGGTATGGATATGGATATGGTAGTTCAAAAAAGGTTTAAAGAGCATGTTAATCTTAATATCTTACAATTTGAATTCACAAAACTTTAAATTATATTGGAAAATTCAATCTGTTAAGTTATTTGGAGTTAGCTTTTATATTTTTAAAACTCGTAATCTTTCTAGAGATATTTTTCTAAGTTCCAACATATCAGGTTTGAGAATTTGCATTTATATGAGAGGTTGCAGGCATATTTCTCAAGTCTCATCTTTTTTTGATATGGTGGTAAACGACACCTTTTTCTAAATTAAAAGATTTTAGTTTACAAAAGTGCAAAATATTGGTCATTCAGCCACAAAACGTAATTCAAACTCATATTTTTTAAGGAAATTGGCTTTTAGGAATCAGCTGCTGACACCTTTGATCAGTTTTGAATTTTAGCATGTTAGTCTTCATAAAATTTATTGCTTTGTTTGAATTATTTTTTACAAAAGTTAACCATTTTTTTATATTTTCTATATTTAGACTAAAACAATGAGTTTTTATAATTTTTTGTGTATTGGCTGTTGGAGTGATCATTTATGATTTATACTGACTCTAAGATGTAAGGTAGAATGTTATATAGCTCGATTTCTTATGGGGAAAAAGCTGGTTTAAAACATCACTTTTTCAAAATATTTCAAGAAAAAATTCTTTTCTCTCCGATCTATTGTTGGTACTGAATATTTATAGAGACATTTTTAAGAAAATGCTAAACTTTTTTTTTTTATTGAAAATCATTTATTTTATATATTTATTTTATTTCCTTAAGTGTAGTATGAGAATTTCTTAAGATATAACGATATATAATTATGAAAATCAAATAAAAGCATAAAATAGCAAAATCTATATCGCGCATACTTGACTTTTGCTTAAAAATACAAAAAGAGCGTTAAATTTAACTGTACATAAAGATGCCAAAAACTAAAATCCAACACTGGATACATATTCTTCTTATTTTAAAGGAATATTGAAGGCAGCTCACGAACATGATGATACCAATATTGATGGGTCTGAAAATTTATTTTATATCACTTTGTTTTTCTGTTCTGTTCTGTTCTGTTTAGAACTAATGTTTTTTCATACGAACGAATTTATATCTATGACTTCATATTAATAAAAAAAAATAGTAGTTGATAAAAGACGTTCGGTTCTAATTTTTTTTTTTTTCTCATAACTTTTTAACTTTTTGAAATTATTTGTTGGTTTTTTTTACATTCTTTCTTAAGTCTCTGGCTATAACTATACAATTTTTATTCTGATTGGATTAATTATATGGCGCAAAAGAAAAAATATGTTATAATATTCTTAACGAGGTCTATACTTAAAAAAAAAAAATATGCATGAAATAAAAAAAACATTTTATCAGGGGTGATATAAATCTAATGTTAGCTTTATTATGCCGAATTTCATTAAAAATTCCAAATGTTAATATTTTAGTAGATAACGAGCAACTACAAAAAATACCCATTTCTTTTATTAAAAAAAAAACTCAAAAACATTTGTTTTTAAAAAAAAAACTCAACTGTGAAGTCTTATAAGAAAAAAACAAAAAATATTGTTGAGGATTCAAACTCTTGACAACTGTTCGCCCTCATCTAAATAAATATTTGCGGACGCATTTGCCTTCCCTAACAAGCCATCATCAAAGCGTACAGCTCAAGAGCCGAGTGCACTTGTGACAACGGTAACAAGCCTCATGAGGGTTCAAATTGCGCTCTCAAGTTCTTTTCGCGCATTAAAATCAAATTCGAACTGGATTTTTTTTTCTGTTTTTGTTACATTTTTTTTTCTGCTTACAATTTTATAGTTAAGGGCTGTTTGGCAGACACAACACGACACTCCTGAGCTCATTGATGCCGATGACGACGATGCTGTTTAAAGACCGTGCATAACATGTGGTTTTTTCAGAACATATGGCAAGGACTTGTTACGGTATTCAAACTGGGCTTAACTATAACAACAGCAGAGAGACTGCATCTAGCTCTACTCTGCTGGATTGGTTTTTCACAACACAAATCCTCCAATTAGACTGTCATTCATTTAAATGGATTAAAATCATGCGCTGTATTTGGACTAGAACTAGGAATTTGTTGACATTGAGCAAGAAAAACAGCTGAAATGAGACTGAAGTTGTATTGAATTTTAAGTAGATCTGGAGGTGCTGCGTTTGCGTTTTACGTTGTGGTTGCCGTAGGACAATATATTTTTTTTATTCTCTTTTCCTGTTGAACGGTTTTGCCACATAAGCGGATCACGAGTTAGTATGTTGATATAAAAGCAAAGTAGAGGCAATATTGTTGAACATATTGATGGGGTGAAAGAATTTGTGTGTTACTATGTGAAAATAATTAAGGATAAGAGATAATATAACAAATACTTGACAGTTGCTAAGCGAAAAAAGATGGATTGTTATAACAGGTGTTGCGAAAAGTAGGTGGAAACAAATGTTGAGAACGTTGTTTCAATATCGTTGTGATAAACATGCAGATATTTATTATGCAGATATATATTATGTACGACCTTTCCTTTTAAGGTTTTTTTAAAATTAATTTTAATAAATGCTGAATAAAAATATTACTTAGAATTCTAATCAGTAACCGTTGTTAATTTAAATAATATACCTTCATACAAATCTAAACGTATAAACGAAATTTTGCTGAAATTATAAACAATAGGAAACATTTAAAGATTGCGTTAAAATTTGGTAGAGTCGTTTTTTGGTAATTAAACTCCCTTCTCCTGTTGTACAACCCATGAAACTGAAAATCTTTCAAACAGATCCAGATTTTTATAGAATTTGTAAACATGTTGTAACATTGAGACTCAAACTATCGCCATCCTCACCTCACCCACCAACAATCATCTATTGCACCCCCCCCCCCCCCACATTTACAATCCTAAGCTGAAAAAAAAGACAAACATTTATCACCATCCACCAAATTTCGATCATTATAGGTGAATAGGTGTAGGATAGGAATAGGGAATAAGAATAGGGAACATGCGAGATTTGTGGCGGACGTGGTCGTCATGACAATGGCTTACGGGTTATGGCCAACTTCATAAGCTCTCGCTAGACGCCTCTGTTTTGTGCACGCCTTCAACTTTTTTTTTTTTCATCAAGCAAAAAGTGCGTTAGGGCTTCCCTGGCCTGGTGAAGCAATCGAAGGCATGGGATTCCTCTTCGTCGTCGACACTTTCTCCATTCAAATAAGATCCACTAAGGTAAGGGTAAAAACACTTTTTTTGTGAATTTTTTTAAGAATTTTTTTGACCAAATTTACTCAAATCTTTTGTTCATTATTAAGTATGCTGTTAACAATATTCTGTTTCATGCAAAAATATTGAAAAACAAGCAGATGACAGAACGTCTTAGAAAAATAAAAATTTTTGGTGTTCACTATATATCGGTCGGAAATTATCTGAAATCAAAAACCAAAAACATTTAGTCAAAGTATCATCAAATCAATGTTTTATGATTATTTTTTTTTTCATAGAAAAATTGTTCGTGGCCATTGAAAGTGTAAACTGTTATTTTCTACGAAAATTTCCGCCATTTTGTGGGTGGGAAACCCCTTTAATGAAAAAAACTTACTTACTTACTAAGGTGGCCATGACAACCCATTGACGAGTTACGGCCGACTTCATTAGCTCTAGCCAGGCGTCTCTGCCCCGCGCGTGCCGTCTCCAATCTCTTTCACCAAGCGCGGTAAGGGCTTCCTCGGCCTGGTCAATCCGGTCAATCGGAGGCATGGTCTTCCTCTTCGTCGTCGACACTCGGCTTTCGATTCAAACACTTTTTTCGATGAAAAAAAAACAATTTTAATTAAACGTTGGGGGAGATATATTATATGTATGTTGAAGTGAATCCATCAAGTAGTTTTAAATGGCAGTGAACACGTACTTTGAAAACACGACTTGTTAGTTTGTCTTGTTAGTTTTTAGTCGACTTGTTAGTTGAACTCGACTTAAAATTTGGACAAAATAGTTTTGCGATATTTTACAATCATATAGAAGATGGTTAACCGCCCTAAACGCCTTGAAAAAATCTGATCAAAATTAAATATTTCATGTCAAAAGAGTTTAGAACAACATCGTTTTTATTTGATTAATGGTGATAGTCTTGGATAATTTTCATTTTAAATGATATGACCATGAATATTGTATCATTATATTTTGAGAAAGTTGTAGCGATATTGGCGAAGGTATAGTATAGTACCGCCAGTTTGGTTACAGATTAATTTCATTAAAACTCTAATGGCATATTCGGGTTAAGCAGACGATTTAAAATTTGTAAAAAAATGTAATGTTAAACATTCAATAAATATGTCTACAAAACCACATTATTGAGCGACGCTAATCCGGTTTTAAGAATTTTCTTAACTTTTATTCGTTTTCCCTGCTCATATTGCAACCAGAATACAGAATTTGGCCTTACAGGGAGGTGCTGGAATACTTTAGGAAAAAAACCCATCTAATATCCATATCTATTTCCATATCCATATCCATATCCATATCCATATCCATATCCATATCCATATCCATATCCATATCCATATCCATATCCATATCCATATCCATATCCATATCCATATCCATATCCATATCCATATCCATATCCATAGCCATATCCATATCCATATCTATATCCATATCCATATCCATATACATATCCATATCCATATCCATATCCATATCCATATCCATATCCATATCCATATCCATATCCATATCCATATCCATATCCATATCCATATCCATATCCATATCCATATCCATATCCATATCCATATCCATATCCATACCCATATCCATATCCATATCCATATCCATATCCATATCCATATCCATATCCATATCCATATCCATATCCAAATCCATATCCATATCCATATCCATATCCTTATCCATATCCATATCCATATCCATATTCATATTCATATTCTTATTCTTATTCATATCCATATCCATATCCATATCCATATCCATATCCATATCCATATTCATATTCATATTCATATTCTTATTCTTATTCATATCCATATCCATATCCATATACATATCCATATCCATATCCATATCCATATCCATATCCATATCCATATCCACATCCATATTCATATCCATATCCATATCCATATCCATATCCATATCCATATCCATATCCATATCCATATCCATATCCATATCCATATCCATATCCATATCCATATCCATATCCATATCCATATCCATATCCATATCCATATCCATATCCATATCCATATCCATATCCATATCCATATCCATATTCATATCCATATCCATATCCATATCCATATCCATATCCATATCCATATCCATATCCATATCCTTATCCATATCCATATCCATATCCATATCCATATCCATATTCATATTCATATTCTTATTCTTATTCATATCCATATCCATATCCATATCCATATCCATATCCATATCCATATTCATATTCATATTCTTATTCTTATTCATATCCATATCCATATCCATATCCATATCCATATACATATCCATATCCATATCCATATCCATATCCATATCCATATTCATATTCATATTCTTATTCTTATTCTTATTTTTATTCATATCCATATCCATATCCATATCCATATCCATATCCATATCCATATCCATATTCAAATTCATATTCTTATTCTTATTCATATCCATATCCATATCCATATCCATATACATATCCATATCCATATCCATATCCATATCCATATCCATATCCATATCCATATCCATATCCATATCCATATCCATATCCATATCCATATTCATATCCATATCCATATCCATATCCATATCCATATCCATATCCATATCCATATCCATATCCATATCCATATCCATATCCATATCCATATCCATATCCATATCCATATCCATATCCATATCCATATCCATATCCATATCCATATCCATATCCATATCCATATCCATATCCATATCCATATCCATATCCATTTCCATATCCATATCCATATCCATATCCATATCCATATCCATATCCATATCCATATCCATATCCATATCCATATCCATATCCATATCCATATCCATATCCATATCCATATCCATATCCATATCCATATCCATATCCATATCCATATCCATATCCATATCCATATCCATATCCATATCCATATCCATATCCATATCCATATCCATATCCATATCCATATCCATATCCATATCCATATCCATATCCATATCCATATCCATATCCATATCCATATCCATATCCATATCCATATCCATATCCATATCCATATCCATATCCATATCCATATCCATATCCATATCCATATCCATATCCATATCCATATCCATATCCATATCCATATCCATATCCATATCCATATCCATATCCATATCCATATCCATATCCATATCCATATTCATATTCTTATCCATATCCATATCCATATCCATATCCATATCCATATCCATATCCATATCCATATCCATATCCTTATCCATATCCATATCCATATCTATATCCATATCCATATCCATATCCATATCCATATTCATATTCATATTCATATTCATATCCATATCCATATCCATATCCATATCCATATCCATATCCATATCCATATCCATATCCATATCCATATCCATATCCATATCCATATCCATATCCATGCTATTTAAACCTTTTCCACTAAAGCATTTCTTATAGATTCCGTGTTCATAGTGTTAAATGCACTTTCGATATCAAAAAACGCTTAAGTGTATTCTTTGTCATGAAGGGTTTCTTCTAGTCTGAAACCGCATCTGCTGTTTTACCTTTTAGGAAGACGTGTTTTGCTTTTTCATCAGAAACGATGAACCGTGGACATGAACTACTAAGTTTATGTCTCGCTTCAATAGAAAAAATTTTAAGAAATATTCGATTTTTGAGAAAACGACTTATTGTTCTTTGTTTCTTTTATGAAAAATCAGTGCTCACTCGCAAAATATCTTAAGAAATACTAAAACTATTTTCTTTCACTTTTAAAAAAGGGTTGATCTTGTATTTTCATCTTTCGCCAGAATGAATTTCACATTCAAAAAGTTAACAAAACCTTTATTTCGAAAAACAACTCATTCAACTTTTTTTCAACTATTTTAAAAAATTTCTGACAATAATTTTAGAACCTTTTAACATGAAACTTACTAGTGGAATTGAATTTTTGCTAAAATCTGCTCAAGGATTGCCGAAGCATTTCAAATCCTCTAAAACTCAACTGAAATTTGCATATTAATGAAGTTTCACGCTTTCAACAATTCAGTACAACTTAAACTCATCTCAACCAAGCATCATTGTATAAGATTGAAATTCACATATACAAGCTCACACACACATACACACACATTCACTTGCACTTCGCCACAAACAAAACAAGCAATAATTATACAAATGAGATGCTGTTATAACACCTGAAACATATACTTGCTTATTTCTGTTTCCGTTTCCGGCTGGCTTGCTGTTTGGTGTCATTCTGTGTGAAATTAAGTCAAGCAAGAAACAACAACAACAATAACTTGGTCTTATATTAATATAAATTATTTAATATCTTAACAACAACAACAAAAACAACAACAACACTGCAGTTGGAAGCTGTTCCATTTTAGACAAAGAGAATTATGGAAAATTTATGCATGAAAGATGCAATCTTATCACAATTAGAAAAGTAGCAGCAGCAGCAGAGGCAGAAGAAACAGAAACAGCAGCTACGACTCAAAATTTCACAAAAGACGTCTTTTCGCAGCGGTACAAGAAATTAAAATGAAAATTAAAACCATGAGAAGCTGCATAAGTTGTATGACGATCTACACAGAGATAAAGAAATAAAGACTACAACGGCAGAGCAAAAAGGCAGCAAATAAGAATATTTTTGTTTATCTCGAGCATAACATCAGTTAAATTGAAAAACTTTGCTCGAGTTGAGTAATAAAACGTGGTATTTCTTTGCCTACGAAATAAGCAGAACGAGATAATTTTCAAGCATACGCCGTGCGCTAAAAACGAAGTCAAAACATTTTACTATTCTGGCAAAAATAATGTTTTCATAACAACAGCAACTCTTTCCGTTAACGTTTTAGAACATTGCGCGTGTAATAAGTAAGTAAGACATGAAAACATTTAGCATAATCCTTAGTCCTGATATCATCTTGATAAGCATTTTTTTGCTCTCTCTACCCGGTGTAATAGTGATTTTTTTCATTATCATTCTTCAACATTCTTAATCACCACAAAAGCAATTTCACGCCTTTTGCCTTCAACTCTGTCAATGTACTAGTGTCCCTGACGGTGTTGTAGTTGTTGTTCTTGTGCTGTAACTGATTCTGATTAGAAAAATCACGCTGTCACTCTTGCCTGCCTGCCTGCCTGCCCAATGTTTGATGTATCATCGCACTTCAACCCGTATAGCATCAGCCTAAAAGTCAATGACAAGTTTCAGCTTTACTTTTTTTTTGTTTTTTTTCTGTTACTGATCACATGGGGTAGATAAACCGTTAAGAGCAGATTTTTTTCTCTTTTTGACTGATTGTTTTGAAAAGATTTTCTGCTTGATTGGTGAAAATGTTATGGTTTTGTTACCATTTTTAGCAAAATTTTGACAGAGTATAGAGTAGAGTTTTTTTAATTTTATGGGTGGAAATAACTGTGAACATATTAAAGTCACGTGTTCTTTTGTTTATATTCGATGTATGTTAACGTACACGTGACCAATTTAGCACCCAATTGGCAAACAGTTAGAAATCAATTGAGAGAAGAGTGATAATGGTTCAATGTTTTAAGATAACGGTATAACTGGCAATTAGACAAATACAATACATATTTAAAATATTCATTTTAGGAAAAATGTGATTCTTTGCATCAGATTAGCACTTTCTTTAATTAAAAATAAATTTGATGTCCCAAAAAATAGCGTTGAAAAGCCAATAATTGAGGTTTTTCATCGCTTGTAACGCAAACGCAGGTTAACATGTAGTTTAAAAACACCTGACTATACTTCGATACCCAGGGACTTACGGGGTTGACTGATTCTGATAGAGTTAGGCTAAGTTTTATGACGTTAGATTCAAGGTTATTTGAAGGTCAAACTAAGATTAGTTATTTGAAAAAATACATACAAAAGCGCATACAAAATGTTTCATCCAAACGTGATAGGGTTAAACGGACCACGGATTCTAATTCCGCGA
Source organism: Tetanocera ferruginea (assembly GCA_958299015.1). Lineage (NCBI taxonomy): Eukaryota > Metazoa > Arthropoda > Insecta > Diptera > Sciomyzidae > Tetanocera > Tetanocera ferruginea. Next base: position 80,939,961 of record OY282644.1, on the reverse strand, counting down.
CTCAAAAACCATCCTCAGACAAAACCATTTTTTTTGCGTGTAATTGCGCTTATTAAATGTAAAAAACACTAAATCCACAGTTTATTTCTAAATTTTAACTTTGGACGATTATAGCTTCGCTAAAACAAAAGATACAAAATTTGGCGATATTTCGTTTGATTATCTCTTAATTATAGCTCCGCTACAACACATAAGACAATAAAAGTTGATACACCGTTGGAACGTTTCATATTTTTTCTAAAATACAAAATTTAATTTTTTATCTTATGGTGTGTTGTTTAAATTCTGGATTAATAAAACTAGACAAGTGTAAAAAGTGTAAAACACCCTGTATCTTGAAAATCCTACCACAACAGTAAAAATTGAGTACAGATTTGGAATCAGCATTGAAAGGTCATATAGAAATTATTTTGGGTTTTCCGGATCCTACTTTTTAAGACTAGTATTATTGATTCATGCATGTCTGAATTTTAGAGCACTGCTATTATTTTGAACGCAGCTGTACATATATATATGCACGTGTTTGATAAAGCATTTTTCCTGATTTTTTTTTTAACCTATATAATTTTTTCTTGACTTATCACCATTTTATCTTAGTTTATCATCTATATGATAAAATTAAACAAATCCAAAAAAAATATAGTTCAGAAAAAATCATTTTGACTAGGAAAGAAATTAAAACGATCAACTATATTTCCAACTATATAGCTTGGCAAAAATGTGCCCCAAACGATTTTCGTCAGCTGTAGCGGATTTGTGCAAAATGTGAAGGACAGACTCCGCTTTTTGTGAGTACATTCTTTGTGCAAGACTCTTTGTACATTTTTCTATCCTATGTATAGGAAAACTATGTTTTTAATATCTTTGACAAAAATGTACCTCCACACCATAACACCATAACTGACGCATATTTAAAAAATAAAAGTTTTAAAAAAGAAGTGATTTCATATTTTGATAAAAAAATACTTCTTAGAAAAGTACAAACTTCATAACTAATAAATGATAAAAAAACTCGCGTGTAGCAACGTACACGTGGCAGAAGTGAAACTTCTTTAACAGTAAGAAATAAGAGTGATTTTAGTGCGAAATTCCATCAACACGAAATGGAATAATAATTTGTTGATTCAATATTTGCATCCAGGGACCGTACCGACTATGGTTTTGTCGAAAGTGTCACATATTAACTTTTATCTCTTAATTTTTATTTTTTCCGACAAAAATAACAGTTTTTTGTGCCTTATAGTTTTTTTTCGGTTAAAAATATCAGGTAGTTTATATTTGTTCAAGTCATTTTACCGATAAAAAAATTTTGATATTATTATTTACATTTCATCGGTGAGACATTTTACACATGGTGTCAACAGTTCAATCTGTCAAGCGACCTTTAAGAAAACACAAATTGCTTGCTATTTTTGACCGAAAAAATTAAAATCACAAAATAACTGCTATTTTTGACCGATAAAATAAAAGTCAAAAGTAACCTTTATTTTTCCTCGAAATATACTAGGCAAGAAATTAACTTTTAAAGAATCAGTTTCAAATTTAAAAGCGACTTAATAGTCGTGAGGCTGAGGACATTTGTAACATAATGGTATATTTGAAAAAGTCTTTCGACAATTTTTTTCATTTGAAAATTGTAAAATAGCAGTTATTTTCGGTACTTGTTTTAGTTCAGTTGGTGTTTTAGTTGCTTTCGAATGTCTTCTCAACATTGTTACTTTTTGAATGCTGGATTGCATTTGCATAGTACTCTTTGAAGGAGCCTCCGAAAGCAGGGGCAAATCTTGTTCATTATTACCTCCTGCTTCCTGATCATAATAATTGCTATGTTCATAGAGGGCCTCATAAAGTAGCGAACGTTGATTGCTGAGTGTATGGTTGGCTTTAAAATTTTGTTGAGATGATGGCTAAGTTCCAAAATACATTTTTACAAAGCATCAGTGTGTTTTTTGGGGATTGGTTCTTTGTAGATTCACCAAAATACACTGATTTTTCGTAAAAATGAATTTTGAAACTCAGCCGTTGTTGCAATCACCTCACCTTCATCATAAGTTGCAGACGCAGCTGCGGCTGTATTCTTAAGAGCTCTAATTTGTTCTCTATATTCACGAAACCGTTCTGCTCCTGTTTTAGCTATTCTTCTATTTTTTTTTCCGTGCATACTTGTAGGATGCAAATTAATGTTACGGTTATGTTAATAATGTAATGTTAATGTTAATGTTATTTTATGTTATTATGTTATTTTCAGTATGTTACGTGTTCAGCTTTAATTACATTTTGTTTGGCTGTTTATCATGTGCCTACGTGGCGTTGAGGTATAGATTCCGGCTCTTAAGCAACGATGTTCGGGGTTCAATTCTCGGCAATGACTATAATTTTTTTAAATTTTCATATGAATTGAAAACGTCACGAATGAGAGACCTTGAAATTTCACTCGCCGCCAAAGAAGTTTCACTTCAAAAAAGTTCAGTCAGATATGCCTAATGATTGCATGTAATTTTATTAAGTGATCTGTTTGCTTTAAAGAAACAATATAGTTGCTCCAAATATTCCTCAAATCAGCATGTAAAAATTCCATGGCTTTTTTGCTATAAAATATAAGATATTGCTGGCTTCGTTTAAAAAACTTGGAAACATGAAGAATCCTGACATGAACTGTAGAAGTAATAGATGTAAAACTTTAAAGATTGATGAATATCCCTTCAAGGATTTCAAATTTTCAGGGTTTTAGACAGAAATTTTCTGCCAATCATTAATTCTAGATTTCCACAAAATTTTTAGTTGGAGTTCTGCTGCCTAGATAAACAATAAATGCTCATAGTTGCACCTTAGCCATATTTTAATTTTAAATGTTCAAATATTGTCTAGCAATTAATTAATTTTATCACCAACTATACAATATTTTTAATTAAAATCAAATGTCGAAGGCTATCATGTGTTGGATATGCCAACAACAACACACCTAAAACAACAACAACATTAAAAACTACAACAACAAAAATTACACTTAGTGGACAAAAACTAGCAAAACCATAAATTTATTTCATATGCGAACCATGTGAACAATTAGCACCTGAAAATATGCAAAAATTATGCACAACCAAAGGAACAGAACGGAAGAGATAAGATATACAAAAAACATAGTGGAAAATAATAATTAAAATAAAATGTGCATCCTGCATGCTGCACTTCCGCGCACATACATGTGCACAAACACAAACACACACACACACACGCTTTTGCCAACTTATACAAACTATCGTCCAGTCGGACGCGCTGGACACATAAACATAACGTTCACATAATAAAATTCACACATATTTCGCACAACATGGAAGCAGGAAGCATATCCTGTGCATGATGATATACGCCACAATAGCGTAGCGGAATATCCACCCTGCCACACCAATGTGGCGCAATATAGACATAGAGAGAGAGAGACCGACCCATGCTCAACGTCAATGCAAAATTTGTAATGTTAACCAACAAAAAAAAAAAAACAAAAACAAACTTCAAATGGAGAACGACGCCACCAACCCAGTGATGGTAGTGAAAACCTTTGCAAAGAATCTTTTACCATTCAACACAAACAGCATGTTATCCTTTTTTATGTATAGCACATTTACATGGTATCCCAACAACATGCAACAATGGGGCGCCCACAATCAGAGTGTGGGTGACAGAATTCAGGATATAGCCAGAGCAATATGACAATCGTGCGCGCACCATTCAAAACAATGTTGAAAAAATCGACAAAAACAACCTGTTCGCAAACACTTGCCGAGCATCAAGCAAGATGTTCGAAAATGAAACACAGTGCCACAGCGAGAGGGTGGCAGTAAGAAAGAGAGAGAGAGCGCAAAAAGTAGAGTGATATCCTGGGAAGAGTGCAAAGTAGGTGAGCACCTTTTCCAAAAACACTCTCTTTACAATGTCCTCGTTAACTCCGCCCATTCTCAAGTGCGAGCAGAATGAGTAACAATTGGAGTGAGAGTCGTACAGGAGGGTGTTGTTGTCAACTATCTGTTACATTGAGCAGGCTATGCTTATTTACAATTGATACAGTGTAGCAAAGAGAATCTTAGAATGGAAAAAAAAATTTTGAATGTTCGACTTTTTGTTCATAAAAAAGAGCTCGAATAACTATCTAACACATAAAATGTTTTCAATAGAAATACATTTTTACGATTTGTTGTTGCCTATTTGTAAAAAGTCGCTCGACAAAAGTCAAAAAGTTTTTTCAAGGGCTAAATTAGCCAATTTGGTCTGTTTTTTAATTTTATTATGTTATTGAATTGTTTTAAACTTACCTTGTGATATAATATCTTCTAAAGTTATAATTTTACGGAAATTTTTCGCATGAAATTTTTATGTTTACGAAGGAACTTGATTACGAGCTATATAAAAAAAGTGCATGTAATCTACTTTTTTGGTCTCATATCTCGAAAACTTCGTAGCCCAGGAAATTCGATTTCCAGAAAATTGGATGTATAACATTATGACATTATAATGTAGAATGGTCAAAAGCCTTTCTGACTCAAATTTTTTTAAAAATCCCGTTTACGAGATATTTGAATAAAAAATAATTTAATCGGTCCTTTTTGGTCTTATTTGTTTTTTCGAAACCTACTTATCCTTCGGAAATTTTCTAAGTATCTTTAAAATATTATCTTTTGAACAGACAAAATCCTCTTTTTCATTTAATATTTTTAGAATAATCCGTGAAATGTTATCCGCAGTATTTTTGCTCCTGATCACGAATCTGGTGTCCGAATTAGGCCATCGCACCAGCATTTTTTTTCTAAACTCAAAAAACCGGTACAAAATGGAGAAAATTAGTGAAAAAATTTCGTATTCAGACACCATGGAATCGATAAAGTCGATCTCACCTCAGGTCATGGTGTGAAACCTACTTATCCTTCCGAAATTTTCTAAGTATCTTTAAAATATTATCTTTTGAACAGACAAAATCCTCTTTTTCATTTAATATTTTTAGAATAATCCGTGAAATTCTATCCGCAGTATTTTTCCTCCTGATCACGAATCTGGTGCCCGAATTAGGCCATCGCACCAGCATTTTTTTCTAAACTCAAAAAACCGGTACAAAATGGAGAAAATTAGTGAAAAAATTTCGTGTTCAAACACCATGGAATCGATAAAGTCGATCTCACCTCAGGTCGTGGTGTCCTTCTTGCAATTCACAATTGCTTTAATACAACTTTTGTAAATAATTCCCACACAGCTAACATTGAATTTATTTGTGCCAAAGTTTGTATTGTAAAACGAAACATATTCATTAAAGTGGGTCACCCCATATGGGAAAAAATAGTATGAATTTACCGCTCCCAATATGAAAGCTCATGTTAAGTAGATTTTAGAAAAAAACATTTTTTTTTTTTGTGAACCCAAAATCTGCCCCAATGGTCTTTTTTGTATAACTTCACCAGTTTTAACCCGATCGTGAAGAAAGTTTATCGTTGAATAGAACTCAATTAGTACAATAACAAGATGTTATTACATTTTTTTACGATAGGGCCGATTTGGGGCCGATTTTGGGTTCACCAAAAAAAGAACATTTTATTGAGTTATAAAATTGTGGCATTTAAAAAAAAACATAATTCTTAAAAAATATGTTTTTTAGTTTTTAGTTAATTAGTGCTCCTAAGTGACCCTTAGTGCCCCTTTACTAGGCAGAAAGATGACTTTTCGTCATCTTCTGCCGGGTACAATATGAAACTACGCTCACTCCTTAATAATAGAAAAACACTTTGGTGCACTTATTTAATTTCTTGATCTTCTCTTGACCTCACAAATGATCTTCACGCCTATAACATTTTTTCGACAGTCTGTGAAAATCTATATGAGATTTATCTTGCTTATAAAAAAAAAACAAAAACAAATTGGCCATTTCAGCCCTTGAAAGGACTTTGACCGAGCTTCTTATAATCAATTGTGTTGTGTGTGTTATTAAATGTTTCCACACAATTGACCGAGAACTGGACCTACATGTTTTATGCCGACTCCGAACAGCTTAAGTTCATGTACTCAAGAAGCTTTACATGGCATTATTTACTCTCTGAGGTTTGCCATTGTCTGCAGAGACGTAGTGACCGATCAGAAAAATTTTTTATTGAAAAAAACTTTTCGCCGCGGCTGGGGATCGAACTCGGGCTCCGAGCATGCTAAGCCACATATTTAACCTGCATACCACGGTCACCACACGAAATTTTGAAACAGCAATTAAAGTATTTTTTTTACTTTTTCTGACTGTTTGAGATAAAAAAAAAATCGAAGTGGTGTCACCTTTAAAATGGTGGTACCCTTGGCGTACCGCCCCCTTCTCCCCCCCCCCCCTCCCCTAGGAACGCCTTTGCATGGATTATATGAATTTTTGTCACTTAACTCGTAAAGTAGTTCACCTTTTCATTGTAAGTGAGATTCATGTATTTTTGTCACTGATCTCATGAACAGTTCTTGTCCTCCTTGTATTTGTGCATGAATTTTACAAATTTAATAAAGAATTAGGAATCATTCGTTCTACATAAATTAGGAATGACACTTATTTGCAATCATATTTACATTTACACATTTTATGAACTTTAAACACCAGGATTATGAAATATTCATCTTCTCGTGTTTTTCTCTATTGTGTATTTTGTAGATTTATATCATGAATACCATGAGTCATGTTATTGGTTACAGGATCAAAATTCATGAATGCGATTATTGTTTTTTTTTTTTTTGTTCAGTGTAATACTTTAGAAAAAAACACGATTCAACCGACTTTTTTTTGGTCATATATGTACCTCAAAAACATTTATGATATTTATATATACCTCAAACATCATAGGGAAATTTTGCTTATGACATCATTGTGTTCACTTAATTTTCTGATAAACTTTTTTTATATAAACTTAGACTCAATTATTATCTGGTTGTCAAAATAATTTTAAAATTGTATTAAAGTTATATTCTATCGATCATAAATATCGAAATTAGTTTATTTTTATAAAAAAATGCTTTAGCATATAATAACTGCTAACACAGTTAAAAACATCAACTCAATAACGGAACGTAACTCAGCGAAACACATGTCTAACTCTTTTTATTTTATTTCAAGAAATGTATCTAACAATCTAAATATTCAATATTTACCGCTTATAGATAACGTCAAATAAATTTTAATTGAAATTCAAGCATTATGTGCCATTGTGCACAGCAAATCGAGACTCTACAGCACATAAGTTCTTTTGCAAAGCAACAATGTTACGGTATTTCAACCAACCAAACAACGGTGCGACGATATGATTTTTTCCCACTTCACCGAAACCAACAAAGCGAGCGTAGAATATGTTGGTAACTTCGAAACCAGATGGGGAGTGTTTCATGAGCACAAAAGTAAAAAGTGAGCACACAACAAGCAGCACCAGCAAACAGTATCAGCAGCAGCAGGATGCTGCTCCGTGTGGTTTTACTCCAGTTTTACATAATATGGACCATATAGTCCATAACATAAGGAGGGTGACTCTTTGTATTTTTGTTTTTTTTTTATTTCACTCAAATACTACCAACAAGCAGAATCGGCACAGATGTGTCACTGCCGCGAATTTGAGTGTAACAATATGAATTGGGAAAAATCCAACTGGAAGCCACATAAGCAATACTGAGCTCGTCGGGTGGTTGCAATGGATAAAGTTGAACGCAAAAATTCTACTTAAGTACGAACAGATTGCCGTGGCACAACAGTTCATAGTTAGACTTGGCAAGCGACCGACAGAACCGGAAGCACCAATAGAACATTAGAAAACTTATTGGATATATTCAAAAACAGAGCAAAACTTGCCAGGCAGGTCGCACAAAGTTTAATTAAAAAAAAAACAGTGTAAAATTTTCTTGAAAGCCAATATTGGCACTTAAGATACACCAAATTAACAACTTAATATCTAGTGATAATTGTGTGAAATTCAAATTCAAAATACATGAACATGATCATGGATAATTCAGCACATGCTCAACATCATCAACATTCGCAGACATTAGTGCCAATGATGTCGCCGCAACGAACCGATCTAAAGGTCTCCACAACTCCACCACGTACACTGAGTCCTGGCAGCAACAATATCAGTGCCACACTTATGTCACCCACCACAAAGTTGCCCGTCGGTAAGACTGGATTTAAGCGCTCTTTTGATGTGGCTTTTTTAATGATGCCCGATGAACGCATCAAGCAGAAGCAGGCTGAGAAACAAGCACGTCTCTCTGAGGTACTTGAACGCCATCAATACCCGACGGACTTGTCACCACGCCAAATGGCTCAGCAACAACACCTGCAGCAACTGCAAGAGCAAGCAGAGTTCCTCCAGCTGCAGGAGGCACGTCGTTATCCACAGATCACAATACGTGCACCACGCATCTATGACGATCCCAGCGTCATCATTCCGGACTCTGACTCACTGCCACCCATTAAGAGCGCCTTTACCAAAGTGATAAACGCACGTCTGGAATCACCAATTCCACCACCACCTTTAAGCCCCGATCAACTGAGCTGTCCATCGATGAGTCCACCGATTGCTACACCACCTCCACGCACCAACAGCGGCAACGGCAGTCTCTCGAACGGCAGCAACGGCAACTCTGTTGCACCACCACCTCCACAAATTCATCCCAACATCGTGTACCAAAACTTTCGACCGGAGTACAACTTCAATGGCGCCTTTCACACCGTCAACCAGGTACAAGCACTGCAGGCTGCCGCTGCACAAAACCAGCGCATCCGACATCAGCTGCTTTACCGTCCGTCTATGAATGGTGGTCCAGGTGCGAATGGCAATGGCAACTCAGCTGCTGGTTCTCCTGAGTTTCTGCCCTGCTATCCTGGATTTCCATTTCCACCAGGTGCTGCCGCGGCAGCTCATCACTTTACTGCTATTGCTCCGCCTGAGATGCCACGCATTCCGCTTCAGAATCCTGCAGCCGCTGCCATACTCTCCACGCTTATCCCACCCACGTTGGCCTCCACTTTCACGTTGACGGCTCAAAATGTCTGCGCCAAGTGCAACATCAGCTTTCGCATGACCAGCGATCTTGTCTACCACATGCGATCGCATCACAAGAGCGAAGTGGCTTGCGATCCAAATCGCCGAAAACGCGAAGAGAAGCTGAAGTGTCCGGTTTGCAATGAAAGCTTTCGTGAGCGTCATCACTTAACACGTCACATGACTGCTCATCAGGACAAGGAAAGTGACTCGGCTGCTACCACAAATACGAACGGTAGTGAGCCAATCATACATGTTGGTGGCGGTAGCAGTCGGCATCACTCGCGTAATGCTGCTTTATCCAAATGATCGAAGCATTTTTTCGGATATTTCTAAGCTCAAAGCTGCTACCTAAGTTAAGGCGGAAGTAAGTTTGGTCCGAGGACTAACTGCAGCCTCGGCCACTGTGTTCGATTGTGATATTAATTTGTATGCATAGATTTATTTCGGTTTTCTAGATATAATCCATAGTGCAATTATTTGTTCTGGTCAAAAACAAAAAAAAAATTAAACAAATAAAAACAATTTGTAAATATTTTCTTATAAGAAATATTGTAGATATCTTTCAAATGTCACAAGATATTGAAGTGAATATTTTAATTATATCAATTGTGAACTATAAAAGAATCGAGTTATCCAAATATTATATAATAATTATCAGCTAGTTTAAGTATATTCAAGGTGTAAGAAAAATATTCAAGGTTTAAAAAAATAAAAATGAAAATTATTTCAATTAATTTTAAAAAAAACTTCTTTTATTATCAACGCAACAGTTAAAAGGAATATAATTAGTTTTGATAAGATTGGAAGTTAGAAAAATTAAAGTTGATCGCAATCAGTTATTGTTTTTGTTTAGAAAACTTTTGTAATTAAAATAAATATAAGATGATTGCATTCCAGAAAAGTTCCAGATCCAATCCAGATGATTGAGTCACAGAAAAGTTTGTAATTTTTTTTGATTCTCACAACTTTTTTGGGTTAACCACAATTATTGCAATTATCACTTAGATTTTATTGGAAAGTTTCCGTTTCACAGAGTTATACATGTAAGATAAGGTTTTTTTATTAGTTGTGTTAATCGGGAAGTTAAGTCTTACTGGGCATACTTCTCTGGTATAACGTATTGGGCACACTGGAATCTTGTACACCCAGCTATAAAAACCCGTCCAAAAAAGCAAACTATAGCATATTTTGTCTTGATTTGTTTGTTTTTAGCTTCGGTGGGCGGGTCCTTTAGAAACAAGAAAACATAGCAAAACTTGGACAAGGCTTTCGTACAGAAAAAATTAATGAATCAATTAAAAATTTCTGGAAATTTATTGAAAATTTTTTTTTTAAATAAAGATGGCGCCAATAATTTTGATTCCCCATCTGAAACATACCAGATAAAAATTTTGTATTGTTGAACTACTTATTTTTTTTTTTTGGATATGGTGGAGGTCAAATTTTTATTTAAGCGATATTTGGTGATTTATTCGATTCGAAAATAAAAACTAATTTTTTGTTTTTTTTATTTTGGAATAAAAAATAATAATAGAGCTTATTTTTAAAAAAACCTTCTTCAACAAAGTGTTGTTAATATTAATGTATGTATATATTTTACATTTCATATTGATTGATTGAGTAGATTTTGAGATATCCTGCACGAAAACTCGAAAAATATTATTTCGGCGCCATCTTTGTTTTAAAAAAATAAACAAAATTTAGTTTTCAATAACTTTTCTTTTAGTTCCAGAAATTTATAAGTTGTTTCGTTGATTTTTTTTTCTAACCGAGCACCTTGTACAAACTTTGCAATTTTGATTCGAAACCATACAAACGACGGACAAAAATAGAAGGAGTGGTCAAATTGTTTGAAATTTTGCTTGAACTGAATAATGACATGAATGAATGAATGAATGACTTAAAAGATAAACGAAAAATTTTAATAGTTTTTAAAAAAATTGGGTTTTTATTGGTTTTTCTTCATTGTATTACTTATTTTTAATTAGTACTGATTAAAAAAAATTATGCGTTTTAATGATTATCGGGGTAAAAAAACTTTATACAAAATGTATAATATATTATATATAAACGAATTAATCTAGACTTTATTGCATCATGAAAATTTCTTAATAAAACTGTTCAGAAACTTTTTAGTCAAAATAATTAAAGCTAAAAATGTTTCCTTACATATGAGTATAATATTAAGAAAAAAACAGGATATAAAACGGTTCTTCTTTCGTTGTATCGAAGATATAAAAATCAGAGATTAATTTTTTTTCAATAATGTATTAATCAAAAATTTGACTTACATCAGACGAGCTTTCTCCTACATCACTTTACATTTCGGCAAAGTCGTCTTTTTCACCTAAGCCTTCAATATTAATTTCAACCAGATATTTTGGTATAAATTATTTCGCTTTTGCACTTTCTATATGAAATTCTTTTTTTATACAATCCCTGGAACATATGACAAAATTAAAAACCACTAAAATCTTCATTTGTATCTGACGCCTCGTTTTATCTAGTGTGAGAAATTCTAACATTTCTAATAATATTATGAATTGCTTCTTAAGCAGAACGAGAACCAGCATGAAAATTTTTCCAAATTTGAAGTAAATTTAACATTTTTTTAAATATATAATATAAAAATAACTTCTTGCGCAATCGAAGTACCTGATGAATTCTGTTCCGTGCATTAACATCTTTGCGCTAAGAAATGTCAAGTTCAACATTTAGTACAAACAAAAGATTTTAAGATAGTAGTCTCTTGTTCTCAGCAAGAGCAAATCAAATACTTTAATGTTAATACTTTTCAATATTAAGGACAAATTGTTAATATTTAGTACTTATATTATAGAGCAAGAATAACTTATAAAACTTTGTTATTCTTGCTGCAGATTTTACATTAGAAAATAATTTACGAGCTGTGTTTGAATCGTTCGTAGTACCATATCCTTGCTTGACTTGATCGATAAGCTGTCCCATTTCTTCTTTAAATTTTCGCTGAATACGATTTCTTTTCTCAAAATGTTTGTTTATTCATATATATAGAAATTCATAGAAATAAACATAATTGAAGTTTGGAAGTTTTAAAAAGCGGACGAAAGCGGAGTGGATTGTTTTAGATCTTGTCAGTATAAAGTCAAGACTAATGATATATGAAAAAATCTTACCGAAGTTTAAGCATTTTTTTTTAAATGTCTTCGCAATATTGCAATTTTATAATTTAATTTATAAAAATCTTAACTTTGAAGTTACATAAAATTTTGGTATTTAATTTTTTTTTAACAATTTAAAAAACTTAAATTCAACCTTTTCATTACGTAGTATAAACTTCTTTATTTTTTTAAAAAAAAAGTGTAGTTTTCATAATTTTTTTACACCATTTTCAAGATGCAATAAAACATAAAATTCATAAAAAAAATAATCAACTTTTAAACCTTGTAGCGGGCGTAAATTTAACTTTTAAGAAATTTTATTTTAATTTTTTTTTTTTGAAATTGCCGTTTTATCTTTAAATCGATGTCAAAACGTTATTATTCTCTGCCATATATTTTCTTGGTTTTTTTTTCAAAGATGCGCCAGCCTTAAAAGTGTATTATTTTATAAAATAGGTCTCATACGCCCAACAATTTATTAAGTATGATCAAAAAGATAGTAAAAACATAATAGCGCAGAAAAAAAACAAATACCAAACATATTTTTTTCACGTTTACCCTTTTTTCGGGCGAAAATTTTCTTCTTCGTTTCGGACCATGTTTCACTCAATTTTGGATAAATTTGAATTTAATTAAGTTTTCCTTTTTTCGATTCTTCTGTTGGGCGATATTTTATAGAGCCGATGTTCTGCAGAGAATTCGAATAAGCATTTCAAGAAACCACGTTTTCTGCACATTACGGTTATGATTTTTGGCCTACAAGGATGAGAGATTTATAATCTAATATAGAAATCTAATAGAATATTTATCTAATAGAATTTCTAATAGAAAAAAAGAAAGAAGTAAGAGGGGGTGGGGGGGGGGGTGTTGGTAAGTTAGTAAGTTGGTTTAGATTTTGTAAATTTTTAATATAGAAATATTTTACGATAATTTTTTGTACAAAATCGACAAGGAAACACAGGTTTTGGAACACCACACTGTGGCTTAAGAATTAAATTCGTAAGTAAACAACTAAATTTTTTTACAGAAAGTATATGATTTCATAGGGCATTAAAAAAGCTTTTTTAAGTAGCTGACTACAGCAAAGACAATTTTTATAAGCGTTCTGCAAAACGATTAGTTATCAGAAACTGAACATTAAGCAGCGGAGGACGACCACAAATATTACTGGACAACTGCAGAGATAGATTTAAGAGATGGAATTTAAGAAATATCAATGATGAAACCTATAGACTGATTACATAATATAATGTATTCATGACATTAATTTCTGCACACATAAATATTGAGAATTTCTTGTAATGAGTACATGTTGAAATCTGTATTGATAACAAAATGCGTTTAAGTAGTGCTATAGTCAATAAAGAATTTTGTGAATTGATATATGTGACGTGAACACATTGATGTATGTGGTTGGTACATATAGACTGTAATCATCACAAAACTATTGAATATAATTTGGAACTATTGAATGCAACGAGTACAGTTCCGATGTACGTTGTACATAGATTATTGGCCCATTACATAAATTATGTACAACATATTTGTGATGACTACAGTTTCTTAGAACTATTTTCATGTCCTTAGTTAATACATTAATTACTGATTAAATATTTGTGGTACATCATTTACTGTTATGAGGACATTCATTACTTACGCATAACATATTTGTAGTGCATTATTTTATTTAGTTACATCGATTTTATTGGGTAATATTTAATATATTTTTCTAAAAAGACCAATAAAAAATACAAAAAAACATAATTTTTATTTTAAAGTCTAGTATTCTGATCAGTTTTACGTGAAATTTCACTCGAATTTTCAAACAAAACACAATACCTATGAAATACGCGTGAACATTTCCACAACAAATTCGTCAAAGTAGGACTCTATTCCGCTGTTAAATATACTTGCAACATTTCTATTGCAACATTGTTTCACGACAATTTTATTGAACTGCCTTTTTATTTTGATGTGAAAAGTGACAGTTGTCGTACATTTTTTTGTTTTTACATATTCATGTTTCTCTATTTTGAAAAGTAAAGCATGAATTTCTCAAATTTTTCAATTTCTTCGCAACAAAATATTTGTCAGAATTTTCACGCAACAAAAAAAAAAGAATGTTGCGAGCATAATGTCACGCATTTAAGTGTGAACTTATTTCACAGCTATCGTTTTTTGCATGTAGATTTCAGTGAAATTTCACAGGAAACTGAACACAGTACTATGTTTTAAACTTCAATTTCTCAATAGGTACTAAATCGGTTTTATTGAAATTAAAAATGAAACTGGAATGCGGACTGTTCTTTCCCCTAAAAACAAAATAGCTAAAAAGGTTCAAAATAAATAAATTTTAAAAAGTGCTCTTAATGAAATGGCCGAAAAAATTTTAAATTTAATATTAATGAAAGTATTTCTATTTTTAATAATTTTTATGAATTTGAAGAGGCTGTTGTTATTTATTTTGAAAATATTACTTTTCAAGAAAGCGTCGTTAGACCAAATTATTAAAAAAAACATGCATTTTGGCCCACATATTTATGCCACATGGTGCGTCTAAACAATTTTTTAAAAAATGTTTACATATATATTTTTTAATATATTTTTCAATATCATCAACACATATTTACTTTCAGGTGTGCTTTGATAATTTTGTTTTGTTTTTGTTATCAGAAAAATTTTGTAGATAACGATTAAGCGAAAGACAATGAAAATATTAAAAAAATTATGAAATCATCCCATCAAATAGTTGAAGTATATTCACGGTATTAAGAAATTTTTCTAAACATTATCTTAAGGATTTTTGATCCATCCATATTTTTGCCTTATTTTTAATAAAACCTATAAACCTAACTTATAAAACCTTTCATATCTATCGCATAAGCGAAGTTATAAAAAAAACCGTCAACACTTAAGAAATGTTTTTCGATCGATTCTCAAGTGCTTCCAACGGCAACTGTTTAGCAAACTTATTTCTTTAGTCAATTGAACTGCACTCTGGAAATTTTGAATTTTTTATTTTATTTCCACTGAAATGTTTTAACATCATTCTAAAAATAATTTCTCCATAATTGGACTTCAGTATTTTTCATAAGAACTTGGCAAACTGTTCAGCACAAAATTGCACTCTAAAATCCTTTAAACATTAAAATATATTGTAAATCACGTGTCCTTACAAAGTGTAACCAATACGTTGACAAGATGGAAATAATTCTTGAAAATGAATGAAATGAAGTCAATGAATGACATACCAAAAAGCATATTCAAAGGACGACCCAAACATATTTCAAAAAGAAGCAGACAAAAGTGGTTGACTTCTAAACAAAAGCAACGAATAAAAGCAGCAACTTAAGATGAACGACAGATAATATAAAAACATTATAAGCCAAAAACTTCTCACATCAATTGATATATCAATGAAGTCGTTTAGAGACAGCAGCATGATCCTGTGAGAATCACTAACACGATTTGGATACGCTAAATCAACGCAATTCGCTGAGCCTCATTTGTATCGCATCGTGCCGAGAGTATGAGTGAGCAATCATCGGCTTGTGCATAATACCATTTGGGGAGCAGCAAACACAACCCTCAGCCAAGTTCCGATTTAGGAAGCTGCAAGTCTACAGTCAAAGATGATGAATATATTTTGAATTGTGTTGAAAAATTCGCTGCACTCCGTTAGAATTTGTAACGCCAAACAAAAGCACATTTGTTCCCATGGGAAGAATTGAATTCAATTGCTTTATGGTGAATCCGTTGACTACCGCAGAGTATAGCACAGTATTTAGCAGATAGTACTTATTTTGCTGGCCTACGCAAGGGGAGTGTGTTCCACATGAGAATAGATTTGAAAGCTAAATTCCGTTTTAAAGCACTTGAATTGAAATATTAACATAAATATTTTATCATCAACATAAAAAGTACTGAAGCCAGTGTTGCCAAAATTCAGTGCCAACAACTGACTATGTTTTAATTTTCTTTCTTTGGCTTAACTTATTAGTTTGAATTTTTGTTTTTAGCACAAAGGGATGATTTTTATTATTTTTTAAACACAATCCGGAACCGGAACTAAATGCTGCATAAGTTGAATTTATGCCATGTATGTATGTGTTGGTCGTGCATACGTTTTCAACCTGAATGCGCTAACAAGGTGAAACATATTCTTGCACGCGATCTCATTTCGATATGCTCTTTTTTTTTTTTGGTTTTTTTTAACTAGTCCAACAACAGATTGATGTGGTCATTAGTAGAGCTGAGAACAGATTTTTCGCGTGTGAACATTTCGGAATTGCTTGTTCTGAATAGTGAATGAGAAATAAAGGCAGGTTGGTAGTTATATAATGAGAAACTTATATTCTACACATAATAATATATTTTTTTTGCAAAGCAATTACATTTTCATTAAGAGAACGACATAAAGTAATGTACTCATATTAAACTTTAGTACTCTGTTCGGTTCGTTTGTGTGAAATTTCGCTCACAACATTAATTTTTTTGTTGCGTAAAAATTTTGACAAATATTTTGTTGCGTAGAAATTATAAAATTTGAGAAAGTCATGTTCTACATTTCAAAATGATGAAAAATTTATACAAAAAAACAACCTTTATTTGTTGAAAATTTATACTGAGCGCAAATGTCGGGTCATTTGAAAAGATTTCGGCAATATACGTGGACTGAGGACGAACCTCTTCTCGCTCTGTGCATATTTTACTCTAAATAAGCCTCAAATAATGGCACTACGTGAGACCCAGATAGGCGAGGATGCAGATCTGGTGGATTTTTATATACCGCGGTATCACCTGTGCGAGCCGGGTCTGAGCATAACTAACCCGGAGTTATGCTCCGTGCGGGTGAAGTTCAGAGTCCGTTTGCATGTGCTTCATTTTTGCTATTTCTATGGAAACCCGAATCTAGAGAGGGTTCCCTCTCTGATTCGATAACGCACATTTTGGGGTTGACGCCCTTACAGCAAAATCGTTGTAGCCGGCAAATTAAATGTCCACAAACCGGTTTGGTTAGTCATTCTGGCCAAATAACCAGGGACCGTACCGGTTATGGTTTTTATCAAAAAAGTCACATATTAACTGTTATTTTTTAACTTTTATTTTTTCTGACAAAAAAAAAAGTTATTGTGTGCCTTATATTTTTTCGGGCAATTATAATAGTTACTTTTGACTTTTATTTTATCGGTCAAAAATAACAGTTATTTTCTGCCTTTTATTTTTTCGGTCAAAAATATCAGGCAATTTGTGTTTTTTCAAAGGCTGTTATACCGACTAAATTGGTCAAGCGGCCTTTATAAAAATACAAAGTGCCTGATATTTTTGACCGAAAAAATAAAAGTCATAAAATAACTGTTATTTTTGACCGATAAAATAAGTCAAAAGTAACCGTTATTTTTGTCCGAAAAAATAAAAGGCAAAAAAGACCAGTTAATTTTTAACTTTTATAGAATCAGTCGAAAATTTAAAAGACACTTAATATTCGTGAAGCTGAGGCCATTTGTATCATTATGGTATATTTGAAAAAGTCCTTCGATAATTTTTTCATTGTGTCTTTTTCATTAAAAAATTGTAAAATAACAGTTATTTTCGGTCCCTGCAAATAACACCTGAAAGTCAATATGTTGAGCTTTTTGCTGATCGAACCGGTTGATTCAACTAGTTAAAGAACCAACTTTTTTCCCACGAAATAATGTGCAAAGCCATAAAATCCTAGATATTTTTCTAACTTTGCATCATGACAAATATGATATGAGTGTCAACGAACCTCTTGGTAACGCAGAACATGGTACCATCTCCGCTGCTTTTTCATATTCTTAACTTTGCACCTACCTCTACGCCTAAAGCCTTGAAAAAATTTGACTGCGCTAAATAATTTTTATCGCAAGTTCAAGAGGAAATTATGTTTCGCTGACAGATATGTGAATGCCGTTATGGTACAAAAAATTATTTTATTGGGCATGCGGTCTTTCATCCCCAATAAGATAAGAAGCATTAAACCAAAAGATCACTCATGGTTTACTGAGACTTGCGGGATCGCAGTCAGGTCCAAAGAGGAAGCCTTTCAGAATTGGCGTTTTAGCAAAAATTCTGATACTAAAAGATTTCGCATCGAGGCTAGGAATCGCTGTAATGCAATTTGAGCACATGAAAAGTTTCTTTACGAAACTCGTTTAAGAGAACATGTTCTTCTCTACCCCAAAGGGAGCAAACACTTTTGGTCGTTCGTTAAAAGAGTTAATAATCGGACATCTTCGTCGATTCCAACTCTTTTAAAAGATGACCAAATCTTCCCGGACTCAGCTGATAAGGCAAACCTCTTGGCTAAATTGTTTGCACAAAACTTAACAATTGCGGCTAGCAGTCAGCCACAGCACTTCATTGAAAGTAAACCTTCTGTCATGCAGGAGATATTACAAGAAGCCGATAAAAAGTCCTTGCAAAACTCCACATAAATAAAGCCTTTGGTTTTCATGGCATACCACCACTTGTGATTAAAGTGTGTGCCTCTAGTCTTGCTTGACATTTGCGCAACCTTTTCAACATATCCTACAGGACAGGAGTATTTCCATTTTGTTTGAAGGTCGCAAATGTCCAGCCAATATCTAAAAATTGCGATGTCACGAACCCTGCGAACTATCAACTCATTGCAATATGCTCTACTCTCTCTAAAGTTATGGAGAGCGTCATCAACTTCAACCTAATGAATTAACTCGAGGACCCCAGGACACGCTCTACTGGTGACCTAATGGCGTTTCTCGTCGAAATATAGAATGTGGCTTAAAGCACTCGTGACAAAACTAATTGTAAATGGAGTCGGGGTTTACTTTGCTCGGTGGATCGCGTGTTTCCACAAGGATAGATCCTTACGTGTCGTGGCTGAAGGTATTTCATCTACAGAACACACCATCGATGCAAGTGCGCCGCAGGGCTTAGTCTTATATCCTACTTTTTTGATACCCTTAACCTGGAAGGTGAGGGTATATTAACTTTGTGCAAACGTTTGTAACGCATAGAACGAAGCGAGTCCGGTATAGAAAAGTGTATATATTCTTGATCAGCATCACCTCGTGAGTCGAGCTATTCATGTCCGTCCGTCTGTCCGTCCGTCCGTCCGTCTGTGTGTTGTCCGTAAACACAGGATAAGAAGAAGGAGTTGAGATAATTGAATGAAACTTGGCACACATGGTCACATGCACCCAAGGATCTGCACTATTGAATATTTTTGGAATCCGCCCACGGACACGCTTACCTCCCATACAACGTAAAAATTTAAAACTGCATAACTCAGCTCATAACTAACCTAGAACAATAAAATTTGATACGTATGTGCTTTATATCAACACAAAGATGTCTTTGAAAAATGGACGTCATCCGCTTACGGACACGCCCACCTCCCATACAACCCAAAAATTTAAAACGCAATAAATAAGCCTGTGCTTAATTTAAAGAGCTAAAATTTGGCACATATGTTTTTTATAACAAAAAAAAGATGGTTTTGAAAAATGGACATTATCCGCCCACGCACACGCCTACCTCCCATACAACGTGCAAATTGAAAACTGCATAACTCAGCTCATAATTAGCCTACAACAATAGAATTTGATATGTATGTGTTTTATACAAACACAAAGATGTCTTCGAAAAATGGACGTCATCTGCTCACGGACACGCCCACCTCCCATACAACCCAAAAATTGAAAATGCAATTAATAAGCCTCTGTTTAACCTAGGGAGCTAAAATTTGGCACGTAGGTTTTGTATGACAAGACAAATATGGTTTTGAAAAATGCACGTCATCTGCCCACGGACACGCCTACCTCCCATACAACCCAAAAAGTTTAAAACTCAATAAATAAGGTTATGTTTGTCATAGAGAAAATAAATTTGGTATGTATGTATTTTATACCAAAACTAAGGTCTGTTCAAAAATTGGGAGTAATCCGTCCAGGAACACAACCACCTCCCATAGTAAAAGCCCAATAAAAGCATTAACTGTGAGCTACTGGTATAAAACTTGGTATGTGTAAATTTTTCATCAACATTTAAATGCATATAAAATATAGGCTTCATCCGCCCACGGACACGTCCATTTTCAATAATATTTTTTTTTTTTTTAAAGTAGGTTTAGGGTATTTCATAGTCGGCCTGGACCGACTTTAGACTTTCTTTACTTGTTTTGAGATAAAATTTTATCAACGAGCTTCTTTTTATTCACTCTTAACCAGCGCCGGATTACAACATGGCGGGGCCTGGGGCTAAAATCGATACGGGGCCTACTCGAGGTCAGAGTATTTAGCTTGCATCTTTTAATTATCAAAATATTAATTTTTACGCATTTACATATGTCTTAAAGTGAAACAATAACTCTTGAATTTTTATTTAACATTTTTGTCTCGATTTAACTGTGGCAAAGCTTTCTATCAACTCGTCAAAGTTAATCGTTTGCAACAAATAATTCTCAATACAAAGTTGGGTAAGTGACGACAAACGTTCATGTGACATAGAAGATCGCTCAACATTTTTTATTCTTTTAAATACTAAAAATTATCACAATCTGCTTCACAATTTGCTATCGGTACTGTAAAAAGCAATCGGAAGATTATATAAACATTTGGAAAAATGTCGATCATGCCTGAGATCATGTTATTTCTGCTTCTAATAGTTTGATATCTATAAAAAAAAAAACTAATACCTCTGTCCATATACTTCAATTCTTTTTCTCCATTCTATTGCTTCAGTCAGAAAAAAACACCTAAATTTATACAATAAAAATTTCTCTATTTTCGATAATAGCAATTTTTTTCTTTTTTAAATAAAATTTTCTTCAATTAGAATAAATTTTCACATTTTCGAAGAAATTTTTCTTCACTTGTGGGAAATGGAAATATTTCGTGTTTCTAATTGTGAAAAGAATTTTTCTCGCACAAAAAAATTCTCATTTATAGAGAAAAATTTATTGAAAATGAAAAATGTGTCCTATAACAAATTATTTCCCAAAAATAAAAAAGTCTTGTTCTCTAAAAACTATATATTTTTATATATTTCTGAATTTTAAGGATCACATTTAGAGAAAGCATTATCGGGAGCAGAGTCTATACCATTTTTCTCTTAATATTTTTATCATATTCCGAGTAACTTTTTTCTGAGTGTAGCTTATCAAATAAAGCAAAAGTTTCGATTTTGAATATATCAGCACCAGTCAAATTGATTGTTTCGGGTTCTTTGTTGCTGTTTTTTCTAGTTATTTTTTTCGAATAGTCTTGGCAAACAAATCAATTCAGGTTCTTAGCACTATTCTCAAACCCTGAAAATTCACTTCGCAAATCTGTAACGAATTCGATAAATGAAGAAAGCAGCTATCAAATCAGTATCTACTTTTTGCAAATATAAGTTGGTTGCATTGAAAAGTATACATTTTAATGCATGCTCAATATCCACTAAAAATATTGCGATCATTAGCAGATGAATTCTGGCCCTATACTTAAAAGAAATTTTAAGCATAACCATGATTTCTTACAAATATATATTTTTTTTTAAATTTTAAGCTCGATTACTTCGAAATATTTTTTATATGGCATATCATGTTTTTACAATAAGCACTTGATATATAAGCGATTGCGGGGCCCCTAGCCCCCACCTAAATCCCCGCCTGCTCATAACCCGAATTCGAATCGAATACGAGATATCTGATCCGAGTTCTTGGGTTTGTTCCGAATTCGAAACCAAACCGAGTTCGCTATTATGTATTTTTTGTACAATGATATCATGAAAAGTCCATGTGACTTATGTTAGTGGTGAATGGACCAAAATTTATGAATGCAATTCTTGGAGATCATGTACAAATTCACAATTTTGCTTTGAAGACTACATTGTGCCAATAGGTGCTGAAAATAAGCTTGGTATCGAAATAGAACCCGATATCTTTGATTCAAGACAACCTGAAAAATCCGTGTGTCTGATGTTTGAATTTGAAAAATCCATAATTTTATATTAAAAAGTATATTTATATAAATTTTAAACTAAATTTAGTTGACGAAGCAAAGTTGCTGCGTGCAACATGAATAATATTTTTCCGGTACAAATGTTATTTTCCATTCAAAACAAATATATTTTATTTTTGTTAGAAAAAAAAAAGGACAAATTAATAGTTATTTAAAATTCAAAACAATAATTTTCTGCAGCTCATAATTCACACACATCGTCAAAATTTTATTTCCCGTACAGCTTCCTTACGGTTTCCTGTTGCTGTTTTCTTACAACAGCACAACAAAACAACAAACATCCAAACACATCATCAGTGCACACAGCCAGAAACCATAATAATCACATTTCATGTTTAACACCATTTCTTGTGTGTCTACAAGAAATCCTTCATGTTACGGCCCCATCATTGTTATTATTGCTGTTGTCCTGATTGTTTTTCTGGCAACAAACAAACAGTAACAATAACATTTTGACCGTCATAAATTGCTCCCCCTACCCACTCGGAGACTCACTTAAGTAGCGTTTATCCTTGTGTATTAGCTGACTGCCTGCCGTATAATAAACACCTCCAGCTACACTCTATAGCAGGTTGACACACCCACTGCACAACCCCTATCCAGGAAACATTCAGCTCCACTCAGCTCTACAACAGCATGCAACCAAACACCGTCATAATAGCACGAACAAATTGTTCAACATATAAAAAGGCACACAAAACCAGCCTCCGGCTCCCACGGTGGCTACAATGGATACCGGCAGTCAGCCATCCAGTTATTGAGCTAGCAGACTCCATGACAGTGAGTGATGTTGTTGCAGCGTGGATATGCAAATAAACCTTATTTTTGGGGGTTACTTCAAATGAAGGGTTGGTCTATAGGCAGCTTGGCTGCTGCGCTGATGTTGGTGTTGTTTGAATAAAACTAATTTTTTTTGTTATTGTTATTCGTCAAATAAAACGGGTGGCAGTCAGGCTACGTTCGTTTTATGACTTCATCAAGTTCAGCAAACTTTTCAGCTTGGCTGAGGAAATCTTACAGACATTTAAAATTGGCTGCAAGTGCTTACCGCTTAACCGCAGCACCATTATAGAGCTGGTTAACTGCCATTATACTGCAGACCTATTTAATGTGAACAGGTACGGTATGGCAGGGCCGTAAAATACAGAATATGATGTAGAGAAAAATATATTTTAAATCATACTGAAATTGTTTCGCATGTTGATGATGAGTTTGTCTTCAGATAAGTGATAAAATGAAGAACAGAAACGAATTATATTAAAACTTTCAGAATTGTAACAAAAATATTCTATTGAAATTGTTGGTGTTATTTTTTTAATATATTTACAACAATTAAATTACCAAAATTTAAATTGCTATACTAAACTTAAACTAAAATAGACACGCGCCCTGCTTTGCACCTTATATCGCTCAAACTGTTCGTTTTTGCTATTACAGAGCTTTTATTATACGAAAAAAATGTCAGCCTAAAAATATACGCACAAAATTTAGTTGATATTTATTAGTAACGACACATTGAGGATGAATGCAATATAAGATTCGAGATGAATGTAAAACTGGTATTTCGTCTACTACAGAAAAACCTCGATTATCCGAAAATCGATTATCCGTATATCTGATTACCCGGACTCCCGTTAAGAAATGATTTGGCGACGAAACGTAAGAAAATACGCAAAATTTATGTTATTCATTATCTTTATAACTCGTAATTTTTTATATCGTATTGTCTAAATGACGTATGTGAAAAACTTTTTCTAATAAAAAATTATTAAAATTTAACTGTTGTTTAATTGGACTTTGAAATCCATTATCTAGATTTTCGATTATACGGAAAACCCTTCGTTTTGTTTGATTCGGATAGTCGAGATTCTACTGAACTTAATTATTTTGAATGCTACCCGTCGTTTTTCTAACTTAAACATACATCCAAAAACCCTTTTTTAACTTAAACCTCAATTATTCGCCTAAAAAATTTCCTAAAACCTTTGACATCTCTAAATATTTCTTAACTAATTTTGCAAAATACATCTAATATGGCAGAATTGGTTAGAGAAACATTTTTGTTATATTTATTTTACTTGTTCATAAACTTGTCCTCTATGTGTATAAGATTTCTTTACCACTTCTTTCCGGAACCGGCCCTGTTCATCGTCGTATTGCATTTCCTTGAATGAAAATAACATTTTCTCTTCTTCGTTGTTGATTCATTCACTCGTGTCAATATTATTCATTTTATTAGCTTAAACGTTTTAACCCACTTTAATGGAATGTTAAGCGTTAAGTTCACAAAGCAATTGAAAAATTACTCCCGAAGCTATTTATGTGCGAAATATGATCCGAACACCTTGGAACATTGACAGCTCCAAATGGGTACTTGTTACCTTGGTACTTTGATTAATTGTAGGAAAAGGTATAGAACTGACAACATGCCAAAAAGAGTTTTTTTACTGCTTTTCAGCAGCGGAAATCTGTATTTGAGGAGCCTAGAAAATACTGAAGAAACTTTCGATGTAAGAAATTTTAAAAGAGTTTAAGTAAGGAACAGAAAAATGTGAAGTATATTTTAGGTTGAAGGTATACAGTAGCGGAAAATGAAGATATGCTGAGCATTATGTAAATTAATGAGTACGCCAAGACTGGAATTTTAGCTCTACAGCAGGCAAACATACACAAGCCTTCGGGACATTAGCGCAATATTTAGTTACAGCAAATTATTTATAAAAGATTTTTTGCAGACTTTGTACGTGAAATTATATCACCTTCACCAAAGAAACTCCCGTAGAATCAATTGAACTCCAGTTGAATTGTTGCATTGAACTCATTTAGAAACAATTAAACACTTTCGGAGCAAAATTTCTATCATGCAGCGTTTATAATTATATCCGAACAATATTTTAATATCGTTTATTAAAATTTATATAGATTTTAATGTTGTTGTTAAAATTTTATCGATACAATATTGTTAAATCTAACACTTGTATCAATATTTCAATATTTTACTCTCCAAAAAATAGTTTTTGCGTCTTCTATGGTTTAATATATACAACTATGTTAAACTTTAGGTGGAATCGTGAAAAGGTATAAATTATGAGCGCAATAGCAAATCTTTACAAAAAGGAAGCCTTGATATTGCTTCTCTCACAAGTAAAATTTCAGGTATTGCAGGCTTCCTGGGCTTCTACAATGTACTAAACCATTGACGGGCAGCTTTGCACACTTGTGATTGTATAAGTGCATGAAAATATGTATTCATCTCACGTACAGAACGATCAAAGCTTCAGTATCCAACAAAGATAACAAGATGGGAAACTTGAAAAACATAACCTCAAAAGAGGTTTGTATGTATTAGTGTGCCGAAAAAAGCAACCCTGAAATTCACTCTTGTTCTTCATCGGCCGCAAACTGCCCAAGAAATCACTTCGCACCCCCTTTAAATAATGCCCATACCCAATTTATTATGATATAAATATTTAAGTTAAGTTGTAATAAGCTGTTTGCAACCTAAACTATTTCTTAAGTCCTTTTATTTTTGTTTATACAAGCGTGCAAAGTTTGCCAATTTCTTCAGTTGTTGTATTTGTCAACATTTTTAAAAATTTTGCTTTTACACAAACCCCCGCTATTTTACACAAACCCCCGCTACTTGAGGTGAAATTTAAAAAAGGAGCTTTCTTCTTCTTCTCCTGCATTTTTAAGCTAGAACATCGTTTGTACGCAAGTTAAATACAGTATGGATTATGTGTTTTAATATGTTAATCTTTAAGTTGAGTTACAGGAATATATTCTGCATTCAAATAATTGCATGCATTTTCTTATTTGACTCTTTATCGCCAAACGAAATTTGTAATTTTTGGCACTTGTTGTATTTGTCAATGTGTTTTTATATTCACCACAACCGATTTGTGTAAGTCCTGTTATATTTCATGCCATCAGAGTTGTCAACTACTCATGTTTTCCTTAAAAATTTGCTTGGGTGGAATAAATATTTTTTTGGTGTTTTCTGGGCTTTATTGGCATTTGTTTTGTCTCTAATGTTTAAAAAACTACATTAGTCATGTATTTTCATAAAATTTTTAGAATCCAGTCATTAAAATTCAGTTAACATAAGAACTTAATGTAGAAATTAAGAAGATATAAAAGATAGAACAGTTGACATGTCTAACCACGAAAAATACGCAAAGCAATAAGGCTGAGAACTCTAATTATTTTGATTAATTCAATTAGAACTTTGTCTTTAAACATGCTTGTGGACAATATTCTATTCTTCCCAAGTTAGTATTATTGTACGTTCAGATAGACTTAATTTAACATTTTAAACAAAAAAGCTTTTACATTCAACTCATTCGTTCACATTGCCTGAACCATGATACAAAAACTAAAGGTAAACTCGCTAGATGAGAGCGTACTGACAAATGTCAAAACGAAATTGACAACTCAAATAAAATCTCAAAGCTATGAGAGAGACGTGAGCAAGCAAGAATTTTCAAATTGTAAACGAAGTAAAATATGTCTTGTTTCTTAAATTAAAAATAATTAATAATTTTAAGAAATTTACTACAAGCCATATATTCGCCACACAACTGATTTTGACAATATCCGCAGTAACGAAAAGAAAGCACAACCAGCGCTGCAGCTACCTTATTTGTTGTACTATAGCCTGTACCATAGTATAACTAACGAAGTAATAGCAGGGAGGAGAGCAGCTTACCGTGATTGTCAAAACGAAGTTGAGAGCTCATACAAAATCTACGAACGAAGAGAATGCTAAGAATAGGCAAAATGTAAACAATGATCCGCTACCAACTCTCGCGTGTTTATGTTAAATAATTGTAGAAAATTGTGATTTGTCGCTTTGTATATTATTTTTATTGTTATTGTTAAAGTAATAATGAATAAAATTAAAAGTGCAAATTGAATAAACTGCAATTCATTGGATGCTGTTTGCAGTCACTGTTGCTGATGCTTTAACTCGGACCTCTTAGAACAATTCGCTGCAAACACCTTGAAGTCACTGTTATTCCTCAGTTATTGTATTATATTTATTTAATCTAGTTTGTTGTTTAATAAAACAATATCACAACGAAAATATTAAATGTTATTTGCACTTAACACAACACGATGTTCCATTGAATTTAGATTTGTTTGCTTGCTTTGGCTTGTTTGCTTTGTCTGCATTCGCCAAGATGGCCGATTTTGACATTTAGGGTACTGGCAGAGAGAGTACGTTCAATCCTGCTATTACTTCGTTAGTTATACTATGGCCTGTACCATAGATGCCAGTTTCATGTGAGAAATCAGTGGAAATCAGTGCGAGTGCGAATAATCAATACATTAATTAAATATGTTTTTAATTAATGTATTGATTTTTTGCTTGAATTTTTGATCAAATTAATACCTATACAAATGATTTAAATTTTTTAATACATATAAAAAAAATATATATATTTTTTGCAAAATATTTTTCACATGAATTTTTGATCAAATTAATATCTATACAAATTATTTCGCGTTTAGTTATAGTTGCCAACCAAATTACCACAAAAATTCTATTTTTCCCACGTATGAATTTTAAAAATACGCCACAAATTTCCCAGTAATGTTGGTCTTATTATTATTTTTTTATATATGTACATATCCAAAAACAAAACCAACCAAAACCTTCACTGTCATTAACTATTATTTCTTGCACATGTGCTCGCAGTAATGTTGTTTTTTCATGATAAAAGCTATAGCCCGAAAAAAGATAAATTGGCAACACTACAATTGACAACAGAATGGAAAGAATTTATTTCATTCATAAATTCAACAGCTGACATTATTAACCTTTACACTTCATCTAATCATTTTGTACTTTTCGAAAGAAAACAATATGGTTTCTCATGAATAGAATTTAATTTAACATGAAGTTAAACTACAGCAGTAAATATTTTTACAATATTTGACAATATTTAGTGCACTTTACAGATTTTTGTTGTCCTTATGAAGTCAATCAGTATAAAATGTGTTGGAAGGGTTAAGATTAAAATTAGTAACTAGCATATTCACCTCACTTTCGAGGTGAACAAATTTTTCTCATACGTGTGTTTACTTTTTGGTAATTTCGGATTCCCCACAGAAGTTTCCTATCTTGTTATCTTTGGTATCCAAGCAAACGTCAAGCAGACAAGACCTACGCTTGAGTGTTCCTTGAATGCATGAAAAAAAAATTGCGAGATATTACACTGAATAAATTTTATGTTTACAAATATGTATGAGCAAAATTTTTTATTTTTAGAAAATAACGGCATGGCGCATTGCATGGTGTGTCATAAGGAAGTAAAATTTGCTAATCAAACAATTTTTATAAGCAAAAAGCTGTTTTAATTTTATTTAATATTAATGTTACTAAATGTTAACATATTAGTAGAAATGCCAATTTAAGTTTCAGATTAAAATATATTGGTACTTTCGTTTGGTAAAAAGATATAATTAAGAGTTGTAAAAATTTTACGAATTAAAAATAAAAATTAAAAATATTTGTAAAACTTCACTTTCTGTGTTTAATAAAACATATTATCAATCTGTCGGTCTGTTTGCATTTCATAGTCCGTCCATTACAAGTTCATTTAAATTCGTTATATAAATCGAAGCACAAAAAAAAATCACCCAATGATACTACAAAAAGAGCTTAAGCACTGCTTTGTTTTCAGTGTAAGCTTTAAAGCGCTCCTTAATACATACTCAAGATAAGAATGTATAGGTGTGCAAAGTTGCCCGTCAATGTACTAAACTCTTGCCTTTAAGAAGCACTATAGGCAGAAACACATAGAAGGCATGCTTGCATCAAAGCATCTGACGTTTAATTCGAAATCATGTAAGCTTATGAGGCAACGCATAAAGAAAGCATGCACGCATCAAGCATCATTATGCATGCTTGAAGTTGGCGATCTTTGAACTTTTCTCAAGCATCAAGGCATTGGCAGCTAGGAAACAGCTGATTTTGTTTATATTTGACATTTTCTTCTTATGTTGTTATTGTTCATGCATGGCTGCTATGTGTTTCAAAAAGCATGCCTCAAAAGTCTCGAAGCATTCATGCCTTCTATGTGTTCTAGCCTTATGACGAGCATTCGCTCTCGTATAAACAGCCTCTCTGTCACAACTTATATAGCTGCTGCTTTTTAAAACCTGTTTAGGCTAAGTTTTATCAAGTCACTTCATCTAAACTTTTATGAAGTATTTTTACGATAATTAGCTCTCAAATGAACAAACTCGCTCTCTCTCAATTAATGTTGAAACTGCTTGCAAGCTTACTGGTGCTTCGCTTATGCCTTTACAAAACACCCTTACGAGGTGTGGCTCTCACACGAACAGCTTCACTATCACAACCAGTGTTGCCAGTCTAGCCTTTTTGAGGCTAGATCTAGCCTTTTTTTTTGTTGTCTAGCCTCGAAAATTACCATCTAGCCTCTAGCCTTTTTTTTAGCCTTTTTTTGTTTTTTTCTAGCCTTTTCTAGCCTTTTTTAATATATTGCTTAAAGATGCATTACTACATCCAATTTTTCTGACGTTGCAATTTTGAAAGTGTAAATCTTCTATTGCTCTTTTTATTCTTTTAAAGTGGTTAAACCCAAATATTTTCTGTTATAGAGAAAGAAAACTCCAGTTACTCTACAGAAGAAATAACTATAATTGAAATCTAATGGCAAAAAATTGTAAATCACATGTAGAATAGGAATCTAGCTGGGCAGAAGCTAGAGATTCATTGAATGAAGATCCGTTCCAAGAGCTATCAGATTTGGTTTTTAGTTTTATTATTTTAGCATTAAGCAACGCTGAGGTAGAAAGAATTCTTAGTACAACGAAATTTAAAAAAAAAACTAGAAAAGAAACCGTATTCAACTGTTCTTAAAAGAAAACGAGTTAAGAAAGTCTAGTGCGACTATGAAATACCCTAGACCTCCTATTATATTTAAATAAACTATATATTAAAATACTAAAACAAATAGAAGTAACTTCCTATTTTTGTTTAAAATCCCTGTATTTATAGAACTATATAGGTTTTACTAATGAAGGTTGTATGGGAGGAAGGCGCGTTCCTAGGTGGATTACGCCTTTTTTTGTGAGCACACCTTAGTTTTATATACTATGATCTCATACCAAGTTTTATCTCTGTAGGCCAAATATAAACGTTTCTATTGTGTTTTCCATATTGTGGGTTTCATTGGAGATGAGCATGTTTATGGGCGGATGTCGCTCAGTTTGTGAACACATCTTAGTTTTGATACAACAATCTCAATACCAAGTTTTATATTTTTGGCTCATATAAACCTCTTTATAGCGTTTTTACTATAGTGGGTTGTATGGGAGGTGGGCGTGTTTAAGGGCGAATGACGACTATTTTACATCTAAGTACACATCTAAGTTTTAATATAAAATACATATCTGATAAGTTTAATCCCTGTAGTTCAAATAAAAGGGTCTTTATAATAGTGTTTTCAATGTTGGAGTTGTATGGGAGGTGGGCATATTCATGGGTAGAGCACGCCAATTTTTTGTGTACGTCTACGTTTTGATACAAAATAAATACATTTAAATTTTATTTCGGTAGCTTAATTACAACCATCTATACAGCGATTTTTATTTGTTAGTTGTATGGGAAGTAAGCGTGTCCGTGGGCGGATTCTAAAAATATTCAATAGTGCAGATGCTTGGGTTCATTTGAACATGTGTACCAATCTCATCTCCTTCTTAACCTATATTAACAGATAACACATAGACAGACGGACGGACGGACATGGTTAGCTCGACCCAAGAGGTGACACTGATCAGGAATATATACTTTTCTATACCGGACTCGCTTATTTCTATGCGTTACAAACGTTTGCACAAAGTCAATATACCCTGACCTTACATGTTTAGGGTATAATAGCGTTAACAAATCTAGCCTTTTTTTAGCTTTTTTTTTAAAGCCATCTAGCCTTTTCTAGCTATTTTTTAAAGGCCATCTAGCTTCTTTTCTAAAAACTTTCTGGCAACACTGATCACAACTGAACTTCTAAAACAGTGATGGGCACACAAACACTACAACATTCTTTGCTTGTGTGTAGAGCAAAGAAAAAAGAAGACCAACTTTACGTTTTTTCACGTTATATTTTAAAAAATTTACTTGATTTGCTGCCAAAAACAAAGCAACAGCAGAATGAACAGTGGATTCTATGGTAAATCTGCGGGGGCTGAGCTACAAGCTGCTGGACGGGTCACAGGTTGCGGATGGTGGTGGCTTTTACCGGTCCCGGACAATTAGCCGGTGACCAGCTAGGGTGCGGAAGGGCGTAGTACTGGACAGCCACTGCATCTTGATTGAAAAAACACATAGCTCGCAGCTGGCACTATCAAGGAAAGTCAGAGTCGTCTAAAAATCTCATATTTAAAACTCCCTGCCTCTTCTAGACTCTACAAGACCTTAAAAACGGGTGCGTAGGGTTTGCGTCTCTACCACATTATTAATGCCCAATGAAAACTAAACCAGCCTCGGATATGAGCTCCTACTACGTTGACGACCACCGCAAACGAAAAACTGATAATGATTTACGGATATGCATCTGGAATGTCCGGACCTTATATATTTTATGGAGGAAAAAGACGATGCTGTCAAAGATGCCTTTTAAGGGGGCGCATTTATTTATAGCTTGGGTAGTTGTGAATATGCCCCTAAAAGGATTTTTAGAAATTCGAAATAATTTAGAAGATACAGCCTTTTTTGTGAAGCAAGGTCTTCGTCAAAATGAGCTATTTTTTTCTTTAAAAACTTTAAACGCGTTTATCTCGAAACCACGTTTTTCGAACTGGCGGCCATGATATCTCCAGTTCAACTGAACCGATTTTCATGAAACAAAGTGGAATCGACGCAGAATTGTCACTTTTCTCGGGTGAACTTCGACCATAATTTTAAAAAATTTTTTACTATTTTTTTTACACTAAACTACAAAAAAAAAGCCCAAAATTGAATTTTTTTTTTTGAATGGCCGCTATTTTGTCAAAAAAAATCACAAAATTAAGCTTGAGGTTCACCCGAGAATTACATCTATACTGATTATAACCCCGTTTTTTTTTTCATTTCAGACGCTTCGGAGACCCGGAAACGTGGCCGCCGTGACGACACCTTTTTTTTCACCACCAACTTTGAAGTCTCATTACTTTTTGAACAGCCCACGTATCGAGGCAAAAAAAATTTTTTTATTTACTTTGAAACTTTTGTAATACAATAAATAAAAAAGGTTTTCAATTATTCTTTGCGTTTTCAAATAAGAATTTTTTTAAAAAGGGTCCAAAAAACGGGTTTTGAATGAGAAGACCGCCTTAAGCGTGCCTAGAGGACGTATATGATCACTGCCTGGCTCATGATGTGAAAATAGCCTTCGGCGATTTCAACGCGAAGATCAGAAAAGAAGGCATTTTGGGCTCCACTGTCGATCAGTTCAGTCTCAACGAGATTGCTTCCAACAACGATCTACGACTGATTGACTTCGCCGCGGTGCGCAACATGGAAGTAAGTAGCACCACATTCGAACACTTCGATATCCACAAGGCCACCTGACTGTCCCCGGATAAAAAACGCGATTGATCATGTTGCGATCGACGTAAGGCACGTTTCAAGCATACTGGATATGTGCACATTTCGGGGAGTCAATATTGACTCCGACCATTATCTTGTTGCTGCCAAGATCCACCACCAATATACGAATATACGTTTAGGTAAGCAACGAAAGCTAGGTGTCGATAAGCTGCTTTCACAACAGACCGTCGAGTCCTACTCCATTCAACTCTCGGTTAAGTTCAACCAACCTAACATTCAACTCGATGACGCAGGCGAACTTTGGGCGAATATCCCAATCCATGAGCTTTGCTGCTGAAGTAGGTAGTCATTGGTTTCCGGTGCCCACAACCTCGTAACCAATGGTATGACCAGGGGTGTCGCTACGTGACACCAGCAAAATACGTCGCATTTAAAAAGATGCGGCATTCAGTTTCGACGTGAGCCATGCGCGAAAACTATCGCTAAAATAAGAAGGAAGAGAGATGCCTTTTCAGACGTAAAAAAAGGGAGCAGGAAAATCGTGATCGTGAAAAATTGTAAAATTCTACAAATAGGTTAAGCATATAACCCAAGGTTTCAAGCCCGGATAACTCACTTGTAGAGATGAAAATAATGATCAGGTTACACACACGTAGTTTCTAAATTTTTCAATAAATTTTTCAAGTAAATTTTTCAATCTAAAAAGGATTTATTTTTAATCCGCAAAAAGTTGAAAATTTCATAATCCAAAAAGGAATAATTGTCAATCCACAGAAAGTTTAAAATATTATAATCCAAAAAGGATTAGATTTTAGTCCAAAAAAGTTTAAAATATTGTAATCCAAAAAGGATTACTATTTAATCCACAAAGGTTTAAACACTGCTTACTGTAATAATGTATATAATAATATTTTGGTTCAGATTTTCATAAACAATTTTTTTCATTTAATTAAATATAAATTTCGGATGCTTTAACAATACGAAACAGCTGATCACTGCCGCGCCACTGACACAGCTGCTACCACTGCGACTGCTACATTGTAATTCAGCTATATTAATACAAGACTATTTTTGACAATTTTGTAACTTGAACTTTTTCGGATTAAAAAAAAATTAAATTAAAATATGGAATAAAAAATAGTACTTTTAGGATTAAAAATTCCTTTAAACCAAAGTTTGGATTAAAAACTAGTCCAAAATTTTTAACCGTGCACCTAAACATGACGATGCTAAACTTGCTTATAAGTTAGTTAGATTAGGTTTTGTAGAGTTTTGACTAAGTTTTGGCAAGGTTTAGTTAAGTCTGATTAGGTTTTGTTAAGATTTGGTTGGGTTTAGTAATTTTAGGCTAGGTTTGGTTTGGTAAGATAAAGTATTGATACGTTTAGCGTGGTTGGATGAGGTTTAGGTTTTGTTAGTAAAAATTGGTTAGACTGGATTTGGCTTGGTTAGGTATGGATCAACTGGATAGGTTTGGCTAGATTACGTTTGGTTTGATTAGATTAAGTTTGATTTGGTAAGGTTAAGTTTAGACAAGGCTTGATTTGGTTAGGTTTGGTTAGGTTTGGTTAGGTTTGGTTAGGTTTGGTTAAGTTTGGTTAGGTTTGGTTAGGTTTGGTTAGGTTTGGTTAGGTGTTGTTAGGTTTGGTTAGGTTTGGTTAGGTTTGGTTTGGTTAGGTTTGGTTAGGTTTGGTTAGGTTTGGTTAGGTTTGGTTAGGTTTGGTTAGGTTTGGTTAGGTTTGGTTAGGTTTGGTTAGGTTTGGTTAGGTTTGGTTAGGTTTGGTTAGGTTTGGTTAGGTTTGGTTAGGTTTGGTTAGGTTTGGTTAGGTTTGGTTAGGTTTGGTTAGGTTTGGTTAGGTTTGGTTAGGTTTGGTTAGGTTTGGTTAGGTTTGGTTAGGTTTGGTTAGGTTTGGTTAGGTTTGGTTAGGTTTGGTTAGGTTCGGTTAGGTTCGGTTAGGTTCGGTTAGGTTTGGTTAGGTTTGGTTAGGTTTGGTTAGGTTTGGTTAGGTTTGGTTAGGTTTGGTTAGGTTTGGTTAGGTTTGGTTAGGTTTGGTTAGGTTTGGTTAGGTTTGGTTAGGTTTGGTTAGGTTTGGTTAGGTTTGGTTAGGTTTGGTTAGGTTTGGTTAGGTTTGGTTAGGTTTGGTTAGGTTTGGTTAGGTTTGGTTAGGTTTGGTTAGGTTTGGTTAGGTTTGGTTAGGTTTGGTTAGGTTTGGTTAGGTTTGGTTAGGTTTGGTTAGGTTTGGTTAGGTTTGGTTAGGTTTGGTTAGGTTTGGTTAGGTTTGGTTAGGTTTGGTTAGGTTTGGTTAGGTTTGGTTAGGTTTGGTTAGGTTTGGTTAGGTTTGGTTAGGTTTGGTTAGGTTTGGTTTGGTTAGGTTTGGTTAGGTTTGGTTAGGTTTGGTTAGGTTTGGTTAGGTTTGGTTAGGTTTGGTTAGGTTTGGTTAGGTTTGGTTAGGTTTGGTTAGGTTTGGTTAGGTTTGGTTAGGTTTGGTTAGGTTTGGTTAGGTTTGGTTAGGTTTGGTTAGGTTTGGTTAGGTTTGGTTAGGTTTGGTTAGGTTTGGTTAGGTTTGGTTAGGTTTGGTTAGGTTTGGTTAGGTTTGGTTAGGTTTGGTTAGGTTTGGTTAGGTTTGGTTAGGTTTGGTTAGGTTTGGTTAGGTTTGGTTAGGTTTGGTTAGGTTTGGTTAGGTTTGGTTAGGTTTGGCTAGGTTTGGTTAGGTTTGGTTAGGTTTGGTTAGGTTTGGTTGGGTTTGGTAAGGTGTTGACCAGGTTTGGTTGAATTTGAATAGGTTTTGCTTAGATTATGTACAGTTTGGTTTATATATGTTAGGTTTGATTTGGATAAAATAGGTTTTTAAGTTTTTTAAGGCTTGGCTAAATTTATTTAGGTTAAGTTTTGTTTAGTTTTAGTTAAGTTTGGTTAAGTTTGATTTGGCTTGGTTAGGTTAGGCTTTTTAAGGTTTGTTTAGGTTACGTTTGGTTAAGTAAGGCTTAGTTTTAGCTTAGTTTGTTAAGGTAATGTTTTGTTATGTTTTGTTAAACTTGTTTTTGTTTGGTTACATTTCTGATAGGTTTGGTTAAGTGTTATTAGGTTTGGTTAGATATGATTAGGTTTGATTTGAATTAATATGTTTGGAAAGATTTAATAAGGTTTGGTTGAATTGATCTAAGGTTTATTTAGTAGATTTAGTTAGGTTTGTTTAAATTTGGTTAAGCTTGGTTAGGTTTAGTTAGGTTTGGGAGCATAAAAAGTAGCCAGTTTAATACTGACTTTCAACATAGATGCATTTGCTATCAAGATCGTTGGTTTGCAAAGTATTTTGTTTTTGTAGTTAGCCCGAAGTAGACTGCAAATATTTTATATTAACTTATTAAGCTACCAAAAAAATTATTTTGTTCATCTTTTTAGTTTCAGTCGAATACTTAAACAAAGATATCTAAACTTACCGCTGAGCGCTTGTTTTAACAAGTTTATTTGTTGTTTTATTGTAAATTTTTTTAAAATTTTTCATTTAAGCAGAACTCAAGAATTCGGTAAAAAATTAATTTTATTTAACAAATACATTTTTTATTTTAAAGTACTTTTAATTTAGTAAACTTTAAATTTTCGTCATCGCAGAGTATTTTACTGCAAAGAGTTTTCAGCACGCTGTGAAAGCGTCAGGAAGTGTCGCAGCCAATTTAAGGTGCTCATATTTTCAACAACCCGCCTGCTATCATTCTGCCAGCCATTCGGTCGTCGTCTTTGTATGCTTTAAGCCACTGCGTCATAGACTTCTATTATGGAATCCACCTATAGCTACTGGTGTGTGTTTGTATGAATATGTGCTGGTATAATTTTTCGTAACGTTCATTTTCCAAACTGACAGTCATCCCGCTTAAACTCTGAACTTTGTCGTTTTAATTTCCACACGATGACACAGCCTGGCTGGCTGAAACCATTCACTGGCTGGCTGAAAAAGTAGCCACGTTATAACGAGAGTTCTTGGCATTCTTGGATTCGTCCTTGTCAGGACGGATTTTCAGTTTTGCAGATTTTCAGATTTTCATGTTTTCGAATTTTCGCTTTTGTTTTATTACCAGAGGCAAAATTAAACCTCTGTTGGTGAGGCTGGTGGAGCTGGTGAGCCAACGGACTGTTTCAGTTTACCGCCATTGTGGTTTCAACTGCCAGATATTCTTTGGTGTTGTTGTTGTTGTCGTCGTTTATTCGTTCATCTTGGGTTGCATAATAAAATTTGGTGAAAACCGAAAAGTTGTTCCGTGTTGTTTTTGCTTTTTGTTTTTGTTGTTTACTTGTTGGAATTTCAAGCAATTCATTTCAGTTGTTAACAACTGAGTCCGGAAGCACGCTGCGGCCATACTTTCGGCCATTTTAGCGTGCAGTGCAACTCGCCATTGCCAGCGAACGGAAGTCGGAGTCAAGGTAGACGTACGATAACGTTGACAACGGCAACTCAACGCAATTGTTGACTAATAATGAAGACAAGCGGATTATTTTACCAACCCGCCGCCACAGCACCGATTCATCAGTTCTGGCGAACGTCGTGCCCAAAAGTGTTGGCAAACGCTAGTTGTTGTAATTTATGGTTGTTGTAAGCTTTTGCAGTGCCAGGATTAATTTATAAAGTGTAGCTTTTGTGGGCAAAACTATGAAGTGGCTTCTGGCGGTGGATGAATACTTTTGTTTGTTGGTTTTTTGCCATGTTTTGATTGTTTTTTTTTTTTTTGTTTGTAAATTGGTGCGGCTTTTAGCGGCGGTTTTCTGCTGTTCTTACTTTGGCGCGCATAATTAATAGTTTTTATTTGAAAGTTTTTCATTTGGTTGGCTTTTTCTGCCTAATGGTTGGTGAAAAACTTAGTTGTTTTACACAGTTTACACAATTTACTCAATTTGTGCGCAGGTAGTTAATTTTAGTTCTCTGGCAGAACTGCAAAAGCAACAAGGACAAAGTTTTGCCAACAACAACAACAACAACAAGTTATGTAAAGCCACTAATTAGACGCTGAAAAGCGTTGGCTTGCACCATTTTATGCCGTTGAAACGGCTGCTGTAAAAGATGTCAACAAAAAAATATGCAATAAAATAAAACACTTTATTTAAAGCGACCAACAAAACTTCACAAGCCATAAGTAAAGCCATTATTTATGAATTTATTTCGAGCATTTCAAGCAGAAATGATTCCAACAATATTTGCCGAAATAGATTTAAATCGTGCATGAATTCAAGCGTGCAGTAAAAAAGCCTTTTGTGAAAAAGGATACTAAAAATATCACAGCAGTGAACATAGACCATTAAGGCACATATGACAATTCGGATAAAAATATCATCAAGTATCATTCCAGTCGTGCTCATTGTCACAGTAGTCGTTGTCCTTATCCTCGTGGTTGTCGTCTTCGCCTCCTCACCAAGTCATTAACAGAAATATCCAAAACAATCGTAAATATTCACTTTTATACGCATATTTTTTGCAAAAAAAAAACGAGAAAAAAACAACATAATTCCGCTAGTGAAAGAATTTCCGCCGGAAGCAAGTGAGGGGAAAGCGCTGTAAAGTTGCCAAACTTATGCACAATGAGTGAAAAAAAAAATTGCTCGCT
Organism: Tetanocera ferruginea; assembly: GCA_958299015.1. Classification (NCBI taxonomy): domain Eukaryota; kingdom Metazoa; phylum Arthropoda; class Insecta; order Diptera; family Sciomyzidae; genus Tetanocera; species Tetanocera ferruginea. The sequence continues at coordinate 80,901,623 of OY282644.1, read as the reverse complement.
GTTAGCGTGTCCTTATGCCAAGGGTCGTCAAGCGTAGCCGATTTACATAATCAAATAATAAAAATTTGCATAATATTATTTTTTATGATTTCAATACTTGGTTTGGCGGAAGTTGTGTGTTCGTGTGTGTTTGTAACTGTAGCCCTCTCTGTAGCATAGTTGTTGTGCTTCTGTGCTTGTCTACTTGAAAAGTTTCTAAACGATAAAGAATACCAACTTCTAGAAGTGTCAATATTTATTTGTGGACCTGTTTGTTATCATATTAGATCGTATAGAAAAAAAAAATTCAAATAATTCAAATAAAATTTGCAAAATATTGCAGTTAAACTTTAAGTTTTTTTAAATTGTTATTGAATAGAAATTGCAGTGAGATGTTCTTCTTTTTTTGTGAATGAATTGCTTTTAAAATAAATTTATATTTACAAAAGCTTTTATTATTTCTTTCACACATGTTCAAATATCCTTTATAGGCAATATTCTGCCTTTAATCTTCGGCAAAGCTTTTTTTGTGAAAACAACACCGCACAAGCAATTAACTTAATTTCTACGTCTTCACAATTAGGCCGCTGTCAGCAAAAATGTGTTTTTCAAAAATGTCATAAAATTAACAAAACACTTTACAGACGTTACGAATTCGATGGCCATGTTGACGCCTATTTCATTGTTTTATTAATATAGCATTCCAACAAACAAAAAAAAAAAACAGTGGCGTCGCGTAGTTTTAATTTCAAACGTCAAATTTTGAAGATATGCCAAATCAAAGTTCAATAAAGTCATAATATAACCAAGACAACAAAAACAAAGCTCTCTGTATTGCCGCTTCATTCGGTAGAAGTGAGACTTAAAGTCGAAAAAATTAAATTTTCAAATGGTTCACCGTATAATAAAGAGACAGGCACTAAACATCTTATTTTCATTAATTGACACACGAAGAGAAATTTCAGCTGAAAACAATCCAAAAAAAAAATTGATTTTGGAAGTGCTTCTGAGCTAAGCCATAATGTTCTTGATATCAAGCCTTAATGTGATTGTTTATCAAAAAATTAACACGTCCATTTGTGCATAATTTAAGTGATGTTTGGATCATTTATCATAAAATCAATATGCTCACTTTTGCCCAATTTAAGTAATACAGTAATGATACTGTTAATAAAAACAAAAAACATGCTCATTTGTGTCCAATGCATGCCACTTATGGATTGATAATAAAAAAATTAAAATGATCAATCTTAGGAATTTTGTAATTTTTTATCGAAATATGTCAAATGGAAAATTTTAAAGTAAATATAAAAACCAAATACAAAAATATTAAAACGCTTAATCATGCCTTTGTACAAAATATACAAGTGGCCCATCAAATATACAAGTAATAAATGAAACTTCTTAAAAAGTAACGAAGAAGTGAGATTTTAGTGTAAAATAGAAAGAGAAGTATCTGAAAGAAATGCAATACGAAATGGAATAATATTCTGTTTATCCAATATTTACATCGTTATTCGTTGGTGCTTAAATTTTTAAAACTGATATTAACACCTTCAAGCGAATTTTCGGTCAATTTGATCAAAAAACAAACTTTACACGCTTCTTTATCCGCTTATTTATGTTCAAATCAGCTAGATATTTTGGCTCAATGTGTAAATCCTATACGAATTTTACGAATTTGACATGAAATAAGTCCACATATGTCAAATTTGGCCTATACAAAAAATTTCCCTTATATGTATTTTTGGGTCAAATTGACACAGCACTGATTCTATTATTATTTCTATTATTATTTCTAGTATTATTTTTATTATTATAATTATTATAATTATTTTATTACGAGTATTCTTGAAAGTCCAACTGTCTATGCTTTCGCTCGATGCGTCCACTCTGTATCAACTTATCGAGTATCAACTTTTCATCTCCTCGTATTTTCAAGGAGGACTGGATTTTGGTCGACAGAACAACAATGCGTGCGTACTAAGGATTTCTTCTTTTAGCAGGAGTTTGTCGTTCGAATGGTAAGAGTTTGATGGAATTGTGGGACGGCAAACATGGACGACTTATTTTCTGCGCAATGATGCCAATAAATCGATTCAAGCAAATCAATCGCTGTCTTTGATTCGATGACAAAGAACAGAGAGGAACAACAAAAGAGAACCTTGCACCGATTCGACTCATTTTCGACAATTGGGTTCAAAGATTGAAATTGCTTTGTTGCCCAGGTGAATTCATTACTGTCGATGAACAATTGCTACATTTCCGTGGTAGATCACCTTTTACGCAATATATACTTTCAAAACCCTCATAGTATGTAATTAAGTTGTGGGTTGCAGCTGATGCCGAAACTTATTATGCCGTGCGGTGTCTGATATGACTATGGAATCTGTACATCGAACAATGAAAAAAAGAAATGCACTTGCGTTCGTAGACAGTGTTTGCTAAGAAAGTTCCGAGGAACAGTAGCAACAACAACAAGCTGCTCATCCATGCATTGCTAACTTATTGTTAATTTATTTTGAAAATATGTCATCCGTTGGCTGTGATAAGGTTCTCTAAGATTACCACTCGGCATATAACTATGTTACAATAATTTTAAGTTTTGATTTTAAATAAAACTATTCACGCAAAAAAAAAACCATGCATTGCTATATGTGCCCACCTCTTCCCAATTCAAATAAACACAGAATTCGATGTGATAAATGCGTGAAGTACATTTGTCCGGATCATCGCTTCAATTTTCGCACTAAACAAAAAAAAAAGTAAATGCATTAACTCATTTTTTATTTAATTTGTTCCTCACCTTTTCAATGAACTTTCCACTTGGGAAGTTTTCAGCAAGTTTTTTAAGCAATTTCAAAATGGGTCAATATGGCCCAAAAATTCTTTTGTGTTTCTAATTCCAAAGTTTACTTGAAGGTTAATGATTTGTGATAACTAAAATATGAAATATATATCCGTGATTCGCTATTTTCAAGATATCGAGAAAAATTGCATCTATTGTAGTTCCGGATTTTGTTGTTGACATATTGGTATTATTATTTATGTCCAGACCAAATTTTTTGCGAAGGGAGATAGTAACATTAGCGAATCATTAGATGCAAAATTAACGTTAAAATCTCCACCTAGAATCATGTGAATTTTATCTTCGCTTCTACAGAGAGCATGAGCTCCAATATGACTGTACATTTCATTATTTACAGTTTTTAACCGATTAAATTAAAGTCTCCGAAACTCGTCTTGTAAATAAACAATAAAGTTATAAGTTAATTAATGTTATTAAAGCATTTATTACAGTTTTAATATTGCAGCTATTGTTTTTTCTCTACACAATTGTTATATTGCAGCAAAGAAAATATTTATCTGTCATCCTGTTACTTTTTCTCCTCACAAAAATCTTGCGTGTGGAATTATATGCCTACATTCTTTCGTTCAAAGCTTAAAGAAATAATTTTTCGTGCATACTTTTAGGATGAAAACGAAATGCTTAAAAGACATGGTTTGTGTTTGTGATATACTAAAGACGGTGCAAAATGCGTTCAATATTAATTACATTTAATAATGATAGCGCTTCCGACTCTTATTTCATGCTCAACTGCGACAGTCCGGGTTCAATTCCCGCTTGCAGCAATAATTTTTATGTGGAAATGTTCATATAAAAATTTGTTTTTGACATTATTTATAAGTTTCACGAATAAAGAGACCTTGAACATTTTCATATAAATTGAAAACGTTACCCAAGTGTCATGAATAAGAGACCTTGAACTTCACTCGCCGCCAAAGATGTTTCAATTAAAAAAAAAATAAAAATGACATTAAGCAAAATAAAAATTATATTTTCATTGTCCAAATTGGATGTTTTTTTTTTTTTATTCGAAATCTGACAGGATTCGACATTTGACAATGACAGGAAAATACAATTTATTAATTTATTTTCTACACTTGCATAGACTTTTTTTATACTAAAAGCAACAACAACCAATTAAGAATTTGTTTTTAGCTTTGAACCAAGGATTTAATGTGTCAAACCTATTCAGGTAAGTCTGCCTTGGTTCGGAAATGGGGATATAGATTAGTAGATAGATAAGTAGCAGAGAAAGTGAAATCTATATCAACATGCTAATTTGAATCTGAGGCAAGTGTTATGCTTTACCTCAGTTAATTCGAGATATTAAGCAACCGCTTTCTACAAACATCTCTAACACCAACTGCAACTTCCAAAGCCGTGTACATTGATGAAGTTTTAATTTCAGTTGATTAGACATAAGGAAAGAATTAAAGAAAGGTAAAAGCGTAGGACCATGCCCGCACCTGGATTCGAACCCGGAACCTCTGGGTATACCAAATACTCTCACCAATTTAACTTGCAGCATGGAAAAGCCTTAAAGAAGTCATATACAGTAAAAATCGTAATCGTAAAAATCCTTGCTTTGCTCGAATATACGTTGACTTAATGCTATGTACTTTTGAAAATTTAGTTGTTCGATCAGCAAAATTTAGTATGCTACGAAACTTCAAGCTGGCGACATCGCATTCGTCTGTTTCTGTGTTTTACTTGATTTTTTCATGCTCTTCTCTGCTTTAGATAGACTGATAAAATCGACATTTAATTTGAAAGTTCAAATTTTAAAATGGAAGGTTGTCGTCACTAAGAGCTAAAAATGAATTTCAATAAATTACACTGTGTAACACGAAAAAGATACCCTAATGGCTTCAAACCTGTGAAGAATGTGATTTTCGAAAAAATCATCAGAAAAAATCAAAAATTTAGTTCCAAACTGCCGATTAGGCTTTTAGAAATGCTTTATGTGCAGTGTGCACATGTCTTCATAATCACAGCGTTGCATAAAGTTGGCATGTTATGTGAAAATTTAAATTTTTTCCTTTTCTGCACAGCCACGGCTTTCAGTGTAACAAGCTGAGAACGGCACCTAAACAAACAAAAAAAACAAACAAATTGGCCATGTCAGCCCTTGAAAGGACTTTGACCGAGCTTCTTATGATCAATTGTGTTGTGTGTGTTTTTAAATGTTTGCACACAATTGATCGAGAACTGGACCTACATGTTTTATGCCGACTCCGAACGGCTTAAGTTCATGTTCTCAAGAAGCTTTACATGGCATTATTTACTCTCTGAGATTTGACATTGTCTGCAGAGAGGTGGTGACCGATCAGAAAACTTTTTATTGAAAAAACTTTTCGCCGCGGCTGGGGATCGAACCCGGGCTCGGAGCATGCTAAGCCACACACTTAACCTGCATGCCACGGTCACCACTACATTGAAGAGAACGGCACCTACACATTGAAATGCTGTCGTTGTGTTGTGTGTTTACCTGATGCAAAGCTTTCCTTTGTATGGTGACGTTAGGGTTCCCAACTGTCCCGGATTTCGCGGGATGTCCCGCATTTCAGCTAATTTTTTACCGTCCCGCGACGACCCCTTGCGGGACGCCTTTTGTCCCGCATTTGAGAACTTAAGATTGTTTGTATATAAATTTCCAATTCGACATGAAACGCAGTTTACAAAAACTGTTTAATTTTTTTATCAACTTTAATTTATCATTTATTTTTCATACATTTTTTTTATCAAAACGTTTTGGATTTATTTTTTGGTTTTTTCATGAATTGGGCAAGAGTTGGAAAGAGATCTAAACAATATCAAGGAACCAATGCGATGGTGTAAGGGCATCGTTGATACCCTTTATTCCTCAAAGAATAAAAGGAAATATTTAATTAAAAAAAAAATTGCATCTAATGTTGTCCCGCATTTTTGAGCCAAGTCCCGCATTTTTGATGGCTCCGTCCCGATTTTGTACTTTCCAGAGTTGGCAACCCTAGGTGACGTATAGTAAAAATTTACAAAAAACATTTTTTTCATGCAAACTTGTCCTTTCAAATCCGTTTTAGTGGGAAATATAAGCACGAATTCTGAATAAGTTCTAAATTAATCCACATTGTAAGTTTTTACGCATTTCTGACGTTCAAGTTGTATTTTGAGCTTTGGTATATTCAGAGACTTATATTAAAATTTTACGAGTAATATTTTTGTCGAACATTCTAACCCTCTACAGCCCGTTTAAAGCGTATTTTTTGCTCTTTGTGAAAAAGGGACAAAAAAGACACATACATTGAAGGGCTAAAGGGTTAAAATGTTCTACAAAAATGTTTCCCACAGTTTTTTATATACATCTTTGAAACATATCTTTTGGCTTAAAAGTATGGATGACATGGATTCCTAATAAGATTCACTATAATAATTTGAAAGAGGGGGAAAAATTAAAAAGCCCTAAAATAAAACTCACAAAGAAAGGTCCCCAGGTGACAGTCTCCGATTTGAATGATTTTCGGATATGTGATAGAAGACAAAAATCTAAGGGCGACGTATTTTTTTATACGTGATCAATCGATGGTTTACGGTTTCAAACTCACGTTCAAAATCAGCGAAAATTTCGTTTTTTTGCTATAATTTCGCTCTTTTCCATGGAAACATTTACAAATTTGGTACCAAACGAAAGCTCTTATAAAAAACATCGACCTTAGATTTTTGTCTTCTATCACATATCGAAAAATCATTCAAATCGGAGACTGTCAGCTGGGGACTTTTCCTTGTCAGACGTAAACTTTCAAAACGCCGATACACGTATATTTTTTTGTTGTCTTCTCTGCCAGAAGCCATTGTCAACCTTGTTATTTTGGAAAAAAAAACTGATTTCTTTGAATTTCGTGTTGTGGATGTGGTGTTTTCTGCACCAAATTTCACAATAGGTATGATATAGTTGGTTTCACTTTTTGATTCCTCAGTTCAATAGAGATCCAGAAAAAATGCATATCCAAATGTGGTGTTTCTCCAAACTTGGAGTTGGCATCCAGACTGAAATCTTGTGGCAAAGCGGAAGCGTGGACTTTGAGATTACTTTAAATTAAGCAAAACTTTAAATTAAGCAAAACGTTGATATCATTCTGCCAGCCGGCACCGTCTAACTTGTAATCCTTGAAATCTTCGTGTTCGACGCTGGCCATCAAGACTTGAACTATCTGATTTTAGACAAGTAGCTATTTCTGTTTCGTCATCGAGCAGTCTAGGTTCGTCTCGTCAACAATGGTTACTTGAAGCTCTTCTGGCGAAGCTGAAGAAGCTACTCACAGCATGCTACGTTTCGAGCAACTCGCGACAATCTCATCAAAATAAAATCAAATTATTTAAACGGTCTTTGTGGTAATACAAATTTCTCAAAATCTTCTTTACCGATCAATTTTTATTTTGTGCATTTCTTCTTCATCTCATTTGTAAAAATGTTACTATATAAATGTATTAGCATAAAATATACCACCACTGTCCTGTTGAATACCAGGTCAACTCCTGGCCACTGGTCATGCAACTTATCAACATTTGCACACACGCACATACAAAGCCTATTAACAAGTTATAAATATGGAAACGTAAAAATTTCACTTCAGAAAAAAAAGAAAAAAAAAAAAAGAAAAAATCCATTATGAAATTATAAACATTATGATGAAGAATGACCACTTAACAAAATTACAATCTGTCCAAAACTAGAACACATACACCGAAATGTGCTCAATTCGAAAAGGGGTTCACATTCCAATGCCATCGAACTCTGCGAATTAGCGAGTGATACATCATCAAAATTACTGAACGTGATTTATATGCATGGCAGGAGTTGGCAGCAGAAAAAAAAAAGTAGAAGTAGTATCGAGTGAGACATTTTGAATATTTATTAACGCAAAAATATGACAAACGACGCAACAACCACCACAAAAACTCATTGTAGCACATATGCCATAAGCTCTTGACTAAAAGGAGCTAGGGAGCAGAATCTCAGCGTAGTTGTCTGTTAAGCCTGATTTTAACCCACATCTTTCGTATACATGTAAATATGGCGCTTGACAGAAGGAAAATTTATGTTTCTTATGTAAGCAGAGTGAAAAAAGTATCACTTACGAAAGATGGCGAAGGATGTACTGTGATTTGTTGTTCATTTTCGCAATTTAGCGAAAAAAATTAAAGCTGTTTAGTCAGCAAAACATGTTTATACGTTATGCTCTTTGGAGCTGTTGACAGTTTCAACCTTCTTGGTTTTGTCAGAAAGAAAAAGTTAATGTATTACAGGTAAATGTAAAACATGCGAACATATGAGGGGAATGCTATATTACTGAAAGGGATTTAAAAATAATTTTGCTTAAAGATTTGATAAAAAAAAATTTTCATAAATTTTTTTGAAGGACCTTTAAAACTTTTTGTTTTTTACTAAAAATATACAAATGTATTCGAATGCTTTTGGTTACATTTGGTCTGAAAATCAATTTAATATTCCGTATATCACATAATATTTCTCTGGTTTACTCTCATTGCAAGTGTGAAGCAGTCTTGCTTAGTTCATATTCTGAAATGCACTTCCGGTTGAACGACTACACATGAGCAAATTTCGTTACACTGTCGCTTCGTGTCACTGTTTCTCATAAATCTGTGCCACTTTGATTTGGCCAACAACATTATTCAACATCGATGATATTTTGCATGTTGTGCAATATTTGTTTTCTTTTTTCTTTTTTTTTTTTCATTCGATTTCATGCCAGAATAGAGTGAACACTAGTCAAGTCGAGTAAGTCGAAGTCTTGGCAACCTTTGGAGAAAACCATTTTTTTTTTTGTGTACTGGTTGTTTTCGCTTTATTTACAAATATGGTTTTGTCAAATTTTCATCTTGCACGTTGCCAAAATTTTGCAACGGGTTTATTTGTTATAAAATTTATAACATCTTATTTTTTTAGAGGACATTTTGAACATTTTGCTCAAATAAAATATAAATATAAGTTTTATCATGAAAGTTTACAAAGAAGAGGTTAAATTTTTTTTAATTACCTGATAATTAACAATACGCACATATAAAATCACATATTTTATTCAAATCAATTATAAAATTTAATTAAAATAAAAGTGGAGCATTTAAGTGCATAAAAATATTTTTTTGAGTGTATAAAAGTCTCAAGAAAAATGTGCATCGATTAGGTGGGCCACATAAATTCGCATTATGTAGGTTGAAATATCAATGAATTTCCGCGACGGCTTTTCTTTTGCAACATATAAATGTAGCACTCTGCAAGCTTTCATGATGCAGTTGTTCAATAAAATACATTAGGGCAGTTCACGATCTTATTTGCACTAGATTGCAAAATTATACAATTGCCAACATTTGCTTCCAATTGTGAACATCTTTTTTTCGATAACTCTGCAACACTTGTTGCAAAACTAAATACAGCTAAATTTATTAATTTTAATCCATTGCAATATAACAAAGTTTATATCTTTGATTTTGAATTTTTATGAATTTTTGACACTTGAGCTTGCAACCTATTTATATCCTACATGTTTTAGGTGTTGCATATTTAAAAAATTGTTTGCATGCGCCAAACAAAATGTTCTGCTATTGCTCAACAGCAATAATATTCGCTAAAATTCGCTACATAAAAAACAAAAAAACAAATTGGCCATTTCAGCCCTTGAAAGGACTTTGACCGAGCTTCTTATGATCAATTGTGTTGTGTGTGTTATTAAATGTTTGCACACAATTAACCGAGAACTGGACCTACATGTTTTATGCCGACTCCGAACGGCTCATGTCTCAAGAAGCTTTACATGGCATTACCCAACCAGCAAAATGAGTAGAAATTTGCGTTTGAGTTCCCTTTAAAGCTGTTTTAAGCGGCAAAATAAGTTCCATGGCACTTCGAAGCTGCTCTATGGTCCGTTGTAGAACTCTACACACCTAAAGCTGCTTAAAGGTACGTTGTGGAACTTGCCACACCTAAAGCTGCTTTATGGTGTCAATTTCAGGCAATAGATCTTGTAGTTCCAAAAGTTACAAGTTATACTTCTGTGCAGGTTTAAGATAATTAAGTTCGAAAGGAGTTCTGAAGTGCCGCTTGTGCGTCTTCTTTACATTTATTTTGAACTAAAAGCTGCTTAATGGTTCGATTGAACCTAATTTTGCACCTTAACGCTGCTTATGGGTACCTTCGACAGAATTAGCTGTATAAATGAAGAATCTTCGTTTCGATATAAAGCTACATGGCAGAATGGCTAAGGCGTCGGACTTCAAATCGACGAGACACGGGATCGAACCCTGGTAAAGGCAACATTTTAATAAAAAAGTTTTTTCACTGCGAATCAGATGGTACAAGTTGAGAACAAAAGCGATAATGGTAGAAAAAGAAGAAAATAAAAAAATATAAAAAATAAAAAAATTAAAATCAGAAATAAAACAAGGAAAATATTTTTTTTAAAAAAAGTTTTCGAAGTTCGATTAGAACGCTGCTTAGCAGTCTATGCAACGTTCTTGTTGATACCTCAAAGTACGAAAAATTACTTAAATTTTGGGCTGCTTACACTGCAAAGCAGCTTAGAGAATTCGCTGTATAAGCCAAATTTAGAGCGTTTCTTGCTGGTTGGGTATTTACTCTCTGAGGTTTGCCATTGTCTGCAGAGAGGTGGTGACCGATCAGAAAAATTTTTTATTGAAAAAAACTTTTCGCCGCGGCTGGGGATCGAACCCGGGCTCCGAGCATGCTAAGCCACACACTTAACCTGCATGCCACGGTCACCACGAATTCGCTACATAAGGTACGGTTTTTTGATCATGATCAAAAAGTAGGACAAAGCAAATAATGTTTTTTGATCAAACAGCACAATCCCTAACATTTTATTACGCTCTCTTTCTTCTGCGTGGCAGTTATTGTGCTTGTATTTTAGTAGAAGAACCAAATGCGGAATGAAAATGCGGAGAGAAAATGTTTGAGTGCGCGCGATTTTTATTCGGTACGTAAATTAGTGCTGTCACTTTACCACAATTGTGGTAGATCTACCACTTTTTTCGACTTTTTTGACTTCTACCACTTTTACCACCCACTATTTATTTACCTTTTCCCAAAATCTACCACTATTTTATTTCTGTCACAATTTTTATCATCAATCTATTTTTAAAAAATAATATCTATTCTTTTTTTCTATAATTTAATTTTTATAATATTTTACCGAGAGAGGAAACGGAATTTTTTAAATAAATCATAAAATCTATGCAAAAATAAAATTTGATTTTCAGTTCTTTTTCAATTATCCCGAAATTATTTTTTTTTAATTCGCAGGACACGAAATCGTTACCTAAGTTACAACTCTTAAAAAGTTTTCAAATTCAATATAACACCTAATCTAACAATCTTTTGGTGCGCATGAAAACTTTGCTTGAAAGTTGCTTATTTTCTGGTTGGAGAGCATATCCTAACTTGGCTCTTGGCTTGCTCGCGGTCCAGTTTGTACTTTGCATCTCATGATTGGCAGTGGCAGTTACGGAAATTTAAAAAACGGCTTGGGCCACGAGCGTCTATCACAAGATTTTTACGTTTATCAGTCTTTATGATCCGGTATTCACAATTGAAAGTTGATGTAATGCTATTTTTGAAAAATAATTTGAGAACAATTGTTTATCTTTTTTTTCCAATAAAATTTAATGAATGTTTAAATAAAGCTATACCATAATTTTTATAAGATTACTGTAAGTAAGCTCCATTTTTTGAAGATAGGAAAAAATATACCACAAATTTTCTCAATCTACCACTCTTTTCAGACACAATCTACCACTATTTATAATTTTCAAGTGACAGCACTGCGTATAATGCCATGTCTACACAGAAAGTTTAGTTTGCGTTTCGTTTGAGTTCAAACGAAGCTGTTCAAACAGAGATGCATCGACAGAATTGAGTTTATGGTGTATTGAAATGATCGCCAATTTTTGGAATTTCAGCCCATACTATCAGCTATACTTTTTTCAGCCCATACTAACTGACTGATGATTAACCCTCATCTTCTAAACTCTCCCAAGTTCTTTTATTTGTTTTTTGGCTTCATTTTGAGAATCAGCTGTTGTTGGCATTTCTAATCGTTCAATATACTGAACACAGCTAAAATCTAACTGAACGAATGTTTTTATCAAAACACTAGCATTCTTATAGGCATGTATCAAATTGAGTTTTGATAAACGTAGAAAGCAAGTTGAGTTTAGTTGCGTTTTCTTCTGCATAATTGTACTAGAAACGCCAGCGTTTAGATTGAGTTCAAGGGCAAAACGCAACTTTGTACTGGAAACGCCAACTAAACTCTCTGTGTAGACATGGCATAAGGCACAATTTTTCCATCCTCTGCTCATGCAAGAACATTTACACCAGATCGTGAACTCCACAAAATCGATCGTCTAAAGTACAAAAATCGATGTAAAATACACAAAAATAAAATTCGTGGGACGCCAAAATGAGTTCAAACCCAAAACAGTAAGTATAACAATGGCAAGGATTTCATGTACAATTTAATTTTGGTACCGGAATCGGGGGTCATATTTTCGATACACTCTATGAAACAAAAGCTTGTTTATATAAATAGTTTTTAGTTTTTGTATGTATGGGATAAAGCAATCGTTGGAAAAATGCATTTTTTAATCCTTTTTTTATTAGAATTGATACTTGTTGGAATTGATACTTTTCTAATTGGTGTGTCAATATTAGAAAAACTCTGTATCTCGAATAATATTGACACTAGAGTACTGATTTACTAGAAAGGTAGGCATAATTATAAAAAATTAATTTCAATAAAGTGGGCGTTGTTTAATAAAGGGGTGTGGCAATATTTGAAACACACTGTATCTCGAATAATATTATCAGTAGAATACTGATATTTAGTACAGAGGTAGGCACACTTTTTACAAATTACGGTTAATAAGTGGGCGTTATTTGACAAAGGAGTGTGGCAATATTAGAAAAAAAAACACTATATCGAATACTATTAACACTAAGGAACTGAAATGAAGTAAAGAGGTAGGCACAATTATTACAAGTTACTACTGAGGAATTGGGCGTTATTTGACTAAGGGGTGTGGCAGTGTTTGAAAAATAGTATAATATTGACACAAGGGTAATAAAATTAATTGTAAGAATGAGTAGAATTATTGAAAACACTATGACAAAGTTGGCGAAATTCAACAAAGAGGCGTGTCACTATTTAAAAAAAATACTATCATCCCAATCATGAAACATCATCTCCCGGGAGTTGTAAATGGGAGTTTCCGGTTTTAAGATAGCAGATAAAGATATCTCATTTTTTTTATTTTCCACTCATAAATATTGGCGGTTGATGAACAAAATTGCATTAAAAATTTCCAAAAAGTATTTTAACTTTATCTAAAAAACGGATAAAAGTAATAAACACGCTTAAAGGCGTGTCACTATTAGAAAAACACTGCATCTCAGTTAATATCTAAACTAGGGTACTAATATTTGGTAGATGGTAGGGTAGAATCATTAAAAAAGTGGAAGGGACTATAAATAGGGTGTGGTACTTTAGGAAAACTACTGTATTAGTTCAAACTGTTACTAGGGAACTGAAATTTTGTACAGGGCTAGGTTGAATTTTAATAAAGTATGAGCAATAAAGTAAGTGGGATACGGAAAAGGACGTAAAACTTTGATAAAAATTTTAAAGAGGCAAAAATTGAAATCACAGAAAAGCGTGTTCTCGGATGACGCCCATTGTATAACACACGCATTTGACATAAAATGATTAAATATCTAATTTTACTTTTGTAGCTTTGACAAAAGCCTATTTATATAGTTTTCAATTTTGGGTTTGTATGAGAGGTGGGCGTGTTCGTTGATAAATGACGGCCATTTTTCTAACACACCTTAATTTTGACATAAAATGAATAAATATCTAATTTTACTTTTGTAGCTTTGACAGAAGTCTATTTATATAGTTTTCAATTTTGGGTTTGTATGGGAGGTAGGCGTGTTCGTTGATAAATGACGGCCATTTTTCTAACACACCTTTATTTTGACATAAAATGAATAAATATCTAATTTTACTTTTGTTGCTTTGATAGAAGCCTATTTATATAGTTTTCAATTTTGGAGTTGTATGGGAGGTAGGCGTGTTCGTTGATAAATGACGGCCATTTTTCTAACACACCTTAATTTTGACATAAAATGAATAAATACCTAATTTTACTTTTGTAGCTTTGAGAGAAGCCTATTTATAAAGTTTTCAATTTTAGGTTTGTATGGGAGGTAGGCGTGTTCGGTGATAAATGACGGCCATTTTTCTAACACACCTTAATTTTGACATAAAATGAATAAATATCTAATTTTATTTTTGTAGCTTTGATAGAAGCCTTTTTATATAGTTTTCAATTTTGGAGTTGTATGGGAGGTGGGCGTGTTAGTGAGTGGATGACGCCCATTTTTCTAGCACATCTCAGTATTGACATAGAATACACAAATACCGAATTTAAATTTTGTAGGTTAAATATTAGCCTCTTTATGGAGTTTTCATTATTGGGGTTGTATGGGAGGTAGGCGTGGTTTTCTTCCGATTCAGCCCATTCTCGAACTTGTTCTTAGTTATTTTAGAAAAAAGCTCAAATATCGAATTTCAGTAAGATAGCTTCAAAATTACGGCTGTAATCGTGTGCATAAACAGATGGACAGAAGGACAGATAAACGAACATGGCGAAATCAACTCAGGTGGTGATGCTGATTAAGAATATAAATACTTTTCTGTATCAACCACGCCTCCTTATGGGCTTTACACACATCGTGACACAATTAATATACGCGTGGGGGTATAACAAGTTATGAAAGTCTTAAGTCTGTCAGTATTTTATATAATAGGGAAGTAGGGAAATAGTGCCTGAGGGCTGATAAAGCTGTAACATGAACACGCACCATGTTTTATTTCTCGGCCATTCCACGCCTAATGCAGGTCGTGATTGGCTTCATGCTCTTCAATTTGCTTGAAATTTTGGCTTTTGGTTATTTTTCCACTTATATTCTTCAAATATATAAAATCAAATGTTTGTTCCTCTGTCTGTCTATCTGTCTCTCTGTCTGTTTGTCTGTCTGTCTGTCTGTCTGTTCCGTGTTGGCTCGCTCACCGTTTATCCGATTGAGCTGAAATTTGGACACCGAGTACGTTTGATAGAGAGAAAGAACATAGGGGGTGTAAACAAGTGGGCGCAAGTCTGTGGGCGTGGCACTCCATTATCCTAAACACCTGGACCGATTTGGTATGAGCGTTCAACTGCACCCAAGATAAAACATAAAATATAAAAAATTCCAAAGAGTTCCACAAGAGGGCGCTTTAAGTAGTGCATTGTTAAGACTCAATAACTGCTAAATGACTTGACCGACTGACCCCGCCAATTTTGATGAAACTTGGTAAGCATTTGTATCTGTTACTGAAATAGATCGTATGCTTTTAAAAGTTCTTTCGATAAAAATCAAAGAATGCGCCGAAGGCAAACGAAGTCAAGAACCAAGGACTACGAATACAAAACGAATAAAAATAAGTTTTAGAAGCTATATAAAGATGAACAGATATCAACCGAACAGTATTGTCCAAAACCGAAGTTGCACGAAGACTATCCAAAAATCGAATCGATGTCAAAAGGATTTTTTTAAAATTGGAATTGTTTTTGAGATAAAGCTGCATATTAAATGCATGCTAAGAAAAACTTTTTAGACCCATTTTCCTCAGAAACCAGACGTCACATGGAGACGTTGAAGATGTCAGTTTTTTTCAATCATCTCTGACAGGTACAGTTTTACGGAAATTATTTAACACACTTTCGACGGAGGTAGGGGGCAAAACCCGATAATTTAAAAAAAATTTTAAAATTTAATTGATAATTTAAAAAATGTTAAAATGAAAAAATCGTCCTTTTTCTGTGTTCGAGGCACAACCCTGAGTAACACCGGGTTACATCCGCTAGTTAAGAATATAATTTTTTTGTTTCTCCATTTTTTGTAAAGTTATAGAGATGTGGTGACCGTGGCATGCAGGTTAAGTGTGTGGCCTGGCATGCTCGGAGCCCGGGTTCGATCCCCAGCCGTTTCAGAGTCGGCATAAAACATGTAGGTCCAGTTTTCGGTCAATTGTGTGCAAACATTTAATAACACACACTGAGAAAAAAACACGTACCTTGCTCCGGTAAAAAATTCCTCTATTTTTGATAAAAGCAATTTTCTGTGTTTCAAATAAAATTTTCTTCAATTAGAATAAATTTTCACATTTTCGTAGAAATATTTCTTTACTTCTAGGAAATGGAAATATTTCAGTGTCTCTAATAATGATAAGTATTTTTCTCGCACAAAAAATTTCTCATTTATAGAGAAATTTTATTGAAAATGAAAAACTTTTCTTAAATTTTGATAAAATATTCACTATGAGAAGTATTTTCTTCAATAAAAACAAATATTTTCTCAAAAAACAAAAGTATTTTTCTCTAAAAATGATATATTTTTCTATTTCATGGTAGCTTTTTATCATTTTTAGAGAATTTTTAGTATCGCAATTAGAGAATAGCATTCTCTGGAGCAAAGTCTATGCCATTTTTCTCTAAATATGATGCCTTTTTTATCATATTCCGAGACACTTTTTTCTGAGTGCACACAACACAATTGATCATAAGAAGCTCGGTCAAAGTCCTTACAAGGGCTGAAATGGCCAATTTGTTTTTTTTTTTTTGTTTTTTTATAGAGATACCAATTTTTGATAATAGTAAAACTGGAATGGAATCATTTCCAATAAATCATTTATCCGTCATCCGCAGATAAGTTACCCCATTTTTATAAATGAAGTATTGTTAGAAAGCTATTGAAAATTGATTTTAAAATAAATAATAATGCTCATGTCTCGAAAGTTTAAATTGTGCGAAAACTGGACCTACATATTTCTGAAGCAGTGATGCTGCAAGGGGTACAATTGTACCTTTTGGAGTACACTTTCACTTCCGTCAGTACGAAAGTACGCCTTTTTTCAAAAGGTAGACTTTTGGATTTGGTGCAGTAGCAGAGCGCTTTTGCTCTAAATGTAAGCATATTAAAACAAATCTTCGAAATAAGCTAGCCGTTATATTTAATTAAAAAACCTGTGACTTAAACTTTAAGCTGATATGGCGCTTCTTTAGCATTTTACAAATAATTTTCTCATTTCTAAAGGTACACTTAAAAAATCTGTTATAGCATCACTGTTCTGAAGACTCCGAACGACTAGTATTAATGTTCACATGGAACTTTACATGGCAATGATCACTCTCTGTAATTTCAAATTTATTTCTATTGAAAAAAGTTACTGCCCAAGATGAGAATTGAACTTGGGCTACCCCGGTTAGTTTGCTCTCATGCCGCACAATACGCTCGGTCACGGCCACGGCCGTTACTTTGATTTTGTTGACATCATGTGATGTAATGTTGTAGTCACCACTTTTGCTGTTACTTTCAAGGTTTTCTGGAATAGGCGAGTGAACGAAATTAACACCAAGTTATTTTTATATAAATTTTCAAAACAGTGTTGCAATAAAATCGTACGTAATTAGTGCATAATACTTTTTTTAATGAATTTTTGTGTTGACAAAAAATTTAAAAATACAGATGTGGATATTGATTATATTTGTATTGATATTGATATCTTTTTCGTATGCTTCATGCTAGAAAGCTTCATCACATTCCTAATTTTTAATTTGAAAATTCCTAGGAATTAGTTACTTAAAATTTACCTTCTATTGAAAATACTTCCTTGTTAATTTCTTTTATGAAGTCATATGCCTTCCTACTCTTTTCCCAATGAACCCATATAATAAGAAAAATCTCCACAATGCGAATTTGACATCATTTCGCGAAAGAAGATGACAAGCCACAAAAATCCTTAAAACATGCTGCATAATTAAGGACAGACATACATTCCCCATTTGCCAATTCACATAAAAATCGTTCTTCTTTTTCAATTCTATACAACTTTTATGTCATCTTTAGCTTGCATATTTATATTTTCAGATTTTATTGGCATCATCGGTATCTAAGGTTTTATATACTTTTTTGATTAAGCGAACGCTTTGAAATCACAGATAATTACCAACAGCACCAAACTTGCTGCATCACTCACACATTTAGTGGTTAAACAATTCAAGTCAAGTTTAAATAATAACGTCAAAGATAACTTATTCTATTGCGTATTAGTGCAAAGCACGTAAATTTCTCTTAAATTTTACAGTCATAATTAAACAGAAAAAGCAGCACGCATCCACCCACATCCATCCACAGTAGTACCTCAGCAGAATTTTCTTTCGAGATAAGTTTTTATTTTAATTTCTCTGACGGTTTGCTGCAATTTTCGGAATTAATTACACGAACGTGTTTTGTGTTTGTAAAGCGTATATCTATGTATAAAATAATATGCAAAATGAACGGAAATACGATAAATTTAAGAAATGGATATTTTATGGGTTTACTTAGTGGTTCATTAGTTGGAATTAGAAAAAAAATTTCGACAGCTATTAAACAGACATCCGCACTATAAAGATTATAAATGGCAACATAAAATAATCGTGTAGATATTGAGAAAATATTTCATAGCTGCTAAGGAAAAAGAAAACTACAAAATTCGTACTAAAAATATAGAAGAATGCAGCATAAATTTCGCACTTCCCGCAGGCTAGAACATCGCAACGTACAAATGCTATAAAATATGGAAAAATCTAGTCAACAAAAAAGCCAGACTAAATTGAAAGTGTAGGAAAAAGAAAAATAAAAGAAAAAAAACTCATCTAAAGCAAACCATCAATCATCACACAACATGACATAAATCATGTAAAAGCCGAACAGAGTGAAGCTGGTGTCAAGTAACTGTCAGGCCATGTCCATCCAGGCATTATTTCCGGTCAAAAAATAGATGATGTTGTAAGCTTAAAACTGATTGAAGCACTAAGCAATTGAGTGAGTGGAAGAACAAAATGTTGATAAATTATGCAAATAAAGGCTATCGGACTAAAAGAGCATTTCCAATCTAAGATAATAAATTTCAAACAAACAAACTGTATAGCAGTCATCCATGTTAAACTTAAAGCACATCATCTTTAAAAATATTCACACTTTAAACATCAACATCAACAGCCAAATCACAGTCGCGATGTTATTCTTTGCCAAAAGCAAAACGCTCAACAATAGTCCCAACAACAACAACCCAAGCAACAACACCAACACCAACTTTAATAATAATAATAATAATAAAAACAAACAAAAAAAAAATCATACAAATTCAGTCTGTTTATTTACGTATCGTATGTGGCTGCATATGTGCGCCAGGCACGAGATCGTCCATACGGATTGCCACACATCACACATGTTGTTGCGAATACCCCGTATGTTGCTGGCAAGCGATATCGTTCGGGTATCGCAGTGACTAGGTTGGTTGGGTGGACAGGCACTTCAAGTGATGGCAGCACCCTAACGTCCACCCAAACTTGCTTATGTGTATCATGAATCCGTTGTGTTGTGCCCACACAGACATAGCAACAATTTTTGATTGTTGTCCTCCTACTTCGTTATGCTTCACTAGCTTGCCACACAAAAACAACAAAAAACTTACTATACATATATATTCTGTCGTCCCTACGTTATGGCAGCTTTTTTGCTCGTTGGTACTGTATTCTGTTGCTTACCATATTCCAGCCAACAACAAGCAGACTCATGGACATATGTGTGCGTCCTCAGGCAAATGGGGCTGTTTGCCATTCGTACAAGCAACCCAGCAGAAGAGCGGACATGCTCCCCCAATCAATTTCCTCCTGTTGCCAATGTCTGTGTTTTATACAAGCGCCGGAAGTGCTATTTTGTGGAGCGCTTTTTGTGGGTTTCACTGTGGTGTTAGACTCCATTTTGGTTTTTCTATTGGAGGATTTTGTGTTTAACTTGAAGATATGCTTTCTTATATACATGGTTTCAAGTGACTCCGCCCTTGATTTCGCTTTTGCTCTCGTTGTTGGAATTCCTGCACTTGCGTGTAGAATTTTCGAGTTTTACATTCGAAAACTGCTCCAAATCTACTCACTCATTTCTCTTTCGGTCAAGTGAACAATCAGTAAACGGATAATTTTGTTAGGATTTTGAGCTTTTAGTGCAGATTGTGAAAATATTTGCGGAAATATTAAAAGACTTTGGCGGATTTTTGACTAAATTGTGGCAAAAATTTCTACAATTACAAATTTAAAAAAAGAAACATGCATTTATTTTAGAAAGTTTTATATTTTTGCGACCGGAATCGAACAAAAAATATATAAATTTTTTTCTAATGTTCAATTTTTTCAAACTCACATTTCATATAATGGCAAGAGCAGATTAAATCCGTTTTAATATAATTTCAAAAAGTTTAAAGGTATTGTACCATCATACTTTATGCATCATACTATACCATTAATTTTTATTTCTTGTTAGAACCTTTATCCAAACATTTTATATAGCAAAATGGCAATTTGCGGTGATTGGTGGTGATAATATGGAAAGACAATTGAAGATACACATGTTTATCACCGCCAACTTTTTGTGAAGAAAAGACAAATGACAGTATAGTTCGTTTCGTCAACTCGGTAGCGTTGTTAGTTCGTTAGGTCATTTATTTCGTTAGCTGTGTTTGTTGACTGTATCTTTAAGTTCATTAGGTCTTTTAAATAATTTTGCTCTTCACCATTTCAATAAAGAAGATTTAAACCTTATGAACTCAAACCATTGTTGATTAATTCGTTAGGTCTGTTAGTTCGTTAAATCTTTTGTTTGAGTTCGCCATATTACTGCATACGCTTTTAAGGAAGTTTCACTTAAAAAAGAAACAGTTTCGATAGTATCGTAAGTGTAGACGTAGAATTCCGTTTAAGTTGTAACCTCTTCTACTCTGTCTCTTTGGTTCGATTGTTTTGTTCATTTTGCACGTATTTTTATTGATCTTACAAAAATTAACAAATTAATTAATAACACTCAATTATGGACTAATTATCGAGGCCAAAACAAAGAAAAAGTTAAAAAGTAAGTATGATTAAATGAGCAAGCAAAAAGAAACAAGCAAAATTTCAAATTTTTTTGATCATTTCGTTAAGTTTGATAGGTTGAGTTCATTGACTTAGTTGAAAAGAAGGCGAAGGAAATGCACTTTCCATTGGTGCCACTTTCGTCTCTGCCCGATATATATTAAGTTTGCGAGCTACAGTCAGTTTAACTACTAATTTCAAATTAAAATTAAGATCCCAATTTTTAAAAATTGTATGGTAACTATATTCACGCTGAGCACATGCCTTTTCAATTAGTGCCACTCTCGTCCGATATTTAGTTTGCGAGCTACCCTTTCCTCTCCGTTCGATGTATAGTTTGCGAACTACACTGTATAAAAATTAAACACATAAAAACAAAAATTAAAATTTTACGCCATCTATTGGGTAAAAGCATAAAACGAAATATGATCCAACTCGTTTTTTTTCATAAGAGTTAAATCTAACCGCATCACAGACCCATTTCGTTAAATTTAACAGTTCGAGTTCATTGACTGAGTTGAAAAGAAATTCATGACCTCTGGTTTCAAAATAGAGCACTTAGTAAACTAGAACAGAAGTGCATAAATACACCCAATGCGAACCAATGCTTACAGTGCTACCAATATGAACTAGAACTTCCAGTTTCACGTAAGCACGTGTTCACGTGTTTTTAAAAAAATCAAGTAAAAACACAAAACTCCACTACACGTGTCTTTAATTCACGAACTACACGTGAAGTTCGTATTAACGTGCAAGTGCCAATGACCCACTTGTGACCTCAAAAAATCCCACTGCATCCGATTGGCCATAGAATCATCCATTTTTGTCCAAATGTTCCATGGAACCCATAAATGTGCCAATGACCCACCTGTGACCTCAGATAATTCCACTGCATCCGATTGGTCATAGAATCATCCATTTTGGTCCAAATGTTACATGGAACCCATAAATGTGCCAATGACCCACCTGTGACCTCAGATAATTCCACTGCATCCGATTGGTCATAGAATCCTCCATTTTGGTCCAAATGTTCCATGGAACTCATAAATGTGCCAATGACCCACCTGTGACCTCAGATAATCCCACTGCATCCGATTGGCCATAGAATCACCCATTTTGGTCCAAATGTTCCATGGAACCCATCAAAGTACCAATGACCCGCCTGTGACCTCAGATAATACCACTGCATCCGATTGGCTATAGAATCATCCATTTTGGTCCAAATGTTCCATGGAACCCATAAATGTGCCAATGACCCACCTGTGACCTCAGGTAATCCCACTGCATCGGTTGGTCATAGAATCATCCATTTTGGTCCAAACGTTCCATGGAACCCATAAATGTGCCAATGACCCACCTCTGACCTCAGGTAATCCCACTGTATCGATTGGCCATAGAATCATCCATTTTGGTCCAAATGTTCCATGGAACCCATCAAAGTACCAATGACGCACCTGTGACCTCAGATAATCCCACTGCATTTTGGTCCAAATGTTCCATGGAACCCATAAATGTGCCAGATAATCCCACTGCATCCGATTGGCCATAGAATCATCCATTTTGGTCCAAATGTTCCATGGAACCCATAAATGTGCCAATGACCCACCTGTGACCTCAGATAATCCCACTGCATCCGATTGGTCATAGAATCATCCATTTTGGTCCAAATGTTCCATGGAACCCATCAAAGTACCAATGACCCACCTGTGACCTCAGATAATCCCACTGCATCCGATTGGCCATAGAATCATCCATTTTGGTCCAAATGTTCCATGGAACCCATAAATGTGCCAATGACCCACCTGTGACCTCAGATAATCCCACTGCATCCGATTGGCCATAGAATCATCCATTTTGGTCCAAACGTTCCATGGAACCCATAAATGTGCCAATGACCCACCTGTGACCTCAGGTAATCCCACTGCATCGATTGGCCATAGAATCATCCATTTTGGTCCAAATGTTCCATGGAACCCATCAAAGTACCAATGACCCACCTGTGACCTCAGATAATCCCACTGCATTTTGGTCCAAATGTTCCATGGAACCCATAAATGTGCCAGATAATCCCACTGCATCCGATTGGCCATAGAATCATCCATTTTGGTCCAAATGTTCCATGGAACCCATAAATGTGCCAATGACCCACCTGTGACCTCAGATAATCCCACTGCATCCGATTGGCCATAGAATCATCCATTTTGGTCCAAATGTTCCATGGAACCCATAAGTGTGCCAATGACCCACCTGTGACCTCAGATAATTCCACTGCATCCGATTGGTCATAGAATCCTCCATTTTGGTCCAAATGTTCCATGGAACTCATAAATGTGCCAATGACCCACCTGTGACCTCAGATAATCCCACTGCATCCGATTGGCCATAGAATCATCCATTTTGGTCCAAATGTTCCATGGAACCCATAAATGTGCCAATGACCCAACTGTGACCTCAGATAATCCCACTGCATCCGATTGGTCATAGAATCATCCATTTTGGTCCAAATGTTCCATGGAACATATCAAAGTACCAATGACCCACCTGTGACCTCAGATAATCCCACTGCATCCGATTGGCCATAGAATCATCCATTTTGGTCCAAATGTTCCATGGAACCCATAAATGTGCCAATGACCCACCTGTGACCTCAGATAATCCCACTGCATCCGATTGGCCATAGAATCATCCATTTTGGTCCAAACGTTCCATGGAACCCATAAATGTGCCAATGACCCACCTGTGACCTCAGGTAATCCCACTGCATCGATTGGCCATAGAATCATCCATTTTGGTCCAAATGTTCCATGGAACCCATCAAAGTACCAATGACCCACCTGTGACCTCAGATAATCCCACTGCATCCGATTGGTCATAGAATCATCCATTTTGGTCCAAAAGTTCCATGGAACCCATCAAAGTACCAATGACCCACCTGTGACCTCAGATAATCCCACTGCATCCGATTGGCCATAGAATCATCCATTTTGGTCCAAATGTTCCATGGAACCCATAAATGTGCCAATGACCCACCTGTGACCTCAGGTAATCCCACTGCATCGATTGGCCATAGAATCATCCATTTTGGTCCAAATGTTCCATGGAACCCATCAAAGTACCAATGACCCACCTGTGACCTCAGATAATCCCACTGCATTTTGGTCCAAATGTTCCATGGAACCCATCAAAGTACCAATGACATGCCTGTGACCTCAGATAATCCCACTGCATCCGATTGGCTATAGAATCATCCATTTTGGTCCAAATGTTCCATGGAACCCATAAATGTGCCAATGACCCACCTGTGACCTCAGATAATCCCACTGCATCCGATTGGCCATAGAATCATCCATTTTGGTCCAAATGTTCCATGGAACCCATCAAAGTACCAATGACCCGCCTGTGACCTCAGATAATCCTACTGCATCCGATTGGCCATAGAATCATCCATTTTGGTCCAAATGTTCCATGGAACCCATCAAAGTACCAATGACCCACCTGTGACCTCAGATAATCCCACTGCATCCGATTGGCCATAGAATCATCCATTTTGGTCCAAATGTTCCATGGAACCCATCAAAGTACCAATGACCCGCCTGTGACCTCAGATAATCCCACTGCATCCGATTGGCCATAGAATCATCCATTTTGGTCCAAATGTTCCATGGAACCCATAAATGTTCCAATGACCCGCCTGTGACCTCAGCTAATCCCACTGCATCCGATTGGCCATAGAATCATCCATTTTGGTCCAAATGTTCCATGGAACCCATAAATGTGCGAATGACCCACCAGTGACCTCAGATAATCCCACTGCATCCGATTGGTCATAGAATCATCCATTTTGGTCCAAATGTTCCATGGAAACCATCAAAGTACCAATGACCCGCCTGTGACCTCAGATAATCCCACTGCATCCGATTGGCCATAGAATCATCCATTTTGGTCCAAATGTTCCATGGAACCCATAAATGTGCCAATGACCCACCTGTGACCTCAGATAATCCCACTGCATCCGATTGGCCATAGAATCATCCATTTTGGTCCAAATGTTCCATGGAACCCATAAATGTGCGAATGACCCACCAGTGACCTCAGATAATCCCACTGCATCCGATTGGTCATAGAATCATCCATTTTGGTCCAAATGTTCCATGGAAACCATCAAAGTACCAATGACCCGCCTGTGACCTCAGATAATCCCACTGCATCCGATTGGCTATAGAATCATCCATTTTGTTCCAAATGTTCCATGGAACCCATAAATGTGCCAATGACCCACCTGTGACCTCAGATAATCCCACTGCATCCGATTGGCCATAGAATCATCTATTTTGGTTAAAATGTTCCATGGAACCCATAAATGTGCCAATGACCCAACTGTGACCTCAGATAATCCCACTGCATCCGATTGGCCATAGAATCATCCATTTTGGTCCAAATGTTCCATGGAACCCATCAAAGTACCAATGACCCGCCTGTGACCTCAGATAATCCCACTACATCCGATTGGCCATAGAATCATCCATTTTGGTCCAAATGTTCCATGGAACCCATAAATATGCCAATGACCCACCTGTGACCTCAGATAATCCCACTGCATCCGATTGGCCATAGAATCATCTATTTTGGTTAAAATGTTCCATGGAACCCATAAATGTGCCAATGACCCAACTGTGACCTCAGATAATCCCACTGCATCCGATTGGTCATAGAATCATCCATTTTGGTCCAAATGTTCCATGGAAACCATCAAAGTACCAATGACCCGCCTGTGACCTCAGATAATCCCACTACATCCGATTGGCCATAGAATCATCCATTTTGGTCCAAATGTTCCATGGAACCCATAAATGTGCCAATGACCCACCTGTGACCTCAGATAATCCCACTGCATCCGATTGGCCACAGAATCATCTATTTTGGTTAAAATGTTCCATGGAACCCATAAATGTGCCAATGACCCAACTGTGACCTCAGATAATCCCACTGCATCCGATTGGCCATAGAATCATCCATTTTGGTCCAAATGTTCCATGGAACCCATCAAAGTACCAATGACCCGCCTGTGACCTCAGATAATCCCACTACATCCGATTGGCCATAGAATCATCCATTTTGTTCCAAATGTTCCATGGAACCCATAAATGTGCCAATGACCCACCTGTGACCTCAGATAATCCCACTGCATCCGATTGGCCATAGAATCATCTATTTTGGTTAAAATGTTCCATGGAACCCATAAATGTGCCAATGACCCAACTGTGACCTCAGATAATCCCACTGCATCCGATTGGCCATAGAATCATCCATTTTGGTCCAAATGTTCCATGGAACCCATCAAAGTACCAATGACCCGCCTGTGACCTCAGATAATCCCACTGCATCCGATTGGCCATAGAATCATCCATTTTGGTCCAAATGTTCCATGGAACCCATCAAAGTACCAATGACCCGCCTGTGACCTCAGATAATCCCACTGCATCCGATTGGCTATAGAATCATCCATTTTGGTCCAAATGTTCCATGGAACCCATAAATGTGCCAATGACCCAACTGTGACCTCAGATAATCCCACTGCATCCGATTGGCCATAGAATCATCCATTTTGGTCCAAATGTTCCATGGAACCCATCAAAGTACCAATGACCCGCCTGTGACCTCAGATAATCCCACTGCATCCGATTGGCTATAGAATCATCCATTTTGGTCCAAATGTTCCATGGAACCCATAAATGTGCCAATGACCCAACTGTGACCTCAGATAATCCCACTGCATCCGATTGGCCATAGAATCATCCATTTTGGTCCAAATGTTCCATGGAACCCATCAAAGTACCAATGACCCGCCTGTGACCTCAGATAATCCCACTGCATCCGATTGGCTATAGAATCATCCATTTTGGTCCAAATGTTCCATGGAACCCATAAATGTGCCAATGACCCAACTGTGACCTCAGATAATCCCACTGCATCCGATTGGCCATAGAATCATCCATTTTGGTCCAAATGTTCCATGGAACCCATCAAAGTACCAATGACCCGCCTGTGACCTCAGATAATCCCACTGCATTCGATTGGCTATAGAATCATCCATTTTGGTCCAAATGTTCCATGGAACCCATAAATGTGCCAATGACCCAACTGTGACCTCAGATAATCCCACTGCATCCGATTGGTCATAGAATCATCCATTTTGGTCCAAATGTTCCATGGAAACCATCAAAGTACCAATAACCCGCCTGTGACCTCAGATAATCCCACTGCATCCGATTGGCCATAGAATCATCCATTTTGGTCCAAAGGTTCCATGGAACCCATCAAAGTACCAATGACCCGCCTGTGACCTCAGATAATCCCACTGCATCCGATTGGCCATAGAATCATCCATTTTGGTCCAAATGTTCCATGGAACCCATAAATGTGCCAATGACCCACCTGTGACCTCAGATAATCCCACTGCATCCGATTGGCCATAGAATCATCCATTTTGGTCCAAATGTTCCATGGAACCCATAAATGTGCGAATGACCCACCAGTGACCTCAGATAATCCCACTGCATCCGATTGGTCATAGAATCATCCATTTTGGTCCAAATGTTGCATGGAACCCATCAAAGTACCAATGACCCGCCTGTGACCTCAGATAATCCCACTGCATCCGATTGGCTATAGAATCATCCATTTTGGTCCAAATGTTCCATGGAACCCATAAATGTGCCAATGACCCACCTGTGACCTCAGATAATCCCACTGCATCCGATTGGTCATAGAATCATCCATTTTGGTCCAAATGTTCCATGGAAACCATCAAAGTACCAATAACCCGCCTGTGACCTCAGATAATCCCACTGCATCCGATTGGCCACAGAATCATCCATTTTGGTCCAAAGGTTCCATGGAACCCATCAAAGTACCAATGACCCGCCTGTGACCTCAGATAATCCCACTGCATCCGATTGGCTATAGAATCATCCATTTTGGTCCAAATGTTCCATGGAACCCATAAATGTGCCAATGACCCAACTGTGACCTCAGATAATCCCACTGCATCCGATTGGCCATAGAATCATCCATTTTGGTCCAAATGTTCCATGGAACCCATCAAAGTACCAATGACCCGCCTGTGACCTCAGATAATCCCACTGCATCCGATTGGCTATAGAATCATCCATTTTGGTCCAAATGTTCCATGGAACCCATAAATGTGCCAATGACCCAACTGTGACCTCAGATAATCCCACTGCATCCGATTGGCCATAGAATCATCCATTTTGGTCCAAATGTTCCATGGAACCCATCAAAGTACCAATGACCCGCCTGTGACCTCAGATAATCCCACTGCATCCGATTGGCTATAGAATCATCCATTTTGGTCCAAATGTTCCATGGAACCCATAAATGTGCCAATGACCCAACTGTGACCTCAGATAATCCCACTGCATCCGATTGGCCATAGAATCATCCATTTTGGTCCAAATGTTCCATGGAACCCATCAAAGTACCAATGACCCGCCTGTGACCTCAGATAATCCCACTGCATCCGATTGGCTATAGAATCATCCATTTTGGTCCAAATGTTCCATGGAACCCATAAATGTGCCAATGACCCAACTGTGACCTCAGATAATCCCACTGCATCCGATTGGCCATAGAATCATCCATTTTGGTCCAAATGTTCCATGGAACCCATCAAAGTACCAATGACCCGCCTGTGACCTCAGATAATCCCACTGCATCCGATTGGCTATAGAATCATCCATTTTGGTCCAAATGTTCCATGGAACCCATAAATGTGCCAATGACCCAACTGTGACCTCAGATAATCCCACTGCATCCGATTGGCCATAGAATCATCCATTTTGGTCCAAATGTTCCATGGAACCCATCAAAGTACCAATGACCCGCCTGTGACCTCAGATAATCCCACTGCATCCGATTGGCTATAGAATCATTCTGAAGCTGAATACGAACCAATCAGTTCGTGCAAAATTAAAACAATACATGCATAAACAACGAAACAAAAACAAAGAAAGCAGCAGGCACAGCAATACATTATAAGCAGCTGATGATTGATTTTCTTATATAAAAACATGCATTTTTCTTCTTATATTTTACTATTTTCTGACTTTCATATAATAGTGACAAAATCCAAAGTTAGATATTCATTCAGCGTAGGATATATCTGTTAGTTAAGTATATATATTATCTTTGAACGATAAGTATTAAAGGCTGTAGGTATACCCTAAAGTATTCGCCAAAAACGTTGCATGACCTTCAAAAAATCTGTTAAAACGACCCCATACAAACCGCGCTGTAAGACGTAATTCTACGTCAAAAATTACAGACTCAAACCATTGTTGATTAGTTCGTTATGATTTTCAGTTCGTTAGGTCTGTTAGTGCGTTATTTAATTTAGTTCTCCACTTTTTCAATAAAAAAACGAAAAATTAAAAAGTGTTAGCTATTCAACGAAGTTAGAATCAACGAACTAGCTCACATAGTTCATGAGTGGAAATTGTTCAATTAAACTAGTTCGTTTCTGAACCACCCAAGTCAACTGCTGAGTTATGATTGCGTTACATTGAATTACTCACCGCTTAAATCGCCGTTTCGCTGTATACGTAATGCTGTTTAAAAAATGATATTTTAAACCATTTTTAATGGGTTTAAAAAAAATGCAGATATATTGAAAAATATTTTTGAAATTGTCTTGGCCAGATTTTCAAACAATTTCGATTTTGTTCTCTTTTCAGCGGTTTAATGTAATCTTAATATATAAAAGACAAGCGTCCTGCTCCGTGCTCTATATCGCTCAAACTGTTTATTGTTGTTGTTTTTGCTATGCTTTTTTTTAACATGTTCAGTCTAAACTAGAACGGCTCATACAACCAAATACCGCTTAAACTGTTAACTCTCAAACTAAAAGTATGCCCCCAAATTTTAATATTTGTCAGTAAGGACACATTGAAGACGACTTGAAAAAAACAACATTTGAGGTGAATGTAAAAATATTATCATATCGTATACTGGGAATCGAACTCGAGCTCCGAGCATGCTAATTGTGTTGTGTGTGTTATTAAATTTTTTGCACACAATTTTTGCACACACAATAACTGGACCTACATGTTTTATGCCGACTTAGAACGGCTAAAGTTCATGTTCTCAAGAAACTTCATATGCCATTATTTACTGTCTGAGTTTTGCCATTGTCTGCAGAGAACTGGTGACCGATCAGAAAAATTTTTTTAATGAAAAAATTTTTCGCCTCGACTGGGGATCGGACTCGAGCTCCGAGCATGCCACACACTTAACCTGCATGCCACGGTCACCACTTGAATGAATTTTATACATTCAGAAAAAAAAACACACATCTTTCTCCGATAAACAATTATCTTTTTTCGATAAAAGCAATTTTCTCTTTTTCAAATAAAATTTTCTTCAATTAGAATAAATTTTTACATTTTCGAAGAAATATTTCTTCACTTCTGGGAAATGGAAATATATCAATGTCTCTAATAATGATAAGTATTTTTCTCGCACAAAAAAATGCTCATTTATAGAGAAAAATTTATTGAAAATAAGAAATTTTTTTATATTTTGGTAAAAAAATTCACTATGAAAAGTATTTTCTTCAATATAAATAAATCTTTTCTCAAAAATAGAAGGTGTTTTTTGTTAAAAACGATATATTTTTATATTTCTCTTTTTCAGAGAAGCTTTTTATCTTTTTTAGATAATTTTTAGGATCACATTTAGAGAAAAGCATTTTATGGAGCAAAGTCTATACCATTTTTCTCTAAATATGATGCTTTTTTTTATCATATTCCGAGAAACTTTTTTCTGAGTGTATGAAAACTTAGATGTATACAATAAATGGATGTAATCCGCCCACGAACACACCCACTGGAAGTAATCCGCTCCGAACAAAACTGAATTTCATGGAAAAATTCCTACGAGTTCAAAAGTTACAGCCAAATTAGTAAGAGCGCATTTTTATTTTTCTTTGCATTTTTCTTTGTTCACAAACTTTGAACGCGTTTATCTCGAAACCATGTTTTTCGTACTGGTTGCGGCACTAGCGGGTTCATTTTTTGACGAAATTTTATTTTTTTAAACTTGATTCGCTATCGTATGTCACGAGCTTTTTTTTATTTTTTTTTTCGATTTTTTATGAATTTTTAAAATCAATATTTTTTTCGAAAAAACACACTTTCAAATGTGGAACATCACCAAATATTGAAAAAAAAATTTAAAAAAGCTCTTGTCATAGGATAACCAGTTTTGCTAAGATTTAAAAAAGTAATTTTTTTTTCCCAGATCGGACAATTTTTGCGACTCCCAGCGCTGCAACCACGAGGCCCCGTTTTTTTCTCTGCCGCCAGTTTGGAGCTCTATAAAAGTGAGTTGGAGTGATGTTGGAGTGAAAAATAAATTTTTTTGAATATTTTTCTTGTAATTTTTGTTCAATTCTCTACAATAATAAAAAAATTTTGGAAAAATGTTTGTTTTTGACAGTGTTAAGAATTTTTAATCCCTTAACCCGCGAATTTTATGTCCCTTAACATCTGCGTAACTTACGCAGGCTTTAAACGCCGAAATTTACGTTTAAGAGCTGTGAGCGGCAGTGTATTTCGCAGAGCCTGACATAAGGCAGGTATACAAACTTCACAACCACTGTAGCGTCTTCCAGGTGGAGGTTTTTGTCATTAGGAAGGCCGCAGAGATAGCTCTTAGTATAAGCAACGACACATTTCAATTAACGTCTTTGTTAATAGCCAAGCGGCAATCAAATCCATGTGCTCCGATAGAGCTTTGAGCCCAAGAATGTCCTTGAGCAACGAGTGTGCATCTGCTTCCAAGCAACCAGGACATTAACAGAAACGAAATGACAGACGAACTACCAATTGAAGGTGCCGGTATCGGATCAGGTGTCATAGAATACGTATGTAGCTACTCCACAGCAGGAATTGTACAAAAACCTCGAAACTGAAGTCAAGCAAGTAGTGTGTCGTAGATGTAAAGATACGGCAAAATTCAATATCTCGAGAATCATGTGTGATAAATAATGTGGAGAACGGACTTCGTTTATCCTGGCTCGCTCCCAAGGGGACACTGGTTGCCTCTTCAAGGTCACTGCATGTGGCGGCCTACGCGAAAAAGCTGTGTATTACTACGAATGACAACTGCTAGAAACAGGTTTCCAAGAAACGCTGTTAAAATCATCTGTTTAAATATTTTTGTGTTTTTGTTGAAATGTTTGTCTTTTCTAAGCAATAGTTTTTAAATGTGCTTTGCTATATTTATATTATCGTTATCAATATCTCAGTGGAAGTGTGCTAGACTGTCATTCAGAGACCGTGGGTTTGTATCCTAGCTATACAAGTATCAAAGATTTTATTTTAATAATTGAAATTCTAATTCTGTTTCATTAACTGTTTGGTCAAAAATAACCTTCAAAATAAGTTTGCCTTCAATCTTGAAAAAAAAAATTGTACATTTCATTTTTTATTTAAAAAACAAAAAAAAATATTTTATATAAAAAAAAAATATTTGTTGTACTGTACACGCAGAGAAAAAAACGTTTATAGCCAGTTTGCTGCAACCGAACTTCGTTTGTCGTGCTTCAAATCATTTTTTGTAAACGTTTGAACAGTTGGCATAATAATGGTTAGTTGCGAGAAACACGTTATTTAGTTGCAAGAAATTAATTTTGTTTGTAAATTGCAGTAACCGAAAAATTTGTTTTTTCCAACTGAAAACAACGTTTGCAGGAAAAAAAATTAATTTGTTATAAGCGAATAGTTCTGGACTGACAAAAAAAGTTGCTTGATTTTAGTGATGAAAAGTGTTTAATATTTGCCATCAACGAAAAGGAAGTATTTTAAGAGTGTGAACAAACAAACACACAACTGTGAATCACATGCGCCGTCACAAACCTGCGCGTGAGCTGCTACACAGCTCGCTTGTAACAAATGTTAAATATTTGCCATAAACGAGAAAACAAGAATGTGTTACAGTTTAAGTAAGCGCAGCAACACAAATGGCACCTCGCTTGAACCTTTGAACTTTGTCTACACAAAAATTTTAGTTGTCATATTAAAAGTCAGTTGCATGAAATTAATTTCGATTGCCATTAACGTAAGTTGTTTTTAAATTTAGGCAACCGAAAAATTTGCTTCGTTCAACTGAAAACTTCACTTGTAGAAAAAAGATCTATTTCTTATGATGCACACATTTGAAATCTACATAAATTCATTCCACACAATATCTTACAATAGCTCAATGGAAGCATGCTAGACTGTCACGCGGAAGACGTGGGTTCGAATCTTGGCTGTGTAAGTATCAAAAATTTAAATTTAATTATTGAAATTCTAATTCTGTTTCAAACTGCTTAGTCAAAATAAGTTTTTATTAAAAAACATTGATTAAAAAAAAAAATATTTGGTGTTCCTGTTGGGAATTGAACCCAGGTCATTCGAGTTCCTAGACTCGAACGCCAGCACGCTCGGCTAAACTTGAACTTACAAAACAATGATAAAATTTTATTAAGATCGATGTTTTTTCGTTTCAAGCAAAAATCTTTTTAAGTTGATGACAACTGAATATCCGTTTGCGGCAAATACAGTTCGCAAACGAGGTGTAGTTGGTGAATTTTTCAGTTGCGGTAAACGAAAAATTTCTTTGCGTGTAACCTAGGATAGTAGACTACTAGACGCACACGTCAGCACACTCGGCTAAACATGAACTTCCAAAACAGTGATGTAATTTCATTAAGTACGTTTTTATATAGGTTTCGTGTTCGAAAGACCAACAATCAACCGACTGTTGATTTGAAAGTTTCATTTGTTGGAGGGTTTTTAACAGTGAAATCTGTTATTTCAGCCCATGATTGGTTTGACATAACAGCAATTTTTGCCTGAGTGTACTGGTACTTTCTTAAAAAATAGACAACGGAATTCAAATTTGGGTTTTAAAAGTTTTCGTCACTAAAAATTATATTTTTTGAAACTCACTTTATCGATTTTCGAGGATTTTCGGTACATTTATTCTTGAAAACACCACAAAAGGGAATCTATGGGAAATCATATTTATCCCTAATTTTCCCATTTATGCAAAATAATTTCTTTTGAAAATGTAGTTTTTTGTTCTCTTCAAACTTTCTTTAGAACTTGGGTCCATGCACGGGTCTATACGCGGATGTATTGAACTACTATAGTAACAGAGAAAAATATATTTTCAAGATTTTTTGCGTTTAAAATGTTATGTTAATAACATTATGTTTATAAAAACAAAAATTTTAATTGTTAAAAGAAAAATTTTCATTTCGACCACTACCCAAAATATTTTTTGACTCCACTTACAATATTTTTTAGAATTCAAACATTGCGATCACGACCTAAACAGGTTTCAGGCAAATAAAAATTTATTGAGGGAACAAAATACAACTTTTTTAAAGAACACTTTACTGGAAAATCACTATTACTTGTTAAGTTTTGATATTTTAATGTTATTCGGAAATTTTTAAGCATTATCAGTGGAAAGAGCTTTCTCAAAAACATAAGGAACAGTGATTTCCGAATTATGTTCTTTTTTTTCGAACCCATGACAAAGCTGGCAACACTTCAAACTAGTGTTAAAATTCTGTTCTATGAGCGCTAATAGAATATTTAAAACTGCAGACCAATAAGAGAAACTTGTTTTTTTAATCAAAGTGAAAATAAAAATAATTTTTCGGTATCCGCATCAGTTTTTATTAAGGTTTATCTTGACAATACAGCCAGAATGATAAATCAAATATAATTTTTTTCTTACGTATAACAGTAAATTTTGTGTAATTTTTGAGCTATTTTTTAATATTTTTTATGTATTCTTTGCTTTTTATTTCTTCATATTTCCCCCAATTGTATTTTCAGCAATAAATCATCTAATTTTTACTGACTGACCACAAATAATACGCTCTTCCATATCATCCATAGAAACAAACGTTCACACTTAATATTTTGCTGTTGTTACCAAATCTTAACACATCACCATCACCAACACCATTACTATCACCATTACCAATGGAAACATAAGCCGATTTAAGATTTCATCGAGTGATTATTTGCCCACGGTAGTTAAATATTAGAACCAATTTGTGGGGAATGGAAGGATGCAAAGAGCCACTTTAGTGCTGTTGGTCTGCTTAAATTCCGCTGGACCAAGCAAACTCATCACTGAGCAGCTGACTGGTGTGGGTAAAAGTATTTTTCAACGCAAGACCTGATTTTTTTCATACGTGTTCGTTACATATGAGTGCTGCTCGTATTTGGGGTTGGTTCTCTCGCTGCTGGATTGTCACAGAAATGCGATTACCTGGGCTTGCCTATTTGTCGACACGGTGATGGAGTGGTACGGTAACGTGCTATCATGAATGCTAATCGTCTGCACGCAGACACAAACGCACGCACTCAGTTCAAATGGGGATTTAAGAGCCCAAAACAAACAATGTATAGAAACACATAGAAAACAATACAAAAAAGGGGTCAAAAGTGGCGAATAAATTCGACTTTGTGTAATTACAAAATTTATGGTCCTTCCAACGTTATTGTTTTCGTGTATTGTATTTGTTTTTGGTTTATTTCTGTAGTCGTTTTTCTCTGTGGTTTTATTGTTGTAAATTTGCAGACTAAATGATTTATTTCAGTAAAAATTCAACTTTAAGATGTCCTTTTTTGCTGAAAATAAAATTTGCTGACTTAGGAAATAATTTAGTTATAAGTAAGTAATATCAACTGAAATTCAAAACAACAAACTTAAGAGCTTTATTTATGATGGTCATCTCAATGGTTTGCTCATTTTTTAAGCAAAACTAAATAACAAGTTTTCCAACGCTCTTTGCTGTAGTGATCCGGTTGGGAAAAAAAAATAATAATTGCTAAAAAATCAAATCTGCGGAAAATCCTTGAATTCAATTATACGCGCTTGTGGACGCGTAAGGTGTTAACATGATTGTCAAGTGTCACAAAACAAGTGTCATCGCTGTGGACGAGCGAGTGAGTGAACGAACGAGTGAGGTTCAGAAGAGTGGGTTGCTGAAATTATCAGAAGAGTGGGTTGCTGCAGTTGTTAGCGAAGCAACAAAAAAGCAGTGATAAAAAAAAACACAAATGTAGCGGCTGTTTTTTGTCTTTGCTTTTTGTGTTGAGTGACGTTTTTAATCTTGTCCATTTTGTCATCCGCTTAAAATTCAGTGTAGTTTTTTTGTTACTTCTGTTTTTGCTTTTTTGGAAATATAAATCCGATTGTTGTGGATGAGCGTTTTTTGAATTTAAAGGTTAAAAAATAAATCTCATATGAAATATAGTTAAGTATTAAGGGTTTTCTTAAATATTGAATTTCTTAAATACATTTGAGGGATTAAAAAAAATTATCATTAAAATATTGAAAAATATTTTCCAAATACAATAGTACAAATTGTTGGTAAAGTTAATACGTTATGTATTTTGTTGTTTCATGCAAAATGAACTTGGTTTAGAATATTTTTAAATTAATTTTAGAAACAAAAACAAAATTTTATGACAGAAGCATTATTCCAATTTTCTTTGCAAAAGTGCATATAAAACTGTTTTTCTTACAGTGGATTAAGTTTTTAACGGTAAGTCTTAGAGATTTATTTTTTGTCTGGGCGGAAAAAATTAAATTTCGAAAAAAGCCACGCACTCTTATACTTATCGTTATTAAGGAGGGACATGACATTCGCCGCAGAGAAAACAGACCTTGGTTTAAAAATTCATAACTCAGTCAAAAACCAAACCTTTTTCCAAAATTTTTCCAAATTTTTTATTTTTGTAGAGAATTGCACAAATTGTGTACAAAAAAAAAAATTCACAAAAATATATTTTTCACTCCAACATGGTTTTATAGAGCTCCAAACTGACGGCAGAGAAAAAAAGGAGGCCTCATGGTTGCAGTCGCAAAAATTATGCGATCTTGAAAAAAAAATTACTTTTTTAAATCTTAACAAAATTGGTTATTATTTGACAGGAGCTTTTTTTTCAAAATTTTTTTCAATTTTTGGTGATGTTTCAAATTTGAAAGTGTGTTTTTTCGAAAAAAAAAATTCATAAAAAATCAAAAAAAAATTTAAAAAAAAAGCTCATGTCATACAATAGCGAAACAAGTTTAAAAAAATACAAAAAAAATAAATTCGTCAAAAAATTAACCCGCTAGTGCCGCAACCAGTACGAAAGACATGTTTTCGAGATAAACGCGTTCAAAGTTTGTGAACAAAGAAAAAATAAGGTTGAAAAAGAAAAATTGCGCTCTCACTAATCCGGCTGTAACTTTTGAACCCATAGGAATTTTTACATGCAATTTTACTTAGAATCTTTAGAATATTTACTTAAATACAAAATTATAAAAAAAATTATTCGATTTAAAAAAACGGCCAATGTCATGTCCCCCGTTAAGGGAAAAACGCAATTTTTTTTTTGACGGTTTGTATGGGGTCGTTTTAACAGATTTTTCAAGGCCATGAAACTTTTTTGACGCATACTTTAGGGTATACTTACAGCCTTTAATACTCATCGTTCATAGATAATATATATACTAAAATATCAGATATATCCTGCGCTGAATGAATATCTTATTTTGGATTTTGTCACTATTATATTAAAGTTACAAAATAGTAAAATATCAGTAGAAAAATGCATGTGTTTTTATAAGAAAATCAATCATCAGCTGCTTATGCTGTGCCTGCTGTTTTCTTTGTTTTTGTTTCGTTGTTTTTGCTTGTATTGTTTTTGTTTTATACGAACTGATTCGTAGGCTTCTTCATTGGGCTCTCAAACAATCGGACCAAAGAGACGAAGTAGAAGAGGTTACAACTTAAATTTAATTCTACGTCTACTCTTACGATACTACCGAAACTGTTTCTTGTTTTTTATTTGAATTTTAATATAATTTTACGAAATTCCCATAAGCGGACATCTCTTTTATATGGACAAAAAGTGGGTAACCATCGGTGTCCGCTTATGGGAGTTTTCACTGTATACGAATGTAAGAACTTAACAAAAAAAATTACACAAGCTGTAAAATTAACGGAATGAACAGATATG
The DNA here is from genome assembly GCA_958299015.1 of Tetanocera ferruginea. NCBI lineage: Eukaryota > Metazoa > Arthropoda > Insecta > Diptera > Sciomyzidae > Tetanocera > Tetanocera ferruginea. The sequence continues at coordinate 80,863,628 of OY282644.1, read as the reverse complement.
GTTCGGTTTTCAAACTAATAAGGTTATTTTTGTAAAAATACACTTAAGAAAATAAAAGCCTCAACTCATTTGTGGCTAAATTTATTCCAACAACAACAAATTTATCTATTTCAGCTAACAATTCTGCTTTAGTTATTGTAATTCACTCGCAAAGCGCACGTAACAAAAAATATCGACTACACTGATAAAAAAATTTTACAGCAATAAGATCAAAAACAGCGAATGAGAGCGTTAATTAAACTGCAGCACGTCTCTTTTTCTGTTGGCGTTATGTTCACATGTTTATTCTTGTCGAAAATTGTGCATTTAAAAAAAGATGCAGGTATATCACATTACCCGACCATATCACAATACTCAAAGTTAGTCTAATTATTGAAAACATGTTCAGGACCTTTTGTTCAAAATTGTACCGGACTGAACAAATACCACTGCACAACAAAATCATTTTTGTTTTTTTAATAACATTTTAATTTTTACACCTTGCAAGGGTTTTGCAAGACAGCGAGAATACCCCTTATGTGTTTTTGTGGGATATTTTAGCACCAATTCTGATTTAGTTCGAAATTAAGCTTTAAACAGATTGTAAGTTTTCACTTATTTCTGGCGCTCAAGTTGAATTTTGAGCTTTGGTGTTTTCAGAGACTTATCGTAGAGTTCTACGACAGATATTTTTTTGCGATTTTAACCCTAGTTTTATAGGTATTTTTGTCCGTTTTTCACAAAAGATCAAAACATAACCCTGCACTAAACTGTTAGAAGGTAATAATGTTCTACAAAAATATTCCTCGTAGTTTTTGCATAAATCTCCCAAACACACCCTATAGCTAAAATGTAAGGATCACATGGTTTCCTGTTACCATTCACCATAAGAATGTGTAGAAAAGGGAAAGTTAAAAGCCTCTAAAATTAAACTCAGACGTAAACTTTTAAAACACCGATACACGTATATTTTTTTGTCCTCTCCCAACAAACAAAATGATTCACTTATGATATCGTGTATGAATCACTTTCTTGAACATTTCACTTATAAGATCGTGAACGGGAGAAATTCCTCCTTTGTTAACGAATCATACAAATCGACAAAAACAATTCGTGAACCAAACCAAACCTTAGAATATTAATTCGTTAACGAATCTTCATATTTAAAAGAAGCTATTCCTAATGAATCGTAAATTTGAAAAGAAGCAATTCATTAACAAATCGTCAAATTTAAAAAAAAACAATTCTTTAACGAATCACTTTTCTTTGAAGAACTGAACACTTTGTTGAACGAATGATTTTAATATTGCAACAAAATATTCAGCATCACCATAGGAGAATTTGTCTGTGATGCTCCTGCAAAAGCTACGGTGCTTTCTTTAAGCATCCAGCCAACCTGTGTTTCAGACAAAACCAAACTATTCGAAAATAATACAAAAAAACTATTTACAAGCAATTCGTCAACGAACCACCCCTCGCCACAAAGTTTATTGGGATCTACCAGAATACGTTATCGGAAACTTCGCTGCAAACATTTTCAATCGCCTGAGAATCTCCAGCGAATCGCTTGGAAGATGAAACCATCGCCGGTGAGCTCTTTTGAGAGTCTTCCGGGAATCGCCGCATGTAAGCAGCTGAGGCCATGAAAGCGATTCTCCGGAAGATTCGCCGATTAATCTTCAAAAGAAGTCTTAAGCGATTCGCCTGGGAGATTCGCCGGCGAATCTTCGAGAAGATTCGTAAGCGATTCGCCAGGAAGAGTCGCCTGCGAATCGGCAGAAGGGATCTAAAGCGATTCGTAAGATGGACAAGAGTGGCAAAAATATTTCTTTTAGGGGTCCATAGCGATTTTTTGTGAAGCATCATTGTTGTACATTAAAAGTTGTTGTAAATTTAGACAAAAAATTTTTTACAAATTCATTTTTTTTTTGTCATTAGTTTTAACGATTTTTCAGATTTTGAAAATTTTTTGTCAATCGCACATTCATCGATGGAGCGACCAATCTTGCAACGATGGCCGGAATAAGCGAAGAAAGATTTTCATATTTTTTGAAAATCGCGCATTCATCGTTTCAGTGATCGAAAAGGCATCCATCTCCCAAAAAAACTCTTGGGAGAATTGCAAGGGGGTCGCCGAATCAACTAATCTTGCAATCGTCTTTTAAATGTTTGCAGGGTTTTAATTTTTTTTTGTGTTGAACAGTGTAATTGAATCCTTGTCAATTCTGCAATGTCCAAAGTTTTGCAGTCGGGCATCCACATTCGTTCATGTTTCAAATTCGATATGCTTTGAATGGTATGGCATTGAGCACAGACGACAGATCACTGAGAAACGCATCGACATTCACTGAAGAACTATGCAGAATTCAGGTTCATATTTGTTCCGGTGGTCACAATGACAAATTTCGATGACGTTTCATGAAGGTCAATTTCTTCATCCTACGAATCTGAATAGAAAATAAAGATCTTTTTAGTATTTTCGTAGGCAAGTTTGCGCAGTTTCTTCAAACTCAATCTAAATTTAATGTGAGAATGTATTTTTTATATTCAGTATTATAGTAGCAGTACACCTTCTTGTTCTGCATTTAAGTTCTGAAATAAAAATGAATTTATTTGTAATTGAATGAAAAAAATAAATTAAATCAACTCAACTCATTTTTTTACGTCATCGGCGGCCCTGGTAAATGGAAATGAAACTTACTGTTACAAGCGAATTATGATTTTCACAAAAATAGCTTCGATAAGACAGTGAATAAGTGAATAAGAAGCAATGTAGAGGTTGAACCTCTATAAATGTCAAAATGCTGGAAGTCCAAATGTTTGTTGGGGAGCTGATGTGCCAGTGTTGGCTTAATAGTAATGGCTATGAAAAAGAGAGCACAGTCAGTTATGCATCTACCTTGTTTATTATACCATGACTACAATTAAGGTCCGCAGTCACATAAACAGTCTCGATCTTATAAACCTTTTCGAAGCACTTTAACGGTAATTCGATATCAAATTAAATATTTCGTTCCTACAAGCAATGTAAAAGCTGTTTGGAAGCTTACTAGTGCTTCGCTTATGACTTTACGAAGCACATTAATAAGTATTCGCTCTCACATGGGCATTTGAGCTCTAACAACTGAATCAGCACGGCACCAACGAATTAAAAAAAAATATAAAATCATATCATGAAAACTAAATCATACAAATTTTTTTACAAGTTTCTCGCAAGCACATACTTATGTTATCATTTACTTTGTCTTACATACGAGATTATACTCTCAAGACCTCGATAGATTATTTAAGAAGGCTTGAAGAGAATCACATAAAACAACTTTACTCACCATCATCGAGGAAGAATACGTTTCTCACAAATTCAGATAGACTCTTTTTCTCAGTATCACCTCAGATTTATTTATTTTTCGAAGAATACTTGAGGACGGAAATATTGAAGCTGTATTTACAAGATTCTTAGAACCAGTACCGAGGTAGAAACATCTAAGAATTGTGTGTCAGGTAGGCTCGTTCGTCAAATTCTTTCAACGCCAAAAACTCGAAATTCATACAAATCACAATTTTATTTTCACAGGGTGTTAACCGTAACTTGACAACAGGATTTCTGAAGAGGCTTATTCCGATTATTGTCTTCTAAGCGTTTCCTTCATAAGACTGACTTCGTTTTTCATATCATTTTTCAACATTTTATTTTATTCAAATTATTAAGAATATCAGCTTAACTAAGGACTAAAAAAAACTAACGCTCTTCCCTTACCTCTTCTTTGTTTTTTTGACTTTGTTTACTCCCCAAGGTATAATCTTTCAATTAATACAAATTTATTGCACGCTCTTCCTATAAACAAAGTCAGTAGATTATGTAAAGGAAACCACTTGCCATGCCAAAAATATCCTGTTTGATAATAATTTGTCCTTTTGTTACCACGTGATGTCGACAAACGACGAAAACAAAAGCGCAAAAAAACAAAACGGAACAATTGAAATATACTCTTCACTGCTGCTGCGGTGTGATGTAAATAATAAAAGTCAGTGATTTCAGGCAAAGCCAAGTCACGTGTTTCCAGACGCATACCAACACAACGCAGAGAGATAAAGACTGACGAGGCAAATAAATTAATGGCTGGCACGCGTCGACTGCGAGGAGAACTTCTCAACGTGTTGTTGTCACTGCTTAATGGAGTTGTTGTCGCAAAGTGTTTGCCAAGCACTTGATTATCGTAATTTGTGGTGGCCTGACTTCCGAGCTGTATGAGAGGCGATATGCCGTGAATGTATGTATGGCGTTCGTCTTCTTGTTGGCTGTTGAAATGCGCATTCGTCGTATTAGATTTTAATAAATAAACGGATCTCAGTCAATGGACCACCCATGGACGTTCCCGTGGGTATGATTTGCAGTGGTTTATTGAGCTTATGTTTATTTTTTTTTTAATCTTATTTCCAGTGCATGTGTGAAGTTTTCATATGGAACGTGCTAGTTCGCGTCCACTATGTGTGAATTTTGAATAATTGTAGGCACACTTCTCTCATCTTTGACCAAAAATCAGAATATCTGATAAGCAGCTTAGCACTCAGCAAAATTGACGCTGACGCTGCTCATTACAATGTGATGTTGACTGTTAATTTGTTGCATTTTTAATGCTGCTACTTTTTATTGGAAACGGTAAAAGCAAAAATTATTTTATAACCGAATTATTCGAAAACCGGATTTTAGTGAAATTGTTGTTTTATGCACGCGTATATTTTTTACTACACTACTTTATTACACTGCACTTGTTTTCATTGGTTTGTGAATTATTATTATTCACAGTTGAATTGCACACTGAAACACATTTCCAGGTTGAAAAATAAATTTAAAGTTACAAAAAAGTGTTTTAAGGATGACAATGTTGTTTCTTAGCGGTATTCAAGATTTATGCGCACTTTTTGAACTATTTTTGTTATTGTATAAAAGTACAAAATTACACATAACGATTTTATGTTTTAGTCACATAAAAAAGATTGACATTGTAAAAACTTCGAAGAACATGATAACATTGTCTACAGGAAAGACAAAAACCATGATTTGCTTGAAATTTAAAAAAAAAATGTCTTCTAGAGTTTTTAGTCCGGATCAATATTACAAAAAAGGAAATAATAATTTTTCGTTGATATCCTTTTTCGCAATATCGCTCATGTCGTGCAAAACTGTAAGTACTGAAAATTTGATATTTCGAGAAAGGTCTTTCATACCCCTGCAAACATTTTCAATCACTTGAAAATCTCCAGCGAATCACTTGGATGATGAAACAATCGCCGGCAAGCTCTTCTGAGAGTCTTCCGGGAATCGCCCAATTTAAGCAGATGAAGCCATAGAAGCGATTCGCTAAGAGGAGTCTGAAGCAATTCGCCTGGAAGATTCGCCGACGAATCGCCAAAAGGAGTCTTAAGCGATTCGCCTGGAAGATTTGTCGACGAATCGCCTAGATGTGTCTTAGGCGTTTTGCTAGGAAGAGTCGCGAACGATTCGGAGAGGTGTCTTAAACGGTTCGCCGGGAAGATTCGACAGCGAATCGCCGAGAAGAGTCTTAAGCGATTCGCCAGGAAGAGTCGCACACGAATCGGCAGAAGGGGTTTAAAGTGACTCGCCGACAAGAGTGCCAAAGAAACCGCTTTAGAGGTCCTCAGCGATTGGTTGCAGAGCATCGTTGATGAACGTAACAAGTTGTTGCAAGTTTAAGCCAGCGGGCTCTTCAGGCGTTTTTATATCCCATTTTCATGAAGTTTTTTTAACAAGTTAAATTTTTTGATTTTAAATTTTTTGATTTGAATTTAAACGATTTTTCAGAGCCAACTTCAAATTCCAATAATAGATTTCTAGCGCTTTTTGAAAAGCCATCTTCTAACGATCGCCGAAATGAGCGAAGGTAAATTTTGAACATTTTTTGAATCGCGCATTCATCCCTTGAGCGATCGAAAAGCGATCCATCTTCCAACGATCGCCAGAATGAGCGAAGGAAGATTTTGAAATTTTTCGAGAATCGCGCATTTATCGCTTCGACGATCGAAAAGCGATCCATCTTCAAAAGAATCCTTAGGGGAATCGCTAGCTTGTCGCCAAATGATTTAATATTCCAATCGTCTTCCATATGTTTGCAGGGAGAGTTCATAAATCGTTTGTTGTAAATTTTATTCAAAAAACGTAGAATGTTTATGAATTTTCAATACAAATTTAAAAATTTATCATTTTTATTTTTTTTTGTTTTGTTAAAAGTACAGAAAAAAACAAGTAAAGAAAGTCTAAAGTCGGTCTAGGCCGACTATGAAATACCCTAAACACACTTTTTAAAAAAAAAAAAATTTTTATTGTAAATGAGCGTTTCCGTGGGCGGATGAAGCCTTTATTTTATATGCATTTAAATGTTGATGAAAAATGTACACATACCAAGTTTTCTTCCTGTAGGTCACAGTTAATGCCTTTATTGTGCTTTCGCTATGGAAGGTGGGCGTGTTCATGGACGGACTACTGTAAGGGGGTTTTCTCAAAGGCTGAGGTATGACTCAGCCGCTCCAGGATCAAACGAAGGACCCTCGAACCTCCGTTAAATAAAAAGACTTGTTGGTTTTAATATTTCAAGTACAATCAGTTTTATTGAATAATCTCTATGATTAATTATGTATATATATGCATATATATTTTGTACATAAGTCTTTCAAATACACAACAACAATCATTCGTGGGTATCAAGCTGTAATTTTCCAACAATTGCCCTCTCTGACTCTGCCTCGGTGATTACTGGTTCTGGTGCGGTAATATTCAGGATTCGGTGCTTCGGTAAATATCGGTGATTTGCGTTCGTGGCGAGTTTTATGCGGCTTGGCTTAGACAGAGCTCGACAGAGTGCGTTGGATTTGGAAAATATACCGTAGAATTATTATATACAAAAGTAGAATACATACATCTTTTGCAGCATTAAATTATACAATGTAAATTTTATGTAGTATATCTATATATTTCTAAAATAACTTATATATATCTATTATATATTTCTTTTCAATAAAAATTATAAATTTAGCGTATTCTCAATTTAAATAATCCCTACCGGGTAACTAATATGGCAAGCTAAGTGTTCGGAGGGATATCCATTCGGCCGAAGCCGACGGTGAAGTCCGACCGAGTGCAACAAACACAACTATTAGACACTCGGAAGGGTATCCATTCGGCCGAAGCCGACGGTGAAGTCCGACCGAGTGCGACACGCTAAGTATTCGGAAGGGTATCCAATCGACCGAAGCCGACGGTGAAGTCCGACCGAGTGCAACAAACACAACTATTAGACACTCGGAAGGGTATCCATTCGGCCGAAGCCGACGGTGAAGTCCGACCGAGTGCAACACGCTAAGTATTCGGAAGGATATCCAATCGACCGAAGCCGACGGTGAAGTCCGACCGAGTGCAACAAACACAACTATGAAATATTCGGAAGGGTATCCAATCGACCGAAGCCGACGGTGAAGTCCGACCGAGTGCAACAAACAAAGAATCTAACTACAATGTATGAAACGAGCAACCCGCCTCTCGGTGTTTTGCTCAAAAAAATTAGTTTACTCGTTGCCAAGTATGAGACGGACAAGACACTACGCCTTCGAGCCGTCTCTACTGTCGACACAGTTGGCTCGTCTTAAATAGTTTATTTACAAAACGTGTTGTGAATTATATTGCATGTTATACAAATTCTGCTCATAGCTGATGGTTGCTCTATCATGCGTTGGCGGTGTGTCTGACTGGTTGTGATGTTGTTGTTGCTGTACGCTATGCTGGCTGGTTTGCTATGCGTTGGCTGTGGGTGTTTAATTTGTTGTGGTGTTGTTGTTGTTATTTATACTATGCTGGTAGGTATTCGTTGTGTTCAACTAGTAGATTTTGTAACGCCGTTACAATTCCCCCTCCACTTCGCGGAGTGATACATCACGGCATGAAATGATAAGGAGAAAACAACAAAAGAAAATTTAATAAATGTGAAAAGGCAAAAAAAAAAAAAATAAAGTTGTGGGCGGTTTAAGGTATGTGTGTTTTTTTTTTTCCAATACAATAATATTAAAACATTCCATTTCAATAATATAAGATAATCTTTAATTAATAAATTAATAAAAAGAAAAGAAAAATAGCACATTTCATGATGTAGTAAAATAAAATAAAATAAAAAATAACCAAATATATATAATTCTATAAGGCCTTGCCAGTGGTTGAAATTATTTTCGTCTGCCCGTGGCAACTGAGTCGAACTCGGCCATCGGCCAGTCGCAAAACTGTAACGCGTTGCTGTCGTCGACGGTGAATCACCCAACGTTCTCGTTTTCTGGCTTGTCCCGTCTGTGACGGCCCCACAGTGATGCCCGCAAATGGATCGGCTTGCGGTGGCTGGGTTGGCAGCGGCTGGGTTGGTGATGACTGAGTTGGCGGAGGCCGGGTTGGCGATGGCTGAGTTGGCGGAGGCTGGGTTGGCGATGGCTGATTTGGTGGAGGCTCCCTGATGGCAGCCAGTCGGTGCGGGAGGGACTGGTCGGCTTTATTGTTGCTGTCTATCGGTGCAGCTGGGCTCTGTACCGGCTGGGTGGTGCCTAGGCTGTGTTGAGAGGGGGCTCGCGAGCGGCTGCTGAATCTGATTGATCTATGCGCGAGCTGCAGGTTCGGGACTTTCGTGACCGATTGAATTTCGATCTTTGGCCTGACCCGTCGGCACTCTTCTGGTGGTGGTCGGTAGGGCTCGACACACTTTGGCATTGCCGTTTGTCGCAAGTGGAATGCGATGCGACCCGGTGGTATTGATTTGGTACGCTTACGTTGCATGCTGGTGTGTTCTGCAATAGTGCACGGCCCAGTAACGGTGGCAAATTTCTGTTTTTTGTCATCCAGAATAGAGACTAGCTGTCGATTTTGTTCGGGTGTTAAGTTGTCTTGGGTGACCAGAGAGTATAAGCTGGAATGTTCGGTAATCTTATTACTCTCTTGTACTGCTAGCTCTTCTCCATCTATTAACATCTTCATTCCTCGGCGTTGGAGATAGTCCATCCCCAAGATCATCGGTTCTGCTAGAGATGAGAGAGCGGATACAAGAATAAACGTGCTCTTCTGATGGAAGTTGATGTGAAGAGGATACATTTCCTCACAGTTGACTGTAGAATTGTCCGCCAGCTGAATTTTTCGATTGTGTGGTCGTGGTTGCACTCCTTGCTCTATTAAATACTTCTTTACGGTATCGTCGATATACGAAAGGGTTGATCCAGTGTCAATTAATGCTTTTATCGGTCGCCCTTTTATTGTAACCGTGATGTAGTAGCGGCCATCGGTTACTTCTTCGGGTGGAAATGAAATTGGGCTTACACATGGACAGTCACGTGACAATGTGCCGTCTTGACCACAGCGTGAACAAAACTTTCGAGCTCTGCTTCGGCATTGATACCGTCGGTGACCTCGCTTTTTGCACCTCCAACAGTGAGTACCTGTGTTGTAGGGTGCTGCTTCTCGAAGATAATGGGTAGCCGGTCGACTTCCTTTGGCTTCGTCCCGTTTGAGAACCTCAAATTCCTCGGCAAGATCCATTAGCTCGTCGAGAGTACGAAAATCGCTTCGTCGAGCATAGAGCTTATATTCAACCCGAAGACCATCATAAATTCGGTCAGTGTGGTCCAGAGTTTTCAGCTGAGGATGTTGTCGTATAAGGGTTTGCATAGCCAATACATAATCTTTCGCTTTCTCGCGATGCATCTGCTTCCGATGGTATATGGTGTCTTCTAGGTGGCTTAAAAACCTCTTCGGTAAAAAGAAACGCTCGGCCTCGGTGCGAAATGCATGCCAAGTGGTAATCGCTGGTCGTTTGACACGATACCACTGTAATGCTCTCCCATCTAGTATTTCTAAAAGCGTTGGCAGCAATTGATTTTGATGTATATGGTAGCATTCAGCCAACTCCTCTATTCTTTCCATAAAATCTAAAAGATTTTCGCCACCGTCGTAATGAATGTTCCATCGTCGTACAATATTCATTACTTCGGCATCGGAACTGTGTTTATGGTCAGTTCGTGTATATTCAGGTACTGACACTGTGGCTCGGCTAGTGCTGAAGTCGTCGTCCACCATTATTTTTTCTTCGGACTCTAGTTCGGCTTCCAGGGCTCGGAATATATTCTCGGTTGATGCTTTCATTCGTTTTGTCTTAACAAAATTACTCAATTTCCTTCTTAACTCTTCCACGGTACAGCCTGCGATTGGAAGGCCTATCTTTTGGCATTCGATGATGAGTCTTTCCTTTTTCAGCAAATAAATCCAGCCGAGTGAATCCGACGTTAAGTGTTTGCTGTTCTCCATGATGATGTTGCTGTTGTGTATGGCACCTGCTCCGCTGTCGTTGGTGGTTTGATTCGGATTTCCACAGTCGTCTTTAGAGGCAGGTCCCTGCTCGGGCGCCATTTGTAAGGGGGTTTTCTCAAAGGCTGAGGTATGACTCAGCCGCTCCAGGATCAAACGAAGGACCCTCGAACCTCCGTTAAATAAAAAGACTTGTTGGTTTTAATATTTCAAGTACAATCAGTTTTATTGAATAATCTCTATGATTAATTATGTATATATATGCATATATATTTTGTACATAAGTCTTTCAAATACACAACAACAATCATTCGTGGGTATCAAGCTGTAATTTTCCAACAATTGCCCTCTCTGACTCTGCCTCGGTGATTACTGGTTCTGGTGCGGTAATATTCAGGATTCGGTGCTTCGGTAAATATCGGTGATTTGCGTTCGTGGCGAGTTTTATGCGGCTTGGCTTAGACAGAGCTCGACAGAGTGCGTTGGATTTGGAAAATATACCGTAGAATTATTATATACAAAAGTAGAATACATACATCTTTTGCAGCATTAAATTATACAATGTAAATTTTATGTAGTATATCTATATATTTCTAAAATAACTTATATATATCTATTATATATTTCTTTTCAATAAAAATTATAAATTTAGCGTATTCTCAATTTAAATAATCCCTACCGGGTAACTAATATGGCAAGCTAAGTGTTCGGAGGGATATCCATTCGGCCGAAGCCGACGGTGAAGTCCGACCGAGTGCAACAAACACAACTATTAGACACTCGGAAGGGTATCCATTCGGCCGAAGCCGACGGTGAAGTCCGACCGAGTGCGACACGCTAAGTATTCGGAAGGGTATCCAATCGACCGAAGCCGACGGTGAAGTCCGACCGAGTGCAACAAACACAACTATTAGACACTCGGAAGGGTATCCATTCGGCCGAAGCCGACGGTGAAGTCCGACCGAGTGCAACACGCTAAGTATTCGGAAGGATATCCAATCGACCGAAGCCGACGGTGAAGTCCGACCGAGTGCAACAAACACAACTATGAAATATTCGGAAGGGTATCCAATCGACCGAAGCCGACGGTGAAGTCCGACCGAGTGCAACAAACAAAGAATCTAACTACAATGTATGAAACGAGCAACCCGCCTCTCGGTGTTTTGCTCAAAAAAATTAGTTTACTCGTTGCCAAGTATGAGACGGACAAGACACTACGCCTTCGAGCCGTCTCTACTGTCGACACAGTTGGCTCGTCTTAAATAGTTTATTTACAAAACGTGTTGTGAATTATATTGCATGTTATACAAATTCTGCTCATAGCTGATGGTTGCTCTATCATGCGTTGGCGGTGTGTCTGACTGGTTGTGATGTTGTTGTTGCTGTACGCTATGCTGGCTGGTTTGCTATGCGTTGGCTGTGGGTGTTTAATTTGTTGTGGTGTTGTTGTTGTTATTTATACTATGCTGGTAGGTATTCGTTGTGTTCAACTAGTAGATTTTGTAACGCCGTTACACTACTTCCAATTTTTGAACACATCTTAGTTTTGGTATAAAATACATACATACCAAATTTAATTTCTCTATGACAAACATAACCTTATTTATTGAGTTTTAAACCTTTTGGGTTGTATGGGAGGTTGGCGTGTCCGTAGGCGGATGACGTTCATTTTTTAAAACCATCTTTCTCTTGTCATACAAAACATATAAGCCAAATTTTAGCTCTGTAGGTTAAACAGAGGCTTATATATTGCGTTTTTAATTTTTGGGTTGTATGGGAGGTAGGCGTGTCCGTGAGCGGTTGACGTCCATTTTCCGAAGACATATTTGCGTTGGTATGAAACACATACATATCAAATTTTATTGTTGTAGGCTAATTATGAGCTGAGTTATGCAGTTTTCAATTTTCGCGTTGTATGGGAGGTAGGCGTGTCCGTGGGCGGATGATGTCCACTTTTCAAAACCATCTTTGTTTTGTTACAAAAAACATATGTGCCAAATTTTAGCTCTGTAGATTAAACAGAGGCTTATTTATTGCGTTCTCAATTTTTGGGTTGTATGGGAGGTGGGCGTGTCCGTGAGCGGATGACGTCCATTTTTCAAAACCATCTTTGTGTTGATATAAAACACATACATACCAAATTTTATTGTTGTAGGCTTATTATGAGCTGAATTATGCAGTTTTCAATTTTTGCGTTGCAGCGGAGTTAGGCGTGTCCGTGGGCAGACGATGTCCATTTTTCACAACCATCTGTCTTTTGTTATAAAAGACATACGTGCCAAATTTTAGCTCTTTAAGTCAAACAGAGGCTTATTTATTGCGTTTTCAATTTTTGGGTTGTATGGGAGGTGGGCGAAGAAGATATATATATATAGAAGAGTATATATATTCTTGATCTGCTTCACCACGTGAGTCGAGCTATTCATGTACGTCCGTCCGTCCGTCTGTCCTGTCTGTCTGTTGAGATAAATGGATGAAACTTGGTATACATAGTCACATGGACCCAAGGATCTGCACTATTGAATATTTCTGGAATCCGCCCACTGACCCGCGTACCTCCCATACAACGCAAAAATTTAAAATTGCATAAATAAGCTCATAATTAGCCCACAACAATAAAATTTGGCGAGTATGTGTTTTATATTAACACAAAAATGTCTTCGAAAAATTGGTGTCTTCTGCTTATGGACACGCCCACCTCCCATTCAACCCAAAAATTGAAAACGGAATAAATAATCCTTTGTTTAACCTACAGAGATAAAATTTGACACGTATGTTTCTTATCATAAAACAAAGATGGTTTTGAAAAATGGACGTCATCCGCCTACGGACACGCCCACCTACCATGCAACGCAAAAATTGAAAACTGCATAACTAAGCTCGTAATAAAGTTACAACAATAAAATAAGGTATGTATGTATTTTATATAAAAAAAACGATGTCTTCGAAAAATGGGTATCATCCGCTCACGGACACGCCCATCTCCCATACAACCCACAAATTTAGGACTCAATAAATAAGGTTCTGTACGTTTTCAATAAAATTTGGTACGTATGTTCTTTTAACAAAATAAAGATGTTTTTGAAAAATGCATAAATAAGCTTATGTTTGTCTTACAGAGATCAAATTTGGTATGTATGTTTTTTATACAAAGTCTACGACATGTACAAAAAATGGGTGTGATCCGCTCACAAACACGCCCACCTCAAACACAACTCACAAAATACCATAAAAAGGTTTATACATGACCTACAGGAATTAAACTTTATATGGAAGGATCTTATTTCAAAACTAAGGTGTGCCACCAAAATGGGAGTCACCCGCCCACAAACATACGCCCACCTTCCTAACATCTTACAATATTGAAAATACCATAAAAAGGTTTTTATATAACTAACAGGGATTAAAGTTTGTATGAGGGAATTTTATATCAAAACTATGGTGCCCAAAAATGGGCGCCAGCCGCCCACGAACATGTCTTACTCCCATACAAGCCACATTAGTGAAAACTGTTAAAAACTGTAAAGGACTACATGGACTTTGAAAAAATAAGAAGTTAATTATGTCTATTTAAGCATATCAATATCTATATAATTAATAGGCTAAGGTTTTTTTTGTGACTTCAACTCCTCCCAGACCAATGGACCGATTCTATCGATATAGATGTCATTAAATCAGGTTTAGGCTGTATATGTGCAAACCATTTTTAAAAATTGTGATTTCACTTCAGGGGGTTCCCAACCTTTTACAACAGAAATAAAATTTTTGTACAAAAATCCGTTATTTTATCGATTTGAAATTTAGTTTGAGAAGAGCTTATGAATTGATCGAATTTGAATTTTTTTCAAAACTAAAAATTTTTAACCAAAATTATCTTTTATGCATTCCTCAAATGTCAATTGTCCTACAAATGCAGTTCCAAAATCAAAAAATTCCACTTTCCGAGTCAGTCAAATTTTAACAGTTTTCGAATTTTTTTTTGTTTTTCTAAATTTTTGTTTAATTTTCTTTGAAATGTGTTGGCAATTACGGTAATTATCTTACCAAATGTATTTTTAATGAATTTTCTTAATATTTCTTTAGTTGTTTAACGTGTATTTTTATCAAACGCCAAGACAGAGAAAAAAACTCTCTGAAATTTAAAGTTCTGTATTTGGAAGCGAATATCTCTGCCACTTTTTAAAAAATTGCATTTATTTCTTTTTTGTATTTAATTGCAATTAATTGACTTTAAAATAATAACAAAGTTTTTACCGTTACTTTATTATTTAAATTTTAATCATTGCCTTTAAAAAGAGTCCAATAAAATGAATGTTTCCTCAAAAAATGTAGTAAAAATTGTTTCTGTTGTAAAAATAAAAAAATTTTAAATTTGCATTTTTGATTTTCTTTCATTGTATATAGTTTATTTAAGACGAATTTGTTTTTGTTTGACAGAAAAATTAATAAATACTATGTGTCATCGAAAAAACAAGGCTACCCCCTATGGTTTTTTGCTCGAAATTTTTTTTTTTTTAAATGTTGTTCTTATATTTTTTAAATCTGCAATAAGCTTCAAAAACATTATATTTGAAAAAAATTTCATTATAGCTACAACCAATTAAAAGATAGTCACGAATCTGTTTTAATCATCCTGCTTATCTATATAATTAATAGGCTAAGGTTTTTTTGTGACTTCAACTCCTCCCAGACCAATGGACCGATTCTATCAATTTAGATGTCATTAAATCAGGTTTAGGCTGTATATGTGCAAACCACTTTTAAAAATTGTGATTTCACTTCAGGGGGTTCCCAACCTTTTAAAACAGAAATAAAATTTTTGTACAAAAATCCGTTATTTTATCGATTTGAAATTTAGTTTGAAAAGAGCTTATGAATTGATCGAATTTGAATTTTTTTCAAAACTAAAAATTTTTAACCAAAATTATCTTTTATACATTCCTCAAATGTCAATTGTCCGAAAAATGCAGTTCCAAAATCAAAAAATTCCACTTTCCGAGCAAACAACTCAGTCAAATTTCAACAGTTTTAAAAAAAAAAATTTGTTTGGGTTTTTTGGCATTTTTTCATCTATAGGTGTTATAAATCGATGTTGTTAGTGTTCTGCTGTACCTTTTATTAATTTCTGAAATATCTCTTAGTATTATGTCTTAAATTTTTTTTTCACTGCGTTTTTTTTTAAATTAGTTATGTTTTATAGCTGGAAGAGTTAAGCTGCGATGTCTTCGAATAGTAATAATGTTTGTCTCAGAAGTTATATTAGTGTAAGTTCGTCTTCGTATATTGACAGTTACATAAAAAAATTTTGTGTCAGATCATACGTTTCAAGTCAAACCATTCAGATAATGATCTTTTATATCATTATTGAGACTGAATATATCGTTATTGAGTATAACTTCTTGAATAGAATATCATATATTAAACGTCTATAATGTTTCTAACACTTAATTTTTATTGAATTGCTCGAATTCGGGCAACAGGTTTACTAGTTTAATTTAAGTTTCATGATAGTTAGGTTTACAATGTTAATTAAGATATTTTTAAAAACAAAATTTATTTAAAACCAAATCTAGAATCTAAAGTAAAAAAAAAATAATTTCAAAATTTCGTTTTAGTCTACACGGAGCGAAATTTGAGCAGAAAATAATTCCAAACCAATTAATTTTGAGAGTGATTCTGGGCTAAGCAATAATATGCTTGATATCAAGCCCTAATGAGATTGTTCAGCAAAAAAATAACACTTCCATTCGTACATAATATATGCATGTGATTTTTGGATAATTTATCAAAAAAGTATAAAACTCACTTGTGCCCAATTTATGTCATTTTGGTATTGTTTATAAAAAACAAAAAAACATGCTCATTTGTGTCCAATAAATGCCACTTATGGATTGATAGTATAAAAAAAGAAGAATATGTCTGAGGAATTTTGGAATTGTTTATCGAAATGTGTACAAAACCAATATTTTCAAACAAATAACAAAAACAAAATACAAACAGTATTAAAACGCTGAATAATGCTCTTGTACAAAATGTACAAGTGGCTCAAACAACAAAGAACAGAAAAAAAAGAATAAAAGTGACATAAAGCACCTAATTATTTTTTCCATTTTATAACAAAAACGGAGTTGAACTAATGTTCATCTTTAAAAAGTTCATAAAAAATCTTGTTATGTAAATAAATACAAATAGTACATGATATGACGTAATAAAAATAATTTATGAGAAGATTGTAGATGACAGTTAATGACACGTTTAGAAGTCGTTATAATCCAAGATAAGAAGATACAGCTTATCAAAAGTTTCATAACAATAAACAAGAATCAAAATTGACCGCAACAAAAGTTTTTCAATAGAAAATATAATTCACAAAAGTGGAAAAAAAACATTAAATTTTTGTTTTTAGGCACTTCTTAAACGATTCCTTCGAAAATCCGACATTTTATATAGCGCTCAACTAACAGAAACGGAAACGGAAGCTTCAAGTGTTAATGATTACATTTTAAATTAAGAAACGTCAACTTCTAAGGCTTGCACAGTGACGTTTGCTGTGCCCGATAAGACCAAAATAATAACTGCCATTCAAGTTGCTTTCATTATTGCTATCAAGGTAGATTTTGTACTTTTGTTATGCAACGATTAATGGGCTGAACATTAAAATTCATCTAATTGATCTTGATAAGCCACAAGCAAAGAAATATTTTTATACTTAATAATCAGTACTACAGACCGCAAGACTGTCGCAACTGTTACTTAATGATAGACAGCAGCGCATTATTAAGACATTACAAGCTCATTAATTTTTCTCTAGCATTGTGAGTAAATGACGTGTACAAAAGTTCAATTAACGAAATATGAAAATGTTTGAAATGTCGATTTCTTTTGTAAATTATTTTCCATATCTCTGCACCACCTCAAAGTGAGAGTCAGTCATCAGCGTCATCAACTCAACAATGCATACAACTCTTTGAAGCATTTGACCATATGTGCTAAAATCTTTTAACAAAGACACATCAGTTACAGCGGCAAACAGCTTTTGCACTTCAAATAAATATGAAATTTATTATTTATGCCTTTACTTACAAGCTTGTCAGTTGTTGATATGATGCGGGGATATCTTTAAACAAAACCAAAATGAAAACCAAAAAAACAAAAAAAATGCCAACTTTGAAGTCATCATCGTGGTGCTGTTGGTGGTGGTGCTCGTCATTTGGCATATGGTGCTTGAAATAAGCAAAATAATCAAAATACCACTGGAACCAATCCAACTGTTGGCTCATCGCATATAAAACAAACAACAAGGAATAAATATCTGCAGGACATGCAACATGCGTGCAGGATCATGCAATGTGATTTGTGTGCATATTTTTTGTTGTTGTATTCTGTGGTTTTGCGGTTATTTAAATTGTTCATGCCTCATCCTCGACTGCTTTTCGTAGGGGGTTGATTGCAAGTCCTTGGCTGCTGCGAAAATGTATACATCTAACACTTTCGTTTTTTGTTCCATTTTTACTGTTATTGTTGTTGTTGCTGCTGCTATTCTTATATTAACCCTTTAGGCTTTGATCATTGATTGCGCCATGATGTGTGCTTGATTTCATCTGTTGTTGTCGATTTGTTGTTGTTGTTTCATTTGTCTTGGTCTCCAATGTCGAATTACAATTCACAAGCCCGCCATCTTTGCTATTGCCCAGTGGCCACTTCAACTCACATAAATCATTTATTCGTCTGCGGAAAATATCAAGTTTTTCTACCTTATTTTAATCTATTTCCTGTTAAGATTGACGAAGCGGAACTCAATCACTTATGTTATGGTTGCAGCTTTTCAAGCGACCAAATGCTTCCTTGAGCCAATTTTACTCCATCTCTAGCCTTTTTTTTATGTTGTGTGTGTTAAACTTGTATAGTTAGTAGTTGATTTAAGGGAACAGGAAATAAGCTAATGATTGATTGAGAGCTTGGGAACAGTTTCCACAAATAAGAAACTTTCAAGGATAACTACTTTTTATATTCAAAATGTTCCTTTTCTATTTCATTAGATTTCGTAAAGAGTATATGTTATTTTTTTAGAAAATAATAGGTAGGTTTAATTTATATAGTAGTAAAAATTAACATATTAAATTTTTAATATTGATACTTTCATTTGTTGTTAGAACACTTAAACTCAACTAAACTCTTAGTTCCAGCAGAAAAAAATAGGTAATTCACAATAAGTTCTGAAATAAGTTTTAGAGTTTTAAGTAAGTTTTAAGTAAAACCCTCAAAGCCTTTTTTATATATTTTATCATTTTTATCTTTTACTAGCTGGTACCTGTCGCGTTGCTGCTGCCATCCTTGCCCAATGCCTGTTCAAGGTTGGCAATAAAATGCCGTCAACAAGCAGTAACTCTACTCTGAATTTCAATATTCTGTGACCATTTTTTCCAAAGCTATTTAATGTAAAGAATTATCCTTTATGGGCGGAGCCACACCCCTTGTTCAATGCCCGTTTTAGTTTGCGAGTATTTCAGAGTAGTGGATATCACCAAATAGTTACTCCAAACGGAATTTATTTTATCTGTGACTATTATTTCCAAAGCGATTCAATTTAAAAAATGCGTCTTTTATGGGCACAACCACACTCCTTGTACAATGGCCCATCTAGTTTTCCAGTCGCAGGACACCATAAAATAGTAAATCCATTCTGAGTTAAAATCTTCCGTGACTTTTACTTGCATAGCTTTTCTGTATCGAAAATTTGAATTGTATGGGCGGAGCCACGCCTCGTTATCCAATGCTATGTCTGTTTAATAATTTAACGACCTGGCCAATCAGTTACTTCATGCAGAGTTTCATTGTTATACGACATTTAGTTCCAAATCAATTCGATTTTAATTGTAATTCGAAACAATTTAATTGTATGAGCGGTGCCATGCCCCCCTTTCCAAAGTTCAAAAGTTGATAATCAAAGGGCACGTCTCAATAGTAAGTTCGTACTTAATTTAGTTGATTTGCGATTTATAGAAAGTAAAGCCGAAAATTTATTTTCTAGAAAAAGTGCCACGCCCTCGCAGGTAGGAAGATGAAAAATACATTACGATCTATTCTCATACCTACCAAATATATATAAAAGAATTTATTAAAATCGGTCCAGTCGTTTCGGAGGAGTTCAAACACTAACACAGTGACACGAAATTTTTATATATTAGATTTATTGATGATAGTGAACGGCCTTTAGATATAGAGGTTAGCCGCTTTTTGCAATGCCAGACAGGTAGCGGGTGACCAGCTAGGGTGTGGATGTGCGTAGTGTTGGACATGCACTGCGTCTTGATCGAAAAAAACCATATAGCCCGCAACTGGCACTGTCAAGGCGAGTCGGAGCCAAACTTTCCCTCCAAAACTCCCTGTCTCCTCTAGACACAAAACTTGATGGATCTCTACAAGACCATAACACTGAAATGTGCGTAGGGTTTGGGTGTCCACTACATATTAGTACCCAATGAAAACTAAACCAGCATCGGATATGAACCTCCACTACGTTGACGACCACCGCAAACGAAAAACGGACAATGATTTACGGATATGCACCTGGAATGTCCGCGCACTTTATAGGAAAGGTGTTTCTGTCCAATTGACGGAAGTCCTCGTAAAAATAAAGGCTGACATCACCGCCATCCAGGCGATGCGATGGAAAGGTCAAAGCTGCTCTTAGAGATATCTACTACAGTTGCCATGCGAAGAAGTGCGAATTTGGATGCGGATTCGTCGTAAGCCGAAAACTACGCCACCTTGTTTCCCGGTTTTCACCTGTGAACGAAAGGCTGGCCACAATCCGCAACAAGGCGAGATTCTTCCACATAAATCTTATTTGCGCGCACTCCCCGACGTAGGAAAACTTTGAACGCGTTTATCTCGAAACCATGTTTTTCGTACTGGTTTCGTACAAACTTTGAACGCGTTTATCTCGAAACCATGTTTTTCGTACTGGTTGTGGCACTAGCGGATTCATTTTTTGACGAATTTTTCTTTTTTTTTTGTGTTTTTTAAACTTGATGCACTATCGTATGACACGAACTTTCCCTGCAAACATTTGGAAGACGATTGGAAGATTAGATCATTTGGCGACGAGCTAGCGATGCGCCTAAGGGTTTTTTGGAAGATGGATCGCTTTTCGATCGCCGCAGCGATGTTCAAAATCTTCTTTCGCTCATTCCGGCGTTCGTTGGAAGATGGCTTTTTAAAAAGCTTTCAAAATGTGTCATTGTTATATGAAGCAGGCTCTGAAAAATCGTTTGAATTAATCAAAAAATTTAACTTTTAAAAACTTCATGAAAATGGTATAAAACAACGTCTTAAGAACGTTCAACAACGATGCTCTTCAACAAATCACTAAGGACCTCTAAAGCGATTTCTTTGCCACTCTTGTCGGCGAATCGCTTTAAACCCCTTCCGCCGATTCGTGTGCGAATCTTCCGGGCGAATCGCTTAAGACTCCTTTCAGCGAATCGTTCGCGAATCTTCCAGGCGAATCGCTTAAGACTCCTATTGGCGATTCGTCGGCACATCTTCCCGGCGAATCACTTTTATGGCTTCAACTGCTTACATTCGGCGATTCCCGGAAGACTCTCAGAAGAGCTCGCCGGCGATTGTTTCATCTTCCAAGCGATTCGCTGGAGATTCTCAGGCGATTAAAAATGTTTGCAGGGTTCTTTTTAAATTTTTTTTTTCGATTTTTTTATGAATTTTTAAAGTCAATATTTTTTCGAAAAAACACACTTTCAAATTTGGAACATCACCAAAAATTGAAAACAAATTTTGTAAAAAAAGCTCCTGTCATACGATTACCAATTTTGTTAAGATTTAAAAAAGTCCATTTTTTTACCAGATCGCACAATTTTTGCGACTTCCAGCGCTGCAACCACGAGGCCCCGTTTTTTTTATCTGCCGTCAGTTTGGAGCTCTATAAAACCATGTTGGAGTGAAAACTGTGTATATTTTTTTGAATTTTTTTTTCTTGTAATTTGTTCAATTCTCTACAAAAATATAAAAATTTTGGAAAAATTTTTGTTTTTGACTGAGTTATGAATTTTTAAAAAAAGGTCTGTGTTCTATGCCGCGAATGTTATGTCCCACCTTAAAGCACTAAATGAGATAGTAGTTAAATTTTTTTAAAATAGCACAAGTTTAATTAATCTGTTTTCTTAAACAGGAAATTGTTGAAAATATATTTTAAACGGCGTCGATTGAAGAGGACACATCGCTGAACAGATGCTGAAAGTCTTTATTTGGTGCAGAAGGTCGTGGAAGATGTAAGAGAGCGGCCGAAAAGTTTTGAGGTTTGTTTATTGACGTTTTTTTTTATAAAATAATAAGATGTTTCATGTCATTTCGTATCTGCTTAGTAAGCTCGTATTTCGTAAGGCTGCGGTTATAGTAAGCGCCGAGTCAGACAGGCAGGCAGGCTGAAATATGTGTGAAAAAACGAGATGCAGATAGCTATCTATTTTGCTTGTTCACATTGCCTGCCTGCCTACCTGTCTGACTCGGCGCTCACTATAACCGCAGCCTAAGAACTTACGAAACGTCAAAAATATTTCAAATGAACATTGAGATACGAATATTTTTCAACTTTACGATTCAAATTCGATGCTTATGTCGTAAATAAGCTATCGTAAACTTGTGTTAATTTTCAAAATAAAAATTTTCAAAAATATTTTTGTAAATTTTAAAGCTTCATTCAGTTTATAGTTTTCTTTTCTCAATTCAAATTTTGAATTGAAAAAATCAAACTCTGCTCTGATTTTTTTGCATTTTTTTAGTGCTTTTCTCAAATAAAATTCTGACCCTTGAAATTGAATCGTGTTCATTACTCGAAAATTTTGACCTTAAAAGTAGAAAAAATGCAGAATTTCTGCACTCAGAAAAAATCTTATCGGAATATTATAAAAAAAGGCATCATATTTAGAGAAAAATGGTATAGACTTTGCTCCAGAGAATGTTATTCTCTAATTTCGATACTAAAAATTCTCTAAAAATGGTAAAAAGCTTCCATGAAAAAGAAAAATACATCGTGTTTTGAGAAAAAAATTTTTATTTTTGAGAAAATATTTGTTTTTATTGAAGAAAATACTTCTCCTAGTGAATTTTTTATCAAAATATAAGAAAAGTTTTTCATTTTCAATAAATTTTTCTCTATAAATGAGAAATTTTTGTGCGAGAAAAATACTTATCATTATTAGAGATATTGAAATATTTCCATTTCCTAGAAGTAAAGAAATATTTCTTCGAAAATGTGAAAATTTATTCTAATTGAAGAAAATTTTATTTGAAAAAGAGAAAATTTCTATATCGAAAATAGAGAAATTTTTTACCGGAGCAAGGTATGTGTTTTTTTCTCAGTGTGCCCTCTATACTTCGACGGTTCGAAAAATTCTGACCTGAAATGCTACCAATTGAATAAACAAAATAAATGACAGATGTGGAAAATAGTTAACTTTACCATTGACAGTAAAGAAAAGAATGAACTCTTCAACGTCAAAATTTTTCTATGAAAAAAAAATAAATATTTTTTAACGGGAAAAAAATATTTGAGTTTAAAGTTTTAAAAATTTTTTTATCTTTAATTCTTTTGAAGTTTTTCAAAAAGGGTGCCAACTCAAAAACATTAGAAAAAAATTTTTTGTTATCTATTCTCAGCTAAAAAAAGGTCAGAATTCTGTGGGTTCAGTTCAAAATTGAAAAAATTCTGCATCTTCAGAGGGCAGAATTTTTCGTTGAGAAAAGAAAACGCTATTAGTTTGTTTTCACAAAAAAAAAAACTGCCGATATTTTGGCTTTGGCATACATCCCATGAATATTTTCCGTTCATCGCGTACATCATTGCTACCGCTACTGTATTCCCGTCGCCACCATATGCCGTGTGATCGCCACCATCCTGCTGTGTTTCATCGTGGTGCCATTCGTAATGGTGGCAAGGGCGAAGTTTCTTCGTCGCAGCTGATGCCTACAATTGGTCACGAATTCTTTCAAGTCTACATGTACGTTTCCAAGTTAAAGCTGAATAAACCGACTCTTTAGACTTCGGACAAAACAATTGTGATTGATAGCAAGCATAAGGAATATGAATACGACCATGATTTGATTAAGCAAAGCTTTGTACGCAAATTATCTCAAAGACTAGGACCCTCAAAATGTGTCCTTAACAATTATATCGGATGGTAATTCACTGTCAAGACGCCACCATCACCAAGTAAGGCACTCCAACAGAATGAGATCATCGTTTAGATTCAACAGACTGTATCAGCTCATCTGAGTGTTAAAACAATAGAAAAGCTACAACTGCAGGACGGCACCAAGTCTGTTTACCTGGTTCAGGATTACTCAGGAAAACCAGCAAATAGTTCAACGAAAGTCGCATTATTTAAGTCTCATCTGTATTTGTATTTAAATAAAATGTCCTGTGTAGGTCCTAAAGATATTGAATAGTAAAAGTGTTGTACGTAAATTGAAAATGTTTTTAATCAACATAGACGAGTAATTTTTAAACATTAGGATAGCGACTCTTGAAAGGTCTGAGCCGAAACAATATGTATGTGGTCGCTATAATTTCCTAACTGGGGCCTCGGAATTCGCACTTACTTGCTTCATGGAGTAACGGTAGACTTTCCATCCACGGGCAGCTTATAATCCCAAACTTTGGGGGCCCGACATATGACATCAAAAGGACAAGTTAAAATAAATATAAAGTTTTCGATAAGCGCTTTGTACTACCTGAGCGCTCATCTACACAAAACGCAACCAATTTGCAAACAACGGTACGAAAGTTCCTAAAAGTTTGTTCATGTCAATTTCATATACGAAGAATCTGATATACGACATACGAAGACTTACGAAGTGACATGAATCCCCTTAATATTTTATTTTGCTTGTTTTTCTTGCTATAAAATCGGCACTCTTAAGAGACACCTCTATTGCACATACGTGTTCACCCACCGGTGGAAAATTCAGACCGGGGCTTGACTTTTAGCTGTCGGTGACAAAAAAAGCGCGAAGGAGTACATCGCAAAGATTTATCCTAAGTGGAATTACCTCGATCAAATTTATAGATTCATAGATAGAGTCGGCATAATCGAAACTTTCATAAAGGAAGTCATTGGTAAAAATAACTCGACAGATTTCCAACTAGTATCTGATAAACTGGACTCAATCTACCTCAATCAAAATCGTCCCTCAATTTTGCTTCCTTAAAGGACATCATAACAAAAATCAGCAGACAACGCCTAAATTGAAGAACTCAAATCTATTTGTAATTCTTATTTCGCTTAAAAAACAAAACAAAATAAATTTTAAATAAAAAACTTCGAGCTGGAAAAGGAGGTGGTGGCAATGAGTGAAATTGAATCAAGGAGATGACAACTACTTTATAAGTGCAAATTAAATAAAGAAAGTTATATCAGACCAAGATTATGAAAATATGATTTTGAAATATTGTGCGTTATCTTGTTAAGGCGTGTCGATTAATTGTGACCTCATGAGGAGATGTTGACAAAAAGTAACAAAATGTTTGCTTTTTTAATGGAAGAATAAACAAGGTAACTGCAGGATTGAAAATCCTTTCTCTCTCTTTCAGAGTCGAAACTGTTAAAATAAATACAAAGTCAGAACAGTAAAAATCCTGACATTCGCCTCTCAGCCCCGCAGCTACTGTCTTTATTATTAAAGTTCGAATTGAATTTGTCAGAAAATATGCATCAAATTTTTATGCATATAAAAATTCAAATCAAACACAAATTTAACATTAAATTTTAGAGGAATATGTCAATCGTAGTAAAATATATATTTTTATTCGCTAGTTCGTTACTGACAAAATTCAAATAACCATTGATGGTGACCAAATTTTCGGAGTAGAGAAATAAAAAGTAATAAACTTGACGAAACTCGGTCAAAATCTAAATATTATATTTCGACATAAATTTTGAACATAAAGACACATAGGAATGGTTGCCAAAATATGCCTTTTCCAGTCTTTATGGATATTTTTTATTGACATGCCCCCTCCCCCGAACTAAGAAACATTTCAACTTAGATATTATTTTATGGTTGCTGTGCTGACTTGACTTCCCTTTTTGTTTTTTGTTTTTTGTTTTCTTCGACTTCAAATCCAATAATTTTGTGCTCTTCAAGCCAATTAAAATAAATTGCCAAAATTTCAACAATCTTGCTTCTGCATCATTAAATGCGTCAGCAGAAGACGTTTAAAATTTGTTTTTTTATCAAAACTAAGCAATAATACGGGCTGGTGTAAACATTTCTTCATTTAATAAATTAAATAAAAAAAAAGGAATAGAAATATTAAATGCCATTTGATACAAATGTCAAGCGCGAAACCGCGACACAACAACCCTGACGTTATTCAAAATTTTACAGGATATTCCATATTCAAATGTAAAACGATTAAAATTCAAAGAAAAGTGATAAAAACAAATATTTTATGTGCTATGATGGTGAAGGAAAATATCTTAACTCCCTTTTTCGGCATTATTTTTTTTTTTTAAGACAGTCAGTCAAGTCAGTCAGTCAGTCACTCAGACAGTCTGAGCTAAATGAAGCTATTTGACTAGAAAGTTTAAAGCTGCTGCTGATGCATCAAGAAACTCTAACGAATAGAGGGGGAGGGGGGAATTATGACAAAAACATGATAAACAAAGATTTTATACAAACAAATGAGACAACTTTGTCATTACTTTGTCAATGATAAAAAAGGACTTAAAATAAATTTTGATTTTTAAGTGTTAACTTAATTTTGTTTATTTGACGAAAAAGCTGTTTGAGTTTTTTTTGTTTAATTTTCATTTGTAGCTCAAGGACATACATGGACAAAAGAAGTCCATATCGCCTGATATACTCTACAGTGGCTCAATTCAATTTAAGTCACTTTGTAGTTAACTAAGTATGTGTGCTATGTATGTGTTTTTTATGAAATTGACACTTTTTCCTTTCAATTTTGTGCCAATAAATCATAAATCAATCGAGAGTATCCTTTTTTGTCAATTTAGTTCAAAATAAAGCAACCATTTCATCCATGTGTGAGGCGATGAACAAAATAAGCAAAAAGCGCCAGAGGACAATAACAAGAGCCACACCAACAACAACAACATAAGGAAGACAGTCTAAAACAGTAGCAAAAAATGATTTAATGATAGTTTAAGAAACGATTTGGAAAATACACACCCACACTGACACACACTCGCACATACAAAGCATAAAAAGCAAATCTAAAATAAGTTATTATCAGCCAACCACCCTAGTTCTCCCATAAGCAACAAAAAAATAGGGCAAGTGATGTCCTTAGGTCAAACGTACCAGAAGCCGTTAAAAGCTAATGGCTAGGGAATGAAAGACGTAGAATGTGGCAAGTCAGTAAAAAGATGTCCTTTGAACCATCTAGCTGCTGAGCATATTTAAACCAATTTAGCAAAATATGGATGTGTGATAATAGGCAGACACATATACAATTTTATAGGCAAGTATGTTTGTATTGAAGTAGAAGTAGAAGAGTAGAACAAAATAAATAATAAAAAAGGAACCTTTTTTAAGAAATCCTTAAACAACACACACTCACAAACTTAAGCAACAAACATAAGTCAAAAAACACTCAGTTAAATTAAATCAAAGTTCAAAACTGAGTGATTTGAAAGAGAAATTATTTTTTTATATAACAAAATAAAGGTAAAAATTTATACATTAGCTACACTAAAAACTTTTAAATATTCAAGTTTAATACATAATTGCAATCAATTAAATAAATTTAAAATTAATTAAATAATTTTAAATTTAATACTTAAAAAAATATATTAAATTTTTCATCCAAAAATTCTATTAAATACATACGCGTTTAACAATACTTTGCAATTGATCGCCTTATTTAAACTTGAACTCAACTACATACTCAGCTAATTAACAGCAGTTTTCTGCAACTTTTTCATAATTCATCCAAACTCAATCATTGTGTCCAATACAACATCGCCTCATCGCTTTGCCTCCCACACTCCCCCCCACCCCCAACCACTTTCCCAGCCCACTAAGCATGAGTGTAACTTTGTTGATAAGAACAGACAAAACGTTAAGACCATCATTAAATAAATGCTCAGCATCGCCGTTCTTCGTTGCCGTTGTCATCGTCATCATTACTAGCATCATCGTGATCATCACAGCATGTGTTCCACACCAAACGAACAGTATGTGGAAATGTTGTAAAAATGTCGTATTTAAGCGCGTTGGTCGTTGTACACAATCTGCTACAGTTCCATGCCGCCATATTTAGATGAACGTTGTAGTAAAAGCAGCAAGAGTGACAAAATAAAAAGTCATCACACACAAACCACTTTCTTTCTAAGCATGTTGAACACGAAACTGGGTTGGTTGGTTCGTTCACTTCCTGCCAGCAACATAAAAAGTCACACTTCTTTTTTTATGCATTCATCTAAAGCTGCTATTATTTTTCATGACGTAAAGCCGATTTGTGAAAATATTGTTTTGTTGGTTATGCGTATGCGTTGTCGACTGAAAGTTTGTGGCAGACGCTATCGAAAAATGTTGTCTAAAGCCAAAAAGTATGCTACACTTTTGATGTGTTATTCGCCTGAATTTACATAGTTGAGGTAAAAATATAAAATGTTCTTTAAAAGGTAAATATTTAAATTTAGTTTGTAGAGGTTATACCATATTAAATATAAAGTGTGTTCCAATAGAAGGTACTATATCGTATAATATTTTTAAATAAAGACTGTTCCAGAAAAAAATACACTTAAAAAAATTATGTACTTTTTGATCAAGGTCCTCCATTAGGTTTTTAATGACCTTTCGTTGACCTTAGTGTATGCTCGACGCCATTTACGTCGAAATATTTCGATGTTTTTCGCAGCTTGTTTGGTCTTCTTAAGATTTATTTTAATTAAAGCCCAATATTTTGACGTAGAATACGTCTTACCTTTCGATATTTTTCGATTGGACGAAGTTCGGGGCAATTCGGAGGATTGGCTTCTCTTGGTACCACAGTGAAATTATTGGCTTGGCACCAATCAATCGTTCTCTGGGCGTAGTGACATGTTACTAGGTCAGGCAAACATAGTACTGAACCTTGGTGCTGACGTATAAAAGGCAGTAAACGCCGCTCCAGACACTCTGATGTAAATTTTGGTGCTGATTGTGCGATCTGTCACAAATGCCTTACTTCGAAGGCACATTTGCAAATGGCCTGTCACAACATGTATTTCTTTGGAAATTTGGTATGCTTTTCGGTGGTAAATTAAGAGGATGCTCCACCCCTTCTAACCGCATTATAATATCAGTGTCCTTGAATAGGTAACTGCTGTAGGTAACTGTGTAGGTAACTGCTTGAAATCCGCTTTGCAGTACGTTTCATCGTCCATGACCACGCAATCAAATTTGGGCAGGTAATCGCGATACAGTTTTCGAGCCCTCCTCTTGGCTTCGGCGTCCTTTTCTTCTGACCTAACAGATACTTTTTGTACTTTATAGCTCCTTAGGTTGCACAATTTTTTAATCCGTTGAACGCTTGACTTCGATGTTCCCGCTTTTGTGGCTATATCACGAACCGAAGTGCCTGGATTCTGAGTTAACAGCCGCTTAACGTTCTGGACCACCGCTTGGTTCGCTGGACCACTTTTTCTCCCTGAGCCTGGCGTTTTTGATAAAGGGGTAAATCTGTTTGTATCGTTTTATGGTTCTTCTTACAGTTTTTACACACACGCCAACTTCCTTAGCGATCTTTTTGTACGTAGTGTTTGGATTTTCCAGGTATTTGCAAATAATTGCTTTCCGCTTTTCTTCTTGTTGAGAATTGAATGTTCTAATGCGAATTTTTTTAATCTGCAATATTAATACTTTATTTAGGTACCAAATATGTTGCTATAGAGGTAACACTTTTTTAGAAATAACCTAAAAACAAAAGGACAGCTATTTTTGGGACAGTCCTTAGTACTTTGTTATCGATTAAAATATGCATTATCGACACTTGTCCGCCATATGTTGTGTCATTGTCATTGAGATGACATAGGATTTTGTTATGGATCGTCGAATTTTGGATCTTAAATTCCAAGTCGATGGTGCAAACGCTAGAATCGATTCACCAAAAAAAAGAAGTTGCAATCACCACATTAGCGAAACAATTGTGCGCAACATTGTGAATAAATCTTATCAAACTAGGCTCATTCTTAATGTTCACTCATGTGTCGTTGAGTACCCCGAAATGTCTATTCACCAAAGTTAGCAACAATTGGCCATTTCTGCCACACCCATGCATTGAAATTTGCGCTTGAACTTGGGCCCTGCAAATGACTTTTGAAGATGATGATTTTTTTTTCTAAAAAGGGCTCATATACACCTTTGCGGCTATGTTAACATACAAAACTGCCGTATCAGGGGCTCGAAAAATACACAAGTGATCGTGGAGAAAGCAATGCATCCACGGCGAGTCATTGTTTGGAGCGGTTTATGGGTCGGACGCATCATCCGTTCGAAGATGAGGACTGAAACACCGAAACTGTCAACTCTGAGCGGTACCACACTATTTTGTGCCGGAGGTTGAAGCTCAGGGTCTGGACGATATGTGGTTTCCACAGGACGTCGCTACACCACACACAACTTGCCTCGATTTGGACTTTTTGCGTCGTTAATTCCCGAACCGTGTAATTTTTCGTTTACGATTTTTTGTAGGAAGGATAAAGTTTATGTAAATGATCTGAAGACGATTCGAGACTTAAAAATCAACACTATATCAATGATTCGGGCCATTCCGAAGACCATACTGCAAAATGTCAATGAATATATGGTCGAAAGAGTGAGATATCTACGGAATAGTCGCGGTGAATAGCCGCGAAATAATTTATCACACATTATCTTATTGTGTGACCTTTCGAACGAAATAAAATATTTGTAAAAATTGCGAACTGGTTGCGTTTAGACTGGCTTCCAGATGAAGCGAATCAAAGAGTGAAGCCGCAGAACAAAAAAAGAAAACAGATAGGGAAGGAATTAAAATACCATTGTTTTATTCAATTTTATTGCTTTTAACTATTACACGAATTCTACTTGTTCAACAAGGTGCATCAGCGATTGGTTAACAGCGACTTTTTGCGAAACTCTTTATGACGGTGAATAACCGAAAGGTTGGGACAGAAAACTAACGAAGGATTAGTTTTTTCGTACTCAAACAAGTAAAGAAAAAGCTTTGAGATCGCGGTCTAATTCTTTACCGCTTTTGTTAGTCTAAGAAACAGTTTAGTCGAGTCTTAATTCAGGATTCAATAAGTGGTGGAAGAATTAGTTTCCTTTGCCTCTTGAGCAGTAGATAATTTTGTCTTACTTAGTATTAGAATTAGGTTGATGATATGTGTATTAGAATTTTTTTTTTATAACTGAGACCAATATAAGATTATAATCTTACGGTTTTATTCATAAAAATAAGGAAGGTTTCTCATTTATGGAACCTTTATAAGAGGTTTTTATTGCTATTGGACGTTATGAATAATAATTTTGATATTTTTCTTGCAAAGGCTTTATAAGAGGCTCATAAATTTTTATGAATAGAGCGTATTTTATAATAACCGGCTTATTTTATTATCTTTCAAATAACGTATTAATATTTAAGATCTATTGAATAATGGCAAAGATATGGATGTTTTTTACAACCAATCTTGCCGCATGAAACTAATTTTTTCAAATCAATAATTCCATAACTAGAAGACATATGGGCATCTTCCAGTGGCACGGACGCGACATTCACACGGTTTTAATTACTCGAAAAACAAGAAAGAAACAAAATGAGCCGATATGTATTTTAAGTGTTCTAACGCGACGAGAGAGTGCTACATTTTATAAAAATATTGGCGAGATTTAGTACAAATTAGTACAAAGTAATAAGCAAACATTCAAATTACGAATTGTAATTTTGAGAACTTTTTTTTATATATAATATACATGTTAATGGAGGCCAAAGGATAACTATTCTTCGTAGACTAATGAAATATTAGAATTATCTCTTCCCTTTTTTTAAATAGATATAGCACGAATACGGACGCGACATCATGGACGCGACAAATTTTTCCAACAGTAGTAAAATACAGTAAAGATGTTCATTATAAATTTTCATAAAAATAAATTATAATAAGTTCAATTCAAGTTACATAGCAGTAATACTAATCAAAATAAAAAAAAAAAAAAGTTAAAAGCTGTTAGAATGTTTTTCTTCACTTTTGGTTGACCTTTTTTGGGAGATGAATATACATTTTTTGTTCGGGCAAACTTATTTTTTGTTGTGATTTCTTTTTGCAATATTATTTAAAGTAGGCTGGAATATCAGAAGTTTATCAATAGCGAGTAATATTGTATGCTTGAAAAAAAAAACACCAGCAATTGAAGACGTAGTAGACGATTGAAGGTGATAAGTTTAGGGTTTCCCCCATTTAGTCTTCAACTATAAAAGAAATCACGATAAAAATAGTTTAAGCAGACAGTCATTTTCTGAAAATTGTAAAATCATTTCTCAGTATATTATTTAAGAGCTGGAACATCACAGTTGCTTATGTTTTTTTAATCTGCGGTATAAAAATATCGCTCAGAAGCTTAATTTACTCCCAGTTAACATTAATGAATAGTTGCATTAATAGTTGAAATACTCGAAAATTTATTTCGAAGAAATTATTGATTTAAGGTATTAATATAATAAATATTGGAATTATAAAGAAAAAACTCACCAGTTAGTTTTCCAAAAATTGTTTCTTAATGTCAGTGGATTGAAGTTTTGTTCAAATTTTGAAATTATTCCCACTCAAAGAGCCAACTTAGCATTTTTAATGGATACGATGCAATTATATTTTAAACGTTTTTTTTTTTTTCTTTTAATACACAAATTTTATTTTTTTTTTTTGAGTTATTTTTTCTTTAATGTAGATTTCAAAATGATAATTTTAATTTTTTTAAATGAGTTATTTTTTCTTTAATGTAGATTTCAAAATGATAATTTGTAACTAAACTATGTTTAATTAAATTATTGTTAAAATAATGATGTACACATTTTACTTTATATTTCATTATAGATGGTCGGTTTAGCCAAAACTTTTTTCGTCTTTAATTCATGGATCAATAAAGGTCTATAAATTAAACTTAAGAAGCGCAGAATTATTTAAATTTTTAAAATTAAATTTTTAAATGATTTTCTGCCAATTAGTTCAATTAATTTTTTATCTCATATTGTCTTATCATTAATTAATTAATTTTTTGTTTTTTATTTTTGGTTAAATTATAAAAAGACAACAAATCCAACGAATTGTTAAAACACAACAAACACATTTAAACCTTATTCTAACTCTGTGTCATCGGGTATTTCAGAATCCTCGATTGTGCGCGTCGAAGGAATATAAACCTTAAAGGCAAATTTTGACTTCACAAAGGATCCAGTATTTAGAATTGTGCAGCCATGCTGCGTATTAGAAAAAGATTGACACGCATCGCCAATGACTATAAGATCAGGCAACGGATATAGCCATAAAGCTGCATCGTAGTCCCAGCTCACAGGCATAGCGATGGGATGTATGGGTGTCAAATGACCTTGACAGACAAGTGTGCGCGCAAAATGCTGATCAATTTGTTTAGTGTCAGGAAAATGTAGTGTATTACGACAAAATTTGGCCATAAGGTCCAGACGGCAAACGGCAATTTGCTGCGTGCAGTACTGTAGGCGGCAGGGATTTGTAGCAACTATTGTACGTGGCCATACTTTGCGCAAACCAACCACAAGCGAGTCTGGTATAGCACTGCGTGGCAAAATGTTTGGCGCAGTAGGATCTTCTCCCGAAGGCACTAGTATGAGGTCAGTCTCCTTTTTTAGATGCTCACAGCCTTGTGTAAGAGCACCGAGTGCATTAAAATTCTGCTTTAGACCATTTGAACTGCGATTCGATATGGAAAATGGACCCATAAGAACAATGGCAACAGGCGGGCAAGAATCATAACCAACAAAAAGTTGACGCAGTTTTTCCATAACAATTGGCATATCAAGACGCACATCGGAAAGAAATACAATGGTGGCTTCTGTATTTGTGCGTTCCAATTCCTGCAGGCGCGTTGAGTATTTTAACAATTTGGTCGATTCGCCACCCCAGCTATTTTGTGTGCCGAAAAAAGCGCGACTACTAGTAGCTGGTTCGGCTGGCGGAAAACCAAGACCATCAACTGTCGGTGTAAAATTGATAAAAGAAAATGTTATTGAAGTTATGAATTGTTGTTTAATTTATTACCTTTAAGCACGCCATTGTTATAAGAGCCTTCGGCCAGCACAAAGCAACCTTCACAAAAAAAGCCTGAGTGAAAACGTGTTGCGGATAGATCCAACTCTACGCAGCCGGTGGGATCTTCAATAAAGAACTTGCCCTCTTTTAGCTGCGTCAAAAGACCCAAGACAACTGCTTCCTCGACAGTCGACGAAGATAGCAGATTTTCAGCATAAAGCAATTTGAATTTTTTTATCTCCGCCGCAACACCACCCTGTATAACTGCCGGTGAGAAGAGTTCGTGGCGCACAGTTTTCTGCAATAACATTGCATAACGTTGTCGCAAGTAACCAGCCTTCATAGATGTCTTGGCCAGAATGCGGCGCTGTTCGGTATCAAGTTCAAATTTCTTGCTTTGATTGTTGTATTTGTAGCGAGGCACATCAAAGGCATTGATGACACTGAACACGGATTCGCCTTCATCCAGACCTACGCGATTGATTTCATTGATGGCCTTCTCTATGGCCTTGTGATCCACATGTGCAGACTCCAGTTTTTGGTTTTGTATATTTTCTATAATAATATTTAGCCATTTTTCACGCTCCTCCTCAGGAAATGGTAGCAGCTGCTCCGCCAGGAAGTTGCTGTTCTCGGAACGTATAAGGAAGCCACTTAGTTTGAAGGATGAACTAATTTTTTTCTTTAATCTGTTGGTCTGTTCCATTTTAACGTTATTTTAGCTTAAAAACTTATAAAATAAATAATCAAACAGAAATTGAAAAACACAAAAACTGACAAGAACGACACACAAAAATCGCGCTCTTAGGAAGTGTTCTGAAAGCCTGAAAAAGTGCTGCCAATTCACACACACGCGTCAGCTGTTTTTGACAGCCACTATTATTTACATTTGCAATTTTTAGTCATCTACAAAATTGTTGTTTTATGTATATTTTTCAATTATTTTAACTAAATTCGTCGAAAAATCCACAATGCTAGAATCCTGCCAGAAACAACACATGTTCCTGGGTCTTGGTCTGCTGGTGGCGGTAACAATTATAGTGCTCATCATAGAATCTCGCATTGCTGGTGCTGATACGGGTCGCCGCGGTCGTAGTCAACAGTTCATCATCGAAAACAACTCCACCTGTTGGCTGCACGAGCCATATACCGTGCTGCAGGAGTGTCATCCTTGCACTGAGTTTGACATCGTCAGCAAAAGTCTGGGCGTCTGCATTCACACGCATTTCAAAGAGGTGCTACGCTGCAAGAGTGGCGAGACTGTGACCAAGAGCTGTGATCGTGTGGCATTGATTGATCAGCGCAATTTTATCAAATTCGAAGTTATCTGCTTTGCCTTGGGCCTGTTTAGCTTTTTGGTGTCGTACGTGCGAGACCGCATTTTGTCGCGGAGAACGCACATGAAAATCGAGCGACAGCTTAATCGCATTCAATAAGCATGTAGTTTATAAGAACAAACGAATATTTTAAAACTTATCCAGAGATTATTTAGTTGAACTTTTGTACTGAACCAGAAGTAAAAACCAAGATAGGTTCCACTCCAACAATTCTCGTAGCTTTCAAAGGCTCCGTTTATGTTATGCAGTTGCTTTTTAGAGAAAACAAAAAAAAAAACAGTTTTTAACTATATTTTATTAAGTACGAGTTTATTGTAAAACGAATTAAAATAATGTATAAATAAAGAAAAATAAATTTAATATAAATATTTATATAAGATTTTAACAAAATATTGGAATGCATAGAAATAGACATAGAAATTGCATTTTAAAAATAAATATAAAAATGTTGTCTCATGCTGGACGGCGATTAAATTATATAATATTTAATGCATGCTTCGATACTGCTAAATAAACTTATGTTCGAAAAGTACACAATCGTCTTCTTTTTGATCTTATCTACTAACGCTATATTATTCGTGAATAGCGTATTTAGATATATTTTCAAAATACTGTCTTCTAGTTACGCCAATCAGGTATTAAATCCGGCTCAATAGCTAGTCCCAGCTGTGCAGAAATACTGTCTGCGGCAGCACCAGCGCCGCATCCCAGTGATGCATCTTCTGCCAATTCAGACATCAAAACACTTGTACTGGACTTTATGGAATTGTCAGTCATTGGAAGTGGCTTGGCGACACCTATTCGCACTACACCTTTGGGTGCACCCTTCAAGGCTTGCACTGCCTGATCGAGTGAAGCATTTTCCAGATTAATAGAATTGACAAACAGCAAACGATCGCCGGGTATCAAGCGGCCATCTATCTGTGCCACACCACCAGGCACCAAAGAGCGTATAACAATCAGTGTGTCATTCGGATCAAGTGGATCCTGATAGTCCAAAATGGAGAAGCCCAAACCTCGATCGCCCTTAACCAACTCAATTATTTGTGGATCCGATGACCACATTGCTAGACCTGTAAGAGGCTCCAACGAGCGCGACTTGAGTTTATTAAATGATTCATCATTGCTGGAACTGGCTGTAGCCAAACTGCCATCCGATTTGGCTTTAACGAGTCGATCTGATGTAGGTAGCAAGTTTTCAAAATTGCTACTCAGCTTTTTAAGCGTATCATCGGAGAACGACATCAGTGCTTGAGCCTTGCCACGTCCACAAACCATACGCACATCTTGTGGCAGATCTTTAAGTATGGCCACAACTTCCAAATGATTCATGCCCAGCAGGCGTTCGCCATTAACCTCGAGCAGTTCGTCACCAGAGCGCAGCACATCATTTACGCCAACAGGACCATCAGAGAGAATGGAACGTATGTAGTGATGTGGGCGTACCTCACGACCACCTTCAACATCTACCGTACCCTCCAAGGAAATGCCCAGACCACCGACAGCGAATTTCTTTATTTGTGCCACGATTACGTCAACATCTGGTCCAACAACTTTTTTCCATTTACGCATAATCTCCTGTTCCACCTCGCTTGTAAGCTCCGGTTCGATGTAGTACTTGTGACGCGTTATCAGTGTTGAATTCTTCGCATGCAGCGGCTCCTGAAATTAAACTAAAATTCAAAAATATGTTTTCTTGACCAACACACAAACCTGTATGTCCATTAATTCGTTGTCGTGAATTTTCGCCATTGCCGACAATGGCAGGTCAGTAGGAATAATTTTGGGACTGCCATCAATGGAATCGCGTACCGAAATTAACTTTTTGCCCGAGCCGAATGAGCTTAATGTTGTTGTGGTTGTTGTTATGATAACATCGTCATTTACACGTTCCGAAATTAGCGAAGGAGGCGGCAGTGTGGGCAGCAGCGGAGTATTGTCGATGCTAACGTCATGAGCGATATTATCCAGAGCCATGGAAGATGATGAAACTTTCGGTAATGTTGCAATTGATGAAGAACGCTGGGGAGTGACAGGAGGTGCGCTGGCAGCAGTGGTTAGTTGAGCAGCACGCATTGGTGTCGTCGGTAGACTTGATGGTACTTTATCATTGGCTGCTATAGCCTGCTGCAGCTGCTCGTATTTAGGACCACGCAAGTAGCGTTCCAAGCGCAAGTTTACAACTTGTCCCGACTTCTTCAGCAGCTCTACAGCTTGATGATTGGAAAAACCTTGCAAACTCTGCCCATCTACTTCTATGATGCGATCATTGACACGTATGCGTCCACTCATGTCTGCAGCTGAGCCTGGTGAGACGCTCTTAACAAAAATGCCAGACAACTCTTCCTTCTCACACACATAACCAGCTATGGTAATGCCTAGACCGTTGGCATCCTTAGTTAACTCAACTTGCAGCTTTTCCGTTTCTGGCAATTCCAATAGATCGTCCAGCTCGAGAGGTGTAGCCATAGGTGGCCGCTTTGACATGTCAATCAATGACGCATCAGTGCCACGATAGACAAAACGGTCATCTTCCGTGGTGGTCTGCGGTGTAGAAGCCGTTGAGCTCTCACCAAATATCTCTGGATAGCCAGTTGATATAAGATACCTCTCAAGCTCAGCAGGATCGACAAGCACACGCGACGGCACAATAGCGCATCCTGGTTCTAATTCATATTTGGGCAGCACGTAGTCGATAGGACGTGCTACGACCAGACGTACATGAGTGCCTGACTGTCGCAACACTGAGGCTACCTGCTCAGAGACCATGTCATGAAGATTTACTTCACCAATCTGCAGAATATGATCGCCACTACGTAGACGTCCATCACGATCTGCGACGCCGCCTGAAAGTATGGTCTTCACAATGACGCCTGAAGAACGAGCTCCAATTATGCCAAAACCAAGTCCCGTACCATCGTTAACTAACTCTATTGCCTGAATTTGAGCATAATCAGCTGCCAGCAAGTCCGCCGAAGATGGCTGCTTCGAATTTTGCGACTGCGGACGAACAACTTCCTCTACGTCCACTGTTGACACACGAGTCTTTTTTAAATATGATGAGCTATGCGTATCCTCCGTGAAACTGTGCTCAGCGCTACTTGCAGCCACAACTGTATACGCAACAGTAGATGCTGCATTGCCACTGATTGGAGATCCAGGCGAACGTGGTGATATTTGCGATGACGACATGCGTTCATCGAAATCGTAGACCACATCACCGTGCACGCTCAGAACTAAATTGCCAGCCACATCAATGTCGAAGTCATTGGGCAGCATGGAAGGATGTTGCGCCAGCTGCGAGTTCAGTTCCGACAACGAGTCTTGCACATGCACAATAGTGCGAAAGACAGGATCCTGCAGAATATCTAGTATAGTTTTCAAACTTTCTGCCGTGTTCATCTGCAGTTTCGGGTCATCGGAGTCTTCAATGCCCTTCTTAACTGCCTCGATTTGTTGCAGAGCACTGGAAATATCAGCGCTGAGATGCATCCTAGCGTTTTGATTTCTACAAATAATCACGTACAAATCTTTTTTTCAACTGGGCGTTCCTCTCTAATTGAATTAGTGCAAGTTGCAGAAGACTGTGACTGCAAAAAAATTTGTTTTCTGCGTACGAAATTGAAGCACTTTTCTCTATAATTGTGTTGGAAATCTTATTGCAAACATTTATTCACATTGTTAATAAAACAACGCAAATACTTATACTTTTGATATTTATATTTTTGCCACTCCAAATGCGCTTTTTAATTTGGAAAAATTTCACTTTAATTGACGCCACGGTTAATTAAATTCTTGTCTGTAATATTTTTCGTAAACATTGAAGACTTGACAGTTGTCACTGCTTATGCAATAGTGTGAATGTAAAAGAGACAGCTATAGGCTACTTATAATAAGCAATAATTTCATAGTGCTGCCATATTAGTGTAAACAATTAAGAATTTTGATAATTGCAATTTTGATAAAGTTCGGTCCAAAAATAACAATGGTCAGATTAATCGTGAAATTATAAATTTTTGTGTAATTTTCGTTCTGACAATTAAAGTTTGAACGCATTGCACACAACAAGCGCCGAACGGCATGTCTACATACTGTCGAGGAATGTTAAGTGACTTGATTATAATAAAGCCGACAGCAGCAAACTTCAGCAGCAAGTGTTTTTGGCATATAATAATAATTTTTTATAAAGTTTTTTTATGAAGTTATGTATATATTTCAAATAAACAAAAGAACAAAAACAACCTCAAAAACAATCACATGAGCTGCCAGCACGAAACAAAAAACATTTACAAATTATAGCAATGGTAGAAATTTCCTTTTGTTGCATATCAAATGAGAATTGCAAAAAAAACAGTGAAACCAATCACAGAGGTCTAATCATTCTCCTTCATGATTGTTATGAAGGTTCTCACAAATCATTTCAAATAAAAACGTTTTTGAGCATTCAAAACATCGAACTGATGAGTTATCCGGCACAGTGTCCTGACTTTATGGCGGATACCCTAATAATACCCAATGATTTCTCCTTATTCCCGAAGAACAAAAATCAATTGCGAGGTCAACGTTTTTCGATACTTGAAGAAGCGGCTGGATATTTGCAAACCACATGTTTTGGAGCTGCCTGTATCGGAGTGGAAAAACTGCTTCAAAATTTATTCTAGCGCATGCAAAAGGATACTGATTTATAATTGTCAACTCATTGTATTCACTCAAACCAATAAAAGAAAAAACAAAGATCAAATATAAGAAAATTTGAGCAAAAAGTTAAATTCGCTATGGAGCCGATAATGGAGATCTTGCATTTTCTTTTTTTTACGATAAATTCTATAGAAGTAATTTTGACGTTTTCCGTAGAAAATCTTTTCTGAATTGTCAATGGTAATGTTAACTATTTTCCACATATTTAATTTATTTTGTTCAAAATTTTCGAGGAATGAACATGATTCAATTTCAGAGGTCAGCATTTTATTTGAGAAAACAAAGAAAAAATGCAAAAAAAATCAAAAAGTGCAGAAAAAATGCAAAATTCTTTAAGAAAAGAAAAAAGCTTTTAGTTATAAACTACTCAACTCGAAGGTGAGGTAGGAAAAATCAAAAAACCGCGTGTTGTATCGTAAATGCAATTAATGCCACAAGAGATTTACTGTATTTAAATAATCTTGTTTAGAGACCAGCCTATGGACCAATAGCGAAACATTTTTGGAAGCTAAATAAACCGTCAGAGATATGTCTTCGGTAATGGCTATGCAGAGAGAGAATGTCGGAAAACGAAAAGCAAATCATTCTGCAATTAGTAGAAGTTCATCGACATTTTTCCATATAGTAGCACTTCGAAAACAAATTATTACACATATACAACTGAAATAAAAATATTCTCATGAATTTCAGCATGAATATAACGAAAAGTTCACATTTATCGAAAAAATAACGGTTTTATTCATAAAAACATCTAAAAATAGCTTTAAAATGTTCAATTGTTAAAAAGCTCTCTAGAGTTAAATGCTTTTTAACATTTTGTTACTTATTTTGTTACTCAACTTTTTGTTAAAATAGTAACACTTTCAATTTGAATTGAGAACAGTGTAAATGTGTAAATGGCTTGTGAATTTGATAAGTTAAAAAATTTTTTGTTTATTTGTCATAATTTTCTCAATTTTGACATTCAAACAGTCACAAAATATTGTTGTCTATATTTTTATGTGAAAAATTGTCACTTATAATTTTTATTTTCAATATTTTGAAAGGTTTTGCCATATTTTCATGTTTTTTGAAATAGTTTGAAGCATTTTTGACAATATTTGTGCTCCGATGAGATTAAAAATTTTAAAATTGCTTTAGTGTCATTATTGCATGTTTAATACAATAATTTTTTGTTTATTTGTCACAATTTTATTAATATTTTGACATTAGAATAGTCAAAAAATTTTGTTATCTATGTTTTGCTTTGAAAATATTGTAACATTTTTTTAATTTCAATATTTTGAAATGTCATACTGATGTGATTTTAAAATGTCAATGTTCATATTTTTTGAATTAGTTGGAATCATTTTTGACAATATTTGTGCTCAGATGGGTTTGGTATCAAGGTTTTATTCAAGGTTTCTCATTCAAGAAGCCTTTATAAGAGGTTTTTGTCGTTATTAGACGTTTATGAATACTGTTTTCGATTTTTTTCTGGTAAAAGCTTTATAAGAGGCTCATAAATATTTATGAATACAGCCGTACATTTTTACAAGTTTCTCAGCATGAAGGCATCAGGAGTAGAAATGTTCGATGATAATCGATGTTTTGACATCGATATTACAATATCTCAATCATCGTTACATCGATGTCACGAACATATAATCAATGTTTTTAAATTTAATTTTTTATGAACGCTTTCACAAACACTGTAAATTTTATAGTAAAAAAATGTATTTCAGTAATTTTGCTTATTCTAAAAGAAGGTTCTATGAAAGTTTGGATTATAGTGATAATGTGATTTTAGGAAATGTTTTGCTTTATATATGATAATTAAAGCTAATTTATATATGATAATTAAGCTGGTTTTGTTCAGGTGGGAGCAAATGTGTACGACACTCATTGTGGAAACTGCATTCGAAATGATATTTAATCTTAAAGTATTCTGAAATCAGTTTGATTGTAATGGTTTTAATTTGGAGGCGATTGATTTTGAAGCTCCGAACTTATACCTATACCTATATTTCATTATTAAAAATACTCTATGATCAGCCATTAAATTGAAAAATTTTACAAATTTTATTGACAGCAACAATTTAACAGCACA
Source organism: Tetanocera ferruginea (assembly GCA_958299015.1). NCBI lineage: Eukaryota > Metazoa > Arthropoda > Insecta > Diptera > Sciomyzidae > Tetanocera > Tetanocera ferruginea. The sequence goes on along the minus strand of OY282644.1, from coordinate 80,821,889 downwards.
CTTGTTTTAACAGCAAATTTCTTTCTAATCCAATCAACTATATCTAGTTAACTGACATATATAGGTGTTAAAAAATTAATTTTGTTCCCCATAAAACCAAAGCCGAAAATATAACTTAGTTTTGTTTATTTTTTTTACTTCGGCCGATGGTGGTGGTTGTTTAATTTTACTATGATTTTTGTACTAAAATGTTGAAAACTAATTTATAGACATTACTGTACTCTAAAAGCATTTTGTGTGCATAGCACTAGCATAGACGAGATTGACCTATGATCAAAACAACACTTTTTAAAGTAATTGCTTTTTTTCTATGATATGTTTGTTTTGTTTTCTTTGGTATGATCTCAAAAGTGTTCAAATAAATAAAAAAAATTGAATATGAGATACAGATCTAAAAGAGGTTAAAATAATGAATTATTTATATACAAAAAAATAAAAGTAATGGGTTTAATTGAAAAAAATTATTGGTAAACATAGGAAAAAGAAAATCCCGTAAAATCTCTCTATCAGTATTTTCAACCCCGACAATACCGGGATTGCAAAAACCGTTCGGGACTGACAGCTTTATCGTGAACTGTATTGAAGACGATGTTGGGCAACATCGATATTTTTTGTTCGATAACCAATGTTGAGCTTTTGATGTCGGTTGATGACGTCGATGCCATTATCGATGTTTTTTAAAAATCGAACATCCCTAATCAGGAGGTATCTCTCGATATGAAAACATAACCTTAAAATAAAATTTTAAAAACCTGCGTGTCTCGAAAAAATTCTGTAAAACAACTGCAGATTTACGGTTTTGGTTTATGACCGTGATCAAAACTCTCAAAATAGGTAGGGATAGTGGTAGTGTTTGGGTCAAAGAGCCAAATGCAGAATGGATAGAGAAAGAGTTTTGAGTCTATACCAACCGACTCTATTGACCACACTTTTTTTTCAATCGGATTGAGCTCGTAACTTTGCGCATCAATTTAAAGGGGAGATTACGATTTCCGGGGCGCCGCGATTTGACGATGGATTCGAAGAGTACTCTTAATAAAAATAAGAATAGCCAATGGAAATGTTGTGTTATCGATTTGTTTCCGAGTTATCGATTTTTTAAAATTTTTTTTTTGCTATAAGGTCTATGAAGAAAACCGGCTGTATTATTCTTAATATATAACCGATATTAATGATTAAGGTATTATTTAAAAGGTTATATGTTAGGATTTTAGAAAAATTTTAAATTTATGAAATCTGTTGAATACTTTGTATTTTATAGGTATTTTTGTGCAAAAAAAAATATTTTCTTACACAAAACCGTTATTTTCTCAAAAATTGCCGTTATTACTATGAATTATAAAGAGTAAATTATTAAAGCTTGAACATTTATCTTTCATTTGGTATATAATATATATAATTTATTTGACTTTTTGTTGTGTTTTTTATGATACAATGATTTGCCCTTGTACGGAAAATTGCTTATTTCACTCATATTTACCTTAGAGGTTTTTCTTTCTTACTCCATATTTACGAATATCGCCATTACAATACAATATTTATATGAATTAACGGGATTTTCGAGTCAGTGAAAAAAATTTGTATTTTTTGGTCGATCAGTTAATAAAAAAATATATATTTTTATCTATCGAAAAAAGGTAAAACTTTCAGCTTATCAAAAAATATATATAAAAAACGAAAATTTTGCAGAAAAAAAAACGGTTCCTTTAATTAAAAAATTCAAATCTAATATATATTCGCTTATAAATTTAAAAACATTTTTGAAATTATATTTGTATCGTTGAAAAGGCATTTAATTACCTTTCGAATAGCATGTCAATCTTTAAGATCCATTTGATATCGGCAAAGATATAGAAAATTTTGTGAACAGATTTTTTAACAAAGAAAACACTTGGAAAATTTAAATTTTATGTAATATAGTGTGAAATTAAATAAAAAATGTATATTTTTATATGTCAAACAAAAGGTCTAAATGTAAGCTTTTCAAAAAAATATATTTTTAGTAACTTAATGACGTAAATTTTTTATAAAATAACGGTTCTTTTTATTAAATAATTCAACTTTGGAATAAATTCGCTTATAAAATTAAGAATATTACAGCAATGATATTTATAACAAATATATTTGAAAGGTCATTTAATGACCTTTGAAATGACATATCAATCTTAAAGATCCATTGAGTAACGACAAAGATATAGATGTTTTTTTGAACAGATCTTTTTACAAAAATTTTTTTAAAAAATCGATAACTCGATAACTAATAGAGTTATCGATTCAATTTTTATATGAATTAACGGGATTTTCGAATCAGTGAAAAAAATTTGTAATTTTTATTCGATCAGTTAATAAAAAAATATAAATATTTTTATCTATTGGAAGAAAGATAAAATTTTCAGGTTTTTAAAATATTTATATTTTAAGTATCTTAAAAACGTAAATTTTGTAGAAAAAACGGTTCTTTTAATTAAAAAATTCAAATCTCATATTTATTCGCTTATAAGTTTAAAAACTTTTTTGAAATTATATTTGTATTATAAATCGTTGAAAAGGCATTTAATTACCTTTGGAATTGCATGTCAATCTTTAAGATTCATTGGATATTGGCAAAGATATAGAAAAATTTGTGAACAGATTTTTTAACAAAGAAAACACTTGGAAAATTTCATTTTCATGTAATATAGTGTGAAATAAAATAAAATATGTATATTTTTATATGTCAAACAAGAGGTCCAACTGTAAGCTTTTCAAAAAAAATATATTTTTAGTAACTTAATAACGTAAATTTTTTAGAAAATAACGGTTCTTTTTATTAAAAAAATCAACTTTGGAATAAATTCGCTTATAAAACTAAAAATATTGTAGCAATGATATATATAACAAATATATTTGAAAGGTCATTTAATGACCTTTCAATTGACATATCAAATTTAAAGATCCATTGAGTAATGGCAAAGATATAGATGTTTTTTGAACAGATCTTTTAACAAAAATTTTTTAAAAAAAAATCGATAACTCGATAACTAATAGAGTTATCGATTTTTTGTTCGGCGAATCATGTTTTTTTGTTGTTCTCTACCAGAAAACATCTTCAAATCGCGGCGCCCCGGAAATCGTAATCGTGCCAATTTAAAATTTTGGTTAGTCAGCCATTTTTTACAATTTTCAACGTCTGTTTTCACTTCTTCTAGTGGCTATCATGACCACTTATCTCAACAAAATTGGGAATATGGGTCTGTAATATATTCAGGAAGTCCTCTTTCTTAAGTGTATCCTTTTTTTTGGTACGTTTCCACAAGTCCACAAGTTAACCAACAAACTCTTCGAAGTTTTGTACACATAACAAAATCGAGAAATATAAATAGCTTTTTTATTTGCAAATGGCAACACTCTTTTCAGAAAAAACTTGTCTTAAATTGACAAGTAAAACGTCAATTTCTCTACAAAACGTTAGTTTGATTATAACGTATTTTCAATTCATATCAGTTAGTGCAGAAATAATGCTTACCGTTTTCTAGATTCTAAATATATGGTTCAACTATTTTCAAACTCCATAGCTTAAATGAATCGCACCGAACTCGATTACTATGACGTGCTGAATGTGCCGCGCAGTGCTACTAAGGATGAAATAACACTTGCCTATCGTAAATTGGCGATTCGTTTGTGTCCATTTCGGGATCCAAAACATGAACGTGATTTTGTGAAACTTTCAAACGAGACTGAATTGACACACTTGGAGCCGTTGCCACACAATCGACAATGGGATTACATCAACATGGCTTACGATGTGCTGGGTGAGTATTAAGTATGAGCCATTAACGCGATAAAGAATGACGCAATATAAGTATTTTAGGCAACGATTTACATCGAGCCATCTACGATCGCTTTGGCGAGGTAGGCCTGTTCCAGGGCATCTTTCTGTCCAATGGTTATTTTCCGCCATATCAGTATCATGGCGACAATTTGAAAGTGTACCATGAGGTCTTTGGCTCCAACTCGCCGTATGCCAACCTTATTGATGCCATCACCAATCCACCAGAGCTGTATACAACGCCTGAACATGGCATAGGTGTACGTACCAAAGATCCATCAGTGGAGAAAGCCATCTACTTGGAGCTAGAAGAAGTACGTTTCGGTTCAATGAAACTAATGCATGTATGGCGACAAGAATTCTGCAATGCCGAAAAAACCAAGACAGAGAAAAGGCAAGTTGACACAGAGTGCAGCAATTTAAGTTATAATTTATGCATTACCATTCTATAAAACAACTTTTAGAAAAAAGACGCTTAAGCTTAACATTCCGCCAGGCACTACTCCTGGTACACGCTTTTGCTTTAAAGAAGAGGGCGATCGCTGTCCCACCAAAGTATCTGGTGACATTATTTTCATCACAGCCGACAAGCCGCATAGTTATTTTTGTCGACGTCATCATCATGATCTCGTCTATCACAAACGTATTGATTTGGTGTTGGCACTCGTTGGATTTCGCTTTGTCATCGAAACGTTGGACAAACGCAAGCTCAAGATATGCATCAACGACGTGGTATATCCTGGCTTTACCAAAGTGGTGCCTGGCGAAGGTTTACCAAAATGCATAATTGATACGGGTGTATCTTCACTAAAGCCACAGTCAAACAAGCCCAAGGAATTTGGGGATTTAATAATAGAGTTTACCAGTAAGTTTTTATTAAACGTGCTTTGTTAGACAATCTAATTGCTTCAACTTATTTTTGTTTATTATTTAACAGTTATATTTCCCATTTATTTGAATCGCCATATGAAGTCATTTTGTAGACAATTCTTCAATTGCTTGAAGGAAATGCAGGCAAATGACGAGCAGGATGCAAGTGCAATGCAGGAATTAATGCAACGCATGACTATGAAATAAAGCTATTTTCACAATTAAATAAGTTCAACTAAATTAAATGTAATTTGTACAAAATTTTTTGTATTCTAGAAGGAAGAACAAACATATCTGATCATATTCATGACAAATTTTATTGATTCATTGTATTTTTTGTATATATATATATATATGTATGTATTTTATGCGTACACATTGCTTAATTAACTTAGAATAAAAAGAATTAGAACTTAATTTTACATAATTCGTAGAATTTATTAATTAAGTTATAGCTCAAAAAGTGTTTTGTGGTTTTGTTGTAGTAGTTGTTATTGGGCCCATATGAAACCTGAATCTATACAATTATTTACAAAAAAACTTAAGTTAATGTATAAGAAAATTACTTAATTAAGAGGGAAGTTTTGAAACAATAGTATTGAGTCAATTGACAGTTTAATTGATTTTTTTCTTACAGCCCTCTTTAAACTAATGTGATAATTTTCTTTTATAAATTCATGCAAAGTTTAGTGAAATTTATGTATTAATATAATTTTATATATAATGAAAATTTCTAAGAACTCAAATAGTTATTCAAATAATATAAGGTATGATTTAAAATTGGGAGTTAAAAAATTAAGGCACTTAATTTAGAAAAACTAAGAAAACAAAAACAAAAAAATGTAAGCTTATGTTAAGCGTTGTTGGTACTAAAGTATATATGCAAACTTAGGAATTAACTAAGATATAATAATATTATAATATCTATAGAAATCAAAATAATTTTATACATAAACCATTTATTATTTTTAAGCACATGTACATTTTTTAAGCAGTTCCATGTGTCTTAAACTTTTCATAAATTCTGGAGAAAATAAAAATTGAACTCCATGTAAAGGACAAATCATATGGGAATCCTTCCAAAAGCATAAATAGTGGCAAAAATGGCCGAGGTCTTACATTTTCGTGAAGAAGAGTCGCGGATGCCCTGAAAACTACAAAATACAAAACAATTTGCAAAATATAAAGTGTAGAAAACAACGACTTACGAGAATAGTCCGAATGGGTAAGATGCATCCTTCCTTAACAGCCATTGAAATAAAGGCTAGAATGGAGCAGTATCATGGTGTAAACATATACCCCTAACATATCCACCGCCGATTGCAACTTAATTCTTCAAATGAGCGAATAACACGCATCGAAACGTAAGTTTCACCTTTTTTCAAAGTGTCTCCGAAAATCTGCTGCCAACCCAATTATTAATTAAAAATATACTCTATTAGGTCAAAAAAATTTGTAAGGTGCATTTGACACCTACTCTTAAACATTTAATTAATTTTTTGCTTATTATTAAAATTTTAAATTTCAGATTTTATTCATCGAACCTTGTTTGCATCAACATGCAAAATTACACGAACGAGTAACGAATCAAAGTGGTTGAATTTTACTTTTTCAAAAGACATTCAATATTACTGGCGCAACGAGCTTATCGAAATTATTTCAATATCAGAAACGCACCTAACCAAACCGCAATTAGTCGTTTAATAGCACGTTTCCAACAACAAAGTTCATTGTCGGACTTGCCACCAGCAGGCCAAGACCGAGAATAGAACAGAACCAAATGAACATTGATCTTGTATGGAATAGTGTTGAATAATATCCAGAAACATAAACGTGAAGACGTTCTGAACCACTAGGCATGTCTTGAACATCACTTCAAGGGGGCTTTTGTATACAAGGGGGCGATCTTCACCTCAATTTGGCGAAGCCAGCAATATCCATGTCGACATTGTCTCAAGTCGACTCAAACCACCATGTGGTATCGCCTGGAAACGGAAAACTACGCCCGCTAGTCTGACGGCTAATTAGAGCGACGATCCCGATATGCACCTAGAATATCCGCACCTTAAATTGGTATACGGAGCCTCTATCCAACTGATTGATATCTTAGAGAGATATTAAGCTGATATCACTGCAATCCAAGAAATGCGATGGGACAGGGTTGTTGCTTACGGCAAGCCTGCTGTGATATCTACTACAGCAGCCATACGGAGAGTTTGAATGCGGACTTGCAGTTGGCAAGAGAATACGGCATAATGTCCTGCGATTCTCTCCTGTGAACGAACGACTTGTTATAATCCGCTTCAAGGCTACATTTTTAAGCTTAATATGTGCGCACTTCGACAGAAGAAAAAGATAACGCCTCCACGAGTAGCACTGGATTCCAGCATCTCAATATTCATAAGGCCACCTGGCTGTCCTCATATCAAAAAAAAAACCGCAACCAAATTGATCACGTTTTGATTGACGTAAGGCACTATTCCAGTGTCAACATGACTCTCATCATTATTTTGTCGCAGCTAAGATCAACAGCTAAGAATGCTCGCAATCCTACACAGAGAGAGCTAGACGTCGATAAGCTGCGTCGACTCTCACTCCTGCTTCAAGAAAGCACTCCTCCGATCGACGATATATGCGCACAGTGGACGCACATATCCCATCCTATGCGTACGGCTGCTGAAGAGCTGATAGGCTACCACCACCCTCGCCGAAACCAGTGGCACTACCAGAAGTGTCACGACACCACTGCAGAGAAGGATGCCGTCTACAAAGCTACTCTGCAGTCGCTTGTTACTCGTGCTGTTATGGAGCGATACCAAGAGAAGAGCAGGAAAAGGAAACGTCTGTTCAGGCAAAAAAAGGAGAGGCAGAAATGCTTGACAGCGAGAAAATTGAGATGCATGACGACAGGAATGAGACTCCAACATTTCTCGAAAAGATAAGGCGCCTGGCCGATGGTTTTAAGACCGGAGCAAAGATGAAAATGGGAATCTAGTGACAGATATCCAGAGTGGACTGATGTTATGGAGGGAACGTTTCTCTAGTATTCTAAATGCTGATGCTGATAAAAATCTCGGCAATACAGATGATATACCGAAAATCCCAATTATGGAGGATAGCGTTGAAGTTCCGCCTGCCCGACTATAATGAGGTCTTAACAGCAACAAAGTCGCAGGAGCCGATGACCTACCGACTGAGCTATTTAAGATAGCAGGCGAAGTTCTATTTAAATGCATGTACAAGCTTCTATGCAGAATATGGTCGAAAGAATGCATTCCAGATGATTGAAACCTCAGTTTGCTCTAACCAATTCACAAGAAAAGCCATTCCACCATATGCGCCAAGTCTTGCGCAAGAGATAAGCCTTCTTAATATCGCATATAAGGTCTTGTCGAACGTTTTATGTGAAAGACTAAAGCCCATCGTCAAACTACTGAATGGACCTTATCAGTGTGTCTTCAGACCTGAAAAGTCTACCATCGAACAGATCTTTACACAACGAGAAATCTTGGCAAATACCCTCGAAAAATAAATCGAAACACACCATCTTTTTGTTGATTACAAAGCCGCTTTCGACAGTGCAATAGGGAGTCACCTATACTCCATCATGTCTGAATTTGGTATTGCTGCGAAGCTAATACGTTTTTGTAGGGTGACACTGAACAACACCAGCAGCGCAGTGAAAATCGGTAAGGACCTCTCCCTTCCATTCGATACCAAGCGAGGTTTCAGACAAGGTGATTCTTTATCGTGCGACTTCTTTAATTTAGTCATGGAGAAGATCATCCGAGCTGCTGACCTGAGACGCAGTGGCACAATTTTCTATAAGAGTGTTATGCTGCTGGTGTATGCTGATTATATTGAGCATTCTTCAGGCTAGAAAAAGAGTCAAGTCGAATGAGTCTTGCAGTGAACAGAGATAAAACGAAGTATCTTGTGTCAACAAACAAACAGTCCCAGCGTCTTGAAAACCACGTCACTGTTGACAACACCTCCTTTGAGGTAGTGAATGACTTTGTTTACCTGGGATCCAGTATTAACACCTCCAGCGATATCAGTATTGAGATTAAACGAAGGATAACTCTTGACAACAGGTGCTACTTTGGGCTCAGTAAGAAATTGAGAACCAGAGCTCTCTCTCTCGACGAACAAAATTAAATTAGGAGCACTGATGAAAAGACTTAGGGTGAGTTCGAGTGAAAAATACTCCGTGAAGTACATGGTCCAATCTGCGTCAATGGCGAGTACCGAATACGATAGAACCACAATCTGTATGAGCTATGTGTCGTCATTGATATAGTCTAGCGTATTGAAATTGAGCGGCTTCGCTGGCTAGGTCATGTGGAGAGAATGAACAACGAAGTTGCAGAGAAAAATTATTCGATTTTCTACCCAGTGGCAGCCAGCGCAGGCGAGGAATACTGGTTCTCCGTGGGAAAGACCAGGCATTGGGCAAGAGGTTGGCGAAAATTCTTAAACGAGTTCAACGCCAACCTACGGTTGTCAGCGCCAGTTAAATAACTGGCATGGTCTGAGAAAGACTCCTCGATATTTCTCAAAAATGAACATTGGAGTGGTTCTGTGCCATGCACTTCACCAAGAACGAAAAGTTCGGACTACATTATGGTGCTCCAATTTAGTTATTTATGATTTCTCAGATTGCTTAAATTCATACAAGTGGTTTGACAATATCGTGGCTGCTACAAAATTAAGTTGAAATCATGGATTGGCCCGCGTGTTTCCCGGATCTAAGTCTCATTGACAATATCTGGGGAATACTTATAAGTTAGGCGGGCTTATGTGGAAAACTAGCAGTATGACACAGTAGATGAAATAAAGCAAGCATCATTAGAAAGTGGGGGAACCTGGAGATACCCTTAAGTATAAAGCTGATAGAGCCAATATAAAAAACCGATTGTTTGATCTTATTAGAGTGAACGAATACCAGATTCATTTAAAAAATGTTAAAGTAAAAGTGAAGTTAAACTTGAATTCATTGTAAATGCTTAAATTCTTAGTTAATATAACAATTAATTATTTATTACTCCTTATTCTTTCCATTCCTTAACATTAACTATGAGTTTTCCAACTAAATATTTTATAAAAGTACTCTATTATGTGAACAAATTTTTATGCAGTGTTGCCCGAAAAGTCGAAAGTCTCACCTTAATACCGAAAAAGAATTTGTTATTCGGTACATGTATAACTCTTACCAAATCATAAAAATGGCGACCATGTACGTGAACTTTACAAACAGACTACTTACAAAATAAAATTCATATATAATAAGCAAATAAAATTTTTGTTATTATGTGTAAATGTTTTTTGTGTATTTTTAACAAAGAAAATTATTTTTTAAGTGCAATTATTTTTGTTTTATAAATTAAAAATAATAAGAAAAAACTACAACTATTATGTTCTTATTAATTATGTTACCATTTATAATAATACTTATAAAATAAATTTCTACATCTAGATACATTCTATGATCTTGACACATACTTTGATGTTTAGACATCTTAACATTCAAACGTTTTTGCTACTTATATGCTAAGCTTTCTTTGAAAAAGCTTCAAAAGTTTTCACATAAATTTTACTAATTTTGTTTTTGATAGATAATGTACTTAAATTTAAAAATATTTATTTGAATTTAATAAACTGGCACATTTATGAATTTTGTTTTGGTTTTTATATATCTAGGATGTTTGTGTGTGTTTTTGTGTGGATGTGTGAATATGCATTAAACATTGAGAATTTATTTCAAAAATTGTTAACAGTTACACTGATATTAATTATTTAATTTTAGCTTTTTGTATTATTTTTATTTTATTATATTTTTTTAAGGGGGATGCATTACAACAACTTTATATTGTTTTGTAATTTTTTTAAATGTTATTCAAAATGAAGTTTGCAAATAACTGTTGATATATATTTTCAAGTTCCGGTTTGCATTGAGCATATTCATTTTTCTTAATTTTTGCGTATTTTTGATTATCTTATTGTTTTGAAATGACTGTTCAAAAAATGTATTTTAAATATGAAGCTGAAGATGTAGTCTGTGTAGACATACAGAAAATCAGACATACTATTTGAACTTGTTTAGTTCAATGTAAACCGCTCAATGTAAACCGTTGCATTGATTCCTTCTTTCTTCAATCATCGGTAGTTTCTTTTGGTTTAATCATAATTTTGTTCCGAAAATACTTTAAATTATATAAATTTTTATAATTTTTGTCCGAAAGGCACTCAATTTTGTCGTCGGTCACTCGAAAAATTTGAATTATGTTAAAAATTAAAAAAAAAAACACAAAAATTCGCTATTAACGCCATTTTGATTCTATTCCACTTTCAGTTAATTCTACATTATTGAGTATTATATAATTAAATTCTTCTATATTTACAGCCAGACATTAATTTAATAGCCGTTGCAGCGTATTTCATTGAAGCTTCCATTACTTCGAGACAGCTTCATTGCCTCTCTTAACCCATATTGAGTGGCAGCAGCATCATAGCCCAAATCAAAATGGCGCTGACCTCCCGGATAATGCATATTATATGGTACACTGTTTCTGTCGGCACAATCTGAGTAGGACTCATTGGCGCCATTCCAGCCATGTGTTGTTGAACCATATTGCTCGCCATTTTGGCCCGATGCGGTTAAGTAGTCGAACTGTTGTAGGTTATCATCGTAGTTTACATATTGCTCCAAAGCACAGTCCGGCGTTATTGAAAATGTTTCCGAAAACCGTCCAATTTCAGTGGATCCAAAAGCTTGCTGAAAACCAGGCAGAGGCGGAACTTGCTCCTAGGTAAGAAAATTATTTTATATAAATTATACCTGTACTTTCATTAAATAAAAAGAGTACTCACTTCAAGTTTTTCCTGTGGCTCAACTTTGATTTCAACGGCTTTTCTTCTTGACTTTTTCACTGGCTTAAGATCACTATCCTTACTGCGGTTTCTTTGATTTACTGCAGTTGCTGCTATAAATGGTATGAGAGGGAGTCCTGCTGATGGTTCAAAATCGACTGGTGAGTTATGTGGTGGCACTGGCACCTGGAGAGGTGAATCTTGATCCCTGTTTGATGAATCATAGCTAGGACTAGAACGATGTAGCCAGTTATTTGGGGAACTGGGAAAAGGAGACCAACTGCTGTTGTTGTTGTTGTTGTGGCTGTTAGTTTGGTTGGCATTTGTTGAGCAGGTTTGCTGTTGTTTTTGCTGTTGTTGTTGCTGCTGCTGCTGCTGTTGTTTTTGTTGTTGTTGTTGCTGTTGCTGTTGCTGTTGCTGTTGCTGTTGCTGTTGCTGTTGCTGTTGCTGTTGCTGTTGCTGTTGCTGTTGCTGTTGCTGTTGCTGTTGCTGGTGTTGTTGTTGTTGTTGTTGTTGTTGTTGCTGTTGTTGTTGATGTTGTTGTTGTTGTAGATGGTGTTGCTGTTGTAGGTGTTGTTGTTGTTGTTGTTGCTGATGTTGTTGCTGCTGCTGGTGTTGTTGTTGCTGCTGCTGATGTTGCTGGGAAGCGTATGATATGGGAGCTTGTAAAAAAGGTGTTGTGCAACGCTCAACGTTTCTTGGGGAAGAATTCTGCAAAGAAAAGTTGCGAGATTTATTGAAATAGGAATATTTTTGCAAGTGATTATAATTAAGACATTATCAGAAAATATTCGCGAATATAAGCTCTAAGGAAAAAAATGTTTGAAGCTAAAGCCGAGGGTCGACGACGAAGAGAAAGTCCATGCCTCTGATAGATTGACCAGGCCGTGAAAGCAATTGGAGAAGGCACGCGCGAAACGGATGTGCTTGGCGATAGCTTATAAAGCCGGCTGTAGCCCGACCACTGGATATCATGGCCACCTAAGTAAGTAAGTCAGTATTAGAAAATATTGAGGTTATGACCCATTCAGGGAAGTAAGCGTTCAGTTTTTGTTATAAAAACTAAAGTTATTAAAACTAGACCTTCCAATTTCACATGAACACACGTTATCCGATATCACATGTATTTCAGAAATTTTACAAAAGTCACGAACTCGAACTACATGTGAATGCTAATTACGAAATACACTTGTAGTTGCAAAAGTACATGATTTCTTAAAGACTTGTACACGAATTCACGTTTTCCTGACTTTCACGTTTCTTAGCCAGTAAGCATAGATTTGAAGTGTCTTTAGAAATATTCTTCAATTTCACTCATATAGGATGAATAAATGATCTTTTGGGCATAGATTCGACCAGCTGCAATTTGCGGCAATAGAACTTCTTGAGGCGACATGGGCTGCAATGGGTATAGCTATGGGGTTATTGGCACTTTTATGGATTTCATTAACCTCAAGAAGTTCTAATTACGCAAAATGCAGCTGGTTGATCCTATTGGCCAAGGGATCATTTATTCATTCTAATAGAGTCAATAAGTTCCAATTATTCTTCAAATTTCTACGTACACATACACTTGAACACGTGAAGTTCAAGTTCGTGTTTTCAAAAATTAACTCACGGAGTTCGAATTCCGTTTTCACGCAAACATGTACCGTGTACTCGTGAATGAGAAGGAGCTCTAATACAAATCATGAATATTCTTATGTGTTTTAAGCTTTTCCTTTCAAAAAAATATTAAGAATTATATAAAGGGCGTTTAACAACAAACAAATTCAACCTTTTACATTTAAAATGTAACTTTTTTCATATCATATTCAACATTTTCGGGCAAAAAACAAAAACCATTCTCAATGGTAAACAATGCTTTTTAACCTTACCAAAAATAAAATCGGAATATCCTCTTTTTATATATTTATCTTATATCTTATAAGTTGAAACTTTTGTAGAACAGTTAGCTTGAGCAACAGGCATAAATGTTTAAAAAAACACACTTTCCTCCGTGAGTCCAAGAGTATATCAGGAAAAAAAAGTGCTCCGCACACCTTCGAATCCTAGTCATTTTTGGAAGGCAATGCTACCTTTAGTCTTCTCTCGAAGTGCTTCTAGAATTTTTCAATGGAAGATTTCTTTGAGGCCTTCAATGAAAGGGTCATAGAAAGTTTTTTCCAGGAAAACTTTAAAAATGTCCATGATTCAGGAGACAAAATTATTCTAAGAAAATATTTCTTAGATTTAACCATTGCCTTGCACAAGCCACGCCATGAAAGCGATTCAAATAGCCTTTTAGAAATTTATTAGCATGCCTCCTGAAAGCATTTTTCGGTAAGGCTGAGGAGAAGCACAATTCGATTTAGAGAATGTCTTCTGGAAATAGTGTAACTAAGAATGCATGTCAAGTTTGTATCAAAAATGTTGCTGGGGATTAGTTCTAGAATGGGGTTCTTGCGATCGTTTGGACCATAAAAAAATGTATCACCTCGAGATAAAAACATCAATATATCATGTTTTAAGATCTGACTCTAAGTACCGAAGCTATAACGAAAAATTTAAAATGGATATCCAACATTTAGCAAAAAAATTACAAATATTTCCAACATAAGTTCTACTGAACTAATCGAAATACTTTCGGGCGAAAGTATAATGATTTTTTGCAAGCAATGATTTTTTATAACATTCGAGTGACACAATATAAATGTACGAATTGATATTTGGTGGATAAGAACTAGAATGGAGTACTTGATCGGATAGTTAATGCTAAAGATATGAAGAAAACTGCTAATGTGTGAACCCTAAACACCGAATCAAAAAGGACATAATAATTATGAATTTTAACATTATCTCCATGAAACGCATTCATGTATTTGGGTGCAGTAATCGAGTACATGAGTCACATGAACTATTGATGTTATCAATGTACAAAATACACAAAAGCAAAAACACGAGAACATCAATATTTCATAAGCCTAGTGCTTAAAGTTCATAAAGTGTATGTACAAGATACATGAGCCTTGTACATGTATCATGAGATACATGAGGGAAACAGGAAATGCCAATAAATGGCAAGACGATACGGCACCATGTCTAATGCACGTAATTTTTATTAATTTTATATTATTATTATATTATTTTTATTTTTTTAAAAATCAGCCTTATATGTGAGCATGATAGAATAATAAGGTAGGCTCATATTAATATGGCTACTCAAATGTCTACTTTTACACAAACAATGCTGTGAGGTGCTATAAACGTCAAACGAAAAGGCAACAACAACAATTAGAACAACTTAAATTCGAACAGCTTGTTTTGACATCTAGCTCACTTCCTCTCCAATATGCGCCTACCTTGTTATTCTATCATGATATGTGAGCAGACTGCAACACATCACTCAATAATTTATAAGGTTATCCCGATATTTGACGTTTTCTCACGAAAATGGAGATAGACATGATAGAATTAGAGAAAGGTAGTCCAGATATTTGACATACCCTTAATTTTTGTAAACAAAAAATATTCTCTCTCAAAAAATAATGATAAGCAGGGTTGTGTTGGCTTGGTTTTTTTTAGGGTTGTGTTGCGTCTTTTTAGATTAAAATGTACTTTTTCGATGTAAGTGAAAACAAAACTGTTCACATTGCTTAATTAAGTTTGTTATGGCCATAAAATTTGTTATAAATTTTCAAATATTTTTTAACTGTCAATTTGGCGAAATTTGTTTTTAAATAACTCGCGGTTTTTTCTTTGTGCTACTAATTTTGTGTTATTAATATTGTGTGATTTTAATATGCCTTCTACGTGCGCAATTTGCAAATTTTCACAATTTCAAAATTGTTTTGCAAACTATAATCAGCTTTTTGCTGTCGACGACTTAAGTATAACTTTAGTTACGCATTTTTCATACTTAAGTTGAA
Source organism: Tetanocera ferruginea (assembly GCA_958299015.1). Lineage (NCBI taxonomy): Eukaryota > Metazoa > Arthropoda > Insecta > Diptera > Sciomyzidae > Tetanocera > Tetanocera ferruginea. Next base: position 80,806,433 of record OY282644.1, on the reverse strand, counting down.
CTTAAGTATGGTTAATGAAATGCATTTTCAGTGCTTATACTTAAGTTTAACTTTAGTGTAGTTGGTGAAACTGGCCCTTAAACTCTTAAGCATAGTACTCTGTTCGGCTTCGACGTGAAATTCCACTCAAATCTCCATACGAAAAATGACAGCTGTGAAAAAAGGGTGAACATTTCACAACTTTTTCGACAAAGCTGTACTATGCGTCGCTGCGGAAAATCTAGTACTATATTGCGCAACATCTGCCTAAATTTTCACGTAACAAATAAATGGATGTTGCCAGCGGAATTCCACGCAAATGAACATAGTACTTGGATTTAAATGTTGCATCACTATTTCAAAGCTGTAAAACTTTACAATGTACGTAACTGTACAACTCCTCAAGTCCTCAACTATACTGGCAACTGCACTGAATCATGAATACGTCTATTCTTTTTATTCGTAATAAAAAAGGATTATAAAACGTAGTGAACGCAAGTACATTTTTTTAAATTGTACTACGGAATAGTATGATTTTTGTACAACTGAGTGCCTGTGATGTCGTCAAAAAGTCTCTCTTTTGTAATAATTGTCAACTAAGGGTATGAACTTTCATTTTTGGGAGAAGACGTCAAATGTCTGGACTACCCCTGCAGAAAAATGGACCAGATTTAGAATAGTTCTGTACTAGTTCCAAAAAGGGCTAATACTGGTCCCACTACAATACCCTTTTGCATTGAACGAACTGACGCTTTTTACGGGTTGATGTCATAGGAAAAGACAATTGTCCCGATAAAAATTTGTTTTTCCCTATACCTGAACTAGTTCCATTATGACTAGTTCTAAACTGGTCTATTTTGGTACAGTCCAAAAGTGGTCAGTTGTTAGCCCTATTATTCGCCTTATTGGGAACACGGGTACGTACATTTATCTAATTAAATTCTTGTATATTGTCTTACCTGTATATTTACCATTTACCACTTCAGCATTTTCATCGAAAATATTTGCGAAAGTGTAAAGAAGTTCCGAATCTAAATGAAAAAAAACGAGCCACAACACGTTTTGAGCGTATCTGTTTTCTGATTTCTTGTGTGTCTGCTGACAAGAAAAACTAAGAATATAAAAATAAATTCAAACTGTTCTATGATGGGCGTCTTTTGTACTAGTTCGCAACTAACTCCTATTTCACTAGAAATAAACTAGTTAGCTTTTCCAATTGTCTCCAAAATAACTGCTGGGACCTTATAAAATTATTGTATCATGGGAGATAGATACCCTTATTTGAAGAGGAGAGCATTTTTAATGACACAAAAATCCCACAGGTGCTTGAATATCGTACTATTTTTCAATACAATATATCTTAAAATTTGAAGTCAATACATTTTCTGCTACTTTTGTATTTTTGAAGCATCCATCAGATGATTTTTTAAGGTTCTGCGACTTCACGTCCAAGCTTGAAATATTTTCACGAATTTATTGCCTTAAAAAATTCAATGAAAGCAATGCATACTGATTTTGTTTTTTTTTTAAGCAGTAAAATATTGAAAACACATACTTTTTTATTAAAAAAAAAACACAGCACAACACTGAAACATACATTTTTTTTTTGAGGAGACCACAAAACCCTGTTTGTCATTCATTTTCGAGAGAGAATATTTTTTTGTTTACAAAAAATAAGGGTATGTCCATGATACAAGAACTCAGGTAGACTTATAAGAGTTAAGTTCCTAGAATTCAACCTGCCATTGCTGTCAAACTCAGCGTCAATATTGCCTCATCTTGAAATTTTGTGGGAAAAAATAATTTTTGGAATTTTTTGTATGAGACAAAAGGGATAAAAACTTATATAATATACAAAGCAATTTAAGCAATTTTAGTTTTTGATAGCATTATTTTCACTAATTTAATATTAGCCTTCTCCTCTTTTCTTGTTGCGTGGAGAAATTATCGAAAACATCCTTAAAAAAATCACTCATCACTAATCTATTACTTAATTTGTTCGCAACAGCTTTACTTATTTCTTTCATTACGTCTTTCTAATTCGTTTTTCTATTATAATTCTTAATTCTGTTATAATTGTACATTCTATTAATTATTAAGATCTGCATCTACATATTTTACTGAAAAGTTGGATTTTGGTTTCAAGATATGGCAGCATCGTATTTTGACAGCATAGGTATGCCAATTTATGCTGTCATTCTAATAAGTCTACCTGAGTCCTTATATCATGGGTATGTCAAATATCGGGATAACCTTATAAATTATTGAGTCATGCTCCAACAGAAGAAAAACGACGATTACTGAGTTTCCATGACGAGTTAACTCAGTGTTAACTAGGGGTTAACTCGTTATGGAAACGAGAGTTTAGTCAAGTTTCTTTAAATCCGCAAAATTTTTTGAATTAAGCTGAGTTCTATCTGTCAAAATCTATTATGGCATTTTTCATTACAAAATGGCAGCTGCAAGAGTTAGTTGGAGTGCTGCCTATAATTTTCTCTAAATAACCCTAACAAATCCAACTCAACTCCATGTTTTTCGTGTAAACAGCATCAAGTTAATGTCGCCATGTTTCTAACTCAACGAGAACCCAAAGCCCGAGTTAAATCTGCATGTAAAACAGTAACTATCGAGTTAGCAATGCCGTTTTGTCAATTCGACGAAAACCCTAACCCCGAGTTAACTCGCCATGGAGACTAAGAAGATGAGACCAAATAATGTTTTAATGAGCGCCTTGAAGACGCATACGAGCGCTGCCCCCGTAAGACAGAAAAATCGTGCTTGGTGACTTCAACGCCAAGGTGGCCCAGGAAAACATATTTGATCCAGCAGTTAGAAAATTCAGCCTCCATGACAACACATTTGAATTGAATGGGGTTGATTGACTTCGACGCAGCATGAAAATTAATGGTCATTAGTTGCACTAGATTCCAGCATCTAGTATCCATAACGCCACTTGGATATCCCCTGAAACAAAGACGCATAACCGAATTTATCACGATTTGATTGACGGAAGGCAGTCTTCCAATGCATAGACGTACTCACGATCCGCGGTGCCAACATAAACTCGGATAATTATCGCGCAGCCAACATCCGCGTCTGTGCGCAACTAAGAATGCTCGCAGTCCTACACAAAGAAAGCTAGGCGTAGACAAGGTGAAATCAAAACGAACAATCGAAGCTTTCACTACTCGACTCTCACTCATGCTTCAAGAAAGCACTGCTCCGGTCAACAATGTATGAGTGCAGTCGTCGCACATTTCCGAATTTATGTGTTTGGCTGCCGAAGAGGTAGTTGGCTAGCACCGCCCTCGCCAAAACACTGCAGATAAGGACACCGCCTACAAAGCCACCCTGCAGTCGATTGTAACGCGTGTTGCTATGGAGTGATACCGAGAGCGAGAGGCTGAAAAGCGTGGCTACAGAAATGAGGCTCAAAATTTGTTTTCAAAAATAAAACACCTGGCAGATTTGTTTGGTTTTAAGAGCGGGAACACGTCCTGTTAGAACGGAAAAGGGAATCTTGTCACAGATATCCAGAGTACACTGATGTTTTGTAGGTAACACTTCTCTAGACTTTTGAATGGCAATGCTAGCAACTTTGGCAACGCTAGCAACAATTATGGATGACAGCAATGAAGCTCCGTTCCGCTGCGCAACTATAAAGAAGTCTTAACAGCTATAGCTCCATTAAAAAACAACAAAAGAATGAAGGCTAAGCTCTGTTTGAATCAATTCAAAGCATTCCAAACGATTGGAACCTAAGTTTCCTCTGCCAAATCCTCAAGAAAGGTGATTCGACGCCAACCACCGTGGGATAAGCCTTCTTATCTTGGAGAAGACCTTAAATAAATAATCGACACAAACCATCTTTTTGTCAATTACAAAGTCGCCCTCGACAGTCCGATGTGAAATCACCTATAATCCAGCATGTCTGAATAACACCAGTAGTGGTATAATCCTGTATAGTTCCTGTCTGGTTGGAATGACATAATAAAAGCCTAACGCAAACGAGGGCTTAACAGTTTCATTATCTGTATTGGAAGAAACTGATATTTCCCGGACCAAGAATAGAAGATGGATGTCTCTACGGCAGATGTCCGTTTTCTGCGCCACATTTTCTTCTAATATATTAAGGAATATTGGTGCTGGCCATGTATTGGAAACTTGTAATTGCTTTAGTCAAAATCGAGGTTCTACATTTTGATTTTTTACAGGCATATAGAGCGATGTTGGCTTTTCAAATATACTCAAGATTTTAGATTTTCCTAAGCCTTCTGTCCAAAATACCAACTAGATGGTAAGCCCATGAAAGATACCTGCGTGCCACTTAGAAGTGGAGGAGTAATGGACGGAGTCTTATATTTCCTCGTGAAAAGGACTTGCTCGGTTTTTTTGCGAATTGGTCCCAAACCATTGAAATCATTGACCAAAAAACGTGCAAAGTCAATTCAGCATTCTCCAGGCTGGAAGAGTCAAGTCGAATGGATCTGGCAGTGAACGCAGATACGAGGAAACCACGTTACTATTGACAACATCTCTTTTGAGTTTGTTAAAGACTTCGTTTATCTGGGATCCAGCATTAACTCCTCCAATGATATAAGTATTGACATTAAACGAAGGATAATGCTATGTCTACACAGAGAGTTAAGTTAATTTTAACTAACATTTAACCGAAGATGTTCACACAGAGATACCGTAGCAGAATTGAGTTAAATTTGCCGACAATGCTGCTGGTGTCTCTGCGTACACATGCGTTTTTTTCTTACTATGCGAAAGCTCTGCCCATATTTGGATGAAAACTACTTTCCCACTATTGCCCAAATCCTTTTCGAAGTTCTTTTACTCATTTTTTAAAGAAAATAACAACATATAGTTAAAAAAATAAATTGTATAATTAACGAATCAGCTGTTCTATTTTGACAGTTCTTGTAAAAAAAGTTTCTTTCATGAAAAATACCACTGAATATACACATTTATACTATTTTGTAGTGTATTTTTAGGCACTTTTTACATTGAGTCATAAAAACTCAGAATATATGATAAGTTAAGTTGAGTAAAATCGTACATTTTTTTACTGGTAACGCAAGAGATTATTTCTCGTTAAATGGGAAAACTCAGCTTTGTACTGGTAACTCAAACTTAACTCTCTGTGTAGACGTAGCATAACCCTTGCTATCAGGTGTCACTTTGGGCTCAATAGGCAATTGAGAAGCTGAGCTCTCTCTCAAAATGAACCATGATAGAATAATTTTACCAGGTAGTGTTGACAAATGTTGATTCTCTCAGCTACAAGTAAACGAACTCTTGTCAAAAACAGCTGTTCGTTGTTATATTCGGTGGCCACATTCAGCTGTGTCAACTGTTGTGACAGCAACACATCGGGGAGCGCTATTATCGGTATTGAAGTTTCAGAAAAAATTGTCAAGTTTATGAAATATCAAGCTTTGTATCAAATACGAATGGAAATTTTAACGACAAATTTAAAATTTTCTATTTTTAAATGCACTTTAATGCGCAACTTCATATTTATGTGCATCAAGTTTTGACTTAGCAGTTGGCAACTGTTGGGTACGCTGAATGTGACCAGTGAAAATTAATTGTATGCTATGACGGATTGTGAGCGCTCTCTTTCTTGTTATATTTTTTTAAAAATTTCCGTTTCCAACAGAAACGTCAATACTACGTTGGAGTAATTATATCATGAGATGAACCAAGCTCATGCTTTATAAATCAAAAATCATAAGGTAAGTTTCATAATTATAAAACCACCTAAGATTTGTTGAAATCTCCTAAAGGACTGGATGTAAGGTACCATAATTTTTTTTTTAGCTTTGAACCAAGGATTTCAGGTGTCAAACCTATTCAGTCAAGTCTGCCTTGGTTCGGAAATGGGGAGATAGATAAGGAGTAGAGAAAGGGAAATCAAGAGAAACAAGTGTAGAATGTTCTAGTGTGGCGGAGTGCTATATCAACATTCGAATTTGAATCTGAGGCAAGTGTTATGCCTTTACCTCAGTCAATTCGAGTTATCAAGCAATCTCATTCTACAAACATCTCTACCACCAACTACAACTTCCAAAGTCGTATATATTGATGAAGTTTTTAATATTCAGTTGATAAGAAATGAGGAAAGAATTAAAGAAAGGTAAAAGCGTAGGACCATGGCTAGACCGGGATTCGAACCCGGAATCTCTGGGTTGGCAGTCAAGCACGCTAACCACTCGACTACCGAGGCCCCATTTGGCATTTTTGGTGGTGACATGGTGACATTTTTTTTCCTTCACAACGCTTGCTCTTGCCGTAGACCTCCGGATTATTTAAAAAAATTTAAAGCAACGTTATGGCAACAATTGATTTTGCGCGCAATTTCCCTCACTTCAATGTTTTCTTCGGTAAAAGCTACAATTTTTCCTTTTTCAAGATCGGAAAGTCTGGAACCTCGTGGCATTTTTTAAAAAATATTTTTTTTTTCACCGTCGAATTAAAAAATATCACTTTCTACTTTGATGTTCACGCGTTATATGGTAAGACTTGGAGTGGTTTTATAATTATGAAATAGGGCGAATAATGTTTTTTGTGCTTTCAAAAGAACCGTTAGGAGAATATAATATAATTTCGAGTTGATTGAATTATTTCTCTCTCAATTAAATGCTGATTTGAGTATAACATTATGGTACCCTACATCTAGTCCTGTAGGAGATTTCAACAAATCTTAGGTGGTTTTATAATTATGAAACACACCTTACCTGTCGAAATATAAGCAACTCAAAACCGAACGTTGAGCAGCACCGATGAAAGGACTTTGGGAGCGTTTGAAAGATAAATACTTCCCAATAAATATGGTTCAGGAGCTGTATGAGATTTTTGCCGACATCGACATAGTCAAGCGTATAAAAATTGAGTGGCTAGGTCTTGTCGAGAAAATAAAGGACGACACTCCATACCCGTTGGAAAGATCAGGCATTATGCATCCTGATGATGCTTGGAATTTTTAACTGGCGACAGCAAGCACACAAAAAAAGAGACTGATGCAAATTCTTAGACGAAAAAAACCGACCAAAGTTACAAATTTTGCTATGTCGGTATTCAATTATGCCACCATAATATGTTACTCTTGGTTAACGGATTTCTCTATATAGCCTACTAGAGAGTGCAGGTCCGTGTCCACTTACTTGCCTTTGCAGTAAGCGTGCTGCAAGTTAATAGCAGATCGATATCAACGCTATAGCGAATATGTATGTCTTAAATTCTTTCAAAAGTCTTAAGCAGGAATAATAGATTTATTAAAGATCTTAAAAGGTTTAAACTTTTTGGACCAGCTTGCGAGTTCTTACCAGTTTTCGGAATAAAAACTATCTTAACCCCTTTCTAGGATGGGACGTATTCCAAGATATCGTTTAAAAATGGCTTGAAGCCAAGGAAGGAAAGTCTCCGTGTGCTGTAAAGTGACGGGAATAATATCGATCGACCCAGCTAATTTGTATGATTTAAAGTAGTTCAGAGTCCAGTTGATTTTGCATGCAGATATTGTAATATGAAAATTGTTCCTCACTATAACCTCTTCACACCTAATGTCAAACGGTTCTGCTTTGGAAATTTGAAAAAAGATACTTAGAAGATGTTATAGGGTTTCCTTACTTGAGAATGTCCAAGTTCCATTTGATTTCTTGTAAAAAGCTCGGAGAGCTAGCGTATATAGCGAGAATCTCACGAACTCTGGATGCTTCAGAAGATTATTCTATATTACCGCAGGACAATTTCCAAGACTCCTACGTGTTTCGCTATGTTTATATTCGTCTCAGTCAATCGAATTTCCCGATTTCGTAGAATTTTTAAGTTTCCCAATATCTACAGACCAAAAAGGTGGTTCACATTTACCTCTGGGTTGAACTTCCCGTAAGTCCTCGTAAACTGCTCCACCCTGGCGTCTAACTCCCTGGGAGAGAGTAGGAAATTGTTTGAGGGAGATCCCTCAGACAAATTGCTACGTAACAGTAACGACTCAGTTAATTCCAGGATTAATTCTCGCAAAAAAATACCCAAAGTTTCATTAAAGTTATCCTTCAAAACTTCAACTATTTAATTAAAAACTTTATTTCGTCATCATCTGAGCGCCACTCAGAAGCCACATCCAACTCTGTGGCATATATTTGAGCCATCAGTAGAAACCATCAACGTATACAATAGACGTAAAGCACGTAAACGCTGCCAAAAAATTCAAATAAAAGCTTTCAACGGTACTAGAAAGTTTTGGAGGAGTACAAAAAAATTACTTCAGAGATAGTTAGTACAAGGCTAGCAATGTATACGTTAAGGCAAAGGAATTTCCAAAATGCACGTGCTGGCCCACCAATGCATTCACCCACGCACAGACGCCATCTCTGTGGCAACTTAAAAATCACTACCAACAAATCGAGACAGGCAACTTGCTCGAGTAATGCGATGAGGAAGGAACAAAAATCAATATATGCGAGCATATGCAAAGTTATGCTGTGGAGTGTTCTATGTGTTGACACCCTGTAAATCATGTGAGCATAAATTATGCGAGTTTGTATTTTTGAAAAAATGAACTTAATCACTAACAAATCTAATTCGCACTATAGCAAACTTGCTCGCTCAAAATGCGTGCTCTTTGCTCTCTTGGATATTTATTCAAAGAGCGCACAAATAGAGCTTTTCCGTTTCTAAAAAAAAAAACAATTTTTACTTCAGTCACACTCCCTACAAGCGGCCGGTCGATTTATAACCCGAAGTTTATTTAGCAAAGCGGAAGCTTGACACTGGTTGGGGCTGAACATCTGCCTCTATTGTGGCGGTTGTACATTTTTTTTTCTTCCACGTTTCTACTTCATGCATGCTTTTGTCCTAATTTTGAGTCAGGCACATGCGTATAATTGACGTTCAATATTTGTGTTTCTTTTTTGTTGTTGTTGTTCATGGGGTTTTTTAAAAAAAAATGTCCTGTTGTGCGCGAAATCATTGCGAGAAAAGTTAACATTATGTCTGTGATAACGTAGCCTAGATAGTGTGGTTGGTGGTCATCCTGTACACGTATAAAAACAGTGTTGCAGGAGGAAAGGCGTTGGACTCGAAAATTAAAGAGTCTGAATAACGACTTTTTTTTTCTAAGGAAATTACAAACTTCTTGTTATATTTTTTATGCATAAAAAAATTTTATTTAAAATTTATTTTTGGCAGGCAACGCTTTAAAGATCTTTATTAAATGTTTTAAACAAATATAGCAAAAAAGTTTAAAAACAGGCAGAGGCAAGCTTCGGAACAACTAGTTAATAAATAAACTACTTAAAAAATAAATATTAACTCAAACGAAATTTTTGCTAGTCCGCTACATCCGCTACATATTTTTGTTGGCAGCTCAGTGCACTTCACTTTGTGCCACACTTTTTTCAGTTGAAATAAAAAAGTAAAACGGATGTATCCATTTTTAAGTGCCTTATGAAATTTGTGGTCAGGGCTTGCCTAACCTGACCATAGACAACCCTTCGAAACCTCTGCATTATTTGCCTTTGGTCAAGAGAAATTTCAATTAAACCCAATTAGAAAATGTAATGAATAATTAAGTTAAAACGAAATGAGCAGCAATGTTGATGAAAACTAAATTGATTTAGTTTTGTTTTAATTGAGTTTGAAGTGAAAAGGGCTTTTGCATTTAAAGGTAAAAAAAAAATGTTAAAACATTTTGTAAAATTACCGTTTGTATACCGGAAGCGGATGTCGTGGAGGACAATGGTGCTGGGCATTCTATCTGTCGACGGTTGATGACGGCCGACTCAGCTAAGCTTGTGTTTGTATAGTTGTTGTAGTGGTTATGAAGTGAACTCAACTCAGCTGCTGCTGCTGCTGCAGTTGAAGTTTGGCTGCATTCCTCTGTTCTTGAATCTAGAAGTTAATAATTATGTTTAGTTATATTATATCGAATAGTAGTTTATATATTTTAGAGAGCTAAAATGAGTATTTTTTGTGTTTAACTCGCAACAATCTCTATGACTATATTTAACTTAAGGGGTCTAATCACTTTCAATTTCGAATTTTTTTTATTGGAGCAAATTATGAATAAGCAAACCACTCCACACACTTTATTATAAGATTGGCGTAGCCAATAATTAATAAAGTGTGTGGAGTGGTTTGGTTAAAAAATTGTTTTTTTCATGTAGCTGATTAAAACATAAATTATGTTTTATTAAGAAAAATACATGTTATTTATTTCAATTTCAATCTTTTACATTTCAAATCAAACTTGTTTTCATTTCAAATTCAACCTTTTTAAAGTTCAAAAACAACTTGTTATGGCTAAAAACAAACTTTTAATAAATAAAATTCAAATTTTGAAAGTTCAAATTCAACCTTAGCAACAAAACAGGATTTATTTAAGGTTTCATTCACTCTTTCATTTCCATGTATAAAGATTAAGTATTGATTAATATTATATTAATTTTAATTTGTTGTGTAGCTTATTTTATTTAAAATTAAAGAAATGATAACTTAAATCAGGTTTTTAAGTTTTAATTTAAAGGTTTTTAATTCAAAATTCAACCTATAACATTTCAAATTAAACTTTACAAATTTCATTCACGATGCTGCATATTTGCCTAAGTCGTTTAAAAAAACGAAAAGTTTTCCACTCAGTGAAACTGTCAAGCGAAGTTTCAGAAATGCTTAGAAATAACCGAAGACTCCGAAAAATCTGTCACGCTTGTTGAAATTCCAAAGACAAGCTTAACTTAAACAAAGCCAGCAAAGATCTCAAAGAACATCTTGCTGACATAAAAAACCAGGCATTTCTAGTTAATGTAAAAAATCTCAAACCAACAAAATATGATGATCACCAGCTATGAAAAGCCACAAATGTCTTAGGCGGCGATTATAGTGAACGACGATTAAGACAGGCAATGTGAACAAGCGAGATAGATAGCTATTTGCATCTCGTTTTTCACACAGATTTCAGCCTGCCTGCCTGAATCGCGTTCACTATAACCGCGGCCTTAAGCGGCCACCTAAACGAAAAGTTCATATTAAATACCAAAACAATGAATGTGACCGAAGCAACAGAAGCCAAGTCAAATCATTTTATCTTTGTAATATATTTTAATCTTATTCTTTAGCGAATGGTTCTGAAGAAAATGAAATTGCTGAAATTTTTTGGATGCTGCTTGTCAAATGGCTCTTCTTCTTATGAAACATATAAGACCAAATGAAGTCACCAATAAAATACAAAATCTGACAAATTCAAATTCACCTGGATATAACCAAATTGATGGTAAAACTGTTAAACTACTCACGAAAATGAGTGTCTTACTGCTTACTTTAATTCAATTCTTCGCTTAAACCACTTTCCAACTCCTAGTAAAGATGCAAAAATACTAATGATTAACAAGCCCCACAAGCAAGAAGTTGAATTGACGTCATACCGTCCAATAAGTTTACTAGTGATATTCTCGAAATTTGATATTCTTTGATATTTGAAAAAATATTTTTACGTAGAATGTTACCTGTTATGGAATTACTTGACATCGTAGGCAATCTTGACATCGTATCAATCGTGGCACACCATTTTTAAAACTGTGCGCAATGGCTTTAAAACAAAAGATACTGCTCACTTATATTCTTATATATTCAACAAGCATTTGGGCCTGTGCATGACATACTTGCCTATTACACAAATTTAAGAAACTGCTTTCTTATCCCTACTATATGTTCCTTAATTCGTATTTAAAAACCACACTTTTTATGTTAAAATTGGAGAGAAGATTTCAAACAAACAAGTTAGAAATGTTGGAGTTCCTCAGGGAAATATGCTTAGTCCAGTACTTTATACTATTTACACGCCAACATTTAATGACATTTTAAAAGCAACATATACAGATGATACGGTTGTTATTGCAGCTCATGAAGAATCTTCTGTTGCCTCTGACTTAAGGTAAAAATTCCGAAATATACATACACTATGGCATACACTGCCTTCTCAATGAAAAAATAAGAATTTGCACTGTTAAAATCTACGGGTTAACAATCCAAAAAAAAAGAAACAGACAAATATCTTGGCTTACATCTGGACAAGCGGCTCACATTTAAAAATCACATACAAGCCAAAAGGCAATTGTATGAGCTTACAATAGAAAGTAAACTTAGAATTTACAAATCAATCCTTAAGCCTATGTGAACTTATGGGGCTAAAATTTGGGGAACAGCAAGTAATTCCAACAAAATACTAAAAAGATATCAGTCTAAAACACTTAGACTAATAGTCAGCAGCGTACCATGGTTTATTACAAATGAAGCAATTCACCAGAACCTTAACATTCCGATGGTTAAGGACGAAATCAGAAGTATTTGCTCGAAATACTTGGATAGGTTAAGCAACCATTTTTAATTCTATAGCCATTTGTCTACTTGATGACAGTGATGAAGGCAAGCGTCTTAAGAAACATAACATTTTATATCTGCCTTTAAGAATCTGATAATTATGTATTAAAATCTAGTAAATATGCATATATGTATGTATGCATACTATATATAATAGATATTTAAATTAATTTCTTGCAGATACAAATTTAAAATTGCGTCTTCGTCTTCAACCAAATGACCAAAAAACTTACCAAAACTTTTTAATGCTGTAAATTAAAGTTAAGTTTGAACATTTGTTTTTCGAAATGATGACTCAAAGACTAAAAAAATGTCTAAAAAAAAAATCTTTCTGAGAAATCTCCGAAAAACCTGGTTTTTAGTCAAAATCCTCTTAGCGCAACCTTATCCAACCTTATCTTTGAACAACTCGTGTTCCCTCAACGCACTGTTTAACTTTTATCACTTATTTTTTAATAACTTTTCCATTTTATGTGTGATTTCGGCGAATTTATGCTTACAATTTTTGAGAAATAATAATTTTTCAAAATAAATTTCAAAAATAAGAAAAATATTTATTTTGTACTAAGCAAAATTACATTATGAACAATTAAAATATAGCCATTTTTAAACAATTTCCAAAAAGTCACCTTTTTTTCTTGAACCCATGAAACTTACTCAAATAGCATTACTTTTCTTTGATCCTTTAATTGGAAGGCATAAACAATCTTTAAAAGAAATATGCAATTTTATAAAATTGGACGATTTGGATTTGATGGAGATATGGGCACTGAATCAAATCACTGAAAGAACTGTTAAAAAACATATTTTTTAAGAATATCATCCTTAAGACAAAAAAATGGTTGCCATTTTTTGAAATTTCAGCCTCAAAATACATAAAAAATGTTTTGAGAAACCAGTTTTCGAGATAAGACCAATATTTGTTAACTTGTATAGTTGATGTAAAACATTTTTAAAGATTTCAGGTGATTTACTTCACTTTGGAGTTTTTAATGAAAGGTGTTAGTTAAAAGATTTACCTATACAGCAATTAGCCACCAAATTAAAAAATCGTAGAAAGGAACCTAGTTAGAAATCGTTTGGGTGATTAGGTGATAAAGATGGTATTTATGCCTCAAAAAGTAAGAGAAATGCGTAAATCACTCGTCATCAAGTTATCAAAATAATTATATTTTTTTTTTTTTAAGAAATTAAATTCCTTTTTTAATTTAAATTTTTGCTATTTTGTCTTAATTTGGGATTTAAATCACCGAAGATTCTACCTATTTTAAAAGTAGTTATATGGTCACGATCACCTGAAAGTAAAATCACCATCAAAATATATAAAAATGATTGAAAAATTTACAATTTCAAGGTTTGCCTGAATAAATTTTTAGCAAATAATGGCTGATATAAAAATAAAGTCACTCAGACCTTGTCACTTTTGAACTAAGAATGTTGAATTTAAGCATTTTTGAACTTAAATGGTTAAAAAAATGCACTCTTTATAAGGAAAAATTTAAATGTTTTTTCTGTTTAAGCCAAAAATTGCTTATTCAGTTATTTTTTCTCTCCAAAACAAAATATTCAAAATATTTACAATTTTTTTTACTTAACTATTCATCTCGAATCTGTATATCGTGTATACTTCATACAAATGTATGCAATTTTGGAGAAAATTTATGTGGTTTGCAAAAAACCTTTGTATTTGTTTCAAATGATGCTCTTGACCCGCTGCGAATTCCGCATAAGAAACGGATCCCTTAAATAACATTTTATTTTCATTTTTGTGATTAACATTTTTCTTTACACTATATCATTTGTCACAAGACATCAAACTCAAAATTCTAAATGCTTTTATATCCTTGCCTGAACACATCACCAAAAAAGTCGAATTATTCAATCTTCGAAAGTAATGTAGCGCCTTAACAGCTTCTTAGTGGGGTAAAAATGACGCGTTTAAAGCTTAACTCTACTATTTCATTTTCCGCTCTTTCTTTCTCTCTGTGAGTAATATTAACATTCTTGCTTGTTTGTTGGCCTATTCTATGTTTATACATAGCTAGATAACTTAGCTAAAAGGACGCACAACTTGTTGAATAAATTGTTTTGGTTATTTTTTTAGACACTTTTAAGGCATTCAACTCACACATTGTTCTACTTAAAAATTCGCTCCAGCTATATCTTAGCAAGAGTTTGGAAAATAAAATGCTCTCTTTTCATGTCAAAGAAGAAGCTTTCGTAGCGCTCTTTTTTGTTATTTTCTATGTCATTTATATTCCTGAGAAACTAAAGTAAGTTTTATCTCCTCATCCTTATCATTATTACATGCTTTTGGAGAAAATGAAGTACGTGAAAACAGTTTTCAGAAGAAACGGATGTGTATGTATGTTTGCACTTCCGACAAATACCTCACAGGACTTGTTGAAGAATTACAACAAAAAAAAATTTAGCATTATCTGGGGGAGTACGTGAGAAAATGCGTGGCATGCTTAATTTAAGCAAAATATCTCATACCGCACAGTGGAAAAATAATGGCAAAGTTGTGAATAAAATATTTTAATTCAAAGACAGAGTATTTTTAATATTTTGCTGCCTTAACTAAGCAAGAAACCTGATAAAAAGTGATATTAAAATGGAATAAATTTCATAAAAAAGGTTAAGACAAGCGAAAAATTCAAACACTTTTATTTAAAACAACAAATTAATAATACCTTAAGTGAATGACAATTTGAATGGAGACTAATATATATTCTTTTCTTAATTTTACATAAATGGAGCTCTCTTTCCTCCGAATAGATGGCAGAATAGATCTTATTTAAACTGAATTTCTAAGTTTAGGCTTCGTTAGGATATAATTTTGGAAGCATGGAACAATTGTATAAAATAAGTTTTACAATCGGTAAAAATATTTCAGAGATATGCTTACATAAGCATTCTTTAACAAGTTGTTTCAAAGGAGCTTCACTATATCGCTAATTATTAACTACGAATTATAGACAATTTGTCGCTTCTCTCTAAAATCATTTTAATTTGATTTTTGATATGAGAAAATGTTAATTGCGACAAAAATAAATAATATTTTTCATATCCTCCATTATATGTTTTCAGTAAACCTGTTATAGCGATACGACTTACTGTTCACATAATAAAAAATTCAAAATACTCTGGTTCGCGTTTATTTTCTGAAGGTTTGATCTTTAAATAAAGCACAAATTCTTTAAGACTCTAAAAATATTGACCTCAAGATATTGTGCATATCGTTAAAAGGTCATATTAGACATATATTGGACATATAGTTGACTTAAACCATTTAGAACATGGTTCCAATATACACATGAAACCTTTATTTTAATAGGACATCATTTATGCTAATCCAAGCTTTCGTTTTTTCTCATTGAATTTGTTTTTTATAATGTTTCAGCAAAAAAATGTTTGTAATTATGTATTTTTGGGCAAAGCTTAAGCTTTCTTGGAGTATAGCATATTCAACCCCGTTACGTCTAATTTTTCCCTCGAAATTGGAGAAGGAAGTTTTAAATTTTAAGATAAATTTCGAAAAAGACATCACAATTCTTTTTTATTACACACATGAATATTGACGGTTGATGAACAAATTTACAATAAAAATTTTTAAAAAGTTCTTCTGCTTTATCTTAAAAACAGAAACTCCCTTTTTCACTTTCAGGGAAAAAATTTGTCAAGATTAGACTGATTGTACATTTTTTAAGATATTTTTATTCTCATCAAAAGTAAAATTTTTAAAAAAATTAACGCGCACCGACAAAATAAGGCCAATAACTTAACCCATACATTTTTCAACCGGTTTAATGGTCAGCCCAGGGCCGCAGCCAAAATTTCGTAAATGCCATGAAAAAATACAAAGGGAACATGAATCATTCATAGTTGTACTACAAGTATAGTTGTATTACAAGTATACAAGAGCAGCAGGAACAGTTTATAAGAATTTTTACTCTTATGCATTGACCTTATGTGCTTATTCAATCGTGAACTACTTTATGCATTATGTGACCAAAATGTATACATCCTATGTACATAAGGGGTGGAATAATGATGTATGTAGATCTTTATTAACGAGATTTGAAAATTTTATAAAGGTCGGTCGAACATTTTACCCCTCTAGAGGCAACACTTGGGTAGTAATGGATGTTTTTCAGTAATTTCCCCTTTTCCCTAACATTTTTTTGCCCCGATGCGATAAATTTAACCCCACGCCATTCTGAATTTTTTTTTTCAAAGGCATTTTTTTGGTCGAACCTCACAAAATGTAGGGTTCCTAGGTATCAAAATCGAAAAATCGTGCACTATCTCACCCTATATTTCAGTATTGAAGAACCCAATACACAAAACTAACTTAGAATAATGAAAGCAATATTCTGTTTTTGTAAAAATAAGGCTGGTGTCAGAGTGAGCGTTAAAAGCGAAGCGATACTTGAAGCTTTTCTATAAGATGCTATACGCAGTGCTATTTTATGTCAGAGTGAAAGCATTTTTTTCTTAATAAAAATCTGAATCATTTCAAAAATCGATCAAACGCTTTAAGCTTTGAAAGTAGCTTCATATAGCTTAAATCATCGCTTTTACTATGACATCTTTTGAATTTTTTCATTGAACGTTTGTAGCGTTCTAAGTAGCAGCCTAAAGCTGATGTCAGAGTGAGCTCTACAAGCGAAGCGATACTAGAAGCCTTGCTATAAGATGCTATAAGCAATGCTATTCTATGTCAGAGTGAAATCCTACTTAAAATGCTGAATCATTCAGTTTTATATTTCACACAAATCATTTCAAAAATCTATCGAACTTCTCATTCTCACGCCTTTTGCATTTTTTCATAGAAAAACACAGGTAATTTATATAAAACTGAATGATTCAGCATTTCTACGAATAAAAAAGCGCTTTCACTCTGACATAGAGGTGCATTGCTTATACTATCTACTCGCAAAGCTTCAAGTAACAATTCGCTTATAGCGCTCAGTCTGACATCAGCCTATAAGGCATAATATAGCAATTTCAGACGTCTAGTGGTGAAAAGAATATGAACAAAAGCAGACTAAAGAAATTTCTTCGTTATTTTGACCTAATGGGACCCAAGACAATTCTTTCTATAAGTATTTTAATATATTTATGCGGATTTGGCAAGTTTGGACAACTCGTATTCTAGAAACTGTGAAAAGCCAAAGAAAAGATACAATATTTTGTAATTCTAACCTATATATTAGATCAGCAATAACCTAAACAATCTTACTTTGGCGGCAAAATTTTCAATAAAAACTTTTGTGTGCCGAAAACTTTAAAAAACTAATCATACAGTTCGGTTCCCGTAACCGAAATAAGGTGTTTCGATTTAAGGACATATCTTCGAAAAGTTTTAAAAAAACTGTCACAGTGACAGTTTTTATCACCAATTTCAGTTCAACTTTGGAACATGATACATAAGTGGGTCCCAAAAAAATTTGATATAAAAAATATAATAAATATTTCTATAAAATAAAAAATATTAAATAAAAATAATGTTTTTGCTCAAGCATTATTTTGGGAAGCTTATGGGACAGAGTATTTTTGAGATTTAGAGGTCGCGCTTAACGGATTTTTACTAAAAATCAGGTTTGTCGAAGAATTTTCAAATTTCTAACATAATTTGGTTAATAGCAGACATTTTCTTAGTCTTTGCGTAATTTTTTCAAAAAACAAATAACCAAACTTTACTTTAATGTATATAAATCAGATAATTCGGCAATTTTTTTGGTCATTTGGAAAACAAATTTTTAATTTTTTTGTGAAATTTTTATAAACTTTCCAAAAAACGCTTATTAAATATATGTAATGATGAATTCTACGCAATTTGAAAAAACGAAATCTTGATTTTACTCTTGCCGTTTCAAAGTTAAAGGGGTTTGCAATTGTAACATTAAATTTTTGAATTTTAATGGAATTTTTTAAAAGTTATGAAACGTTTTTTAAAAAGTTTATGAAAATTTCACGAAAAAATTGAAAAAAGGTTGCCCAAATGACCAAAAAAATTTTATATTAAAGTAAAGATGGACATTTTGTTTCGAAAAAATCAGTCAAAGACTTAGAAAATGTCTGTTATTGACCAAGTTATAGCCTAGACACATTGACTGCGGCTGCAACACAACAACACCAGGTGAAAACGAAAATGTTGGCATGTTGTCTATGACTTGATTAATTTGGATGTATCGCGATAAGCCGTATTTTCAAATATTTTTATTATTAAACATCGAATTATCATTAAAAAACAAACATTTAATACATAAACAATTAGAATGAACAATAAAAAACACAAAAGAACCACGAAATTAAACGAAAACATTAACAAATGCCGATGTTCTTACTCTTGTCGCAAGTCAAAATAGAAAAAGTTCTAAATCGACGACAGCAACATTGTTGCAATGACGCATTGTCGTTGCAACATTTTCACCACATTCACCTCCATAAGAAAAGCATGTAAAAAAAATTTTGCGTTTGACGCAATGCTGCAGCCGCAGTCAATGTGTCTATGCTATTATGCTTAAAATTTGAAAATTCTACACAAAAACCTGATTTTTAGTGAAATTCGACTAGCGCGACCTTTAAACCTTTTACCGAAAGATCACGCATAGATTGAGCAACTATGAAATTTGAAAACATTCTTATTTGGGACACCCTTATGTTTATTAATAGAATTTTATAAGGAGTGATTTTAGAAAAAATTTATTTGTTTTGTCTGAAGAAAAATACATATTATTAAATTTCTTCCAAATTATCCTTAGAAGTGAACACAACCGACTTATAATTGCTGAGGGTAAACAATATCTAACTTTTGGTCCTTGATATTAGTATCGTGTATAAATATTATTTTTTTCAATCAGCCCAAAAAAGTATATCTTCTACAGCGAAGACGAATTCAGCCTGTATCCGCTAAATTCCATCGAATATTCAATATCTGATTATCCATCCAAGACGAATTCGTCTGTTCTTCAGTTCAATTTTCAAGAAACTTTCTTTTTCCGTTCAAACTCAAATACGTAGTCTACTTTTGTGCAGAAAAGTACAGTACCTATAAAAGAAAGTTTGTCCAGTATAGGGCGCTACAGCTTCTATAGCGTTACTAAATTAGTTTTTATGGAAGTTAACACAACCTTGAAACTTTTTAAAAAATTTTGTTTTTAGCCCACTGTGCAATATAAAAACTTCATCTTATAATTTTGCGCATTTTGAAGATGTAGCTGGCGAGAACATTTTTGGACTTTTTTTTAACAGCAGCGACGATGTGAATATTGATTAACTCATCTCTGTTGCGAGTGACTGCTGTGGACTCGTGTCCAAGGTAGCGCAACACACTCAATAGGGTTGCTCACTCTCTTTCAACTTTTTTTTCTGCTGCTTCTGCAATAGGCATACGCGGTCTTCAGTAACACACACACACACATACACATAGATGCACTCACACAGTTGTTAAAATGCATTCCACGCAATTCCTTACGTTAATGAGCGAAAAATGCATAGCATGCGTATTTAGTATTGGTGTTTATGTTGGTGTTAGTGTCGGTGTCAATTGCGCCTTTTTGTGTTTTCCTGTTCCTGCACTGGCGTATGCATGTGTGGCTCTGGCAGTGTGTTTGTATGTAGGTACTTAATTGTATAAGGAAAGTAAGAAATTTTTATGCTTCGACATTTTTACATTTATTTTTTGTTGTTTTTTTTTTTTTAAATTTGTACCCACCTTAAGTTTTTCGCTATGTCGTGTATTGATTTTTCATACTTACGAGTAGTTGTGTAGATACATGCCTACACACATACACGCATATATATGCATGGATTTTTGTGCCTACGTCTACTATGGCATACTGGCTGTTTAGAGACATGAGTTCAGCGCTTAACGTGGTAAAGTTCATTTACATGCTTTTTTATGTACATTATATACAAATGTACATAAAAGATGAACTGTTTGTATGTGTTCTTATGCCTGATCTTTATGTACATATGTATGTGTGTGCGCTTTGAATATTTTTCAGGTTGGTAATTGTGGACGGAGTGGACATATTAAAAGGATTTTGTAAACGTTGTTTGTCCAGACGTTGATAGAGCTTTATTTTCTAAGATTTCATTATAATTTTTTCTGCATTGAAAGTTATAATCTGGAAAGTCTGGTAAGTTATGGTAAACATTTTAGCAAAAGGAGATCAGCGAAAAATCTTTTCTGATGCTTTCAAATCTTTCCTTACTAAGAGTGAATTTTTTAAACGCTTTAAGTTGGAAAAATGGTTCAGTACAACATGCTTTGTTTCAAAAATGATTAGGTTCAAATGTTTTCCAGTTTAAATGACATTTCAACTTCAAACTCTCCACTCCACTCTCTCTCGCCACTGTTATGCAATAATTTAATAGTTTTTAGCATTATCACCGATTATAACTTTATAACAAGCTTCAGAAAAGCGCCTTATTTAAACATAATTAACTCGACTTCTCCACTAACCAACAACAACAACAAAAAATTTACCATCAAAGCTAATACTTCAAGAACTTTTGACAGCTTGCTGTTATTTCGTAATTATCAACAGTGGCGTGTAGTCAGATTGAGCAAAAAAGAACAGATTTAATGTTTATTTTTTTAAAAATGTGCTCACTTTTAAAAAAAAAATTATGCTTGATGAGTCCCCACATGCTATGAAATTTGCTATGAAAAAAAAATATAAAACCAATGGGTCAATGAAAAATTAAACATCTTAACAGACTTAATGTTGCATACAAAATGTACTGCAGTCTTTTGCCCTATAAACTAAGATAATAACTTTGGAAACTTCTTTTCCAATAGATTAGTGTGAAAATTTAATATAAAGTGATAAAAACAAACGTTACCGTGGATTCTATGGGAAATATGAGGGGTTGAGCTACAAGCTGCCGGACGAGTCAAAGGTTGCGAATGTTGGTCGGCCTCTAAATATATTGGTTAGCCGCTTTTTTCTGTCCCGGACAAGTAACGAATGATCAACTAGGATGTGGAAGTGCGTAGTGTTGGGCAGGCACTGCGTTTTAATCGAAAAAACACATAGCCCACATTTGTAACTGTCAAGGCGAGTCGAAGCCACCTCAAAAGCTGCATGTTCAAAACTCCCTGTCTCCTCTTTACTATAAATTTGAGGGTTCTCTTTAAATCCTAAAAATGGAATTTGCGTATGGTTTGGATCCCCACTACATTATTACTGTCCAATGAATACTAAACCAGCCTCGGATATGAACTTCTACTACATTGACGACCACCGCAAACGAAAAATGGACAATGATTTACGGATATGCACCTGGAATGTAGAGTAGGTGCCTCAGTCTAACTGGCGGAAGCCCTCGTGAATGGAATGGCAGACATCACCGCCATCCAGGAGATGCGAACAAGGCTGCGCTAAGAGAGCAGACTGCGATATCTACTACAGCTGCTATGCGGAGAAGCATGCATTTGAAAGCGGATTTGTTCTAAGCTGGAAACTACACCATATTGTTTCCCAGTTCACACCTGTCAACGAAAGGCTGGCGACAATCCGCATCATTACTTAATTCTTCTACATAAGCCTTATTTGCGCGCATGCCTCGACGGAAAAAAATGATGATGCTGTCCACGACGCCTTTTACGCGAGCTTACAGGACGTGTATTATCACTCCCCGGCCCATGACGTGAAAATAGTCCTCGGCGATTTCAACGCGAAGAAAGTCGGAAAAGAAGGCATCTTTGCCTCCACTCTCGGTCAACTCTCGGTTAAGCGAGTAAGACTTTTGCCTCGCTAACGCTGGCGGACTTTGGGCTGCTACTGAGAAAGTCATTGGTTTTTGGCTCCCGCAACCTCGTTACAAATGGTATGACCAGAAGTGTCACGACAAGACAGCAGCAAAGTACGCCGCCTATAAAAAGGCGCTGCAGTCAGCTGCAATGCGAACCATGCGCGAAAACTATCGCTAAAAGGGGAAGGAAGAGAGACGCCTATTCAACCGTAAAACAAGGGAACTGAAAAAGCGTGACCGTGAAACAATGAGGTGTACCAGGTCAAAAAGGATGCACGGAAATTCTAAAAGCAGCTTAAGCGTCTGATCAAAGATTTCTATTCCAGAGCATCCAGGTTCCTTTAAGGATATTGTATGAAAGATACGCTTACCAAAACACTGATTTGACCTTATCAGTGCGGCTTTCGGCTTGGCAAGTCCACCATAGGCTAGATTTTTACTCTGCCCCAAATCATGGAATAAAATCCACGAAACTCAATTCGACACCCACCATCTCTATGTTGATTATAAAGCTGCATTGTACAGTCCGATCTGGGATTGCCTGTACGCAGCAATGTCTGAGCTTGGTATACCTGCAAAGTTGATAAGACTCTGCAGGATGAATTTAAGCAATACATGCAACTCCGTCAAGGTAGGAATTGACCTCTCCGAAACCTTTAATACTGAACGATGTTTTGTCATGAAGGAGATCCTACGAAAGGCAGCTGTGCATCGGAATAGCACCATATTCTACAGAGATATCTAGCTCCTTGCCTCCGCTGATGACATCGATATTATCATCCGAACCAAGAGAGATGCAACTGCTTCTAAGGGCTAAGTAAGTAATTAGGTTCCAGAGCCCTCTCTTGATCGACAACACTGACACACTTCAAGACGCTCATCATAACTTTTATATGGAGCTGAGGCATAAGTGATATCGCAAATAGTTCTTTGGGTGTTTCAGAGGAAAGCTTTTAGCAAAATTGTTGCTCCTGTTCGAGTTGGTGATGACGGCTTAAGCTCTGTCAATTTTCTTTCCGTAAAAACTTAAATTGGATTACTACGAACATTTTAAAATAAGAATTAGCCAAAGCGGTGCAGCCCTTTTCCGATTTTAGATAAATCGAAAAAAGTGGGCGTAAAAGTGGGCGTGATAAATTTTTCTTTCCGTAAAAACCTAAGTTGGACTATGACGAACATTAAAAAAAAAATTATCCAAATCGGTCCAGCCGTTCTCAACTGATACAATTACCAACGAACGACATTTAAATTTTATTTATATATAGAGTAGCGGATGTTACCCGGCGTTACTCGTATTGTGTGTCGAACTCAGAAAAAGGACGATTTTAAAACTGCTCGCATTTTATTATACCCTAAACCTGAAAGGTCAGGGTATATTAACTTTGTGCAAACGTTTGTAACGCATAGAACGAAGCGAGTCCGATATAGAAAAGTATATATATTCTTGATCAGCGTCACCACATGAGTCGAGCTATCCATGTCCGTCCGTCCGTCCGTCCGTCCGTCCGTCTGTGTGTTGTCCGTATACACAGGGTAAGAAGAAGGAGTTGAGATAACTGAATGAAACTTGGTACACTAGTCACATGAACCCAAGGATCTGCACTATTGAATATTTTTGGAATCCGTTCACGGACACGCCTACCTCCCATACAACCCAAAAATTGAAAACTGCATAACTCAGCTCATAATTAACCTACAACAATAAAATTTGGTATGTAAGTGTTTTGTATCAACACAAAGATGTTTTTGAAAAATGGGTGCCATCCACTCACGGACACGCCCACCTCCCATACAACCCAAAAATTGAAAACGCAATAAATAAGCTTCTGTTTAACCTACAGAGCTAAAATATGGCACATATATTTTTTATAACAAAACAAAGATGGTTTTGAAAAATGGACATCATCCGCCCACGGACACGCCTACCTCCCATACAAAGCAAAAATTGAAAACTGCATAACTCAGCTCATAATAAGCCTACAACAATAAAATCTGATATGTATGTGTTTTATACAAACACAAAGATTTCTTCGAAAAATGGACCTCATCCACTCGCGGACACGCCCACCTCCCATACAACCCAAAAATTGAAAACGCAATAAATAAGCCTCTGTTTAACCTACAGAGCTAAAATTTGACACGAATGTTTTTTATGACAAGACAAAGATGGTTTTGAAAAATGGACGTCATCCGCATACGGACACGCCTACCTCCCATACAACCCAAAAAGTTTAAAACTCAATAAATAAGGTTATGTTTGTCATAGAGAAATTAAATTTGGTATGTATGTATTTTATACCAAAACTAAGGTGTGTTCAAAAATTGGGTGTAATCCGTCCATGAACACGCCCACCTCCCATAGCGAAAGCACAATAAAGGCATTAACTGTGAGCTACAGGAATAAAACTTGGTATGTGTAAATTTTTCATCACCATTTAAATGCAATTAAAATATAGGCTTCATCCGCCAACGGAGACGCTCATTTACAATAAAAATTTTTTTATTTTTGAAAAGTGGGTTTAGGGTATTTCATAGTCGGCCTAGACCGACTTTAGACTTTCTTTACTTGTTTTTTTTTTAAATTATCAATTAAATTTTTAAATTTTTTAAATTAACTTTTTTTTGGGGTTTTGCCCCTCCTTCCGACGAAAGTTCATATTTCCATAAAACTGTACCTGCCGGACACGATAGCAAAAAAATGACATCTTCAACGTTTCGGAAGATGAAAATGGTCACCCAGTTTTAAAAAAGCCATTTGAGAAAAATGCGTTTAAAGCATACACTGAGAAAAAAACACATACCTTGCTCCGGTAAAAAATTTCTCTATTTGTGATAATAGCAATTTTCTCTTTTTCAAATAAAATTTTCTTCAATTACAATAAATTTTCACATTTTCGAAGAAATATTTCTTTACTTCTAAGAAATGGAAATATTTCAATATCTCTAATAATGATAAGTATTTTTCTCGCACAAAAAATTTCTCATTTATAGAGAAATTTTATTGAAAATGAAAAACTTTTCTTATATTTTGATAAAAAATTCACTATGAGAAGTATTTTCTTCAATAAAAACAAATATTATCTCAAAAAAAAAGTATTTTGCTCTAAAAACGATATATTTTTCTATTTCATGGAACCTTTTTATCATTTTTAGAGAATTTTAAGTATTGCAATTAGAAAATAGCATTCTCTGGAGCAAAGTCTATACCATTTTTCTCTAAATATGATGCCTTTTTTATCATATTTCGAGACACTTTTTTCTGAGTGTACATTTAATATGCATTTTTATCTCAAAAAACTTCCAATTTTAAAAAATCTTTTTGGCATTGATTCGATTTTTTGATTGTCTGCGTTCAACTTCAGTTATAGTCGATACTGTTCGGTTGATTTTTGGTCTTAACATACACTTCTGTTCATATTCGTTAAAATTTTTTCTACTCGTTAGTCTTTGGTTCTGGACTTCGTTTGCCTTCGGCTCATTCCTTGATTTTTGTCGAAAAAATTTTTAAAAGCATAGGATCTTTTTCAGTAACAGATACAAATGCTTGCCAAGTTTCATCAAAATCGGTTCATCCGCTTTGACGTGAATAAGCCAGACATAGCTGGTTGAATAAAGCGCCATCTCATAGAAGTTTTCTGAAATTTAAATAGCCTCAATTATGTTGCAGGGTCAGGTTATTTCTTGTACCAAATTCTAGTAAAATCGGTTATTTAGGAGTTATTGAGTCTTAACAATGCACTACTTAAAGCGCCCTCTTACGGAAGTATTTGGAATTTTTTATATATTATGTTTCATCTTGGGTGCAGTTTAACGTTCATACCGAATTTCATTGAAATCGGTTCAGGCGTTTAGGAGTTATTATAGAGTGCCACGCCCACATACTTCCTCCCACTTTTTTACCTATGCTTTATATTGGTTGCAGTTGAACCTTCATACCAAATTTCATTGAAATCGGTCCAGGCGTTAAGGAGTTATTGAGTCTTAAAAATGCACTGTTTAAAGTGCCCTCTTGCGGCAGTTTTTGGAATTTTTTATTGCCTTTGTTTTATCTAGGGCGCAGTTGAACCTTCATATCAAATTGCATTGAAATCAGCTTAGGCGTTTAAAAGTTAGTATGTAGCGCCACGCCCACAGACTTGCCCCCACTTTTTTACACCCCCTATGTTCTTTCTCTCTATTAAACGTACTCGGTATCCAAATTTCAGGTCAATCGGATAAACGTGTGCGAGCCTATCGGAACATACAGACAGACAGATAGACAGACAGACAGAAAGAGGGCAAACATTTGATTTTATATATTAGAAGATAAATCTTGGGCTTATTTCTAAAAAAATAATTTTGTTGTTGTTGTTTTTCGACATCAATAAAATAACGACATAATTCTCACTTGGTTTTTGTTCCTGCTAGTGATAAAAGTGCAGGAAATAAATGAAAAAAATTATATTTTCCTTGGATCAAATATATCTAAATTGGACAATGAAAATATAATTTTAATTACTTATTTTTTCGGTTCCTTTTTTGCTTGAGCCAATTGTACATTTTGTCATATTTTTCCTTGTACTTTATTCGTGCCGTTTTTTCTCGTGCTCGTCTTGTTCCTTTTGTTGTACCAAAATGTCATAAATTGGGCACAATTGAGTGTATTCAATTTTTATAAACAATCCCAAAACTTCTTAGAACAGGTATAGGAGAGTATATTAAGTTGTTTTTATTAATAATCCATAAATGGCAATCATTTGACACAAATGAGCATGTTTTTTTTTTTTGATAATCAATACCAATATGTCACAAACTGGCCACAAGTGAGCATATTAGTTTTTTAATAAACAGTCCAAAATCACATACATTATGCACAAATGACCATGTTAATTTTTTGATAAACAATCACATTAGGGCTTGATATCAAGAATATAATGAATAAGCTCGAAGTGATTCTGAGATCCAAAATTAATTGATTTGGGATTGTTTTCAACTCAAATTTTTCTCCGTGTACAGACAATTTCAGTCTTCTGCTGGCAGTCTTCGGGAGGTCGAAAAACAAGCAAATCGATACGGTTGGGTATATCACGCTTCTTTGCTTGAGTGGTTATTGTTTGAGAGAACAGAACAATTTGTTTGATGTATGACAATTTAATTTTCAAAAAACAAAATTTCTACAAAAGATACTATCTTAAGTAGAGTAGTACTTGTGCTGTGTTGTTGGCTAATTAAACGAAAAATTTACTATTTATTTTTGTTCACATAAACTTATTTCACGCTTTTGAGTTGTCATATTTTTTTCAACGGTTTCTAAGGAGTTCAGTTATCCTCATCCAAAGCCATCTCTGAAATTTTCAATGTCAAGCTCATCACAACGCCACTGAACACAAACTTTATATAGTCAAAAGACATACATTTTCCAGTTCATGTATGTATGAATATCTCTAGCTCGTTGTATGCGTGTGTGTGTGTGTGAGTGTTGTAGGAATATTTAATAATGACATCCCGACAAGGATGTCTCGTCATAGCTATTTGTTTACTAAGTAATTGAAGACGAAAGCTTCATGAATTTTGTATGCAAATTAATGCGTGCTGATTTTGTGAAAATCTCAAAAAAGTCAGATGTCTTCTTCAAGGCTCAATAAACAGGTAGGAATAAGTAAAAGAAGGGCTGGGGGAAGTTTCACTCCCAAGTGAGGTTACAAAATAAAACTGTATAATCTGTTTGTTAAGCCAAACCAAGTCATGTTAATGTCAAAATTTGTGTAAACTTTCAACTTAAAAAAAAAAACTTACCAGGACATCCTTCGTCCAGCGGTTCCTTCTTAACAACACATTGAAATTCACTCTCGTTTTCATGCATTTCATGCTTGACATTCAGCTGCTTTGCCAACTCATCTTTATTGCCTGACATTGCCAAGGAATCGTCTTTAATATCTCTGCTGCTCTCTGGTTCGTGCTCCCTGACGCTATCGACGTAGTGATATGAAATGCCAGATGATGAGCCAACCGACATTGGATATTCGCCACTGTAGACGGGTGTGCTTTGTGTGCTGTCGCTGCCTCGTGTGCCACCGCGTATGCTGCAGCCGCTGCTACTGCTGATGCCACTATCTGTGCCGCTGGCACTTATCAGTGGCGGTGACGTTGTAAGACAATCTCTAAACTGGTGTTGTGCTTGTTGGGCGTGAAGACGTTGCTGCTGCTGCTGTTGTTGCTGGTACAATGTTTCACTGTTGTTATGATTGATGCTGCTGCCATAAGCATGTATGTCTTCATAATTAGCAGCAGCAGCTGGAGCAGCAACTGCATTTAAGCTTATTTTTGTTGGCAACTCTGTTGTGTGCAATGCATGTGGTGCATGATTTGGCAAATTTGTGTTATTGGCTGCAGGAGTCGAACAACGACTTTGCTTTTGTTGTTGTTGTTGCGATGACAACAGCGACAATTGTGATTGTTGGTAATGATGTTGGCTTATGCTGTACGGATTGTAAGCGCCGGATGTTGGTATACTTTCAGCACCATTCAAGTTATGCAAATAAGCGCGTTGTTGCTGCTGCAACTGCTGCTCATAGAGGCTCTGATTAAAGTGCTGCTGCTGTTTTTGTTGCAAGGCATGATATGCACTCGAGCGGGGTGGATAGTGCAGCACGCTAGATGGCATCAGCTGATGACCAGCAGCTGTGTACATGTTGCCACCATGAAAGGCGTGCTTCTGCTGTTGATAGGGTGAGAAACGCGCTCGATTGTGAGCAAGCATGTCGGCTGCAGCACCACCAACCAAGCGTCCATGAAATGTGCCATCGTAGTGCCCAGCATGCATGGGTTGCTGATGACTTAAGTAGTTGTTGATAGCCATGGAATCTCTTACCGGCAGGTGATTGTAATGGCTGCCGTAAGGATGCATATAACCTGTCATGCTGTGTGCATGTTGCTGAAATGCTGCAGCATGATAGCGTTGCTGTTGCTGCTGTTGTTGTTGCTGATAGAGCAAACGCTGCTGCAGAGCCTGCTGCTGCTGTTGCTGTTGCTGCGCTTGATAATGAAATGCTGGTGTTTGCCTGGGCGTTGTTGTTGCCGTCGCATTCGTCAAATGCTGATCAAAGTAGCTGCCACAGTGCTCACCCCCCGATGTCGCACCATGCGTGAGCAGGCTCAGCGCAGCAAGATGTCTGTCAGTCATTGTGTCGTAGTGTGTGGCTATCTTGTAGTTGTACGTCCGTGTGTATGTGTACCGGATATTTAGTGCTGCAAAAATACAATCCTTTATTGAATAGCAAATCGATTTGGTTTCTGTGTTGGTCAGCGTTGAATGTTCAAACAAGCAAAAGTAGGAGCACAAAAAGCGATATTTCGCAAGTGTTTGAATGTGTGTGTATGAGTGAAATAATCCTGTTAAGGGACTACCTCAGGGTGTGCTGCATAAATTGTGCTCGTACGTTCCCTCCGGAGGACTATTGTGGAATCATATGCAAGGCTCGTGTACGTTTGTATAAGTTAGTTTCAGCGAGCACAAGTAGCCAGCTCAATAGATGCCCCATGGGTGACACACCCACAATAAGGCTGGCGTACCAAAACTCATATTGAAATATATGTACAACGTTCTTGTGTAATATTGATTTTTTTTTATTTTTTGTTTTTGTGTTTGCTATTGAATATGCTTGCTATTGCTCACACTTCCTTTGTTCTCGCTTCTTCACTATCCTTTGTGGTAGTGCGATATGTCCTGTGTATGTCTGTCTGTCTGTCCGTTGACGTTTTTGACCCGTCACTCAATTGTGCACAATAAAATGAAATTCACACGCCACTTGAGCGAGTCCTGTTTGTTGTTTTGTTTTTTTTTTCTCTTTGTTCCTGTTCTGTTTCTTGTGCTAAAGGCTTAAGGCTGCCGACTTCAGAATTTCTTGACTTTAGTTCTTCGTCTTATTGTGCGCTTCTTTCGCTCGTATGACTGGCTTTGTTAAAATTCAATGTTCGGTCATTCTGCCATGAATGGCTTACAATTGAGTGACCTTAGCTTGGCACAGGGAGTAGCAACTCCAACATTGATGTCGGTGTCTTTATTTTGCAAACAACTACAATAAAAATTTGAATTCTCTAGCACGATTTCTGCCATTTTTCTGCATCAGCTCCGTACTGCTAGCATCTAGGGAATTCAAGATAGCTGTAACATTGTTGTATCTCTGATATTAATGCCTTTCCGTTGTACCTTTTGTGACTGTTGTGAGTAAATTGTTTGTGCTTGTTTGCACATTAATAGCTGAACGAACAATAGTCGACTTATGTGCTGCATCAGCAAGAAAATAAACTGCAATTTTTTATTGATGTTTTTCTTCATGGTAGTACATCTGCAATGACAGTAAAAATATGCGAATTCATTAGATTTCAAGAAAACTTGTAACTTCAATTCGAAATCATGCAAAATTCTAACTTGTTTATATTGATATATGAGATATATTTACTGCCATGCAACAATTTGTTTAAAAAATGTTTATGCAAAAATTATTTATAAAAAATTATTAAAATTTATTTTTCTAAACTTTTCTACGCTACTTTAGTTATGTCCTAACGACTCCCAAATTTGGAAATTCTATTTTGCCAAACAATTTATTCAAAATAAGATTTACATTTGTACGATACGATATACAACTGCTGTGACTTCTGCACTATGTGATATCAGCAATTTGCAGTATCTGCAAAACTGTTTAAAAGTGTGTGGTTTGTGCACTCGTTTAAGGGAGGACATGACATTGATCGCTTTTTGAAATCGAGATGAAACCTACCTGGATCGGTTTCCTCTTTATTTATATTGTAAATTTAATAGAAATCGTTAGAGCCATTTCGAGAACGCAGTTGCAAATATACAGTTGCGGTCAAAATAATAGTAGTGCCAAATATGAGAAGTGATCAAGCAGGCTATTTTGTAAACAAGCCCCCTTTTACTCGCCTCTGCTGTTATATACCGTTATATGGTGAGTATACAATCTGCTGACCTGACCTTGTTAACAACAACTCTTTGTTGTTTTTCTAAATTCACTTTTATTGAGAATTAATGCTAATTTGTGCGGTCAAAAATATAGTAGCGTTTTATGAAAACATACAAAGCATTGTAAAATTTCGCTAAATTATATTAGAAATACACAAAAAAGTAAGTATAGAGCTATTTTCCATCAGTTTATATAAAAACAAATTTAGTTGTGCCGTATTTTTCCAGAATTAAAATGAAGACTCCGATTTTTAAAAAATCGTATGGTTTCTATACTTCACGCTGAGCACATGTTCTTTCCATTAGTGCCACTCTCGTCTCTGTCTGATATTTAGTTTGCTAGCTACACTTTCGTCTCTGTTCGATGTAAAGTTTGCAAACTACACTCGCTAGTGCTAGTGATATGTGGAATCCAAATTAATTTGCATTAAAAACAAAAATTTAAATTTAACGCCATCTATTGAGTGAAAGCATAAAACGAAATATGATCCAACTCGTTTTTTTTTCATAAGAGTTAAATCTAACCGGATCACAGATCCATTTTGTTAAATTTGACAGTTTGAATTCATTGACTGAGTTGAAAAGAGGTTCATGACCTCTGGTGTCAAAATAGAGCACTTAGTAAACTAGAAAAGTAGTGTATACATAAACCCAATGCGAACCAATGCTACCAAAGCAAACCAATCATTTTGTGGAAAACAATAGCAATACAAGCATAAACAACGAAACAAAAACAAAGAAAGCAGCAGGCACAGCAGATGCTGATTGATTTTCTTATATAAAAACATGCATTTTTCTTCTTATATTTTGCTATTTTGTGACTTTAATATGATAGTGACAAAATCCAAAATTAGATACTCATTTAGCGTAGGATATATCTGATATTTTAGTATATATATTATCTCTGAGCGATAAGTATTAAAGACTGTAGGTATACCCTAAAGTATTAGCCAAAAAGTTGCATGACCTTAAAAAAATCTGTTAAAACGACCCCATACAAACCGTGCTGTAAGACGTAATTCTACTTTAAAACTAGATACACATGGTCGCAAGACAGTTATGACGGTGAAATTGATTGAACGAGTGGTACAGTACTATAAGGCCAATCAATTTGCCTCTGCACTAAAAATATTTATTTATTTACTTATTTAGATTGAGTCCATGAATCATAAATTCTTACAGACTAGAAATAAGTACAATTTTAATAAATGAAATTAAACTGGCTTACAATGTTAAAAGAATAACAAATAAAATCAATTGACAAAACTAGAAAATAAATTACAATAACAACACTTAGCTATAAGATAGAAGAAAGAAAGCTTTTTAAACAATCTTTAGGCACAGAAAAGTCAATACTAAACTTCATGGACAAGTCATTATATAATATAAGGGCTCTTGTTATGGGCTCATTTAAGGCATAATTTGTACGATGTTGTTTTAAAAAGATTTTAAAATATCGCAACTGCCTAGACGGAATATTGAAATCAATTAATTGTAATAATAAAGGACTATCAATTTTACCAGATACAATATCATGGATATATAAAAGTGAATGAAGTTTTCTTCGAGTTTCAAGAGATTTTATACCCATTAATAAGCAACGCATATGATAAGGTGGGAGGTTCATAGTTGTATAAAGTGGTTTTAACATTGATCTAGTAGCGGATTTCTAAACACGTTCCAATCTTAGAGTATGAACAGCATAGACAGGATTCCAAATTATGGAAGCGTATTCAAACCTAGGTCTGACAATAGAATTAAATAATACTTTTAGAGTGTGCGGGTCGCGAAAATCAGTACAGTTTCTAGGAATAAAAGCAAGAAGTGAGTATGCTTTAGGTAACAGAAAGTTTAAGTGCTCAATAAATAAAAACTTATTATCAAAAACTACACCCAAGTCTCGGATTAAATTCACTTTCTCTAGGAGGCATTCGCCCAGAGAATACGTTGACATTATGGGTAATAATGATTTACTAAATGTAGCATGCGCACATTTATTGATATTAAGAGGAAGGCCATTGCAAACACTCCAATCCAAGACATTATTAAGATCAGATTGGAGTGAAGTGATATCATCATGAGTAGCTATTTTAGAGAAAAGCTTCAAATCATCGGCATAAAGCAGAAATTGTGAGTTACTGAAGCACTTATTAATATCATTGATAAATAGAATGAAGGGAAGAGGGCCAAGAACACTACCTTGTGGGTCAGTCCGCAGAGATTGATCACATAGTGGTCGCTCGACTATTTTAAAAAAATTTTATTTTTTTTACCATAAATTTCGTTATGTTTCAGCACCTTAGAACTGCTTTAAAAAAAATTTTTTTTGTTGTATTTACAAAATGGCGGCCATGTTTGTTATGCAACCACGAGCGATGAAAAACAAACCCAATTGAAGATGAACCGAATTCTAACGAACAAAACCGAAGTTGAACGAAGTCTTTTCGAAGGGATACGAATTCAAACGAAGATAAACCGAAGGCTAAAGTTCAAAAGCGAAGACGAGCTTCACTAAAATTTTGATTCGCTGTAATTCGCTTTTTTCTTACGAATGAAATTAAATAGTTTCTTAACAAAAGTTTCATGATTTTTTATGAACTTTTGTTATATTAAAAAAAAAATTTAAAGTTTTGGGGGTGCTGAGGAAATATCGATGAAAAATTTAAATATTTCAACAAAGATGGATTCCAAAAAAAACATGTTATACAAACGGGCTATTGTACTTATTGAGACCTATTCAACGATATACTTCTTTTCACGATCGGGCTAAAACTGGTGAAGATATACAAAAACTACCATTTGGGGCAGATTTTGGGTTCACAAAAAAAAATTTGTTATTGTTCTGAAATCTTCTCAATATAAGCTTTCATATTAGGGGCCGGAAATGCAAACTTTTTTTCCCCATATGAATTGTTCCACCTTAATACCTCATGTAATAAAATGCATGAATTTAAAAATGCTATATCTTTTTCATGAACCATAAAAACCACTTTCATTCTTATATCATCAGAATTCTCTTAATACGTAGCTTATTTAGAATTAATTAAAAAATTTTTCACCCGTGCCCATTGGAGATACTTGACCCCAAAGTTGGGGCAAATTTGAGATTTCTTATTTTTCAAAGCGATGTAACTCAAAAAGTTTATGATCTAGTCACTTTAAAAAATTTATATTTTAAGTTCTTACTAAGACGTATCTAATACCAAAAAAATGGGTCTACCACTAGCTTCTTTCTATTGAAATTTTTTATTCAAAGTTACCAAAAATTACGATTTTTTTTGGTAACTTTAACGTTTTTTTTTTAAATTAAGTAACATCCCAATTAATTTTTCTGATATGCAAGATAATAGCCTAAGGTATAATTAATATATAGTTTTTTTATTTATTACTTTATATTTAATAGGAGCTGAGATATAATCATTACCGCAAACTCTATAAGATACGAAATTTTTTTTAAAGCAGTTCTAAGGTGCTGAAACATAACGAAATTTATGGTAAAAAAAGAAATTTTTTTTAAAATAGTCGAGCGACCGAATTTGCTTTTTTGTGATCAATCTCGGCGGACTGACCCTTGTGGCACCCCAGATGACGCCAGAAAACTATATGAATGCACATTATTTATGGAAACAGAACACTTCCTAGAGACTAAGTAAG
Source organism: Tetanocera ferruginea (assembly GCA_958299015.1). NCBI lineage: Eukaryota > Metazoa > Arthropoda > Insecta > Diptera > Sciomyzidae > Tetanocera > Tetanocera ferruginea. Next base: position 80,771,680 of record OY282644.1, on the reverse strand, counting down.
ATTCAAACCATTTTAGTATGGCCGAGAGAAATCCCATTTTAGCTAGTTTTCTGATAAGCAGTAAATGAGGCACTTTGTCAAATGCCTTCGAGAACTCAGTGTAAACCACATCTACTTGGCAGCCCAGCTCAAATGATGAAACGCAGTAATGAGAAAAAGTTGACAAATTAGTCACAGCTGATCTAAATATAAGAAGAGCTTAATGTAGCGCAAATACTTGTACTTTACGTAGACTTCTTACGGAACAATATTTGAGTACGCATGGTCCTCTTAAAATGGTCCTCTTAAATGGCACTTTTTAGCATTATTAGATTAACATCTTTAGGTCAATATGTAACAGGAAACTATGCTCCCGTATGCCCAAGAGGAGTTGCCGCTAATATGGGTTTATAAATAAGATAACATCACGAAACATACGAGAAAACTTGCCAAGAAGTAGTTCTGGGACAATTGGATCGAGCTCTTCAAGTGGCCTACTTAGTCACCGGATTTGAGTCCGATTGAAAAATCGTGGTGTGATGTTAAAAAGGCCATTGCTGACTCTAAACCTTCAAACAAACAGCAGCTTTGGAAAGAGGTTGATCGAACTTGATACTCCATACCTATCAAGACATGTCCGGATATTGTGAAATATGCCTCGTCGTTGCAAACCAGTAATACTAACAATTATTAAACCGAATATTCGGTTTCGGTTTCGGCCAGTTTCGGCCCTTTAAATCAGTTTCGGCTATTGGGCATCAATATGGCCGAAACCGAATATTTGGTTCATTTATTCCAATCGTAGATGTGAGTTCGCTTTCATCAAAATTTTTAATGGTGTTAAGTAGAACAAAAACATGAAATTCACAGTCATTTGATTGAACGTGTGAGTTGGGCCCAGCACAAAACGATTAATGTTTTTATTTTCATTTTAAAAATGCAAACAAGGTATTTTTTTTAGATTATAATATTAAGTTATTTAACTTTAAATACTAAAAAGTTGCTTAAAGTGGTATTAAAATTGATCTCGTTATTTATTATTTTAAAATTGAACTTTAATATTCAAAAAATATTTATCGTATATAAAAACTATTATAATCTGTTTGAATTGTTATATTTTTGTAAGCTTTTAACAAATACATAATTAAAAAAAAAAAAATTTTTTAAAAAATGTTCATGTAGACATTCAGTTTCGGCCGAATATTACAAAAATGTTTCGGTCGGACACTAGTTGTTATGTATCTTACGGACATACCAAGTTTTGTTTATGTAACTATCTTATCTTGCCCAGTATCAATCAGTTAATAGAACTTAGAAAACAAATATTTCTAAAGAGGCCATCTGCTTGGAATTACAAAAAAACTTCATAATGCAATAGTTTTATTTTAAATTGTTAGATCTTAGGTATGCATCTCCTTAAAAATTCGACTTTTTTTGATAAGGTTCCATAATTTACAAACGAGCATTGAAACTAGTTCATTATGACGTGTTCCTAAATCTAAGAACAAACCCTCTAAAAACATCTGTGTCGACAAGGAATAACAGCTAAACTCATTTTCAGGTTTTCAGGAGAGCACTCTTAAGATTAAAATCGCTACCTTATCAGGAGACCTTGGCTTTTGCTTAGATTTGATGGCCTCAAACATAAAAATGTCCGTACTTTTTCCTCACTTTTTTCTAACTTGACTTTAGCGATTATTCCTTGTCGGCACAGAAATATTTGAAATAAGAAAATCAATATTTCATGTTATATTCTTTATTAAAACCGGGCCCGTAATTTTGACATTTTTGTTATAAATAAAATGTCATACATAAAATTTATTAATTTTTTTTTTAATAAAATTAAATCAAGGGCATGACGTAAAAAACATATTTCAACCACTTCTTACCAGTGGCGTAGATATGGGGGTGTTCCACGGGTCCAGACCCCTTCCCCCCCGAGCCATGAACCAAAGATGAAAGTTGTTGTTAATTGATTCTATTAAGTTGAAAGTTGTTTTGCAATTATCAAAAGAATTTTATGATAACAAAATAATTAAGATATAATTTTATGATAACTGTCAAAAAAAATACTGATTTTTTATAAAATTTTTTAATGGAATCATCGTAACAAATATGAGTTTTCAAAGTATCATTTTAGTTTAAGTAGACTCTTCGGAGATTTTGATGAAACTGTACAGAAAAACCAGTGCTTTAAATCAGTTGCGTAGCTAGGGTTGGTGGCAGCCGGGGCGGAAACTAAATTGTACACCCCTTTAGAAGATTTTTTTTTTTTTTATAAAATAAGTCGATGATTCTTACTATATATTTTACGTCAAATCGTACTTTTTTTCTTTCGCGATATTTTAAAGTTTCTATTAAATTGTTTTACTTAAATTTAAAAATTTATTTAATTAAAGAATTTTAATTGAATTTGCTGTGTTCTCCTGCATCTGCTGAACATCAATTTTTGCTGAGATTCAACAAGAAAGCGCTAAAATAATCCTTTTTATTATTTGCATAATTGCTTTTATGTATTACTTTTAACTTGTTTACATAAATTTTTTTTGCGTTAGCAACAACAATTTCTTGTATTACTTGTGAAGTGAGAGCGAGGTTTCTTTTCCATTTCTTGTCATTTTCTTCATTGTTTGCTTTTGCTGAATTTTGCACACAGCGCTTCTCAAACTGTTTGACATTAAGTTTACCCTTTCCTCAAACCATCCTTGTAAACAGGGTTGCCATAGAACTTTTTTTTCAATTTAATTATTTATTTTTAAATTTTTATTTTTTCTTTTAAATTTTTAGTTTTTCTTTTAACATTTTATTTATTTCATCTATAAAAATGTTCTGCAATTTTCGTAACTGCACTGTTAAGGGTGAATCAGATAGGCTAGTCAATTGCTGGTTATGTGATGCATTTTTTCATATAAAGTGTGCGGCGTTGACTGCGAGAATTTTTGATGCCCTTAATGAAGGTAAAGGACTTCGTTGGTCTTGCGAGAACTGTAGATCTACAGATGTAGATATTTTAAAGCTTATACGACAATCTCGTAAAGGCTTTTTAGAGGTTTCGAAGGATTTAGCGGCTGCTCAAGCCAGATTGGCTGATTTTGAAGACTTATTTAAGAAGTTTAAAATTATGGATGAAGCCACTGTTTCTCCTAAACGAAAGCGTCCATATAAGAATCTTCGAAATACCGCAAAACCTTCTGCTATAGCCATACCTCCGTCTACTAACAACGATTTAATCTTGCTTTCACCTAATTTGAACGCAGAACAAGAAGCGCAGTCATCTGAGTCTGTCAGTGATGACAAAAATACTAATAAGATTGTCTCTTCAAATGTGCCTGCAACAGCTGACATTATTTTACAAACAGCTGAAACTCCTGAAGTGGCACCAACTATCGTCGTAAATGATTCTCCAAGTCCTTCTGGTAGGAAAAAAACTTACGCCGAAGCCTGTGTTGCTCCAATTTCGGCTCCTTCGTCTTCTAGTATCGCTTCTAGTTCTACTGGTGCTATACCTAAACAGATATCAAAAAAAAGCAGTAACCAGCCTATATATAAGGAGCTTGTTATTGTTCAGCCTGTTAGATCTATATTTGCCTCACGCTTCGCTCCTGATACATCCGAAGAAGATGTTTTACATCACATAAACTCAAAGTTAAAACTTGTTAATAAGAACATTTCGGTTCACAAATTCAAGTTTTCATATGAGCGGTTCTCTTCTTCTTTTAGAATTAATTTACCAGGTGATCTCTTTGGTAAAGTCATGGATCAACGTTTTTGGCCTGAAAATACAGTGGTTCATGAATTTATTCCTAGATCACCTCCTAAAATGTCTTTAGCTACTTTACCTTCCCACAGCACTAACTCAAAAAACTAGATTGTTGCCATCAGTTCTTAGTCGTATATCAGAATGTCCGAGGTTTAAATACCAAGTTGACAGATTTGTTCATTTTAAGCCATAATCTGCTTTATGACATTATTGCTTTCAGTGAGACTTGGCTTAAACCTAATACTTTAAATACTGAAATTCTGTCTAACAATTTTAATATATACCGTAAAGATAGAAACTCTATTGCTGGTAATTTTTGCAATGGTGGTGGCGTTTTTATTGCCGTTAAGTCTTCACACTTCTCACAAGAAATAATCATATCTGAGTCTTTAGATATTGAATTTTGCTGTGTTCTTGTGAAGTTTGGTTCTTTAAGAATTTATATTACATGTTCGTATATTCCTCCTGCTTCCAATGTCGAGGTGTATGGGAAGCATCTGTTGTCGATTGGTAAAATTTGCTCACAACTGCAGCCTCACGACCACATCTTAATAACTGGTGACTTCAACCTTCCTAATGTTTCTTGGAGCCGTTGTGCTGAAAATTCTGCAGTATTCCTACCATCTTCAGAACATTCACCTGTTAACTCATTTTTAAATGAGCTTTCGAGTCAAGGACTTTTTCAAATCAATTATCACTATAATAGAAGTAACCGTTTGTTAGACCTTATATTTATTGATGATAGTAATATTGTTTCAGTTAATAGGTCTGATCCACTTGTGTATCCTGAGGACTCTCACCATCCGACTGTTGAAATCACTCTGAATTTTCCCAAGCAATCTATACCAAATCGTTTGAATCCTCCTTCAGAGTTCAACTTTAAAAGAACAAATTATGTAATTTTAAGAAATAACTTGTCAATTATCAACTGGTCATCACTTCTTAATATCAATACTACAAAAATATTGCCACAAACCCTTGATTCTGCTGTATGTGCCTTTAACAATGCTCTTAATAATTGCTTTTCAACTTCAGTTCCTCAGAGAAAAGCCTCTCTAATATCTGGACCCACTTGGTATACCAAAGAACTGAAAAATCTGAGAAACTTAAAATCAAAATATTATAAAAAATATTTAAAATCTCATGATATTTGTGATTTTGCTTCTTATACCTCAACTAAATATAAGTACCGTCAATTATGTAGGCAATCTTATAGCATATATTTAACAAAAGTCAAATTAAACATCAAGTCTGATGCAAAATCTTTTTGGAACTTCGTTAATACTAAACGTAAGATAAATTCATATCCATCTTTTATGAAATATAATACATTTGAGTCGGATGTTGATATTACTATATGTAACCTTTTTGCAGATTTTTTTTAAGACTACTTATTCATCTGCTTCTTACGATGGTTTAAGTTATTATTTAAATCTGCAACCTGGCGATATTTGTTCTCCAATAATTGATATTAACACTGTTTCAACCTACTTGAAAAATCTTAAGACATCTTATAAAAGCGGTCCTGACAATATACCTTCTTGTATATTGAAATATTGCTGTGAGGAGCTTGTGGTTCCAATTACTATGCTTTTTACTGCATCGTTGCAATCTTGCTATTTTCCAGTGGCATGGAAATCTTCTTTTATTATTCCGCTACATAAATCTGGCAATAGGTCTTTGATAGACAACTATCGAGGAATTGCAAAGCTCAGCGCTCTACCTAAGCTTTTTGAGGCTATTGTAACCTCACAATTATCGCATAGCGTTAAATCTTTAATATCTCCATGTCAACATGGATTCTTATCTGGAAAATCTACTGTCACTAATCTTCTTGAATTTACATCTAAAACTATTGAGAACTTTGGAAAAGGTCTACAAACAGATGTTATTTATACAGACTTTAGCAAAGCCTTCGATGTTGTTAATCATAAGCTCTTAGTTATAAAACTGTCTCTTCTTGGTTTTCCAACGCATTTAGTGCGGTGGATTGAATCATATTTATTAAATAGAACACAAAGCGTTATATTTAACCTCGTAAAGTCAGATGAGTTTCTTGTTACTTCTGGTGTACCTCAAGGAAGCCATCTTGGTCCTTTATTGTTTTTACTTTATGTAAACGATTTACCATCTGTGGTAAAGCATAGCAATATCTTGCTATACGCTGATGATGTTAAACTTTTTCTGTCATACAAATATGAGCAAGACTCTTTATTCCTACAAACTGATCTTGACCATCTCTGTGACTGGTGCGAAATTAATTGCATGAAGCTCAACTTGGGGAAGTGCAAACAAATGACTTTTTCTCGAAGACAACCTTCTCGAACTCATTACAATATAAATGACTATACACTTGAGTTTTTAGAGGTTTTCGATGATCTCGGAGTAACTATGGACACCAAACTTCGCTTTCACTTTCACATTAATAAAGTTATCAGCAGAGCTAATAGTACTCTAGGATTTATTAAACGATGGTCCAAAGAGTTTAATGATCCTTTTATAACTAAAACCTTATTCACATCGCTAGTAAGGCCCATTCTAGAATACGCGTCAATTGTTTGGTGCCCTCGTTATGGGTGTTACATTGACGATATAGAATCTGTTCAAAAGCAATTTCTTCTGTTCTGCTTACGTGATCTATATTGTAATTCAAACTTTAATTTACCTTCTTATGAATATCGTTTACAGCTAATTAATCTACCTTCTTTAAAAAATAGGAGAACTATGCTAAATGTTAGTTGGATTTTAAAACTCTTACATGGATATGTTGACAGTCCATATTTACTGAGTAAAATTTACTTTAATGTTCCTCTTCGACCTAGAAGATCTTTTGAGCTACTTTTTATGAACTTTTGTAGAACTAATTACTTACAAAACGAACCACTAAGAAGCGCTTGTAGAGACTTTAATTCCGTTTCAGATGTTATAACATTAAATGAATCCATGTACTCAATTAAACTTAAAATTTTAGATTATCTGCAGTACCGCCGCTGAGCTTGATAGCGCTCTTTCCAATCAACACAATTTTCGCTTGATGATGGATACAAAACTTCATATAATCTGAATGGACCTGAGCCTGCTTGGACCTCCTCACTTAATCAAATCTAACATGCTTGGTGAACGCTAACTTATCTTTCGGCCGTACCGTGCTGGTTGTATATTTTTTCTTCAACCATGCACGAACGATTTGTATTGTATATATATTAATATAACTGGCCAATGACACCTAGTTGTCTTAGTGCCTGCGTTCGCAACCATTTCTTGATATGGAATGAAATTGGTGTGGTGTATATGACCTAGTTTGTCGTAATACCACCTTGCTTAGCCACGACTCCGTTGGCTATTACAAGACAGAACGATTTATATTATATATATGCATATGCTTATCAGTGTGGCGTACAGACCTTGTTTGTCTTGATACCTCCCACCGTTCTATGCCGACACCAAGCTATTTTAAGTGGGGGCGGATATAACCATGTTTGCCTTCTTACCACAATGTTCTTTGCTGTTTCATATTCTTAAATATCTTATATTTTTATGTACATATTTTAACGTATATTTTAATTTGTTTGTACAATTTTAATTGTGTTTTTATATTATTAATGAAGTTTCTTATTTTAATGTTTAAATTTTTTATAATGCTAAAAAGCCTAACAAGGCTTAGCAAATAAATAAATAAATAAATATTTTCGAATCAACCTCTACAAAAATTACATATTTTAGAAGAGATTCAAAAAATAAACAAAACTATCTATTGTAAGAATCTAAAATTTTCAGAAACTTAAAGAATTTTTTCTGAATTGTTCCAATATTTTTGTCTACGGGGCTTATAAGATGTGAGAGAACAATTTACTATCAGTTAACTAGACAATATCAGTTTTAACTTATTGAAGAACTGGCATTATGAATTTATAAAAACTTAAGTTAGTTTTTAATATATAGAAAAAAGTAATATAGAAATCTTTGAAAAATTTACGAAAAATTTTGCATAATTGAAGAAAAAATAGAACCTGGAAGCAAAACATTGAAAAATTTTCCCTAGTGACCCTGAATAACTATTAATATATATATTTTTTCGAAATCAAGCCCCATTTTCTACATAAAATTTCAATGAAAAGTTAAAATAAAATATTAAAATTCATTTATAAACATTTTTCATAATTTTTATAAATTTCTTTATAGTATCTATATTAATCACCGCTTGGACTTTTATAGACAACATTGAGGTCTGTAATATTTGACGGCTTTATAAATATCACCATAAATATCACCACACTTAGTATCACAATATGACAGTGATACCAAATTGATATCATAAATTTGTTTCATTCTCATTATCTACATAATTCCCAAAGCAAATTTGCCGAGGTTGGACAAGGTCAAGAGTTATGAATCGCTCAAAAAGAGCTGGCAATTCCAAGAAATCTGTTGATTCTTCACATTCGGTGATTGAGAACAAAATTTTATTTTAATAATTAGAATAATTTTTAAGGAACTGTGCAGATGCATCTTCTCTTAAAAACTGTATTTTTGATAGTTTTTGTTGGTTGATTTGAACATAATAATAATTATTTTAATAAAATAAAAGGGTCAGAAAACCATCTTAGAGTTTTTAATAGACATCTTCAAAATAAAATAAAAAAAGTCAGAACGCCATAAATTGTCATAGAACGCCATTTATTTAATTTAAATATAAAATGTTCTGAATTTAAGTCAATTTAATTTTGTTTATTAATGATTCTTAAACTGTTAGTTTTATGTAACAGTGTACCCAAAACATATTACTATTCAAAATTATGTTCTAGCAGGTTAAAAGCTGTAAATGAGGTTTGTTTCATGATAAATAGTCTCAGAACTTAGTGCTCATAAAATCATAAAGTATATTTTTATTTTTGACATTTATGACATGAACATGTTTTTCTCATGATATAATAATTTTACCAGGTAGTATTGACAAGTGTTGATTCTCTCAGCTACAAGTAAACGAACTCTTGTCAAAAACAGCTGTTCGTTGTTATATGCGTTGGCCACATTCAGCTGTGTCAACTGTTGTGACAGCAACACATCGGGAAGCGCTGTTATCGGTATTGAAGTTTCAGAAAAGTTGTCAAGTTTATGAAATGTCGAGCAGTGTATCAAATACCAATGGAAATTTTACCGACAAATAAAAAATTTTCTATTTTTAAATGCATTTTAATGCGCAACTTCATATTTATTTGCATCAAGTTTTGACTTAACAGTTGCCAACTGTTGAGTTCGCTGAATGTGACCAGTGAAAATAAATTGTATGCTATGACGGATTGTGAGCGCTCTCTTTCTTGTTATATTTTTTGACAGAAGTCAGTTTCCCACAGAAATGTCAATACTACCTTGGAGTTATTACATCGTGTGTTTTTCGGAAAATTTCTGGAGAAATGTACTGCTTACAAAACAATTCATCCATTCATCATGCTCTGAAAATCATGTAGGTTTTCGAAACTTAATGGTTTTAGAAATGTCTACTATGCTAGCAAGTTTGAACAAGTGCTTTTTTATAAAATTTAATGGAATATAAAAAAAAAATATTTTTTTACATTTTTCCTTTTGTACCTACTTCATCTTAATATCATGAAAATTTTAGTATAATTTGTTTGGAAATTGCACCCCTGACCAATGAAAACTTACATATGGAATTGACTTGGGTTTTAGTGTGAGCGTTAATATTGAACAAAATTTAATATAAAGTTAAAGTTTGTTTCAATAAAAACGAAGTCCTGGTGATGGTAAAAAATATTTTCATTCACTTTTGCACCCTCTTGATATTCAAATATAAAACCGAAGTCATTGAGATGTGTTCTTTTTATTAAAAAAATCAAAAATTATTTGGTAAAAAGTTGTTTTGCCAAATTTTGCACCCCATTTTCGCGTGCACCCGAGGCGGACCGCTCCCCCCCCGTCCCCCCTTGCTACACTATTGCTTTAAATATACCTGGAAGTATTTTTCATGAACAGAGCTTAAATAAAATTAAAAATACACTGAGAAGAAAAACATACATTAAAATTAAACAAAAAATTTAAAAACAGAAATTTAATGAATTTGCGTTTCTACAAAACAAAATTTGAAACCACCGTGTTTCCCAGTTGTGACCGTGGCATGCAGGTTAAGTGTGTGGCTTAGCATGCTCGGAGCCCGGGTTCGATCCCCAGCCGCGGCGAAAAGTTTTTTCGATTAAAAATTTATCTGATCGGTCACCACCTCTCTGCAGGCAATGGCAAACCTCAGAGAGTAAATAATGCTATATAAAGCTTCTTGAGAACATGAACTTTAGCCGTTCGGAGTCGGCATAAAACATGTAGCTCCAGTTCTCGGTCAATTGTGTGCAAACATTTAATAACACACACAACACAATTGATCATAAGAAGCTTGGTCAAAGTCCTTTCAAGAGCTGAAATGGCCAATTTGTTTTTTTGTTTTTTTTTTTTTTGATCAGTTGAACTTCAGTGTACATCAGTGTCCATTACGCTGAAATTCGCAACAATGACGCCAAATTTGTTATTGAAAACTAAGAACAAATCGATAATATTGTACTCTAACATAGTAAATTTACTCTAAAATAAACAAATTTATACCAATCAGTCTCACGCCTAGGAAGAATTCTTAAAACTAACCAACATCAAAAAAACATTTTAATGAACAACTCTTTTTTTTCAAGTGTACTTTGCGCCAACAAGAAAAAAATCCATTTATATGGGATGCATGCAGTTTGTTGAATTAACGAATTGACTTTGGAATTGAACATGGCTAAAAGGACGAACAAATAAAGCAATTACGAGAGACGTTTACATAACTGCCTTTGATTTGCCGTATTAAAAATTCTATAGGAAAAAGAGTTTGAGAGACTCGAGTTATATTGATTAATTAACAGCGTTAAGCGTTTGTTTAGCGTAATTGTCATAAAAGACTTGATGAACGGCTGCAGCATAAAAAAAATAATCGAAATAACATCAGACTTTTCCGGTCTCACTTCATTGGCACATCAGTAGCTGTTCTTGACTAGCGCAACTTTTGGCCGGAAATCGATGTGTTTCAAAAGTTGTTCGTGCAGCAAATTCAAAAGTTTTTTGAGCAGCCAAGAAAACTTAGTTTCAAAGAAACTGTTGGGTGCTTCAATAGACTTGGATACAATGCTTGGAATGCGTGCTAAATGGATTCCAGTTATGCTGAGTTGTTTGCAAATATTATTGACGCCTGTTACATGCAGCCAACTATTACATATTTAAAATCAAAAGTTATTGAAGTGCATTTAATTGACTTGTATAACACGATTATCCTTATTCACTCTTCATAAAGTTTCATGTGCTTAAATGATTTCTAAAACTTATGCCCACCTCTCTCGCCAATACTACACAGACATTTAGTCCTAAAATTATATTTATTCATATGTTGTAAAACATGCATATATCTCAACCACACACATTTAATTTGCTTGTAAGTTGCAATTTGTATACAGTTGAAACATCTTGTAAACATCAGCCATATGTTTGCACAATCCTTATAGCAACATTTTCAAGAGTTTGCAACTCTAACACCAACGAAAGGGCCAACAAGATACAGCCTCCGCCAAATGTAAAACACATGATTCCTTGTTTTCTTTACACTTGTGTAAAGTGCGCTCCAGCTGTTGTTGCTTGCTTGCATTTAACACCCAGTTAGACAAGCTTGTGACTCAATAGCTAAAGCCTTAAATGAACCACAAATTAACCGCAACGTTTCATACAAGCGCAAACAATTCAAATAACCATGACAAGATGACACACAGTGCACAAGTTGTTGGTGGGTGGTTGTGCAGAAAGCCATAAATTATGCATGGAAACTAGATTTTTGACATCATAATAAAAATAATAAAATTTCCATAAAGTTTTCAATGAAGTTCCATAAGACAAGAGGCATGGAAGAAGAGAGTAAGACGATTATTATATGTAAAAAAAAGGATAACGGAGAAATTCAAAGAGAAAGTTTTTCAAATGTCAAATTTTAAAAAAAGCACAAAACCTTCTTCATTTTCTTTCACCAAGCGTGTTAGGGCTTCTTCGGCCTCGTCATTATATTGGAGGCATGGTCTTCCTATTCGTCGTCGACTCTCTGCTTTCGCTTCAAATACCTTTTTCGCTGGACCTTCTTCATCCATACAATAGACATGATCTAGCCAGCGTAGTCGCTGAATTGTTATACGCTAAACTAACAATAAGTCAATGTCGTTGTAGAGTTCAAACAGCTCGAGGTTCATTCGAATGCGATAGTCGTTGCCAACCTAAACAAGACCAAAAAATTTTGGTCAAAACATATACTTTGCCTTGCCCTCGTTCACTGTCAAACTCACTTTGGCAGATTCCTTTTCGATAGCGGCGAAAGCAGCAGTTACATCTCTCTTGGTTCAACTAATAAGATCGATATCGCAAGGAGTTGACTACCTTTGTAGAATATTACCAGTCTTTCGTTGGACCTGTTTTTCGTAGCATCCCCTCCACGATATAATTGAAGAGTTCGTATGCTAGAGGATCGCCTTGCCTGAAACCTCGTTCAGTTTTAAAGGTTTCGAAGCGGTAGTTTCCTACCTAAATAGAGCTTCAAGTATTGCTCAACGTCATCCTGCAGAGTTTTATTAACTTTTTAGGCATACCGAACTCAGACATTGCTTCGTAGAGGAAATACCGATCCGGTTTTTTCCCAGGAGTTGGCTTTATTGAAAAATCTGGTCTATGATGGATTGGCCCAAATGAAAGCCACTCTGATAAGGTCTTATTATCGTTTTGGCATGTGGCTATAATATTTCACACAATAAGCTCAAAAGAACTTTAAACGCGATGGAAATAAGACTGATACCTCGATAGTTCAGTCTCTTTTCTCCTAGAACAAACTACACTGAGATTCCATTTGTCGGACATGCTTTCCGTTAGCCATATTTTGCTTATGAGGTAAACACTGAGATACCATTTGTCGGACATGCTTTCCGTTAGCCATATTTTGCTTATGAGGTGATGTATGCACTAGAGTGTATCGACTTGTATGGGAAAAATCTGACCCCCAATTACTGTACCAAAACTAAATAGTACATGAAAGATCCTTTCAATTGGTGTACTTTTTTTTATTTGAACAAATTTTGGCGTCCCCCGAAATGCATGTCCTTCAGCACAGCTTTGTTATTTTTGAGTCGCTGGATAGCAACTCTAACCTAGTCATGGCTAGTTGGTGCTAGTTCCACTCCATCAACGTCGATTGGTGGTGTCGGACTGCATTCTCCAAGAGCGGAATTGTTGGGATTGTCGCCCTCAAGCAGATTGGAAAAACTGCTGTCTCCATAACCTCAATGCGCACTGCGTATCTGTAACCAGATCACGATTTTCATCTTTACAAGCGAATGCTCTGCGCTTGAAGTCATGAGTAAGACGCTTAACATGTTGGTAGAATTTTCAAGTATCCTTTTTTTCCGTCTGAAAAAGCATTTCTCTTCATTCCTCATTTCGCTGAAGTTTTTGCGCTTGACTTCCGTTGTAGCTGACTGCAGCGTCTTATTATCGCGACACTCCTAATGGTAGCATTAGTTACGAGTTTGCGGGCGCCAGAAACCAATGACTTCCTCAGCAGCACTCTTTCATGGCATGAGTTAGGTTGGTTGAGTTTAACCGAGAGTTGAGCGGAGTAGACCTCGCCGGAACGTTGTGATAGCAGCTTATCGACATCTAGCTTTCGTTGCATACCTGTGCGTATATTCCTCACGTGCAAAATTGCATGCGGATCTTGGCTGCAACAAGATAATGACCGGAATCAATATTGACTCCCCGAAATGTGCGCACATCCAGTACGCTTGAAGCGCGCCTTCCATCGATCACAACATGATCAATCTGGTTTCCTGTTTTTTTGATCCGGGGCCAGCCAGATAGCCTTTTGGACATCGAGGTATTGGAATCTGATGCTACTAACTAACATGTTTCGCTGTGCGAAGTGGTCTCTTGGAGACTGAAATGACCAACAGTGGAGCCAAAGATGACTTATCTTCCCATCTTGAAATCGTCTAGTACTATTTATAAGTCGTGGGACGGTGATCATAGAGGACGTGCTTGACAACATCGTCCTTTTCCTCCGTCGGGCAAAGCAGGCTTTTGTGGAAGAATTTCGCCTTGATGCGGATTGTGGACAGCATTTCGTTCACAGGTGTGAACCTGGAAACTACGAGGTGGCATAGTTTCTGGCTTAAGATGAATCCGTATCCAAATTCGCACTTCTGTAGTAGATATCGCAGTATGATCTTTTAAGGCTTGTGCCTTCCATCGCATCTCCTGGATGGCGTTGAAGTCAGCCTTTATTTTTACGAAGGCTTACGCCAATTGGACAGAAGCACCTTCCCTATGAAGGGTCCCCGGACATTCCAGGTCCATATCCGAAAATCATTGTCAGTTTTCCGTTTACGCTGGTCGTCAACGTAGTAGAGGTTCATATCCGATGCTAGTTTAGTTTTCATTAGGCAGTTATAATGTGGTGGGGACTACAACTCGCCTTGTTTAAGAAGGAGGTAACCTCTATATCCAGAGGCCGTCCACCATCCACAACCTGTTACCCGTCCGACAGTTTGTAGCTCTTGTCAAATTACAAGTCAAAATATTCATTAGTTTTTGAGAAACGCGTCCTTTTGTAAATAGCTGAAAGTGAATTTTTCGTTTTTTATAATGTCTGAAATGTTTGCGGAATGAAATTTCTACTGAAGAAGCGTTGAAAATGTTGCAGAAAGCCTTCGGCCCTATCCAAAATAAGAGTTTATGAGTTACACAAAATTTTCAAAGCGGGTTGAGAAAGCGTTGAAGACCAGGCACGGCCAGGACGATCATTAACATCAGCTAATGATCTATACGTCAACAAAATCAAAGAATTGGTGCTCGATCAAAGGATAGAAAATCAAAGAAAATCGTCGATTGATAGTCCGAGATCATCTTACTGACCATGTTGGAATATCGAAAAAATCAGTAAAAACCATTTTGAGTGACCATTAGGGCCCCAGAAAAGTAAAGTTTCGTTTGGTGCCAAAAACGCTAAATTTTATGAAAAAAGCACCGTATTTTGTGATCATTTCGCCAAAAACTCAACCCATATCATTCCGAAACCAGCGTATTCGAATGACTTAGCACGGTGTCACTTCTGGCTATTCTTTAAACTCAACGAACCGCTCCGTGAACACCGTTTTGAATCGATCGGTTTCGAGAAATCAAAACGAAGAATTAGAGGCTTTATCGAAAGCAGACTTTGCAGCATGTTTTGAAAGAATAAATAAAGATTATTTTCATTTATAAACAAATTTCCGAAATTTTGGCCCACAGTAGAATTTATTAAGTCACAAGAAAATAAATGGCATTCTTATTCATGTTCCATTTGCCTAGGTCGTCTAGGTCGGAAATTGCACTATATTGTCACAAATGCAAGCAGAATTATCGAAAGTATTTGTCCTTAGTAATAAATTAGTCCTTAATAATCATATAATTTCATTACACAGGTTGTCTCAGACCTAAAGGATAGCAATTTAGGGAAAGGAGGATAAGGAGAGTGCAAAATTGTATGGATCGACTATTTTTTATTTTGTTTTTAACGTAGTTTTCTTGCTTGAATAAACCTAATAAAGAGCAATTGAGGTAAGGGATCGGGGAAATTCCTTGTAAGGCTAGTTAAAAATTGTTTTCTTCGTTGAACAATATTTTATACAGCCATCATACATTTTCATTTGGTCCTCTAGGTTTGGGAAAACCTGTTTATAATAAGCTAACTAAGTAAGGTTTATCAAAATAAAATTCATGTTTTTAATTCTTTAAAATATCGCCTCTAAGGTTTGGGCAGCTGTCTCTTTATTCACCCTGCTTATCACGGCCCTGAGTCTTACATGCCAAGAGTCAAGATTTTACAATAAAACACCTACGAAAAATTCATCAACACTAACTCTTGAAATATTATTGCGGTAATATTGATTGTTGCTGCGCTTCCGCACTTACTGTATGCACTGATAGTAGATAACTACCCTATCTTTCTACTGCCATAAGGAAGCCATCTCAAAAATCGAACAACAGATGCAGAGATGAATATAAATTGTCTCATCAATTTCGAAGTTTAGCTTTATTAGTAGTGATTGATTTTTGCAAGGCACAGCAAACTCCATGCATAAAATAAATAATCCTATCTTCAATTTTATGCAATATCAGTTGTTATAAAAAATTACTTTAAAATCCAAATACAACTAGTTTTCATTGGATGGTGTTTATTGAAGGAAATCTGAAGTTAATTTTTTTCGCTGCGAAAATTTGAAAAGTTTGTCTCTACAAAGCAATCATAACATCATCTTTGCTAACATTGAAGTGCCAACTCTATTCAATATAACTTTAATTAGAGTTATGGAGAAGCAACGCAGGCAAAGTGGATGTTGTATTCGTAGACGGAAAAGTCCTTATATTGCAAAACCAACCCAGAGCAGGATTTCTTAAGAATTTCAGAGCAAGGATAAATGCTGTAGAGTTAGCATTGCTTCAAACAACTGTCAGCTTTCGTCTGTCACTAGCGTTGTTTTGAAAGTTATAAAGAAAAACACTGCTTGACCAAAAGAATAATAAGATATCTCCGGATGGTAATAATATATATATATATATATAAAGAGAACTATATACTAATAATTATATATATATATACAATAAACCGGGAATGCCGTTATCACAAATTAACAGCATATCAATAAATGTCATTTATCTACCTAACAGTACCACGTTTACTTTGTCAGACCCTGTCAAAGAGAGCAGGTAACACCTATAAGAGAGCAAGTAGTAGTGAAAGCTTTTTCATCAGAACAGTGCTCAAAATAAGAGATGCCCAACAGAGCTAGCTCTATAGCAAATGAGCGAGAGCAAAAAGGGTTGACACATGCGACGCAATATAGAATTAAGACATCAAACAACAAACAGTCAACATGCCCAACAGTCCAGACCGGACTCATGCCATTCCTCATCTCAGTTCCTCTCATTTACAAATTGAATAGAAAAAAAAGATGCATGCACAATGCTTATTTAACGGTATATAAACCAGTGGGAATCGCGCTTGTTAACAGCGCACCGAGCTACTGCGGGTGTTTGATGCCATTGCCACTGCCACTGGATACTTTATGCAATTTTTTTTATTATTTATATATTTGTTTTTTTTTTCATTTCGGTTTTTTGTTCCGTTTTGGGACATTGTGCGCGCGACATCAGCAGCAACGTAGAGCAGCAGAGGAGCAGGCATAGAAGACAACTTCGTATAAATCAATAAAAATCAAATGCGAGAGCGCAAAAATTGCAAACCTTAAAGAAAATGTCAACAGTAACGAAAAGCTTAACATAGAACTTTTTTAAAAAAATAGACAAAATAGGAAAAAAAATAATCTTTTTAAAACATTTTTTTCGATATTTCGATCATAGAGGTTTTTAAAATAAAGAAGATTTTGCAAAATTTTAATGTATATGTATATGTATATAAGATGCAAATCATACCAACGAAATGAACTGTAATTTTATATTTTGTAAAAAAAAACAAAGGTGTGTTTTCAAATGCGCCCAACTAACTTACTATATATGCCGGATGGTATTCATAAAATATGTTTTTTTTAAAGACGTATGAATGATAGTGAAATATAAATATGTACATAAAGTTTAGATAAAGTTTTTTTTTTTAAATGAGCACATCATGTTTTAAATATTTTCAATTACACAAAATTACGCGTTTATAAAATATTTTCCTTTTCAAGACGCATGAACTAGTGAAATATAAATATGTACATAAAGTTTAGATAAATAGTTTTTTTTAAATAAGCACATCATGTTTTAAATATTTTCATTTACAAAATCAGTAAAATTTTTTTTTCAGTGCATGTTCATATCATTAAAATATTTAACAATAAATAAGTTTAGAAATTAAATAATAAAAATTTAGTTAAAAATTTCATTTAATACCTCTGCAGTTTTTTGACTGTTTATTAAATTTGTTGTTTTGTTAATATTAAAATGTTTTTTTTTACATATTTTCGATACTAGTTTTGAAAACTGTTATTAATTTTATAGTCTTCTAAAACTTTTTCAACACCACACAGCACTTTTTTAACAATATTTATGAGTTCAAAATTTCTATATTTCGTTTTATTTTTTAACAAAAATGTTTTTTATCAATAACCAAACTTAAGGCGACACTAAAACCGTTACATTTGTTGTCTCCAACAACTGTACACAGGGCGCCAAGTTCTAAATAGAGCCAGAGCCAAAGTGAACAAACGACAACCGCATGAATGAAAAGTGCGACGAAGACTAACGGTACAACGCATACATTTTCAACGTAGACTGAAAGAAAAATTATACACACACACACACACACTCAAACACACTTCCTTTTGCAATGGAATTTCGCAGAGAAACCCATGCGGGTTAAACCGCGTGACCCGATTTGCGTTTCATTCGTCAAACCTGGCTGCTTTACTTAGCTCAACGGCAGCAAAAGCTTTCTCCCATTTCCCAGGAATGCTCGAACTCTTTATCGGGGTTGTTTGTTTGTAAGTTATACGAGTTTTTCGTAGGAGTCAAAAAAAAAAAGAAAAAATAAATTGTTATTCCGTTTTGTTGCTCTATTCATAACATTGCGTTCGTATAATAGAAATAAGAAAAACATAGCAAAAACAAGTGGCAAGAAAATAATACAAACATAAAATGTAAAACATGATTACGAACGTAGGCATGAAATAAAATCAAAACAAAAACAGAGAGTTCAACGTTAAATTTTAGGAAAATAAAAAAAGCTTCCGCTCATGGGCTCTCGGGTTCAATGTAGCAAACGCCAGAGTTATTTTACGTATGCATGTGTGTATAAAATTTGTATAATTTTGCATAGTTAAGTAATGCCTAAAAATTTCCTCCCTTCACCATTATTGTTGTTATTTTAAATATGTAGAAATTTTTTCATATAAAATTTGAGGTTAATATAAACAATTTTTGCTTAAATTAAAACTGAAAAATTCTTTTTAACATGAGGATGTTCCAACCATATGTTTGCTAAATACTAAGAAAAATACGTTGCGTATGAGTTATATACAATTCCATATAAATTACAGTAACTCATACGCCACGCATTAGGCACGCTTGAAGCTTTTCTTTGGAAGCGACAATCTTTAAAATTTTCGTAGCAGACACTTAACCATCGATCGATTATTTATACTTATGAAGACACAATAGTGTCCTGCGTATGAAGTGCTCTTCATTGTATGTAACATGATATGTACATAAACATAAAAATATAGCCATTTAATAGGTGTGCAGCGCTTATGTGCATTCTGCAATACCTGCACATACATATAAAATGCAAAGAATATTTCATTAATATCTGTTTGTATTAAATATTGCAGAAAATTTATTGATTTTGTTGATGGCATAACTTTTGGCCGGAACGTAAATCAAATGCAAGAGCGCACATTTGCAATAGTAAACAGAGATTTGTAGTTCAAGCAGTGTAGTTCAAGTGAGAGTAAAGTTAATGAGCGCATGTGCGCAAAACACGTGTTGTGGTTATGCTTAGTTCAAAATGAAACAAGTGAAGTGAAATGCAACTGCAATAATTGCAAAAAAATGCGCTTAAAGGACCATCAAAAACGCTTTAGCCACTGGTTTTTTTTTTAAATTTCACGCTTTTACAATATATATGTTACAAACATATCTTTTTTTTTTTGCATATTGTTAATTTCGTTTCATTTTATTTTACACTTTACTTGTATGCACAGCGTTTGTTTATTTTTTTTTTTTAAACTAGCTAAATATTATCAAAGATACTTCAACTAAAATATACCAGCCTAAATCATTAAAAATGTTTAAAATAATTCAATAAAATATATGTAGAATTCAATAGCAACTAGTTTGGTTTTCAGCTTAAAAGCCTTTTAGCCGAACCAATGAGCACCCATGCAGTCTCGCGTCCACTCCGTCTGGCATACCCAGCACCATTCAAAGCCACAGCCAGCACGTGTGCAGACCATATGCATGCAACCACCTATTTAAAAGAAGTTGTAAATAAACTGCTCAAACACGCACAATAAAGCACACTAACTTACCATCTCTTTCCGTTGGTGTGCGACATTTTGGGCATGGCTTGGTCAAAACTTTAATGGTAACGCTGCTAGCTTCATCCCAACGTGCTTCAGCAGCACGCTTTAGAAAATCAAAAGTTAACAAGTCAATAACTTTAAAGCTGTATAAAGCTTACATTTGGATCCACAGCATATTCACAGGAACCCGCTACACTTGAATTGGAGTTCTCCGGCAGACAATCACCCAGATGATAACCTTGCAAGCAATTTCGACAAAACACATACTACAAAATTCTGCCATTATTTAATTGCAAACTATGAAATATTTACAATTCCTGAAAATTTACTCACTCCGCAGCCATTTTGACAAGTAACTTTTTTGCAATCTGGCTCCACTAATAGACCCATGCCACAGCCTGGCTGTGGACACAACACACCACCTGCTTGTAGCACATACTCCTCTGTGGCAAAATGCTGATAACGTTCATATTCTTCACGTGTCAACAATTTAAAGTGATGAATTTCTTCTACAAATGAGTTCGCGCAGCCAGCAGGACAAGCGAGCGTATAGCCTATGTCTGGGTGCGGCATAAATTGTCGCTCCATTAGTCGCGAACGGCAATAATGCAAGAAACATTCTATGCATGTTACATGTTGGGACTCACAGGGAAA
Organism: Tetanocera ferruginea; assembly: GCA_958299015.1. Taxonomy (NCBI): domain Eukaryota; kingdom Metazoa; phylum Arthropoda; class Insecta; order Diptera; family Sciomyzidae; genus Tetanocera; species Tetanocera ferruginea. The sequence goes on along the minus strand of OY282644.1, from coordinate 80,751,166 downwards.
AACTAAAACGGTTTCACTCACATCGGTACATGCCAAACAGGGTATATCTTTTATATTAATTTTGACTAGATTTAAAGGAGCTGCAAAGTCTTTTTCGCCACCCGAAACATGTTCAGCGCACTTAAAGTAGAATTCCGCAAATGGTGGATCGCCAGCTGTATTGTCAACACAAGCCACTTCTGAGGTCTCACAGTGTCCACGTATGCGACGCACTTTTAACACATCATCCCAACACTCAGGATCACGATGCACAGTAAAGGCGCCACCTTTGCAGAGTGAACAGCGTACGCGTAGCTTGCCCTTGCACAGTTTGCTGCATTGCGTGCAGTGTACAAAAAAGTGCGCCTTAGAGCGCGCACGATCTAGAAAAAAAAAAAATTAAAAAACATTACATACAACACAACTGCAGCACATTCGAGCACCTTCTTCGTTTATATTTATGCGATCTTCACTTAGCAATTGTAAATCTACCAGCGTTTCACACAAAGGTTTTGAAGGCTCCTCTGGTGTTTCCTCCTCCATTAGCGTGGACTCCAAACGCCGACGTGCCACATAGTCCTGACGTGGTCGTGTGCGTATAGCATGTAGAATACTCTGTTGTCCCAAATCGCACTCCTGAAATTATTAAAAACAAACAATCAACTATGAAATCAGACAGACAGCCAGACATACCTCAATTGTTGTTGTATCACTGAGCTCTTTGCCAGCAAAGATGATTTTCACCTCCTCTGGTTGCAGGCCTAATTGTGGTGCTACCAGCTCTTTGACATTCTTGATGTCCCACTGTGGATCCAGATTCACGCTTAATGTTCTTCCCGTGTTGGTTTTAATATACACGCAGAGGGTATTGGTTATAGTTTTCTTACTGAACGACAACAATTGCAGCATGTTGCTGATGAAAGCACGCAGTAGATTCAACAAAAAACTCATCTAATGGAAGCGTTAGATTTAGCCTGGTTAAAAGAACTATAATTAGTTAAAAGAATGATTAAAAAATATAAGACGAACCCAGGCGGATTACGTTCGCCGGAGTTTAAATGTTATTGCTAAAAGTGCATAGCACGCAATCAGCTGATGACTGTCAGTGGTAGAGTGGTGGTTAGATTAAGGTGAATACAGACGTGGTGAGTAGTTGAATGGATTAATATTAAATAATTGATAAACATCACTCATATGGTTCCATAGTGTAGCGGTTATCACGTCTGCTTTACACGCAGAAGGTCTCCAGTTCGATCCTGGATGGAACCAAGTTGTTTTTTTAAAATTTTTTTTTTAATTATTTTAATAAATACCATAACTAATATTACATTACCAACTTTGTATTTAGTTTGGAAAAAGCTTAAATTAATAAATTTTTGATTTGTTTGCATTAAAAAACAAAAGATTATCCTAAGCAAATTAGCAAAGAATATTTTAATAAAATCAATGTTAGTGTAATTATATTTTTTTTTTTTAAATTAAAAATGCTCTTCGGTGTCCAGTTAGCGCTTTTTGAAACTTAACCAGCTCTTAGCAAAAAGTTTTTTTCAGTATTTGATTATGGCTTATTTGCCAGTTATGTCCTGATTAAGTTAACGGAAAGTTATAGTTCCGGTTAGCTGCTTATCGGAGGAACAGCTGTAAAGTAAAAAATGTAAAATTAATTTTTTACACAAAAATTAATAGAATCAAACTTAAGTTTGACTCAACATAGGGAGAGGAAATATGCAAATGGACGTGACTACGCTGAAGAGTAACATGTTTATCAGAAAATTTTATTTAAGCAAAAGCAAGAATTTCTAAATTTCGGATAAAATTTATAGAGATATATTAATAATTTTTATAAATAGTTGAACAGTTTGTTAATTTTTGCATTTTTAATCCTTGTTTAAATATAAAGTTTCACGGCACGAAATTACAAAAAAATTAACACAACAAAATTCACAATTAATTATCTGAACGGCAGTAACATTGATTGTGAATGCTAACCGGCATGTTAACCTCATGATACAAAAATAGAGGTAGCATTGACAGCAGCTCATTTTCTCATGAGACCAAGCTTAGTGCTGTCAAAAATGTGCACTATGCCATAAGCGAAGCAGCAAGTCGGTTCTATAGTTATTTCTGTTTGAGAGCGATGCTGCTCATGTGAGACCAAGCTCTTTTTAGAGTGCTTCGTTAAGGTTTTCGCGAAGCATCTTGTTATAGCTAAGACAGTTCTGACATAACTTATATATAATTTGTGATAGTGAGGCTGTTAACGTGTGAGTGGATCCTCGTTTCGATGCTTCTTAAGGCCCACTTTAAATTTTTGCGGCAAAAAAGCGGGTGTATTTTAAGTTTCTGCTGTTGTTTTATTAAGTGTCAACATAACATTTTTTAAATTTTGAAGTTATTCTTTAACTTACAATTCTTTTTTTTTTTGTTTTTTTGCATCAACAGTTATGTTTACACAGCGCGTAAAAGTTGAGGTTGCAACCGTGAGGCCTCTTGCTTCTTGCATAATATCTCCCCTCCAAGTAGCGTGAAACAAAAAAATTAAAAAAACAAATAAATAGAACTGTGTTAACTAACTAAAAAAAAGGTTTAAAATTAAAAAAAATGCCGTATTAATTACAAAAATTCAAGTTTTTGTGCACGAAATTGGACCTTATAAATTAAGAAACTAGCAAAGGAAAATATTTTTTATTTCGTTGCTTTACGCAGAGCGTATTTAGTTATATAAAAAATTTAAACAAGATTTGAGTTAATAGGATAAATAAATTCAAGCAAATAATAGAGAACTATGATCATACAACATCAATGAAATATGTTTTAAACTATGTTGTCTTTGTAATTTTTGTGGCCAAATTTTATTGTGTTTTCTAATTTCCTGAAAGCAAAAGTTTTCTTTCAAAGGGCATAATTTAAAAATAGTTGCACTCAGCTTATAGCCGGAGGCACACAATTCTATGTATTTTCATATTTTTTTTTAAGTGAAACTTCTTTAGCCGCATCTACAACATACGGTGAACAAAACGGGGAGTAAAACAGATGTAACACTGAAACGCGGCGAATTTATTATTTATTAGATCGGAAAACCATATTAATTAGAATTCATAAGGTGTTCGGAAGCAGAAAAACTTATCAAACAACGGTTTGAGTCCGCACTTACAGACACACTCAAACGAAGTTGATTTAAAGTGCAGCAAAGAAAAAACAAACTTTTACGCAGGATACGTTTACAGCGAGTCAAATTCTTCTTCGTGTTCAAAAGCTCAAAAACACACGACGCCCGCGGGCTATGGGAAAACATTTGTCGATGACCACTGGCCTAAACATACCTTCAAACGCTTCGTTTTCTTCGATGACGCATTTTCTTGAAGATCAGCACTTTCGCTCTTTTGACAAACTCCAAAATTAGATCAATTCGTGGATCACATCAAAAGACAAATCGTTTTTGCGAGGTGGCGTCCAAAAATTGCCAAAAAGATTGTAAAAAATAGTGCCCGACCGAAACCAAAATTTTGGCCGAAACCGAAATTCGGCAATTTTTTTAATATTCTGCCGAAACTACAGAAACCGAATGTCTATATGAAAAGTTTTCAAAAACCACGCTTAATAAACAAGCTTATAAAAACATAGCAATATTAAACATAAATATTTTTTAAAGAAAATAAATTAAGATATCATTTAATCAAATAACTTAATATTATAATCTAAAAAAACCTTGTCTGCATTTTCAAAATGAAACAAAATACATTTATTGTTTTGTGCTGGGGCCAACTCACACGGTCAATCAAATGTCTGAATTGCGCGTTATTGTTTTACTTATGCTGTTATGACACTGGCTTGTTTTCAGATCTTAAAACAAGCAGGGGATAAAGAGACAGCAATGTCTTGTGTGAATGGGATGTCTGTAGAAAATTGTGTTGAAAATTCAACAGCTGTTGCAACAAAAATATAATAAAAAAAAATATATAAAAATATAAAATTTAAATGAAAATATAAGGCCATTTCCTCACGGAGCAATTCAAAAGTTATGCAATTGCGACAAATGTTGCTAACCCATGTTACTATACCGAAACCTTCACATGGAGCAACTTTTTCAAAACTAGTTGGCAATATGTTTGCGATAAGTTTTATGCAATGCAGCATGCTGCTATTTATATCACCAACTTGTTATGTTTTTTGTTTGGTCATTTTGTACAATGCAAAAAATTTAGCATCACTATGTTGCAGTTCTTTTATTGCCCCGAAAAATCTGCTTTTTATGTTATTTTTTAATGTACGGATGGACCCAAATCTTTTTTGCCGTTTGATTTTTCGCGTATAGTAAAAGAAAAGAAAAAAATTGTACTTTGGGGCCCACACCGCTTGATTTTTTTGGGCCCTTAGGTAAAATTATGCTTATTTCAATAAAAATAATCAATGTTGCGTTGCAACATGGGTTGCTCACCTGAAAGCAAAGGTTGCAATTATGTTTTGAATTGCAGTGGTTTGAAACTTAATAAACAATTGTGTTGCAATTGCATTACTTTTCCATTGCTCCGTGGGGAAAAGGCCTAAGTGAACTCACATTTACGATTGAAATAAATGAACCGAATATTCGGTTTCGGTCATATTGATGCCGAATAGCCGAAACTGATTAAATGGGCCGAAACCGAATTTTCAGTCGTACACTAGTAAAAAGTAATGGCTAGCGATTGCCAATAATAAAAAAGGGCTTTGTAATAAATTTTTCAGAATAATTCCGTGTTTCCATGCTATCTTCTACGATCTCCCACAATCACATTTTTTGTAAGAAAGAATGCGCATGCAAGCCCTTTCTTGTGGTATTGTCTAATGTAAGTGTGAATCAGGCATACATTTTCTTTTTTTATAGGATGTGATATCCTCTGTGATTTCATGAGATACTAGAAGATAGAAAAAGTTTAAAATTTTTAACTTTTTCCATAAAAGTGTATCACATGCTATAATATTTTACAACCGTTGTTATAGCTACATGGCGTTTTTAATTTTGAATGACATGTCTTAAAATAATATAAACAATATTGTAAATTCGACAGACAAACGGCAGCATGAAATTGCGGAGAGTAAGTTTTTAACTGTTCCTTTCCATGTCGAAAGCTAAACTATACCTTTTCCCCCCAGGTCGTCATCGCTCTAAGGAATAGGAAATGCACAATATCAAAGCAAAAAACACTCAACTATTTGCTGTCATGCCAACTCACTCGCTCTGCTTGCCACAATGCAATTTCACAGACGCCAACTTCTTTTGCTACGTATCAATGATACACCGTCACTGTAAGGAGCTGGTGTTGGTTCAGGATCTTCCTTGTTAAGCATGTTAAGCAGTACAAATGCGGCCGCAGCAGCACCCTGCCAACAGCAAACACACAAGGCGCTTATGTGCAACAAAGCGCCACCAGAATAAGGGTTGTTTCTGCAGCACAGCAACACCAGCAGCAGCAACAAAATCAACAACCCAACAAAAACAGCAGCAATGCGCTGGCGTCGCAACCTAGTCGGTAGCAACATCAGTGTTTGTTCCTTCATGTTTTCCGAACTCTGGCTCTTTGAATTTAAGTCCCAATGCCTCAGTCTACACGCCGAAAAGTAGTCCCATTAGTGGGGACTTACATTTTTGAATCGCGTCAGTAAAAGTGTTTCTGCTCGGCCTGGAGCCCGCATTTGACGTCTTGTAAACTATTATATCTATTTTGTAAATAAACACCGTCCTGTTTTTCAGAAGCAGTTTTTTATTAATTTTCATGGTTTACATGTGGTTATAATAATTTAAACTAAGTCTTAGCGGCAGACATAGTTTCAATGGAATTAATTGTCCTAGTGCACATTTTCCATGACACTCTGAAAGCCATAAAAGCGAAGTCAGTTTGGTCCTCTGATAGATCATCTTCCCCAACGCTTCAAAGAGTTCTCCGAATTTTAATATATGCTGAATATGATATCGAGCAGGAAATAAAAAAATGCGATGCTTTATTTATAAGTTTGTGTCCAATCTGCAATATGACGATCTGCTACACTTGAGCATAAACGGCAGTTGTATTCTGAACAGCACCACATTTCGAAACTCGCAAAAATTAATTAATTTATTATATGTTTACAAATTTCCCAAATGTCAAAGTTTTAAAGCAATAGGTACATATATACATCTCACTCTTTATAGCAAGTGATTGGTGATATGTGATAAGATAAGACACTGGAAGATCACATGGAAACGCGGCATAAAGCGTCAAACTTGATCAAAAATCCTTAAAAATAGCCAGTTGCCTGTTTAAAATTTTTTTTGGATATAGGTTTTTGCAAGAAATAAAAGTTAATGGTATGGTTTGATGGAAACAGTATGATTAGTTGATGATGATACAATATCTTCAAATTTTTCGAAATTGAGTAACTGGCCAACAACAACTGATTGATTTTAAAACTGAGAACAATGAAATGAATATTAGTGACAAATGTTAAAGAATCTTTCAAGCTACGCAGCTCATTTCACGCAAAATTTGATGAACTTAACCCTCTAATTATTTAAACATTATTTTAAAAATTGTTCAAAATGGACTCGTAATAAATTATATTCTGTCACTCAATCTGTATTTGCAAGCATTTTATATAATTTTCTTTTATGTTAAGACATCGATTTTGTTATCTATTGCGAATTAATGCTGCATGCAAGAAATTGTCCTACAAGCAGAATTTATTGTGAATGCTTCCCGCCCTCCAAATAATTTTGTTTATTATCCTTAAAATATTTAACTTTATGATAAAATAATTTCTTAAATTGGCCTTAAACAAAATATGTACTAATCTTTAAACATATTTGGCTGAAACATTAAACATGACTTGCTTTACGTTAACCGAAATCAGAGGTGATCTATTCACTGTCGATAGTTCCTACTCCATGGCGCATTGTGTGGCTGCAGATCTGAAGATGGGCAAAGGAATAGCTGTCAAGTTTAGGTAATTGTTAACTGAATTGCTTTGAAGTTTTGTCTATATTATTGCAAATGTTTGAATAGGGACAAGTTTGGACAAATCAGCAAGTTGCAGCAACAACAAGTGTCTCAAGGCGGCGTTGCTATACTGCAAGACCGCGACCGTTTCATATACTATCTAATTACTAAGCAAAGCAGCTGGGACAAGCCGACCTACCAGTCTATGCACAGTTCATTGAGTGCTATGCGGGAACATATGGTAAGCAAGTTGATGTAAGTAATTCGTCAAGATGTCAACACTTTTCTTCTTTAAGCTCAAACACTCAATATCGAAACTTGCGATGCCGCGAATCGGCTGTGGCCTCGATGGTTTAGTTTGGACAAAAGTACAGGATCAATTGCAAGAAATATTTAATGGAGATTCAATTCAGATTCTGGTTTACAATTATACACCAAATAAAAATTAGGGTTATATAAAAGTATTAAAGGTAAATGTAAATGAATGTTATATGATCAAACTTATTTGGGCACAAAATTATAAACAACTATTTCTAAATTTTCTGCTGCAAAGACATCATTCAGTTCTGCGGAAACTTTTTCCCACTCTAGGCCGTCAATGCCGCAACCTATGCGAGGTATTGCGAGTTTATCCACCTTATTGGAGCGCTAGAGAAAAAAAGAAAAACTATGAAAAATATTCGCAAATATAACAACCTTTATTTAAACTTGCCATATGCTCTCTCATTGCTGTCAGGGATGAGCGCAGACTGCCATAGGTAGGACTGTCCCAGCTTTGTGGTTTTGTTACCATATAGTAGATATAACGGTTTTTGTCCTTTAAAACAGCGACACCTCCCGTCTGTATACCCTGTGCTAATAGTGTATCAACTTGACCATAAGTTTGTTTGAATTTAACAGCAATTCCAGCACCCATGCCAAAATCTGCGGCCACGCAATGTGCCAAAGAATAGATCTCAGGTGAACTGAAGAGATCGCCCTCAACTTCGCGTAGTTTGTAATTGTTGTTTGCTGTTGCCATTACACGTAGATGTTTGGGGAAGTTTTTTATTAATGCTGCATAGAGAAATACAATTTCAAAAAATTTTAAATTCTTTGAAAAATAAAACATAAATTTTATACATTTTTTTTAAGCAATTTAATATGTTGGCAATTAAAGAACAAATTCTACTCCAATTCAAAGCAAAATAACGTTACTTTCCGCTCGTAAACCTTTGTTGTTAACTTAAAATAATTCTGTTGTGCTGCATTTAGTTTTTTACAATAAGTTTTGTATAAATTAATGTGTACAAACAGTTTGAGACAAACTAGTCGAAATAATTATCAAAAAATTGATTTTATCTTTTTATGTACTTTTGCGCTATCTGGCTTGTTTTAGTTTGTTGTTGTTTGTAAAGATTTAAGCGGTCAAAACGTTCAAATAATGATAAGCTAGATTGTTTCTTATCGCATGTCTGCTTTAACAAAATTTAATAACAAAATTTCATTGATAACCTTCACTTGCAGTTTAAAGTTGGAAAAATATTTATTGTTTGTTCTTGCGCGTTCGAATTTTGTCTTTCTTTTGAAAAGAGAAAAATTCTTAAAAAGACACCCTCAAAACTTAACATCTTTTTCGAAAGCTCTCCAAAAGTCTTCATTTGGCATTTGTGAATTGGCCACTTCGTTGAAGCCGATTTATTGCATGGAGCTTTTGACTGAATCGGCAAAACGCACGACCAACATTAACGTAAAAAATAGGCCAAAACAATTTATAAAAACTTGTACAAATTATCACTTGCATACATAATCCAGTCAAAGAAGTTTACGCGGTCGTCTTAAAATTTGCAATTGTTGAGGTTTTTATATTGTTTTTTTTTTTTTATTTTGTTACACAATCATATCACAGTTAAATAGCATTTATAAAACAACTTTATCTAGATTCTAGATAATTGCGAATTTTGTTTTTTCAAACTTACTTGTGTCTTTTTCTACAGCTCCAGATTGTGCTATTTTTAGGTAAGTCAATGAACGATATTTTGCTTGCTTGAAGGCGTTGCGAAAAAGATTGTTGTTAAATTTCTTGCTCAAAGTGGTGAACATCTATTGATTCTTGTCGTCTTCTGACGTATTTAATCGATGAAAAGAAAACTGTTTTTGCTTGCCAGCAAAACGACCGCTAATAAAACCTCTATCGTCAACAGCTGATTTCTATCATCGTGAATACAATCTTCGCCTTTGAAAGGGAAACTTTGCCAAAGCTCATAATCAAAACAAAACAAATAACAACAATGACTTCTTTGACATTGCTTCGCTGTTCCAAAGTCTTGAACTGCGCGGTTTCTCTTGATGCTGCTGCTACATTTTTTGCCAGCCGCCAATTAATGTCGCTGCATACAAACGGACAGGCGAATGTTTCATCGCGAAACATGTATATATTGAATGCAGCAACAACAAGGTTGTCAACACCGTGTGGTGAGTTTGTTTTAAATGTTTATTTTGTTCATACTGGGTGCTTCGTGTGCGTATTTAGATTTTGTAAATTTGTTTTTTTTTTTTGTTGTTTAACCCTTTGAGAAATTAAAAAAAATTATAAAATGATTGGGTTATCCTTTCGGAAACTTTATTTTTTACTTTCTTGGAGTATCTGATTCATTAAGCTTTTGATATAATTAGGATAAGAAAATATATCTGCTTGTATTTGAGAACCGTTTGTGGTACCTATATCTGTAGTCTCTGAGAAGTTGGGATTAATCTATACTCATGGAACAAAAAAATATTTTTTGCTTCCAAGTTTGTTCTTTCACATAAAATTAAAACAAGTTCGAAAAATGTGTCACGCGTTTAAGCCATATTGATTTCTTATCCTTTGTAATTTTTATATTTCAAAAAATGTGCTCACACGCCTTAAAAATGTAAATGGGTTATTTTTCAACCATTCGTCATCAAAGGGTTACTATATCGTGATTGATTAAATATAATGAAGATTGATGCTCATGCATAACACGAAAATTTGTTTTACAGAATAAAATATTCTTGTAGGATTAGAAACACTATCAAAAGTAAACCTTTTGAAATGCTGCGAAATTTGTTGGCAAATGATTAAAATACGATATTCCTTTTTGGTTTGCAATTTAACTTTAAATCCAATTTCAATTTCAACATATTGAGACCTTTTTTTTTAAATATTAACATAACACTGCATTCTTTTCAAAATATTCTATAAACTTAGAACTATAGTGGTGGCAAAAATAATAGAAACGTCAATTTTCTTCAACAAAAATTTTGTTTTAATTAATTATTATAAATAAAGTATGTAGATAAGTTATTTTCTAAAGAATTTCATAAATTTAATAATATCTATGCGCAAATATTAAAGTGAAAATTCAATTTAAATAATTTTGTAAATTCATCCTGGAAAAAAAATCTCTGTATATTTTTGAAAAATTTACTTTTTCCTGAGTTGGAATGTTATGGAGTAAGTTTCTCCTTTAGATTTAATAACTTGGTGGAGATGTCATCACTACACAGAATCAACCACATTGGCACAAGTAACAGCCAGTATAAAGGAATACCACGATACCTTGATTTGATGCCAAAACTTTTCTTTGTTTTTTTTCTCCAATTTAATGCTTTAGAACTCCCCTCCCCATGTCCTCTCTTTGATTTAGATCCATAGACTGCGAATGTCATTCTGTAACACTCATTTTACATCTACGCAGCCAAAGTTTTTTGAAAGTTTTGGTATCTTTAGTCAAGTAAATAGAACTTACAACAAATGTAGAGAAGCAGCTCCATCATGGCATTTCCGCTCTACGTGTTAAAGGTTTTTGTGGTGTATTTTAGGGTCGTATATTTTTTTCATCGTCAAACATACATGGGCCTGTCAGATCCGAATATATTAATCTTTGTTTCATCTGACCAAAGATCGTTTTGCCAATTTTCTAAGAAGACATGTTTGTTCGCAAAAACAAGTCTTAGTTTCATGTCTTTGACGACGAAATTTTTTCGGTATTCTACCATATATTTTATCATATAATCAAGCACACTTAAATTTTCTACATGTTAGTTTAACAAATTTTTATATTTGGATATTTATTTTGGAGTTTTATATTTTTTTTTTGCGCTATTAAAAGACGTATTTTGAAAAAAAAATATTTTTTCACATGAAAATGCAAGTCAAAAGTGTCTTAAAAATTCATACAAAATCGAAAACTTCAGAAAATTTTAAATTTTAGAATGCTTTCTTTAGTCTTCTCTAGAAGTGCTTCTAGAATTGTTTAATGGAAGATTTCTTTGAGGCCTTCAATGAAAGGATTCAGAAGACATGAGACAAAATACTCCTAAGAAAAAAATTTAACCTTTGCCTTGAGAATGCCTCCTGAAAGCAATTTTCGATAAGGCTGAGAAGAAGCACAATTAGATTTTTAAAATGTCTTCTAGAAGCAGTGTATCTAAGAATGCATGTTAAGTTTGTATCAAAAATTTTGATAGGTAGTTTTGAGTGATGGTGAGTGCAACCAGATAGTGCGAAAAATAAAACTAGACTCCAAGAAAAGGTCGACACAGGTTGCTGCTGAAGTTAGGCAAGACCTTGAAAAGGATATTCATCCTATGACTGTAAGGAGAGTGCTGCGCAAGGCCAACTTTAATGCTGGAGTTGCTAGACGTAAATCACTTTTATTTTCAAACAACCAAAAGAAGCGTCAAGCATACGCAAAATAATTTAGGATGAAACCCTACAGTTTTAGAACCAAGATCTCTTCACGGATGAAAGTAAGTTTAATATTTCCTGCTCCGATGGTCGCATTACTGTATGGAGAAAGCCCAACAGTGAAACACGTTGGAGTTATGGTGTGGGGCTGCATGACGGTGTCAGGTGTGGGTGAGCTTGTGTTTATATATGACGTTATCGACAAAGTCGTGTACTTGAATATTTTAAAGGATAAACTTACAAAAATCTGCTATAAGTTAAACCTATCAAATTCATTTACATTTCACCAAGATAACGACTCAAAACATTCAGCTCATGACGTACGAATGTGACTAACAATGTATACAACCAGTGTTGCCAGACTTTGTTAGAGATCATTCCCGTTTTATCCATGCATTTATAGAAGTTTTCCTTTTACATTTTCTCGTTTTTTTCTCTTTTTAAAAATTATATAAAAGAAAATAAAATCAAAACCTTTATATTTTCTAATTGTTTTTGTCAAAGAAAAAAATTTGAAAAGTGGTACTTTTTAACAGTATTTTAAAGCTCCAAAAACAAAAAAACCATTATTTGGAGCCAAAGTGCTGGTTTTGCATTAACTTATACAATATTACTATGTCCGTCATATCTGATGTAATATTCGAATGAAACACCCTGTTACCTCATCTGAACTCGAATTCTTTCCTCACATAATAAAACTTCTTTTATAATAATCTTCAATCGTTTTTTTGGAAGTCCAACAACTTAAGAGGAATATGTAGTACTAATTGAACCCATTTTAAATATATATCATTTCCTTAGATCTCTCAAAATCAAATAAAAGAGAGATATACTTTCCAAACAACTCAGAGATATGTTATGGCAGATAATATAACAGCAGAACGCATCCTTACCGAATTCCTAGGAATACCCGATGAAAGCGCAACACTTTACTCTAAATAAAAATGAATCACAACAAAAAGCTCAAACAACGGCGAGCTAATTGAAGTCGATGTCTCGAATTTTCCAACCGATCAAAATATCATAGATGATTCAAACCGCTTCGCTATTCTAGGAAATATTAATATCGACACTAAACTATAGACACACAATTTTCAAACGTGTTAAGTTCCGGTAAAGGCAATGTAGCTTAATCCAAATATAATCAAAATTCTCAATTTTGTCTATGCATAACTTTATATAATGTTGATATAAAAGTTGTTTTTTCATTTGTGAACTGTTGCTCCAAAGGCAAAAAAGACACAATATTCTCTGTATCAAGGACATAGTCTGTATTTGATGGTACTAATTTGAAGTGGTGTACTATAAGCTGCTACAAACGGGTGAAACTATCACAGGGCAATTCTACCGAACTCAATTGATTCGTTTGAATCGAGCATTAAAGCAAAATCGAACAGAATACGAGCAAAAGTAAGTCAAAGTACTTTTCCAACATGTCACCGCTCGGCCACATGTTGCGCAGCCGGTTATGAGAAAGTCTGAAATGGGAAGTCTTGCTCCACCTGCCGTAAAGCCCTACTATTTGTTTTCGTCGATGATGCCTGCCCTTGAGGATCAGCACTTTCATTGTTTTGAAGAACTCCAAAATTTAATCAATTCGTTCATTGCATCAAAAGACGCATCGTTTTTTCGAGATGGTATCCGAGAATAGTCAGAAAGTTACTGTTATTGAACCGTTAGCATTAACGTTTTTCAACATGTTTCTTATAAAGGACTCGCAAATGGTTCATAATTTTTTATGTTCCATATGTTTATATAAGTTTCCTTAATATTAAAATTTTTGAATTTTATTAAATTTAAGTTAACTCTTACTATTAACTGAGGTTAAGTTTTTTCAATAACGTTCTTAAATTAATTAAAAATTTTATATCGCCAAAAATTGAACTGAGCCAAATTGTTTTTACTTTAAAATGTCAAAATAATTAATCAATAATGCAAAACAAAAAAATTTTTACGACACACAAAATAAATCGTGATCAACTCAAGTAAAAAAAGATGAATTGCTGTTGAAATAAGTTTGGAACTCAAACAATAAATTTTAATAACAAGTAAAAGAAACAAGAATAAAAAAACTACTTATTTCACTCATCAAAAGCTTTGGGATCTTACATCACATCAATATTTCACACAACAATTTAATTCTACATCTATTACCAAAGCTTTTATCGCAAGTTCAAGTAAATTTTGGTAAAACAATAATTATCGTCAAGAACAAACATTTTTAAAAATGTATTAGTCAAGGTCAAACAATCGTTCTATATCTTCTCTTAAGACAACGCACAGAAGTTCACCTCAAGAAATGTTTGTTTTTTATTCATTCTATTATATTAAAATTGTCAACAAAATTATTTCAGAGGTACTCCCTCCACCAACACAGCTATTCCTGGCTGATAACTTATCTTTAAGCTTTTATTTATTTGCTCTCATCCAGCAATCTAGAGCTGCTTATAATTGTCGTCTTCACAATATTTGCGCACGATCAATGTACGTATGTTTGCTTGCTTGTACGTTTATATTCAAACAACATTAAAACATGCCTTCTACTCGTACAGCGCTAGAACCAAGCTTTTTGCATGCTCTCGAAACGAACGCGTCTAGATTTAGAATAAGTTGAACAGTGAATATTTTGCGCCTTGTTGTTAGTTTGAAAGCAGCGCGCTTGCTTGCAATACGTTTTCATTTTTCTTATAAGTTGTTTTAATATTTCTTATTGTACCCACCACAGACCACCACCATTCAGCGCTAAAAATGTCTTCAGCAGCCAGTCAACAGCCACAACTAGTCAAAGTCGAAGAGTCGCGACGTTTTATGATCGACTGCTTCAAAGCTGTTGGTGTGCCGGATCAACATGCTATCGACATGGCTGATCTGCTTATAGCCGCTGATTATCGTGGACACTTTAGCCATGGCATGAACCGTCTGGAAATGTATCTCAACGATTTGTCCATCAATTCAACAAATGGTGCCGCAGTGCCAAAAATACTGAAGGAGACACCAGCTACAGCTTGGGTAGATGGCTGCAACGGCTTAGGTGCTGTAGTGGGCAATTTTTGCATGGATTTGGCCATAGCGAAAGCTAAAGTAGCCGGTGTTGGCTGGGTGTGCGCCAAGGGCTCGAATCATTATGGCATAGCTGGTTGGTATGCGTTGCGCGCCATGAAACAAGGACTAGTTGGCATGTCTATGACAAATACCTCACCGCTTATGGCACCAACACGTTCTAAGGAAGCGGCCATTGGCACCAACCCTTTGGCCTTGGGTGCTCCAGCAAAGGATGATAAATTTCTGCTGGATATGGCTACAACAGCTGTTGCAGTGGGTAAAATAGAAATACAACGTCGCAAAGGCGAGCCACTGCCAAATGGCTGGGCGCAGGGTCCTGATGGAAATGATACCAATGATGCTGAGTTGGGTTTTACTACAGGCTGCCTGAGGCCACTCGGTGGTGCGGAAATCACATCCGGCTATAAGGGTTACGGCTTAGGTGCAATGGTTGATATACTCTCGGGCGTGATGTCAGGTGCTAATTATTCGACAAAGGTGCGCAAGTGGACGCATGCAGGTGCAGATACTGCAGCGGATTTGGGTCAGGTTTTCATTGCAGTAGATCCCAACTGTTTTGCGCCCGGTTTCGAGGATCGCATGTGTGATTTTAATCAGCTTTTAAGGAGTTGCGAACCGGTATGTCTTTAATAAGTGCATTCTTAAGTTTTACTTTTCTAAAATAGTAACTGTTTTTTAGAAAGATGCTTCGAAGCCTGTGCTAGTGGCTGGTGACAAGGAAGATCTTAATATGCAAGCTGTAGACAAGGCTGGTGGCATTCAGTATTTGGAGAATCAATTGAAGACATGTGAAGCTCTAGCAAAGCGTCTTAACATAAAACCCATGAGCTTTATGTAAAAGCTCAAGTTATTTGGGAACACAAAAGTGCATTTAACTAAAAGTTTACCCAGTCGACTTTATTGTTAAGCTTTTAGATATCAAATCTTTATACTATTTTTACACACTTTAGCAAACACTTTTTTACAGTGAAAATTGCGAGCGTACAATTTTCAAGCAAAAAAAAAAGCATTTTTAAGTCATAAGCAATATTATTCATATCAACACAGAGGCCCACTTGCATTAAATGCTCTCTCTCTCTCTCTTATATGTTTCGAAATTAATTATAAAGTTAGAAAGTTTTATGCTATTTTTAAAATTGAATGAACTTTTGTTAAATAAATTATATTCCGTTAAAACATATCAAAATTAAAACAAAACAAATAAAATGCATCAAATAGACATGGCTACAACGTACACGTATCAAAAGCTCATTAGCACTGAAAATAACGCCAGCGCTCTGTTAAATCATGCGCGCTCCAGACAAACCTCAAACTTGATCCCCAAAAACTAGACCCCCAACAACAACAAGTTTTGTGTTTTGTTTTTATCGTCAAATTCGTTTTTTCGTATTATCTCTTGCATAAGCTTTGTTTCGTTCGTACATCTTTTATGTTATTCGAAATCTAACTTCGAATCAAGCTCACGCTGCTCTGAGCTGTAAACAAATTGCTGCAACTCAGTTCAACGCGGCAGCTGGAATTGCGAAGTACATTTTATGTGTTATAGCAACGGTATTTATTAAAACTTTTTTTTTGTTTTACCCCGAACCACCCTCATTGAATAACATTGAAAAGAGGTACAGACAATACTGGCACGGTGCAGACAGTGAATAAACAAAACATTTGAAGAAAAAGTCGAAGGTGAAGGCATCATCAACATGGGCGACTCCAGTGGCCAGTATAAAAAACTGCCACCTGGCTGGGATTGTAAATATGATCAAGCTACTGGCAACTGGTAAGCAAACAAAAAAGCAAAAAGATGCCGTCATAATTAATAATTGTTTAAAGACTAGTTTTTTGTTGTTGTTTTGTAATAATAAGAAGATTGTATTGATTAGTTGCCTAAAAATTCCATTGCATACTTTTGTGCGCACTGATTTATATGATTCAAAATGGCCGCATTACTTTGTGCACGTATAAATATGTAAATAATATGCTTACATCCGCCCTTGAGATATGGGTCGTTTTGAAAAAAACACTTCAACAACACAGCGCTTCCTGGTGCTACAACAAATGTACGTCTTGTTGCTATAGCACCTACACTGCAACCAGTGTGTGTTTAGTTGAATGTGAGTTTACTTCATCTTCTGTAATACTGTATCACAAGCAGGCGGAGGGAGTGGGGGTGTAGGTTGTTATAAATCTGCATCTTTGTGCTTCACGTAAATGAGTTGAGTTTCCTTCAAGTGCCACTCGCTGCAAGCAGCTGTCAATGCGTCGTGCACAAATCACATCACAAAACATACCTCGTTGGCATGACAAGTGGCTAGGGTGGTGGGTGGGTGTGTGTGTGTTTGAGTGAGTGGGTCTGATAAGGGGGTAGAAGTTTTATTCGAGAAGCTTGTGGTTTGTCAAAACGATATATTTAGCTGCAGGTGTGCTTTTTTTTTATTCTTGTTATTTATATGCAACTCCAGTGGTGCAACAATGTGGTGGAGTACTTGAGCTAAATACGTACCGCAGAAAAGGCTTCAAATTGAAAATTGCTCACTTGACAGAGTGTAAGAAATTAAAAAAAAAAACACAACAGAATGCAAGCCAACAGCTTATAAATGAAGAGAAAAGTTGGTAACAGCAATTTCAGTTATTTTTTCTATAACAACTTTAATCACTGAGGCTTGAATCATGTGAGTGAATCATAGAGGCTTGAAAGTAATGCTGATTTCGATAATGTTTATGGGAACAAAAAATACGACATTAATCTTAAGCTCAACTCAAGAATGTAGTAATTATTTAAATCTCGAGTATTAAGTGATTCGCCTGGAAGATTTACCGACGAATCGCCGAGAGGTATCTTAACCACGAAGATTCTCCTACAAATCTTCGAGAAGAGTCTTAAATGATTCGCCAGAAATCACGTGTGCGACTCACGTATCGTCAAAAGGGGTCCTAAGCGATTCGCCAACAAGAGTGGCAAACAAATCGCTTTAAGGAGTCCATAGCGATTTGCTGTGAAGCGTCTTTGTTGAACGGTTAAAGTTGTTGTAAGTTAATCACTGAGGCTTGAATCATGTGAGTGAATCATAGAGGCTTGAAAGTTATGATGATTTCGATAATGTTTATGGTAACAAAAAATACGACATTAATCTTTAAGCTCAACTTAAGAATGTAGTAATTATTTAAATCTCGAGTATTAAGTGATTCGCCTGGAAAATTTACCGACGAATCGCCGAGAGGTGTCTTAACCACGAAGATTCTCCTAAAAATCTCCGAGAAGAGTCTGAAGTGATTCTCCAGAAATCACGTGTGCGACTCAAGTATCGTCAAAAGGGGTCCTAAGCGATTCGCCAACAAAAGTGGCAAGCAAATCGCTTTAAGGGGTCCATAGCGATTTGTTGTGAAGCGTCTTTGTTGAACGGTTAAAGTTCTTGTAAGTTAAACTAGCGGGAGACGTTTTCTTTCCTAATTTAATGAGTATTTTTAACAAGTTCAGCGCTTTTATTGATTTTAACGATTTTTTTAGAGCCTTCATATTCCAATGAAAGATTTGAAAAAATTTTGGGTGAAGATTTTGAAAATTTTTCGTCAATCGCGCATTCATCGTTTCGGCAATTGAAAAGCGATACATCTTCCAAAAAGCTCTTTGGCAAATCGCTAGGGAGTCGCGCCGCGCCAAATCAACTAATCTTCCAATCGTCTTCATAACGTTTGCAGGGGTAATAAAATGACTAAGTGCACCATTCACCATACTTTCCTCTTTCAAATGAGTCCCTAATTCTCTATTGTGTTCAAATTTGATACTATTAAAGAAAAAAAAAAAATATTTTAACTCAAATTAAAAATCCGAATCTTTTTTAAGTAGGGAACGTTTAATTTTAAGCAGGGGAGAAAACTTTTTTTCAATTTCTGAAAACTATAATTTTGTTGCTTACAGTATTGAGGTTAAGCCCGGCTAAGCTTCAAATGTAAAAAAGGCTAGATTACACAAGATACAGTTTTATAGAAGTCTCGATCGAGATAATAAGTGCTTGGAAAGAAGAACATTACATACTACACCATTTTCAATTGTATTTAAAAAACCAATCAATAACAATTCAGAAATTCCATTTTTGAAATTTGAAATACAGAAAAGTTGAACTTAAATTCAGAAATTTCATTGGAATTCCATAAAGATCAATTTAAATTTCGAAATTCAATTTGAATTTAAAAAGAATCATTTATTGTTATTCAGAAAATATATTAATTGAAATTCAGAAAACATTATCAAAATTTGAAAAAAGATCAATTGAAATTCAGAAATTTAATTTTAAATTCAAATAGATCACTTTGAATTCAGAAAAAGTCAATTGAAATTCATGATCATTACCATGTCCACTACATCATCATTAGGTCTGT
Organism: Tetanocera ferruginea; assembly: GCA_958299015.1. Taxonomy (NCBI): domain Eukaryota; kingdom Metazoa; phylum Arthropoda; class Insecta; order Diptera; family Sciomyzidae; genus Tetanocera; species Tetanocera ferruginea. Next base: position 80,732,104 of record OY282644.1, on the reverse strand, counting down.
TCCCGTACTTTGGACTAAAAATGGTAAAACTGTCAAAAGCGTGAAAATTAGAAAAAAAATCTCTTGCAAATAGAGAAGAACACAAAAAGTACGGGAACGCTTCTCGGACTAAAATTGTACAAACTGTCAAATAAAATTATGTGTCTAGCGCTGGCTTGATGTGTAGTATCGACAATGCAGACGATATGCTTAAGATTTTTAACAACATTGAAATTAATTCTCAATTTTAGCATTTATATTAGTTTTTACACATTTTCCCATGTTTCTGATTTCCATTTTATTAGTTTCAAAGAAGCTTTTATGTATTGCAATTTCTTTGCTTCCTTGTAAATAGCTGATTTTAAGCTGTTGGCTGACACTTTTACCATTTTTACCAGAAGAAATCTCTCGGGCTAAAATTTGCAACTTTTGGCAAGAAGGGTAAAGTTTTTACTCTCTCGATTGCACTCTCGTTTACCATTTTTTTGAGTACGGGAACGCTTCTCGGACTAAAACCTGTAAAACTGGTTAATTGGACTTGAAAAACTTTAGAGTACGGGAGCAGGCCTCTTATATCGTCACGGTACCGTTACATCGTTATACCATTTCAAAGTGAAAATCTGAGTTTCAATTGATATTTTCAGAATTACAAATGGAATTTTAAAAAAATTATAAATTTTCATTGATCTTTTCTGAATTTGGAATTTAAATGGTTCTTTTTTTGGATTTCAAATAGATTTCCTGAATTTGAATTGATCTTTTCTGAATTTCAAATGAAACTTCTGAATTTCATTTTCATTTCAATCGCTTTTAATACATGAACTTCGGTTTTAATAGTGGTGCTGGTTCTCTAATTGCTAACCAGCTTGTGGATAGCATACAAAGAGTGAAGATTGGTAATACATTTTCTGACTTCTTGACAATTAAAGCTGTTGTGAACCGAGTATCTATACTTCATCTTCTTCTTTTCAACTTTTCTATCAACGACATTTTTACTATATTAAACAATAAGATCCATACTTATGCCGGTGACATTCAATTCTATTTCTCCAATTGAGTCGGTCTCATCCAGGACTTATGTCGTAGATTAAATTAAGGCATAAGTTTCTTTTATAAATGAGCTACTGATAACGTTCCTTGCCATAATGCCAATAAATCGTATATTATTTTTATGTCTAAGGATAAAATTGGCTTTTCCCCAAATTTCGACTATTTACCTTAAGAGCAAACGTCTCAAAACAAAGGAGAGTTTGACAAAGTAAATAATGTAGGCTTCTTTATGAATTCTTAACTCACTTGTAATAATTTTGATAATTTTAAATTTTTTATTACAATCTTTGCAGCTACTACATTAATTATTTTACCAAAGCCATGCAACTAGAGGACCCACGAATGCGTTATAAGCCATTACAAAATGAAAAATGCTCAACGGAAACCATAGCTATGGCGGTAAGGTTTTATATTTTTAAAAAATTTTTTAACAAAAGTTCTGTGCATTAAAATTGCCTCTTTAAATTCGTTTTTCCCACCCTCAGCCTTTAAATGGCTCACCTTATCATGTGTATCCGACTAATAACTATCCAGCTGTGCGTGCTTTTCAAGGTCCCTCTAATAATATAACTTCACAGAACATGTCATCGAGTCCATTGCTGTCGTCTCGCAGTAATTTGGTAAGTCAACAAAATTGAGTTTTCATCTTCCAGATTGCTTAATAAGTAATCTTTGTTTTACTCTAGGAAATGTCACCATTGCCACATTCAAAAGCTTCGGCTCCACAAACACCGCATCGTCTGGCAAGCATGTCACGTCGTTCCACCATTCAAGAAACCTCTTTCACCAATCCAATCGATACCGATGCCGTAGTTACCAAAATTCAAAACATATTTCCCACAGCTGGTGAGAATCACATACGTCTGCTGCTCAAAAGGTAAATGTTCCACCTTCATTTAAATCAATCATCCGAATCTGTCTACTATGTCTTCTTGCTAATTATTGGAAAAAGTCTACATGATGCAATTATTTGTCTTCTCATCTCTTTTCTTTGCTTTCTAACAATCATTACTAATGTCTCTACCACCATCACAACGACACTTTGATAATATTTTGAACACGCTAACATCACCGACTAATTCACCACTGCTTTAAAAATTCTAAATAAATACTCTTTATGTTTAAATAAATTAAAAAAAAAAAAAAAACCAAATAAATTTTATCTAACTCAAAAACAATGGCTGCAGATACTACAATAGCGAGGCTGTTGTCATCAGTGCGTTACAGGTGGAAAAGCATCCTGTTACCATGCCGGGACCCTTTGTGACACCACCTTCACAACGTCATCTTTATCACAGTAATTCTGCTTTCTACATGACACCACCAACACGTCGTCTTGATATGGCATCGACAAGCCGTGGTCGTGGGTTAATCAACGGTTTTGGTGGTATTAACTCGCGCACATCTAGTCCGGTGCCAGGTGGTGGACGTTTTGGTAGTGTCATGAGCATGCACAGTGGTAGCGGATTAGGCAAGGCAACAGCGGCAGTAGCCGGTACTGGCATTGCAGGTTTTAGTGGAAACGTACCAATTCATGACTCACCACGATTTGGAGATCAGATACGCAGTTCCCCAAAACCACACTCATCGCCGAAGATGAAATTGAGGTCGGCACATCATGTAGAAGAGTAGAAGAGAGCGTTGAAGGAAGATTATAGAGTTTCTAAAGTGTAGACTCTTTACAGAGATGACTTCAGAAACTTATTTTCTGCAATTTAAACGCTCTCTTCATATAATTTTTTATTTTTTTTTTTAGAATATTGGTTTTTAAACTATTAATGTCAGGAACATTTTTTTTCTGTAATATTGGCTTTTAAACTGTTAATGTCTGGACTATTTTTTTGTTTCAATTTTATTTTTACCCTTGATGATTCTTTAAGCCAAATTTTTTTTTTGTTTTTTCTTTAAAATTATAATATGAAATCCATTTTTCTTACAACAGTTTAAGCTGACTTAACACTCTTTCTTTGTTTCGCAATGAATTCGAATATAACATTAAAACTAATCAACTCTTTGGTTCGCTTAACTTGCACAGCTTCAAATTAACTATGTGTTTTAAAAAAAAATATTTTATGTTGTTATATGCTCTCTTCTTAATTAATATAAGTCTTGCTTTAAAATTATTCAAAAACATAAAGTATTTCCCTTTAATAGATATATGAAAACCATATTCCCCAAAGCCGATGAGACGCTACTACTGGATATTTTAGCAAATGCTGATAATAATGTGCAAACAGCTTCAGAAAAACTCATCTCAATGGGTTATGTTAAACGTGATGTTGTGCCACCGAAAAATACCAGACCAGAATTTGATGCAGAAGGTAGACCTAAAAAACCAAACGATGTGCAAGTCATACCGCTTCGTCCCAAAGAATATACAGAAGAAGAAAAAGAACAAAGTAAGTTCAGTTTTTAATGTATTTTGTTTTAAAACTATTTGTGCAGAGTAGGGTGCAACTTATAAAAAAATGCTTTGATTGGGAACCATTGAGGGGTGAAATTATCAATTCTTGAAAAAATCGACGAACATTAATATACAAAAAAATTTTAATCCAAAAAAAAATATTCAAACATAAGCAAGATTTTCCCGAATTTCTTCAAGATAACCAAATTACTGTTATGCTCTGACACTGATTTAACAAGCTTTAATAATTCCTCAATGCAAATATACATGAAAAGCACGTTGGCGAACAGGAGTCTAGTAAAGAATAAATCAAATACCATGTAATGGAAGATTACTGTATAGAGTATCTTGACTCAACTTCAATCTCTATTCAGGAAAACGAAAGAGCCTTATCGTCTCAGCAGTTTATTGCTCACCAAAATTTCATATCATAAAGACGCAATTTGGATATTATTTCATTAATTTTTTAACTAAATTTATAGCTCATTTTTGGCTCGTTATGCAAAGCAAAGCACTCATTTGAGGAATCCCACCTTATACTCTAGGAGATGTTGTCTTGTTGTCCCGGCTATCTGAAAAGGGTGGATGGTACATGGATAATGTCTAGCATTAATTTCGGGCTCTACAAATCTCCAGGACTTGACAATTTTTACCACATTGAAATACAAAAAGCTGTTGTAAGAATTCTATCTTGGCTTTAGTTGCTAATCAAATGACAGCTTGTACAGCAATTGGGCTAAGAGAACTCGGAGTAGAGGAATGCTAAAACAGGCCATGCATCCATACTGAAGAAGCATAACTTTATTCCAATAAAGACTGTTTACTGTAAACCCTCGTATTCCTTCGACGGGATATGATACGATAATCCCTACCAGGCCATACTAGAAACGTGGTGCAGCATGGAAGCGAGGATATCTACTTCTCAACGAAAATACTCTCTACCTGTAAAATTTCTAGGCTTATTTTGAAGTCTCTTGATTTCAGGCGCTCAAGAGTGCTGCTTTCGCTGGATAGTTAAGACCTATCTATTATGATGGCCATCATAACGGGGCACTGTATGACAGCCAAACATGCTGTCCGACTTAACCTTTTTAGAAATGACTTCTGTAGGAGCTGCAGAGACGAAGAGGAGGAAAGATAAAAGCAAGATACCTCATCTTCTCTATTTCTGTCCCACAATCGCCAAAAGACGGCAAAGTAGGTTAGGTTAGAAGAGTCGTGCGCTCTTAGGTAGTTTCGTGGGGGTCTTTTAGCTCATTACAAATCTTTTATTTCATCATTTTTAACCCATTTGGTTGTGGTAACCCATAAACCTGATTCCTTTTTATTTATGCTCGTTCACCGAACCATCCTGTGCTCTTAGTGAAATTACATATGAATAACCATGGTGTGTTCACTAGCTTCTCCAAACCTTTGAAAAATCTGTTTCCTGTATATCGGAGTCGACGATTCTGTAGTTTTTTGCGATTCACATTCACAAAGAAAGTGGTGATTCTTTTCGTTTCTTTCGGATCATCTTTGACAAAAGTCTGACGCTGTAATGGCAATCCTCTCGGTCATCACACCGATAGGGCAGAGAGCTGTTAGGATTCCCACATCTTAAAAGGCTCTTAGTTCTGGCCAGAGCCTTCCAGATATAATGCAGTCACTTCTGGAAGTGGTGACCGTGGCATGCAGGTAAAGTGTGTGGGTTAGCATGCTCGGAGCCCGAGTTCAATCCCCAGGCGCGGCGAAAAGTTTTTAAAAAAATTTTTCTGATCGGTCACCACCTCTCTGCAGACAATGGCAAACCTCAGAGATTAACTCTTCGATCTATAGAGGGTTTGCGACACACACCTGATCTTGTTACGTTCTGCATTTTGAAGCCATCAGTGTAAAATTGGAGATTACCAAAGGGTTCCATGGTCGTATTTTGTTATTCTTGTCTGCTGGGAATAGATGTGGTGTATTTTATACCGAATTTTACACAAGGCATGATATAGTCGGTTGTTCCTTTTGATTCCTTAGTTCCATAGAGATTCAGAATAGATGTATGTCCGAAAGTGTCGTTTTTGTTAGGTTTGTGACCCACTAAAACACAAATCGCGCCTTAATTGCCGATCACTTAAGGAACTCTTCTATGGGAAGAAGATGTAGCATAATTTTTAGACTCGCCTGTAGTGTTAATCTCATGGTTTCTGTTACTCCTAAGCTTGTTAACCATTACACTCCTGTTAAAGAGTCAACAGGACAATTGTTCACCACGCCAAAAAGCCGTAGGTGAGAATAGGAAGTTAAAGTTTGGCAGGGCGCATAGTGCTTTTTTCCTTCTTTCCTTTGTGTTTCGTTTCCAACTGAGCTTGTTATCAAGGATAGTTCCAAGATATTTAGCTTCAGTGGAGGGTTCCAGAGTAACTCTATTGAGTTAGGTTGCGATTATAGTGAACGCGATTCAGACAGGCAGGCAGGCAGGCAGGCTGAAATCTGTGTGAAAAAACGAGATGCAAATAGCTATCTATCTCGCTTGTTCACATTGCCTGTCTGACTCGGCGTTCACTAAAACCGCAACCTTAGGAAATGTGTGAAGCTGTCTTTTTTTCTTCTTCTTGTAACAGAACAAGTTAGGTATTGATTCGATTCACACCCAGGCCGTTAACTTCTTGGTTTGTACTTCTGTGATGAGTTATCTTTGGTCAAGCTTCTCAATAAAAAAACAGAGAAAACTACATTATGATTTTCTACAATTTTCCCGGTACAGCTCCGTACCGCTCCTTTATTATGGTGTACAAGGCTCTAGCTGTGGCATTGCTAAAGAAGATTTTCTTGAACTTGCAGGCCGGCGAACAATTGAAGCTCGAGTTTTTGAAGATTAACCCACAACAACTGATTCCCACATTGGTCGGTAATTTGGTCTATATGTTTGAGAAGTACGCTTCCAAGTTACACTTCCAAGTGCTCCAAGGAGTGTGCAGTGATCAATCAGCGCCTATACTTCGAATTATTGACTACAATTACCCAATCATCTTCGCTAAGGTATCCGCATATCCAGAGATGTTCACGAAAATGTAGACCGTCTTCGACTTTTTGAAAACTATCTTGGATGGTCATGAATATGTGACCATCCAAGTGATAGGATGCGTGTGGCTGGTATTTCGACATTAGCAAGTACGCCTATGTTGCCAAGTGATACGCGAACGTTAAGAAAACCATTGCCGGCGCTGATGAGAACTGGGAAGGTTGCTTGGAATTTAAGAAATATTTCGATTAATTTGTAGTATAACTTATTATTAATATTGTTTTTAGTTTTTGTGTCTAAATTTTCATTTATAAGACTTATATATACACTAGCAGGCCACAGTCGTCCGAGGCTTCGCCACGGACATTTTCTCTTTATCAATAATACCTTTGTATATTTGAAAAATTGCAATAATAAAAAAACTTAAAATATTTGCATATTATTTGTATTTGGAAGCAAATTATATTAAATAGTATAACTATAATAAAGTGAAAATATTTCCATTTTAGTTATTTAATACTTCAGTATTAACATCGTTTTTTATTCATTGGCATTACCAGGAATAAGAAAAATCTGATTTTCTGCTGTACCGACTCGTTTACCATAATCTACTTCTACGTTTTTCAAAGTTTTGTATTAAATATTTATTATACTCCACCCGCAAAGCGTAGCGGGCACAATAATTTTATCACGAAATTTTTTTCACGACCATGAGTCGATTAAGCCATGTTCGTCTGTCTATCTGTTCATTAGTTTGTCCACACGATTACAGCCGTGTCTTTATTGCAAATCTTTTTAAAGTCCATAATGAAATAAATTTCATTATTTGAGATTTGTCATACAGTGGTGCTCCAGTTTAATGAAAGATATAATGTCCAGGGTCGTTCGGTAAATCGAAAAGTTCATTAAATCGGTAATACTATTTTCGAGTTTTTTATCATATAACAAAGCTAATAAATTTGTCAACTTGAAACAAATATCCTTACATTTTTTGTTTTAATTATGCACTCCAATAAAGTTGAATTTTTGAACTTGTTTTAGATATAATTAATTATTATTATTAAATGTTTCGAAAGCTGCTGGTTAAAATCTGTTCACACTCCAAATGAAAAATCCAAGATTATGTCAATACATTCCTATAATGTTTTTTAAAAAGGAAACCCTACAATATGTTTATTAACCCGAGGGGACTATTTGAGAATTAGATAAGTAAATACATATTAATGTTATTAAAAATCCAAAAACAAACGAAGCGAGTTCAGAGAAGCAAATGTTGTTAAATAGAATACCTACAATTTCAAATGTTCGTAATATAGTCAACAACATTAAATAAGGGTTCGTTATATTGGAAGTTCGTTAAATCGGTGTTCGCTTAATTGGAGCACCCCTGTAATGCTTAAATTTGAAACATATACCCTGCAGTTGAAATTCAACAAAATTTTGTGAATACTTCCATAGAAAGTGACGTCACCAAAATATCAAAACCTTCATAATTTATACAAAAATTAATGTGTTGAATTGAAAGATCATACATAAGTCTTGTTTTCTTGATAAATAAAACGTACTCTGAGTTTGAAATATAAAAAATTGGAAAAAAATATAACTTATAAATAAATCCGAATAAGCTTCAACCTGAGTATTTTGACTTCGGGCAAGTCGAAGATAATTTTTAATGGTTTTTTTTTTATTTATTATATTCATTAAAGTGATGAATTAAAGTTTATTCCTATATATATATTCCTCACTTTATATTCCATAAAGTTTTTTAACCCTCACTTTGGCACCAATCTTTTACTTCGTAATCTGGCACATATTTACATTTGTAAATATTTTTTTTTGTCATCATTAAAGATAAACAGAACCTCTCAATTTGCATGATTTTTTAGGTGGAATATATGTATTAACACCTTCTAAGTCCAATTCCGGAAAAATTTCACACCGTTGTCAAATGGTTTAGAAGTTATAGGGTTCGCAAGTTGGGAAAATGGGCCTGGAAAAGTCGTGTTTTTTTTCCAACAATATCTAGCTTTATGGGTATCAAAAGAAAGGTTTTTCTGTAACCTATTCAAAAAATTATTAACCAATCAAATCCATGCATTACTTCTTACGATATATCGTTTTACATATTATGCACACTTGACGGTCCAGCCCTTTACGAATAATCAAAATGTAAGTATGTAGATCAAATTAAAAAAAATTTATAGTTCCAATGAATAAACAAAAACCCATTTCAACAGAAAATATACTTTTTTCATTAAATTAGTACTTCCAGCAACAATATCAGAACATGACATATTGTTGTGCCAGCGAACCAAAAATTTTTGTTCATTAATATTTTCCCAATAAAAGCTATCAAATACGAAATATGTGTATATAAAAAATATGTGAAGAGTTTTTCTTTATCATTTTTTTCTATAAATAATACAAAAAATGCGGTAAAACACCAGAAAAGCCTTTAAAATACAAAATATTTACATATGTAAATATGTACCAAACTACGTTATAGAAATGAAAAATTTTCAAAAAGTATCAAAAAATTCTAAAATTAAAAACAACTTTTGAATTTTCAGAAAGAAAACCAAAAAATAGCCACAGAGTCCAAGCCATATTCAAATCGAATAAAAAAGAAAGGAGTTATGGCAAATTTAAAATTGGGATATTTACATATGTAAATAGTGCCAAAGTGAGGGTTAAAAAAGCTTTTATACTTCAAATATTCATCTTAAGAAGTGCTCAAACATGCTAGTATAGTAAACATTTCATCCAACATCCCAGCAAAATTTTTCGTTAGGTCTTGTTTTTTAATCGATTCCAAAATGCATTACATAAATGCTAATGCAAGACCTTAAATTTAATCCGTAATAAATTCACGGCAATGCATTCACATCAACTTGAAAGTTGTTATTCAAGTATTAATTTCGTGAAATCAATTATAAACCAACCGTTTTAAGCGCTTAATCTTTGCAAGTGACAGCGCTTTCGATTACCTCTAATGACATGGATATATAAAAATAATGGGTTCAGTAAGCGAGAGGGTAAGCGATGAATGAAATTTTCTGGATTACTTTTTCGATTATATGTAAGCGAAGATTTTGCTGGGATGTTCTCCAGCAATACAGTTCTCCAGAGCTTTTTAGAAAAAGTTGCTCGTGTCATAAATGCCAGGAATAAAAATATACTTTATAATTTTGTGATTACTAAGTTCTAAGACTATACATCGACAAACAAACCTTATTTGCAGCTCTAAATCTGCTAGAACATAATTTTTAATAGTAATATGTTTTTGGGTATCCTGTTACATAAAACAATTTAAAAGCTCAATTTATTACTTGCTGAAAAATTTCTAAAAAAAAATAAAATTGATTAAAATTCATAAAATTTTTTATTTAAATTAAATACATGGCGTTTTATAACAATTTTATGGCGTTCTGATGTTGTTTTATTTTATTTTGAAGATGTCTATTTAAAACTCAAAGATGGTTTTCTAACTCCTTTACTTTACTAAAATACATAATTATTATTCTGTTCAAATCAACCAACAAAAACTGTAAAAATACAGTTTTTAAGAAAAAACTATTCTAAAAATTATTCTAATTTTCATGACTCTTGAACTTGGTCTCCCAGGGCAAGTTTGCTTTGGGAATTATGTAGATAATGACTATGAAACAAATTTCTGATATCAATTTGGTATCACTATGATACTGTGATATTTATGGTTAAGAATAAGGCAGTCAAATGTTACAGACCTCAGTCTTGTCTAGTAAAGTCGAAGCTGAAATGTCGAAATGTATAAAGAGTACTATAAAGAAATTTATAAAAATTAGGAAAAAAGTTTATAAATTAATTTTAATATTTTGTTCTAATTTTCACTTAACTTTTATATAGAAGACGTGGATTGATTTCGAAAAAATGTTTAAATTGATAGTTATTCAGGGTCACTGAGGGAAAATTTGTTAACGCTTTACTTCCCGGTCCTATTTTTTCCTCAATTATGCAAAATTATTCAAAATAGATCTTTGGGGATTAACTTACTATTGCAAGTCAAAATTTTGCGTAAAGAAAACATTTTTGAAAAATTCCTTGATTGCGGAAAATTTTTCAGTTTTGTATAAGTTACCAATTTATCTTACAAATGATATCTAATATATTACTATCGATGAGATTAATTTTGTATATTGTTACCGACTTTTATAAATAATACAATGAATTAAAATATTTATGTGTACTCATTTGCACTTTAACAAAATAATCATAACAGTAAACTATTATTTAAAAGAATTATATTAATTTCGTAGTACTTTTTAAGCATTGCTTTTATGAGGTTAAGTATAACCTTCTAAAAGGGTTTACTTAACAATTTAGTTTTGGTCCCGGGTGCCAGCAACCCTAGCTACGCCACTGCCTCACTCCAATTGCAGTCGTGAAAGCAAATAATTGCATGCATAATTTACCAACAATTTTCTCTTTGAGTCGCTGCTCTTGCTCTCCTAACGCTGAGCATCGCTCTTGCATTTTCTGTTAAACTTGTCAAACTTGTTTTACGTCGGGGCATTTATTTGTAGTTAAGGGAAATATGAACACTTCATTTTTCAAACTTTTAATTTATCTATAATCTATACAAAATATGCTATCACACTTGTGAATGCCGCATTTTGAAATATTAAAAAATTGGAAAACTACAATAATAATATGCGTAAAGAAATTGCATGCGGCGAAACAAATATGCACACATTGGTTTGCAGCTCATCATTCTACAGCAATAACAGCACAGCAAGGTTTATTTAACTTGTATTCCCATCACGTCAAAGAGCGCCAACTGCTTTTGGTTACTCTTCGAATGAGTGTGGAGAGCAGTGATGCCAACTACACGGAAATTACGGATTTCTACGGATATTTAAGCCTTGCACAGATAAACAGACAACAGCGTCAAAATAAGGTAAATCCACGGATTTTTAGGAATTTCGCACGGATTTCCGAGGATTTTCAAGGATTTTTATATGTTTATGTGAATTTAATGTCAACATTAATTTGTACGGTAAAAAATTTGCGTATCACTCAAAAATATGTTTACTTAATTTGTTACAACTTTGCGGTTATCAACACTTGCAAATAATAAAAATGTGCAGTCCTCAAAGTTGGACATGTAAGTAAAGTTGGCAACGATTTAGTTTAAAGGGCCCATAAAAGTTTTTTGGCGACCAAAAGTAAATTTTATTTTTTAACATTTTTGTATAATTGAATAAAAATTGTTAGACGTGCACAAACGTCCGAAGAGAAATCAATAAATGATTCTTCTAAAACTTTAAACGCGTTTTTCTCGAAAAGTGCTGTTTGAAACCGGTGGACAGCATTATTCGAAAACTATAATAAGGATCGCTACCAAATGTATTTCACTTGTAAAGGAAATACCATTGCTACTTTTAAGGTAAGGTGCTGTCAAAGTTGGCCCGTGAACGAAATAGTCCAATCGGAGAAATTTTTCACTTTTTAAAGTTAGTAAAAACATTATTTTTTGATAAAAAAGCAATTATTTTTATCGACAGATTTAGGCTCACTATCAAAACCTTGGTTTTTGTAAAGAAAAAATAAGTAGTTTGTTCATTATTTTGTTTTTTGGTGCTTTCAAAACAAAAAAAAAAAACAAATTGGCCATTTCAGCCCTTGAAAGGACTTTGACCGAGCTTCTTATGATCAATTGTGTTGTGTGTGTTATTAAATGTTTGTACACAATTGACCGAGAACTGGACCTACATGTTTTATGCCGACTCCGAACGGCTCATGTTCTCAAGAAGCTTTACATGGCATTATTTACTCTCTGAGGTTTGCCATTGTCTGCAGAGAGGTGGTGACCGATCAGAAAAATTTTTATTGAAAAAACTTTTCGCCGCGGCTGGGGATCGAACCCGGGCTCCGAGCATGCCAGGCCACACACTTAACCTGCATGCCACGGTCACCACAATGGTGGAAAATTGGTGCTTTCAATTTTACCAAATTTTCAGATTGCAAAATAATTACACTTTTTTGAACGCAAATAAATCTAGATAAATTTTTTCGACAGTCAAATAAATGAAGAGTTAATTTCTACATTATATCTTCTTCATATCTGTTTGGTTCCGAGACATAAATTTTTTTAGTTTTAGTCCCAAAATCCTCGTTTTTCGGTGTACTAATATTGCTAGCGTTTCTCTGTTTAAATATTTTATAAATAAATATAAATAAATCGAAGACGGCGCAGGGTTAACCCATTTTAGTCCCCTATTCGATTTTTCGACCATTAACTTTAAAATTAATTTCTGGAAAAAAAAATATTAAAAATGTTTACAAATTCTTTCCGCATAGTTTGGTTAAATAGATATTCAGAAAAAAATAACAATTTAAAAATTTTCCATTTTACCTAAACAAGTAACATTTTTTTCAGAAATTAATTTTAAAGTATGTAAGTGGTAGGAAAATCAACCAGCGGACTAAAATTAGAACCTAATGTCGTATGTGAGTCAGTTGGAGCCTCGTTTCAGGTGACTTAAAGACGACTTAAAGTACCTCTAAAATGTATTTTAACGTTATTTTATTTTTAATGATTATAAAATGTTCATAAATATTTGATATGTTTTTACTATTATAAAACGTATGTTCTTTCAAAATGAAAAAAGTTTTTTGTGTTCTTAAGTTTTCAGACAATATGTTTTATGTTATGTTTTTAACTATTTTTACTTTTAGTTATGTTTTACATTGTTTCTTACTTTTGATAAGTTCAATGCAAATTTTTTAAAACAAATACAAACAATATTTAAAAACGACTTTAATTGTGAAATTTATAAGCTTTTAGTTTTAAAATTGAAAAAACTATACAAATTTGCTTACACGGATTTACACGGATTTTTTATGTCGCATTTGCGGATTATTACTCTCTTCGGGTTGGCATCACTGGTGGAGAGCGAGATCAATAAACTTTAAAGAGAAGGGTTGATAGGAATATGTAGTTTAAACTCTCGTAACACAGACGCGTGAAAAGCAAGCGACCAAGCAATGCTTAGCATCGGTGGTAATTTCCTAAAAAACTTAACAACTTAATTAAATATATTTATTGTTAAATTTTCTTAAATAAACCCCACCTATGGCATTCTGTAGCACAAATATGATATTTTAACATTTTTTTCATAAAAATCGGTCCAGTAGTTTTGGAGTCATTGGTGAACTTAATATTTCCACTTCAATTTTATATAATAGTATAGATTTAGATATACATATATATACACCCTCAAACTGGGAACCTACCCAAATACTCTAGCAAGGAATTTCTGAATTTGCTTTACAAGCTAAGACCAACTTAAACACAACAAAACACTATATCCAAGCAAGGGTATGACAGATGTCAAATTAGTTAAACTATAAGTTCTTAAGATTCCTTCCATCAGGATTTGAACCTGTGATAATTTTGTATACAATGGCTCAATACGATTATATAAGTCTTTCGTAAGACAAGCATTACTATATAACTATCACTTTATTTTTCAGTGAAAATACGTTTGAAGGAAAAATACAACAAAATTGCTGAACGCATAATTCTCATGGCCTTGGAATCGGTCAGCTATGCAGAGGATCGTGCCATACAAATACTACAAATTGTACAAGACGAAGAGGAGGAGACACGAGAATGCAAAGGGAACGAAATATTGCCGAGAGATAAATATCATGGAACTAAAACGGTAACTGATTGTGTTGCCGTCAGTAGCGCTGGTTGTCCAGACAAGTAAGTTTCCAGGCAGTTAAAGTTATTGTTTATGCGAGTAAAACATACCAATCATTACACATTTTTCAATTTACTTATTTATTTTGAGCTAAAGTTTAAACTTCTTCCACACATATGTTGCGCTCATTTGCCATTTTGTAATATCGAATCATTAAAAAAGAATTCAACTGTTTTTGTCTACATACGCTGTATGTTTGCTTGATCGATCAATCGCGTGACATCGTGAATTTCATTAAATGTGCAATTTAACAGAGTGCTTTTCAAGCGAATCCCACAATAAGCAGTGTGTTATTTTTATTTTATTGTTTTCATATTTTTAACTATGTACATAACATTATTGTTTTGTTTTTTTTTTGTTAATAATAATATCGAAATTGCACGCAAATCTGTGATACTACTTTAAGTTTGATGAGTTCGAAACATAAAATTTCATATACTTTATTCGAAATTTAACACTCAAACCAAAAAGTCGGTTAAGCACATTCGCAGTGGTCTGAAAGTGATGACAAGCACACGTTAATATGTCAAAATATCTGTAGCGTTATGAGTTCATTTGAACTCGGGCACAACTGGAACTATTTTATTTTGTTGCGTTATTGTAATGCTTCAACCAGTGAGCTATAATTCTATCTAAATTCTAAACTATAAATAGGCGGTATATGAAATATTGCAAATCCACCTAGTGTACCATATTCGCATCAACACACTTGCTCCAATTGGCTGCTCTTATGTATAAATCTTGAACTTGACACCACTTTAAATTTTTTGTAATATAAATTTTTCTTATTTTAACACAATTAATTTTCAACATAGTAATGCATTTTGTTTTCATTAAAATTAAAAATTATTCTTCTACATCATTTATTCTCATTCCCTCTGTAACAAAATGAAAACAATAAATAAAAAAAAAAAATTAAAATTGAAATAATAACTACGATTTGGCAGCCTCATAACTATTGTACTCGAAACAACGAATGCCAAACAAAGCAACAAGACGAAAGTAGCAGCTAGAGCTGGAAAACGCTTGCTTCCGTCCATTAATGTTACCACACCATCAACAACAACCACACAAATTATACTCTCGCACTCACCCAACGAAGAAACAAATGAAACTGTAAATAGTTTAAAAGAAAAACTTGAGCATCGCACTGCAAAAAAATCCATAACCAATTCATTATTTTCATCTACATCGAAGCCAACATCATCATACTCATCATCAAAATCATTATTAACACCATCATCAGCATTGTCAACAGAATCACATTCATTTCAATCAATATCGACAAAAGACATTTTAGCGCGTTCCACTAGCAATGAAACTGGCATCCAGAGATATTTGAAAAAGCCCAGCGTCTGCACTGCTACATCGGAATCTATTCTGGACAAACTGAAATTGTCACGCTCACGTGACAAATCCCATTCATTGAAGTATGCTGTTTGTTTCATTACTATTTTTTTTTTTGTTTAACGATTGTGTCTAGTTCATATCGTGTATTAGTGTGATGTTAAGTTTTTTTTGTGTGCTGCACTCAGAAAAGTAGTTCTCTATTCTTTAATCCAACAACTTATAAGTTCTTTAAGACTAGACACTAGACACGAAAGTGTGTAGTTAAAGAGAACGCAATACTTTTATGTATCATCGATCATTAGATCTATATCACTATTTTTTTGATTTTGAAATATTTGTTGGTATTAGCATTTTGTTGTAATTTTGTGAACACACTATATGACTGAGCTATAGCGTAATTTGAAGATAGATTTTTCACTAAAAAGCACCTCTTTTACTAGTCGTATCCATAGAGCACCTTGCCTTGAAAAAACTTAAATATAATCGTACGTTTTAAATTATATTTGTTTTATTTTTTAAAAAACTTTACTTACTAATGGTATTTTTTTTTTTTTTTTTGGCATGCTGTACTTATTTTCACATGCAGAAAACATATCAAAGCAGCACGGGCCTGCTAAGAATTCAATTAATTTTTGCTATACTTTCCCACAGGTACGCCGGTCGCGATTCCATCGAAGAAGATTCAAGCTTATTGCAACATCAAGAGTTCAAATCATTATTGGGACGTCTTGTTACTGTGGGTCATAATGCAGAGTTAGCCAAAGGACCGGATGATAGCATTTTGCTGTAATATTAAACCTTTTTTTAATTTTATGAAATAATTATCGTAATATTTTTACTAACAGTGCTGACTACGTGACTTGGAACGGTGCCAATCCAACCATTTCTGTGGGTCACAAGCAAATAGCAACAGGTGCCGATGCTGCATTGTTGAGTGAACGCAACTATGTAGCAGTTGGCCGCAATCCAGACTTATGCAAAGGACCAATAGCTGGTCTGGCAAAGGGCAGCATTTATGCGCAGCTAGCCGCTGGTAGTACAAAGAGTGCTAACATTAAATGCAACTAATTCATAAGAAACCAAAGACAACTTTGTTGAAGTGTGCCAAATAAGAAATTCAACGCTAGCATAACAGCGATTGCATATAATGCTTAAGAACTGCATCTAGTTTATATAAATGTTGTTTCTAGCTCGTCCACTTGTTCACATTTCGAAAAAAAAATATGTCAAATCTTCGCCATAATTTACAATTAACTTATTACGATCAATTCCCTCCTCTCAAGTAGAAGTTTTTCTTAGTGTGGATTTTTTTCAAGTATACCACCACATTTTGATTATCAGCAAATAATGTTTGTTCATAGTTTTAACTCAGTGTGTAATTATTTGTGTGTTTACTGTTTTTATTGAATTTATTGCAATGAAAAATAACTAATGATATTTTTCTAATTAAAGTTTTTTCAGTATTCATTCTTATATGATGTTTTATTGAATTTGAAAGTAACATTTCAAATGAGCTGCTAAGCTATTAAGTAACTTGAAAAATATGTTATTTTGACCTGAAGAATAATTATAATTTTTTTTGCATTAACTAAAATTTATAACGCTGTAAATAGCAGTAGTAAATATTAATGTAGTAGTAAATAGTAGTAGTAAATATTAATAACTAGGGCATGACCAAAGTTTCTGTCAAAATTTCGTTATGCACTCTGAAACTGCGTTATCTACATTAACCTCATTATTCAGTATCACAAACCAAGGCGTGATCGAGAATAAGGAAACTATCATAGTGACTTGCTTCCATACAAAAATCTATTGCTTCTTGAGTCTTCCTTGTCGTAAGTGTGCTTTTTCATGATACAGAATTAATGGATAAGTATAATAATTTTTTAGAAAAAATCAGAATTTTAGTTAGCAGACATAAACAGCAAAAATAAAATGCTAAAGTTTCCTCAAATGTCCTATTAAAGGACAGGTCATATTATCGGTTTTGATCAGTAAAGTAAAAAGTTTCTGATCATAAAGTTGATCAGTAGCACTTCTTAACACTAGAAGGACGGGCAAGGGTCATTTGACCCATGTTCATATCTGACTGCCTATAATTCTTATAAAACATTTTTTCTGAACTGGTATTTCATGACTTTTATTAAAAATGCATCAATATTTAATTTAAAAGCTTTTCTGTTTTATTGTTAGTGTTTCAAACTCAAAGAAGAAAAAGGCTGATGAGTTATTTAACTCTGGTGGCATACTGCCATATTTAGTTTTTTTTTTTTTAATTTTCAAATTATAAAGACGAAGACCGTACCGGTACAAGCCGTAAATAATCAACCATAAGCTTCACATATTGAACCCACGAATACAAGATATATTGTCGTGTTCGAAATTCCGAGTCAGATTTGCGGTAAAATCGGAAGTACAATTCGAATCGGATTTGAGATGGTGTTTTGCATTCGGAATTGTTAAGTTCAAAACGACATGAAATTCGATTCGAACGAACTAGCTGCCAAAATCCGGTGTTAAGCTTTTTTTGTGAAAATATTTAAAGATTGTTGGCAAAAAATCGAACCCAATAAGCACATATAATTGAGCACTTATATTTATGACACTTAAAAGTGCGTTTTTTTGACGATAATATGAGCGCTCATCACTTCGAGTCCGAAAAGACTTTTATTTATGAACCTTTTATGAGCGCACATATTTGTGACTCATTGTTAGTAGGTTTCACTTATTAGCCGACAAGTGCTGATGACGTGCAAACTGATTCCTTGTTTCCGTAATATAACAAAAATTTTCCCACGACATATGTGAATTTTGAATTGAATCGTGTTAATTTATGGCCTGTGCCAAAAGAAGCTCAATTGCTGAGAAGTCAGAAGAGATTATTTGTGATTATTTTATTAAAGTAAACAATTAAATACGCTTATGAGTATTTCCATGAAAATGTGAATACGGCAAAAGAAAAATTTGTCATTGCTTTTCAACCTGCAACTATGTAAAAATTAATGCTTAATAGAAGAAACATTGCCATAAAATGTAATATTTATGACTTGACATTACAATTAATTTTTATAATAAAAGAAGCCTTCATCTACACAAAATGATCACAAGTTAGAAGAAAAAAAGCTTTTCTTCAAGTGATGAAAGTGGGACAACTTATTTTAACCCAGATATTTCTTCTGAGCCCCAGTCCACAAGATCTAAAAACGGAGAATTTTACTTGGGCAAAAAGGGGCTATACAAAATATACTTGTTTTATTTGTATGTGAGACAGCAGAGCCAAGTCTGAGCCCCGGGTTAGAAAATATTGTTCTTCCAGGCAAGCTATGGTTCCGGGAAAACTGAATGTGAAAAATGATCCCGTTTTCATTGTTTTAAATACATCTTTAAAAAGTTCTGTAAGTTGAGCATGGAGAAACTTAAAGCCGGAATTTTTGATGGGTCACAAATAAGAAGGTTGATAGAAAAAGATGAAAACTTTAATTACTGATATGGAATGCACATACATTTATTTCTTTATATTGATTTTTCAAAGTTGCTTTATTCTTTTATCGGATTTGTCCTTATATTGGTCGCATCAGAAAATAATTTTTTTTTTAATTTTCCAACGTAATTTTTAAAATCAAATAGGTAGGTACTCTGAAATGAATTTGTACCAACATGACAAACATACATTAAGAGAGAATATTAAACTTAGCTAGATTTACGATTTTGTGCCCATTCTGCAAAGATTTTGTTGTTGCGCTTTTTGTTAACTTCTTTATCACGTGTCCATCTAGGCTCCAACATTTTGTACGTTTATATTTGCAATTTCAAATATATTCGGTTCACCCCGAAAGAAATTCGTACAAAAATCATTTCGGCGATAGCTTATTTCCTCTATTTAAAATGGTTAACTATTTTCGTTCTTAACGCAGTCTCGATAAATTTGTATTTGTACCCTGCAAACATTTAGAAGATGAGTGGAAGATAAGTTGATTTGGCGTTGTACAAACGATTGGCTCAAGGTTCTTTAGAAGATTCCTTTGACGAAGCCAGGAAACCGCGATTTTTGAAAAATTTCCTTCGCTTATAGTTGGAAGATGTATCGATTTTCGAGCGCTAAAGGAATGAATGCGAGATTCAAAAAAATTTTCAAAATCTCGAAAAATTTTCAAAATCATCTTTCGATCGATCGCTTTTAGGTAGCCCAAACGATGAATGCGCGATAGACAAACAATTTTAAAAATCTTTCGCTCATTCTGGCGATCGTACGAAGATGAGTTGCTTTTCGATTGCACAAGAGTTGAATGCACAATTAAAAGAAATTTGAAAATCTTCCACAGCTCATTCCGGCGATCGTTGAAACATGGTTTTTTGAAAATTTTTTAAATCTATTATTAGATAATTAGTGGTGACCGTGGCATGCAGGTTAAGTGTGTGGCTTAGCATGCTCGGAGCCCGGGTTCGATCCCCAGCCGCGGCGAAAAGGTTTTTTTCAATAAAAAATTTTTCTGATCGGTCACCACCTCTCTGCAGACAATGGCAAACCTCAGAGAGTAAATAATGCCATGTAAAGCTTCTTGAGAACATGAGCCGTTCGGAGTCGGCATAAAACATGTAGGTCCAGTTCTCGGTTAATTGTGTGCAAACATTTTAATAACACACACAACACAATTGATCATAAGAAGCTCGGTCAAAGTCCTTTCAAGGGCTGAAATGGCCAATTTGTTTTTTTTTTTTTTTTATTAGATAATGAAACAGGCTCTGAAATATCCTTTAAATTAATCAAAAAGTTAAACTAGCAAAATATTCAATGAATTGGGATAGCAACGAAGCGAATTGCTTTAGAACCCTCTCAGCGATTCGTTCGCGACCTTTCCGGATGATTCGCTTCAGACACCTTATGGAGGTTTGTTGGCGAATCGCTTCTATAGTCTAAGTAAATTGCATTCGTCGATACCCGGAAGACTCAAAACAGCTCGCCGGCGATTGTCTCATTTTCTACCTCGCTGGCGATTCTGGGACGATTGAATGTTTGCAGAATAATTTCTTGGATGGCAGACGGTTTTATGTGAATGTAGACGATACCATTTGATGGCACTCTCGCTGTATTGTGTTTAAAATTATGTTATTTAATAGTATAACTAAGTATATATTTTTATTAATTTATAACGAACAGCAAATTAAAGTTGTGAACATTTACCAATTGTAGGTTTTGTAACGTCAAGTTTGTTATAAACACTAATTAAATTTTGCAGTCCTTGACGTCGTTTCGACTAATTAAAAAAACTTAGAATTAATTTTAATATTTGCTTATGCATAACTTCAAACTTCATCCTCATTAAGCAACATGTTTGGAATGCCTTCCGTTATGGGAAACACGCGACCCGTTTCAGGACATTCCAATTGACCTTCGAGCACATCAATTTCTAGCAACAAGTGATGCAGTTTTTGTAGCAGCTCCTCACTGTCCGATATGTTGGCAGGCTGCTCTTTTGGAATGCCATCTGCTACCTCTGCCTGAGGAGTTGCAAGTGGCAAGTAAAAATCAAATCAGAAAAAACATGTTATGTGAGGACTAACCTTCTCTGCAGCCAAATGCACAACAGACCAATCCAACTTGGGCAGTAGTCGCTCAATAAACACAGGATTGAATTCAGCTTCGACTTCGTCCTTTTTGGTGATCTTTAAATATGATTTGTAGTAAATTGTGGATGCAATGTTGTAGCAATATAGGCTCTACTAACCGTAAGTTTCAATGGGTAGCCCACTTTAACACCACGTATAGCTTTGGATGTAAGAAAATTATAGGTGCTGAGCTTCATAGTATCTTCGTTATTTTGTATGTTATATTATTAAATTAATTTCTTTAATAATAAGCTGGTTTTTTCCAAATAACATAAATAAACACCACGTTTTGCTGCAAATTCTCGAAAAACAATTGCAACCAACAAATTTTGACAGCTACTTACGCACTGTTCACAATGAAACAAGCAAAATAATTTGCATGCTACTTTTTGAACGCGTACTCAAAGCTTATACACTAACCCCTTGTCCGCTCACAATGAATTGAAAATAATTGCATTGTATTTTTTTTCCCCATATTAGCTTAAGCGCGTACACCAACCGTGTGATATGTCAGCTGCTTAGTTACCACACTATTCACAATAATGCAACTTGACTGCTTTCAGAGATGACTTCATTCCACCACTTACGATTCTGACGTTTGGTCAAGTGAAAAGAAAAAGAATTAATATTTGTTGCAAAAGTTTACAAGCTGTGTTTTTATTATTAAATACAAGAGTAAATGCATGCATTTCATAAAAATAACAACACGCAATAATAAGTTAAAGTGCTGAATTTTTGTACTTTATTGAAATAGTCAGCTGAAAGTTTAGAGTGGGCTTACAATGGAGGATATTTTTCACTGGTGCCGTGAAGGCAACTCCATACAAGTGCGTCTATGGCTGGAAGACACCGAACATGATATGAATCAAGGGTAAAATTAAAGAAAACAACATGAACGTAACTGTTTAAAAGGGTTTTCCTTGTTAAGATGACACACTTTAAACTGTGCACAGTCAGCACCGCATCCGCTGCTGTTGACTCTAGCTGAGCTCCATATTTGCATGACGTCATAGTTTATTTCAGAATTTTCAATGTTGCTCCAAATTGAAAAAAGCTATTAAAGCATAACAAAATTTTATTTTGTATATAAAAAAGTTAGAAGCACACAAGCTGTTTGCTGGTGGGCGTTGATTTTGATTTTGTGTTTGGGTGATTGTTTGTTTGGTGGGTTGATGTGGCGGGAAGGGCAAAGCCATTAAATAAACATCCGTCACCAGCAGCAGCAGAAAACATTATTGCACCTTTTTAATTAAAACATCTTTATTTTAGTGATGATCATGGCTTTAGCCCATTGCATTGGTGCGCCAAGGAGGGCCATACAAAACTGGTGGATATGTTGTTGCATCGTGGCGCACGCGTAAATGCCACCAATATGGGCGACGATATTCCTTTGCATCTGGCTGCCGCCCACGGCCACCGCGATGTTGTACAGCTGGTAATTATATCCAACTCTGTCTCAAATAATGAACTAATTTTTTTAAAAATTTGCTCTGTAGCTTTTGCGCGAACGTTCGGATATAAATGCCGTCAATGAACATGGCAACACACCGCTTCACTATGCCTGCTTTTGGGGCTACGACATGATTTGTCAAGATCTGCTCAATAACGGCGCACTTGTCGCCATAGCCAACAAAGATGGCGATACACCGTTGAACAAGGCCAAACCTAGTTTAGCCAAACGTTTGCAGGATTTGGCAGAGAAGAATGGACAAGATATGAAGCCCATTAGCTTTAAGGATCAAAGTTGGTTGGGTCTTAAGACTCGTTCACGCGATGCCACACTATCTCGTTTCAAGGGCATCAGCATGGGTGACTTGGACTTGAGCAACAAGGTGGCTACAACGTCCTCGGGCGAAACGTGGCGTGGTCGTTGGCAAAAGAATGATGTTATTGCCAAGGTAAGAATAAAATTCTCTTGCTTCGAGTGCAATTTTATACTCACCTATTTTGTTGCTTCAGATTCTTGCCGTGCGTCAGTGCACATCGCGTATATCACGTGACTTTAATGAAGAGTTTCCAAAATTGCGCATTTTTTCACATCCAAATATCTTGCCCATCATTGGCGCTTGCAATTCGCCACCAAACTTAATTGTTATCAGCCAGGTAAGCAGCACGATTTAAATAAAATTATTTTTTCCAATAAAATTAATACCATTCGCAGTACATGCCACGTGGTTCGCTGTTCAATTTGTTGCACGGTGCCACCGGTGTTGTTGTGGATACATCACAAGCTGTACGTTTTGCGCTGGATATTGCACGTGGCATGGCTTATTTGCATTCTCTGGAACGCATCATACCCACTTATCACCTCAATAGTCATCACGTTATGGTAAGTTTAAGATCAAAGCCATTAATTCTAAAAATAATTAATTTATCAATTCATAGATCGATGAGGATTTGACGGCGCGCATTAATATGGGTGATGCCAAATTCTCGTTTCAGGAGAAGGGACGCATTTATCAGCCTGCCTGGATGTCGCCCGAAGCGCTGCAACGTAAGCCAGCTGATCGCAATTGGGAGGCATGCGATATGTGGAGTTTTGCCATCTTAATTTGGGAGCTAACCACACGTGAGGTGCCATTCGCAGAATGGTCACCCATGGAGTGTGGCATGAAAATAGCACTCGAAGGACTGCGTGTGAAAATTCCACCCGGCACTTCATCGCACATGGCTAAACTGATAACCATTTGTATGAACGAAGATCCAGGCAAGCGGCCAAAGTTCGATATGGTTGTGCCAATTCTAGATAAGATGAAGCGTTGAGTTCTTAACCGCGCTGCTGCCGACAGAGAAAACAGAATCATTAACAAGCACAACTTCTACAAATCTAAAAAACTGTAATAATTCTCAAAGTGCCTCAATCGATTTTAGACTTAAGCTTGCTGCCAAGCAAACTTACAGTTAAACTCAAGTGCCTCAGTTTTACTACTCAACTAAATGTTTTATTTTTGTTTTTTTTTTTTTTTTTTTAACTTAATGTTAAAATTCACTGTACGTCTGTTTGTTATAAAAACTAAAATTCAGTCAGTTAACAAAGTTTCTTTTCTATTGTAAATGTGTTCTTTAGTATGCTAACAAATAGTTTTTGTTGTAAATGTTTAGCTATAAGCGGTGCTCGATTTTATAAACAAACAAATATTTAGCAAATAATTTTTAAGCAGTGACATTTTTAAATAGTTATGTCCAAAGTTTTAAAACAAATCTATAACAAAGTTACAATATTTATTTTTTGTATAAATTTACATGTACTTCACGAATACTTTGCAGAAATTTACATATTTATAAATTATAAATAAACGAGAACAAACAACGATTTTAAAGAACATTTTTATCTGTACATTTTGCAACAATGAAATTTTATCAATCATTACTACTAATATTGTTGAGTTTTGAGACAGAACCTTTTGCAATTTTTGCGCCAGAGACAACTCACTGTGAAATACATATACTAGGCGTTTATGTGATACTGATTTTTGTACATCATTTCTCACATCGACTTCATGACTTTTCTTATAAAATCAGCACTTATATTAATTGAAATTGCGCTAGCCTTTAGATAAAGATAAAAAAAAATTGTATTAAAATTGGAATAGCATTTTTTCACTTCAATACTTCAGGTGGGAAGAATGAGGAAATTTAAATGCCTAATAAATTTTTTCATTTTTTTTTAATTTCTTTTCAGTTTCATATAAAGAAGGCTTTGGGAATTTATAATGAACCTACTTTCAACTGAATGAGCCCAAATTGTGGAATTTTATTTTTTCAATCAACGATCAGACCATCAGGAGTAACAATTCAACTTTTAGTAGCAGATTTTCGACGCCAAGAACTGTTGGCAAACTGTATGGAACATGTGCGGGAGAATATTCAGGATATTCCAGAAACATCAACAGGAAGGCGTTTTGGTAAACTTGGGCTATCACGAACTTCGCTGTGCAGAATTTTGCGTACACAACCATTTGCGTGTTAAAGACCATTCAATTCGGTACGTGATGCAGCGGATAAAATTTGACTGAGTTGTTTGCTCAGAGAGTGTAATTTTTTATTTTGGAACTGCATTTTTCGGACAATTGACATTTGAGGAATGCATAAAAGATAATTTTGGTTAAAATTTTTTAGTTTTGAAAAAAATTCAAATTCGATCAATTCATTGGCTCTTCTCAAACTAAATTTCAAATCGATTAAATAGCGGATTTTTGTTTCTCAAAAATTTTATTTCTGTTTTAAAAGGTTGGGAACCCCCTGAAGCGAAATCACAATTTATAAAAGTGGTTTGTACATCAACAGCCCAAACCTAAATTAATGACATCTGAATCGATAAAATCGGTCCATTGGTCTGGAAGGAGTTGAAGTCACAAAAAAACCTTAGCCTTTTAATTATAAAGATTTTACATAAAAATGGCGGTTCAGTGAAATAACGCCCAATGAGAAAAAGCCATTTCAAAGATTATCCTCAAGCTGTGATTGCTTGTATGTCATAACCAATACGAAGTTTGATCACGCATATGTCACAATAAAATTTTGGTCTCAACCATTCCGCTTGCTTCAACACAAAATGTTAATGACTCATTAATAATAATAATATATTTCACAAGCGCGATATTATCAACCATTATAAAATGCCACTCATCAAAATGAAGTTAAATAAGTTAAGCTGATAATAAAAAATATTGAGTGTCATCAATTCTGGCTTATCGTGCATTAAAATGTGTTTTTTTTTTTTAAATACAAAATGCATAAACATGCACTGCAGCTGG
This sequence comes from Tetanocera ferruginea, assembly GCA_958299015.1. Lineage (NCBI taxonomy): Eukaryota > Metazoa > Arthropoda > Insecta > Diptera > Sciomyzidae > Tetanocera > Tetanocera ferruginea. Next base: position 80,706,214 of record OY282644.1, on the reverse strand, counting down.
CTGCAAATCTTTATGTCGGTAACTACTGCGCATGACAGCAGCGGCATTTGCTGCAGCAGTCTTCCGGATCTGCGCTCGAAAACAAACACATCGTTGCCGGTCACGTGCTTTTCTTCTGACTGACAAATGAGTTGTTTCGGAGAGATGCTGGCATAGAAGTTTATCCAGGGCTGAACTGAGTGATTAAAGTAGAGTGCAAGTAGCAGTCACTTTGTGTGTGTGTGTGTGTATTGCACGGACAAGTGCAATGAGCACAACGGCCGTGACCTAGTTCGGCCTTAAAGTCTGCATGAGAGCGAGGAGTTTCACTTTTTTTTTTCTTTTTCTTTCAACCAACTAACTGCAGTTTTATATTAAAAAAGCTTTTGGCTAGGCAACAAAAACTGCGTAATTTTAAAGTTGCATTGCTGGGAAGCTTTAATTAATGTTAAAGTTTTCAATACATTTTGAAATTTAATATTTGTAAATCTCGTTTTCATATTTATTTTGGAATTAAAACGCTATATATTTAACTGAAATTTTAGCTACTTGCGTATGATTAACATTTAAATAAAATTTGTTACTCATACGACGTGTGATTTCTTGGCTGTTATTTGAAAAGCTCTCTTGCGCTCTCAGCAAAGTTTGCGCTGCGTCGGTTTTTGGTTTTTTTGGTTTCTTTACGATTTGTTAAGTTTTTCTCTCTGTTTATATTGCTTGTTTGCGCTATCCTTGCAAGTCCGCATGTTGTGTGTGCCTTTAGCGAAATGTATTGTTGTTGTTGTTGTTGTCCTTTTTCAGCCTTACATTCTCATCAGCTGCTGCAGCTTTCAGTTTATTGGCCCAGTCATTGTTCTGCGGGCGTTAAAGTATGTTATTCCAGTTGAAGTTTTAACACTTCCGCATGGCGAATATCGAGTTTTCCTAAAATAAAAGAAACAAACACACACATACACATAGTGAAGTTTTTTTAATGCATTTTAATTAAACTAATGTTAAGATATATGTTTAGTTTAAACTAGAAAAATATTTAATAAAACATAATAACATAACTGCAGTGAAATCCAAAAATGGACACCCCGCAGGGTGTCCTTAACAAGTTGCTGATGGAATATGTGCAAATAATCAACATTAATGTGTTTGCTAGTTGAAAAAAAATTAGACATTTTGTGCTGAATTGTGTTAAATGTGTGAAAAATTTCCGCATTAAATCTGCTGATATTAAATTGCTGCACATTTTATTTCAACCACATCGTGTGCAGCTGCACTTGAACAGAAAAAGCTCAAATGCCGAGTGGTTTTTAGATAGCTTTTCACATACACTCACACTAACATACATACACACACACACACACACCCAAAAAAACGCATAACAGTGTGTCACACTTGCAATACTGCATCCCGGCAAAGTGAAAATATATACTAGTTAAAATAAACACTTCAAAGTGGGCGTGTTTTGCAGTTAAAGCTTGACAGTTTTTATACATTGCACCATAGTTAAAGCAACTTTCTATGTTAAAAGTGACTTAAGAAATCAATTCTTGTGCAAAAAAAAAAATTTTACATATACAAAAAAATATCGACACGTGTGCTTTAAAATTAAAATTGTGAATTGTGAAAAGCAATTTCTAACAACTCCACTAACTGACCCACTAATTGATAGGCAACGTACATTGTCACTGATAGGCATTGTCAAAATATCGATCTCTGTTGCAAAATCAATTCGGTTTTTATTCGTAATTTTTTGTTTTTTGTTTTGAGCTGTCATTGCTGCAGCTTAAATGTGTTTTAGTGCTGTCAACGATCTAGGCCAGCCCCATCGAGGGCCGGCGACACATGGAGTTTCCAACATCATCTAGTCAAACTGTCACTGACACGAACAGGTGGGTAGCAGCAGATAAAATCGAGCTAGTAGTACATATTTTAATATACTTTTGTTAAATTATTCTTATATTGAAAATGCATAAGTGTAGACGTTTAAAATTATTTATACACAGTTTATATTTTATACAGGATTCATATCTTTAACAAGTAAGCTCTCGTATTTTTTGGTTTCTTACTCATGAGAGAAGTCTATATTAGTGCACTTTTCTTGAACGTATTGTTAAGGTTCAACTAACATCTCTTAAATTTTTTCGAAATTGCTTATTTACATACATATTTCAACAAATTATAGTGTCTAAAGGAGATACGAGAAGAAAATATTTCAACAATATCGGCATTTTAACAGTTTACGTTAGTGAAATCGTTGATATGGGTTCCTTAAAAGTAATCTAATGTGTAAAAAATGAAAATGTTATGTAAATGTATGAAAATGTTCTTTGTGGAATTTTGCTATGCATAAGTCACTTTGAATGAGATTTGTCTACATCTTTCCTTGATGAAGAAAAGGTTTAAAGTGAAGTTAATCGTAAACTTTTACGAAATTTGTACATTAAATAATTAAACAATAAGAAACATATTCATACAATATTCGATCCTTCTGCGACAACTTTTTGGAGAATTTTGTCCAGGCCATGAAACGTTTTGACCAATACTTTAGGATATACCTACAGCCTTTAATACTCATTGTTCATAGATAATATATATACTTAAATATCAGATATATCCTGCGCTGAATAAATATCTAATTTTGAATGTTGCCACTTTTATATTAAAGTCACAAAATAGTAAAATATAAGAAGAAAAATGCATGTATTTATATAAGAATATCAATCATCAGCTGCTTATGTCGTGCCTGCTGATTTTTTTGTTTTTTGTTTCGTTGTTTTTGCTTGCATTGTTATAGCCTAAACTTGAAAGGTCAGGGTACATAAACTTTATGCAAACGTTTGTAACGCATATAACGAAGCGAGTCCGGTATAGAAAAGTATATATATTTTTGATCAGCGTCACCTCGTGAGTCGAGCTATTCATGTCCGTCTATCCGTCTGTCCGTCTGTGTGTTGTCCGTAAACACAGACTAAGAAGAAGGAGTTGAGATATTTGGATAAAACTCGGCTATTGAATATTTTTGGAATCCGCCCACGAACACGCCTACGTCCTATATAAGACAAAAATTTAAAACTGCATAAGTAAGCTCATAGTTGTTCTACAACAATAAAATTTGGTACGTACGTAGTTTATATCAAAACAAAAATGTTTTCGAAAAATTAATGTCATCCGCTCACGGACACGCCCACCTCCCATACAACCAAAACATTGAAATCTTAATAAATTAGCTTATGTTTAACCTACAGAGATAAAATTTGGCACGTATGTTTTTTATAAGAAAACAAAGATGGTTTTGAAAAATGGACGTCATCCGCTCACGGACAAGCCTACCTCCCATACAACCAAAACATTGAAAACGGAATAAATAAGCCTCTGTTTAACCTTCTGAGATAAAATTTAGCAGGTATGTTTTGTGGTGACCGTGGCATGCAGGTAAGTGTGTGGCCTGGCATGCTCGGAGCCCGGGTTCGATCCCCAGCCGCGGCGAAAAGTTTTTTTCAATAAAAAAAAAATTTTTCTGATCGGTCACCACCTCCCTTTGCAGACAATGGCAAACCTCAGAGAGTAAACAATGCCATGTAAAGCTTCTTGAGAACATAAACTTTAGCCGTTCGGAGTCGGCGTAAAACATGTAGGTCCAGTTCTCGGTCAATTGTGTGCAAACATTTAATAACACACACAGCACAATTGATCATAAGAAGCTCGGTCAAAGTCCTTTCAAGGGCTGAAATGGCCAATTTGTTTTTTTTTTTTTTTATGTTTTTAAGAAAAACCAAATATGGTTCTGAAAAATGGGCGTCATCCGCCCACGGACACGCCTACCTACCATACAACCCAAAAAGTTTAAAACTCAATAATTAAGGTTATGTTTTTCGAAGAGAGATGAAATTTGGTATGTATGTATTTTATTCCAAAACTAAGGTGTGTTAAAAAATTGGGAGTTATCCGTCCATGAACACGCCCACCTTTTAAAGCGAAATCACAACAAAAGCATTAACTGTGAGCTACAGGAATACAATTTGGTATGTGTAAATTTTTCATCAACATTTAAATATGTATAAAATATAGGCTTCATCCACCCACGGACACACCCATTTTCAATAAAATTATTTTTTTTTGGAAAAATAGGTTTAGGGTATTTCATAGTCGGCCTTGACCGACAGACTTTCTTTACTTGTTTTCTAATATATAAAATCAAATGTTTGTCTGTCTGTCTGTCTGTCTGTCTGTTCCGTATTGGCTCGCGCACCGTTTATCCAATTGAGCTGAAATTTGAACACCGAGTACTTTTCATAGTGAGAAAGAACATAGGGAGTGTAAAAAAGTGGGCAGAAGTGCGTGGGCGTGGCTCTCTATAATAACTTCTAAGCGCCTGGACCGATTTCCATGACATTTGGACCGATTTCAATGAAATTTGATATGAAGGTTCAACTGCTCCCAAAATAAAACATAAGCCATAAAAAATTCCAAAGACTTACGCAAGAGGGCGCTTTGAGTAGTACATTTTTAAGACAAAATAACTCCTAAAGGCCTGGACCTATTTCAATGAAATTTCGTATGAAGGTTTAACTGCAACCAATATAAAGCATAGGTAAAAAAGTGGGCGGAAGTATGTGGGCGTGGCAATCTGTAATAACTTCTAAGCGCCTAACCGATTTCCATGACATTTGGTATGAAGGTTCAACTGCTCCCAAAATAAAACATAGGCAATAAAAAATTCCAAAAACTTCCGCAAGAGGGCGCTTTAAGTAGTGCGTTTTTAAGACTTAATAACTCCTAAACTCCTGGACCGATTTCAATGAAATTTTGTATGAAGGTTCAACTGCATCCAAGATAAAACATAGGTAAAAAAATTGGGCGGAAGTATGTAGGCGTGGCACTCTATAATTACTCCTAAGCACCTGGACCGATTTCAATGAAATTTGGAATTAAGGTTCGACTGCGCCCAATATAACATAGGCTATAAAAATTCCAAAGACTTCCGTAAGGGGCGCCTTAAGTAGTGCATTTTGAGGGCTCAATAACTCCTAAACGCCTGAACCGATTTCAATGCAATTTGGTATGAACGTTCAACTGCACCCAAGATAAAACATAAAATATAAAAAATTCCAAAGACTTCCGAAAGAGGGCACTTTAAGCAGTGCATTGTTAAGACTCAATAACTCCTAAATGACTTGATCGATTTTACTAAAATTTAGAACGTGAAATAACTTGACTCTGCAACAGAATTGAGGCTATTTAAATTTCAGAAAACTTCTGTGAGAGGGCGCTTTATTCAATCAACTATGTTCGGCTCATTCACGTCAAAATGGATGAACCGATTTTGATGAAACTTGGCAAGCATTTGTATCTGTTACTGAAATAGATTCTATGCTTTTAAAAGTTCTTTTGACAAAATTCAAAGAATAAGCCGAAGGCAAACGAAGTCAAGAACCAAAAATGAAAGAAAAAAAAAGAAGTTTAACGAATACCAGCAAAAGCTATATAAAGATGAAAAAAAAAATTAACCGAACAGTATCGACCAAAACCGAAGATGAACGAAAACAATTCAAAAATCGAATCGATGCTTATAGGATTTTTTAAAATTGGAATTTATTTGAGATAAAATTGCATATTAAATGCATGCTAAGAAAAACTTTAAACGAATTTTTCTCGAAATGACTTTTCAAACTGCACTAAGAAAAAAGTTTCTCGGAATATGATAAAAATGGCATCATTTTTACTGAAAAATGATATTGACCTTGCTCCAGAGAATACTTTTCTCTAAACGAGATGCTAAAAATTCTCTAAAAATGATAAAAACCTTCTATGAAAAAGAGAAATATATAAAAATAATTCGATTTTAGAGAAAAAGACATTTTATTTTTGAGAAAAAATTTGTTTTTATTGAAGAAAATACTTCTCATAGTGAATTTTTTTATCAAAATATAGGAACAAATTTTCATTTTCAAAAATTTTTCTGTATAAATGAGAATTTTTTTGTGCGAGATATATATTTTTCATTATAAGAGGCATTGAAATATTTCCATTTTCTAGAAGTGAAGAAATATTTTTTCGAAAATGTAAAAATTTATTCTAATTTAAAAAAAAATTTTATTTGAAAACAGAAAATTGCTTTTATCGAAAATAGAGAAATTTTTCACCGGAGGAAGATATGTGTTTTTTTTTTCTGAGTGTGGGCGTCAATTTTCCTCAGAAACCAGACGTCAGATCGAGACGTTGAAGATGTCATTTTTTATTTTAATCATGTCTGGCAGGTACAGTTTTACGGAATTTGACTAAACACTTTCGACGGAAGGAGGGGGCAAAACCCCTAAAAAAAACGATTATTTAAAAAATTTTAAAATTGAATTGATAATTTTAAAAACGTAAAAATGAGAACAGTTTTGAAAATCGTCCTCTTTCTGTGCTCGAGGCACAACTCCGAGTAACACCGGGTTACATCTGCTAGTTATAAATAAAAATACTAAAATTTATTGATGTCATATGAAAGAACATTAAATTTAATGTATTTGTGAAATTCAATATCAACCATTGAAATATGTTCAGCAATAAGAAAGTTATGGATTTTTTCAAGTTTTGAAATTCTAAATGCATTTAACTGATATCTGAAACACCCTGTTATAAGAAGAAAACTTATAACCGACTGGATTGGAAAAATAAAATTTCACTTACCGGTATCCGAAATAAGAGTTTTAGTAAAGATAAAGCAATATTTTTAACAATGTACTTCCTGTTAGCAAGAATCTTTTAAGACCTGTTCGAAAACAATTTCTCTTATTTTCTCGACCCAAACTCTTACTTCAGACACCGGCATGCCAATCACAGCATATTATTTTAAAATAAGATTCCGTATTGATTATCGTGCTGACCGTGGCATGCAGGTTAAGTGTGTGGCTTAGCATGCTCGGAGCCCGGGTTCGATCCCCAGCCGCGGCGAAAAGTTATTTTCAATAAAAAATTTTTCTGATCGGTCACCACCTCTCTGTAGGCAATGGCAAACCTCAGAGAGCAAATAATGCCATGTAAAGCTTCTTGAGATCATGAACTTTAGCCGTTCGGAGTCGGCATAAAACATGTAGGTCCAGTTCTCGGTCAATTGTGTGCAAACATTTAATAACACACACAACACAATTGATCATAAGTAGCTCGGTCAAAGTCCTTTCAAGGGCTGAAATGGCCAATTTGTTTTTTTTTATTGATTATCATATGAGGTGGTGTCATCCTTTTTATTTTAAAAGCAACTATTAAGTATTGAAACCATTTTATGACCATTACAAAGCATTTTAAATTCCACTTTCAAGACAAAGTCAAAAAATTTACTCACGAACGTCTTCAACTTTAACAGTGAGTTTGTTTTAAACTTCCGCCTGTGCATTAAAATTTAAACACTCTACCGCACTCAAGTACTCTTAAACGCAGCCAACCACTTCTTCTTATGCCACATTTTTTGCTCTTGCTGCCGCCTGATGACCTAAATAAAACCGTAGGAAAATGGCGAAAATGGAAAAAAATTTGCATTTATTTTCCAACATCTTTCAACTCGCAGAATTTTCAATTTCTGCTGTAGAATATGGGTTTCGTCTTCTGTTTTTTTTTTTTTTTTTTTTTTTTTTTTTCAATATTATATGTAATGATTTATTTAAGCTGTAAGGAGCAACGTTACGGAAGAAAAAAAACTTGTGCTGCTTTCAAGTCTTATGCCAGAAAATATTTAATTATGAGGCATCGCGCTGCTGTTGTTTGCGCGTAACTTAGTTTATTTGTTTTTTTTTTTACCCAAAGGCTTTTAGGGAATTTTCTAGAGTTAAAACAGATTTACACAGCATAAATAAAAAAAAGTCATTATGTGTGCAAAATATTTTAAGCGCTTAGGCTATGTTTTATTAACTGTTTTTCCTACGAAGCCGGTTTGCTATGAAGTCGCACTTCCGTTGCGTTGTTGCCAAGCTCACTAAAAGCTCACAGGATTACAAATTCATGTCAACGTTGTTGTATAAATATTTATGCTAAAGTAGCACAAACACATAGAGAACTCAAAACACACATACACATACATACACGTACATATGCCGAACTAACGAAGTAGTAAATCCTTTTCTCTGACACTTTAACACAAACATAAGAGCAGCTAGATATTTGCATGAATTTCATTGTTGTTGTTGTTGATGTTGTTGTTGCTGTTGTTAACAAAATATCGCATATTTGAACAATGCTGAAGCAGCACTTGTGTTGAGTGTAAAAGAGGCCAAAACAATACACAACAAAAACGAACAAACAAAAAAGAACAAACAAAACAAAAAAAAGCAAAAAAAAAACAGAAAGTAAAACATTTGAAAGTTTCCCCAAGAGAAGCATCCTGGCAAACGACCCAATAAAATCGCATAAATGTAGGCTACAAAAAGAACATGAGCAGGATATCGATTTTTGTGCTGCTGTTGCTTGCGGGTTTGTTCAAAAGCGGCGAGTTGCTAGTTGGAGATGCCAGTTAGGAAAAAAAAAATAATTTTCCCTTTAAATGCGGCCTAAATGAATGAATCATAACTAAATCATACGCCTGCTCCAATTTGCACTCGCCTTTAAAATGCAGCTCCAACTACCTACTATCCTTAGCTGACCGCTACAATATTCAATAAATTGCTGCTACAGCAACTAAAATTATTGCCAATGTCAATCATTTTTCAATCTATAAGATACTTTATTCCATTAATTGAGATTGACAAGAGCTGATATGCAGAACAATTCGCGGCAGTTCATGTTGATGCACTCAACTGCTTGCCATAATAGTTGGAGGATGTGGTGTGACAAGCAGTTGTTGTTGTTGTTGTTGTTGTTGTTGCTGTTGAACATTGCAATGCAATCAATTGTTTCTAACAAGCTGGCACAATGTTGACAGCGTGGTTTATGCGAGGAAGCATCGAAAGAACGATCGATCGATTGTTTCAAGGCACGCTGGCTTTGACTTTGTTAGAGTTCATTCTACTCCAATTGCTGTTGCTGTTGTTGTTGTCTTCGTTGTTGTTGTTGTTGTGGGAAGCATTTGACTAGCGTCCACTCAATGCCAAAAGCAATCAAGCGTTAACATTACCACAAGACAGAAAATAGCATGAAAAGATAAATAGTTTAGCCAGATAGATTTACACACTAAGTGCGTCAAATATATCGAGCCATAACCGCGAAAAAGATGTAACCAGCAATTTATAAAAATTTCTTTTCTTATCAAAACTTATAATTTATTTCATTATCAGTAATCTATAATTATAAAATAATAGTTACTATAACAATATAATTATTTATATGCAAGGATTGTGTAAAAAAAATTATCAGAACTAAAAATCTTATGCCGAAAATAATTAAATAGAATGTTCTCCCTTAAAATTTTAGTTTTGATGGTTACATCTTTTTCGCTGTTATGGCTCGATATACATACATACATACATATGTATAAGTCAAGCACTATAAATATATTACATTCATTGCGTTCCTGGTTAACAGCACCCTGTGGAAGCTTTACTAGTCCTTAATGCATAGCACAGCCATTCTCATTGGCTCTTATCTGTCGTCGCAGCTGAAGGATAATCATCACAAATGTCTGATAAATTATTGACGCAGTGCGGTCGGTGTGCGTGTGTGTGTGTGTGTGTGACGTTTATGCTTGTGTCAGAGTTTAATTTGTTAAGTGTGCGGCCACAGCAACAGTTCGCCACAGATGCATGAAAGCTCTTTAGCTAAATATTATTAATAAGTTTAGTTATCAAACTGCTATTTATGTATTATGATTTGTACTGATGGAGTGGATAGCTCAAAATTAATTTATATGAAATTAATTAATTTCTTTCTCTTTCAGAAATGTTCTGCCCAGCGCATCTCTTCCATTTAGTTTTCAACTGAAACATGAATTAAATGACTTGACTGCAGTCACAACTACAACATCAACAACAGGAATATCATCACCAGAATTAACACCGCCGACACCGGTTAGTCCGCGCGAGCCGCAAAGTCCTGACGGGCATACGTCAGTGAGTTCAACAGGTTCCAGTGACACTATATCAGGTAGATATTGACAATTTTATGATTACTTTTCAGAACGGATTCAACTAGAAATTATGCTTTTGGTTGGTATTTTCTTAATTCTTACACTGAAAATATAAATGATATATTTTGTAATTATTATGTACTTGTACATAAGCTCCAAGCGTAATTATACATGACTTGAGTGTATTCATACACAAGCCCATGTAAAATCCAAGAATAAGTTATGTAAACGTTCACCATGAATCAGCGCCGGATTAAACCAGCATTTAGCTCGGATCTTTTAATGATCAAAATATTATTTTTGAAGTGAAACTTCTTTGGCGGCGAGTGCAATTTCAAGGTCTCTTATTCGTGACGCTAGGCTAACGTTTTCAATTCATATGAAAATTTTCAAAAAATTATAGCCACAACCGAGAATTGAACCCTGACCATCGTTGCTCAAGAGTCGGAATCTATACCTTTACGCCACGTAGGCACATTACAAACATGCAAACAAAATGTAATTAAAACTGAACGCGTAACATTCTGTCCGTAACATTAATTTTCATCCGAAAAGTATGCACGGAAAATTTATTTCTTTAAGCTTCAAACGAAAATATTTAGGCATAGAGATACATTCAGCGGGAAAAAATTCTACTGCCTGTTTGCCGCATAATGAGCTTAAAACTTATTTTGGTTCGTTGGTTGTGATCAAAAACTTCACAGATCATTGACAACATGATCTGCAAAAAACAGTTTATTCAATATAATAATAAAAGCAAAAAGTGTTAAAAATGCAATATTTAAAACTGCTGAGAATAGTTTTTGCCAGCCAAAAAACATCTCAAAGCTAAGAAAAATAGCTAAAACAGGAGCAGAACGCGTTCGTTTTAAGAATGCAGCCGCAGCTGGGTCTGCAACTAATGATGAAGGTAATGTGATTGCAACATCGGCTGAGTTCCAAAATGCATTTTTACGAAGCATCAGTGTATTTTGGTGAATCTACAAAGAACCAATCCCCAGAAAAACACAGCATTCGAAAAATAACAATGTTGAAAAGACATTAGAAAGCAACTAAAACACCAACTGAACTAAAATAAGGACCGAAAATAACTGCTATTTTACAATTTTCAAATGAAAAAAAATTGTTGAAAGACTTTTTCAAATATACCATTATGTTACAAATGTCCTCAGCATCATGAATATTAAGTGCCTTTTAAATTTTAGACTGATTCATTAAAAGTTAAAATTTAAATGTTATTTTTTGCCTTGTATTTTTTCGAGGAAAAATAAATGTTACTTTTGACTTTTATTTTATCGGTCAAAAATAGCAGTTATTTTGTGACTTTAATTTTTTCGGTCAAAAATATCAAGCAATTTGTGTTTTTTTAAGGGCCGTTTGACAGATTGAACTGTTAACACCATGTGTAAAATGTCTCATCGATGAGATGAAAATAATGGTATCAAAAGTTTTTTTGTCGGTAAAATGGCTTTTGAAAAAAAATATTAATTACCTGATATTTTTGACCGAAAAAATAAACAGCAGAAAATAACTGTAATTTTTGACCGATAAAATAAAAGTCATAAGTAACTGTTATTTTTTCCCAAAAAAACTATAAAGCACAAAATAACGTTTATTTTTGTCGGAAAAAATAAAAATTAAGAGATAAAAGTTAATATGTGACACTTTCGACAAAAAACCATAGCCGTTATGGTCCTTGGATGCAAATATTGAATCAACAGATTATTATTCCATATCGTATTGATTAAATTTCTTTTCAGATACTTTCTCTCTCTATTTCACACTAAAATCTATCTTATTTCTTGCTGTTAAAGAAGTTTCACTTCTGCCACGTGTACGTTGCTACACGCGAGTTTTTTTTATATATCGGTGATTCCATATCATTTTGATAAATTTTGATAATGGCATGAATTGACTTATAAATGACTAGCGCTGCAAATCATTGAATTTTATTATTAAAATTCGTGCTCTGCGAAAATTGTGTTTCGCAAATAACGCCCGTTTTATGGTCGTTATTTGCGACCAAAATTGATCCAGACTATTGGCATTATGACCGAATAGCGCATCAGTTTCATTTTATTGGACATCAACCCACCAACTCGCATGCGGAGAGTTCTTACCGAGGAGGATATTGCTGCTGTATCGGCCAGTCTACAGGAAGATCGCGATATGTATGCGAATACGTTGCCGTTCTCATCAGTTAGCCTTATGTTATTCTACCATCTGGAACATTTTACGTAAGCAGCTCGGTACTAAATCATAGAACGCCGGGTTACTTACCACGACGTCGCACAGTGGAGTATCCTGAACAATTTAGTTGGACAAAATTATTTTATGATTTTAAACAATAGGGAATGCAAAAACAACCAAAAAAATGTATGGCAAGTGGTAGTTTATATTGACCCCCTGGGAAGCTATGGATTATATAGGAGGTTGTTTCACTAAAAATGCTCTAGCAAAGATCCGAAAGTTTTTGGTGTAGAACATTCTTCGAAGACATTTTAGAAAGATATTTTCATGAACACGGTCCAACGATATGGGATGACCGTGGCATGCAGGTTAAGTGTGTGGCTTAGCATGCTCGGAGCCCGAGTTCGATCCCCAGGCGCGGCGAAAAGTTTTTTCAATAAAAAAAATTTTCTGATCGGTCACCACCTCTGTGCAGACAATGGTAAACCTCAGAGAGTAACTAATGCTATGTAAAGCTTCTTGAGAACATGAACTTTAGCCGTTCAGAGTCGGCATAAAACATGTAGGTCCAGTTCTCGATCAATTGTGTGCAAACATTTCTGTGTCGACAAGGAATAAACGCTAAAGTCGAATTAGGACAAAATGAGGTTGTGACTTTCATTGCTTTTTTTCGCAACGAAATACACTAGTACGGAAATGTTTATGGATGTACCTTGAAAATTAAATGTTTGAAGTCATCAAATCTAAACAACAAAAGTCAGGGTATTAGATATATAAAAGAGCAATTTTCATCTGAAAAATGCTCTTCTGAAATTTTGAAAATGAGTTGAGCTGTTATTCCTTGTCGACACAGATTTAGTAACACACACAACACAATTGATCATAAGAAGCTCGGTCTTCTTCAAAGTCTTTTCAAGGGCTGAAATGGCCAATTTGTTTTTATTGTTTTTTTTTTTCAACATTAGTATATATTAGTAGTAGTATTTTAGTGAAAAATATAATAAGGGTATTCACTTCACTGCTGAAATTTCCGAAATCGAAAATTTCCGAAAATTTCAGTGAAATTTGTTGTTGTTTTGGTTTTCCGAAGTTTGCTTAAATTTAATCATCTTTTGAGTTGATGAAAAATAATCGTCGGAAATTTGCGAAGAAAAGATATGTTCAGTAGTCGTAAGTAGACCTGTTTGATAGATGTGAGTCATTGTGAATGTGTACAAATTCAAAATTTAAAATTTTTTTGTCAAATCAAATCAGTTGTCAAATTTTTTCAAATAATTTTAATTTAATTTTTGATACAATGGAAGAAACATCTTTAAAGGTAATTTTCTTGTTGGATTTTAAATCAATTAAATAAATATTTCACGTTTAGGAACTTAAGCGGGTATTAGAAACTACCGTTCATAATACCGTTCAACTACCGGCAATAATAATTTATTGCTTTTCTTTATTTTCAATGAATGTGAGTAATGTCAGTTTTCAGTTTGACAGAAAAAAAAATTAAACAACGGTCGCTCACTTCAACTCTTCGGAAATTTCCGATTTGGGAAATTTCAACAGTGAAGTGAATACCCATAATGTTTTTGTGATCAAATCAGGAAATTTTGGAAAAATTCACAATTTTTGAGTTTAAAGTTATTTTTGTCAAAAAACAAAATACTGTGTGAGACTATATTTTTTATTAAAAATTATAATTTTTGCTATGGATTTATGGAGGAATTATAATTCCTATTAAAATTTTCTTTAAGAAAGTATCATAAGAACAATTATTCCTATTGAAGAAAGTGTTTAATGGTTGATTGAATATACAAATTAAATGAAAATCTATTTAGAAATAAAACAATATTTTTGAATTAAAAAACAATCGTGATTTAATGAATCAAAGAAAAAAGGTCATCAGAATGACTCTCCTGACTTCCTCAGATGACTCTCTTTTATAAAAAACTTTTAAAATATTTTTTTCTAATTTTGGATTTCTACAGTTTGTTGAAAAAGAGCAGCACAAATCGGATCGCGTCATTTATAGAGGAAGTAAGAGTGGTTATGTCAGATTTTGATAGTTTTTAACATTGACTTAAATGAAAAAATGTATGCGTCACGTTTCAAGTCGATTTCTTAAAAACTGTGGGATTTATAAATGTTTAACTTGTTGATGACGTTACTTTATATAGGAGGTATGCGCAGTTCTTATTCGTTTTTTTTTTCATTTTTAAACCTGAAAATTAAATAGAAGAGATAAACTTATGTACCAAGTTGTATGGCGATATCATGAAAACTTTAAGATTAATGAAGGCTTTGACAGTTTTTATGGGTTTTAATGGTTCTTAAAAAACTGCAGCACTTTTCGGAACGAAGCGGACAACAAGTTTATATTTTTTAAGATGTTAATACCTGTAGTGTTATGTTTATGAAGAAAAATTAACAGCCACTGACAGCCGTATATAACAAAATCCTTCGGATATCAAAAAATTTTTTTAAAAAAATCTTAGAAACACACATTTTTAAAATATAATTACTAATTTTCAATAAAAACAATACCATACAAACTACTTTTAATTTATTTTTACAAATCTGCTTCAGTACAATCCATTTATATTAACTTCTTAGAAAAATTTGGGGAAAAAATATGAATTTTTAAGTATGCACTCCTCTAAACAGCTAGCAACCCAAAGAAAAGTTCAACTAAAAATGACTAAGTTCAGAAAGCTTAAAAAAAATACTTGAGCAAGGTAAGGTAAAAAATACTCATTGTTCATTATTCTTACACTATTCAATAAACTAAAAATAAATATATTTTTTTTTTTAAATCGAAGAAATACTCCATAGTGCGTCGTTCGTTTGATAAATGAGTCTTAGAGAAGTTGGATGAATATCCACTAGAGTATATTGACTTGTATGGGAAAAATAATTCCCCCAATTCCGGTACCAAAATTAAAAACTACATGAAAAACCCTTTCCATTGGTGTTCTTTTTTTTATTCGAACCAATTTAGGCGTCCCCCGAATTGCATTTTTGTTAATTTGTTATCAACTTTTGTACTGGAGACCCACTAATGGTTGATTTCGAGGTAACACTGATAAAAACACTTGCCTCAGATGCAAATTCGCATGTTGATACAGCACTCCGTCACGCATAGAACATTCAAAACTTGTTTGACTTGATTACGCTTTCTCTCCTACTTATCTATCTCCCTATTTCCGAACCATGGTAGACATGACTGAATAGGTTCGACATCTAAAATCTTTGGTTCATAGCTTAAAAAAAAATAATCGGACTTCATATAACTGAGTTATGGAATAAAACAATTAATAAACATTTTTAAACTAAAGCATGTTCGAAAAATGGGGGTCATCCACAAACGACCACGTCCACCTCCTATACAACCCCAAAATTGAAATCTATTCTGTCGAAGCTACAAAAATAAAATTAGGTATGAATTCATTTTATATCAAAACTGAGACGTGTTAGAAAAATGAGCGTAATCCACCCACTAACACGCCCACCTCCTATACAACCCAAAATTGAAAACTCTATAAATAGGCTTCACCTTAAGCTACAGGCAAAAAAGATCAAAACTACCCTAGGCTAACTAAACTAGGCAAAAAACGGACACACCCACTTCCCATAGAACCCACTATAGTGAAAAGTCTAAAAAAGGCTAATATTTATGCTACAAAACTGAAATTAAACTGAACAGTATTTCTATATTTTACATATATATATTAAACTTGAAGTTTGTTGAAAAAATGAGCGACATCAATCCACTAACACGCCCACCTCCCATATAAGTCATAATTGTGAAAACTTTATAAAGAGGCTAATATTTTAGCTACAAAACTGAAACAATCACAAACAAGCCAACTTTCCATGCAACCTCAAAATTGAAAATTTATAAAAAGACTTATCTTTAAGCTGCAGGAATACAATTTGATATGCATGTATTTTAGACGTCATAGAAATAGTAAAATCTTTGAAAATCTCATACAAAAACAGAGAAACCAACCAACTTGAGAACCTCCTCCTCCTTAACGACCTTAAATCTTTTGCATATAGGATAAGCCAACTCCCCGAAGGTCCCACGATAGTCCCCTGAGCAAAAGGGTTTTCCACTTAGAATGAGAATTTCACAAATCTGAACATGAATTGATAGTGTTTTGCACACTTGACTTGATAAACAAGCTTATGATAGATAGTAGCCCAATACAGTGGATCCCCGGTTATCCGATCCGAACTTTGTAATCCAACATGTCTATTAATATTGAATACTTAGTTTTTTGACAATCTTCGCTTATCATTGGATCTGTAATTTGTCTGATTATAAGTTACTCTTTTGTAAAAAATTCCGGACGGTAGGGGTCCACTATACAGTACTCTATAATTCGACATATCCGATATTTCGACACTGCCTTGCAAAACGTTTGTCGGATTACCGGGTATTATAATACTGCCAGATACTTAAAAAAAAAAACAAATTGGCCATTTCAGCCCTTGAAAGGACTTTGACCGAGCTTCTAATGATCAATTGTGTTGTGTGTGTTATTAAATGTTTGTACACAATTGACCGAGAACTGGACCTACATGTTTCATGCCGACTCCGAACGGATAAAGTTGATGTTCTCAAGAAGCTTTACATGGCATTATTTACTCTCTGAGGTTTGCCATTGTCTGTAGAGAGGTGGGGACCGATCAGAAAAATTTTTTATTGAAAAAACTTTTCGCCGCGGCTGGGGATCGAACCCGGGCTCCGAGCATACTAAGCCACACACTTAACCTGCATGCCACGATCACCACGAAATGGTACGAAAATAGGAAAGAAATGTTGTTCGTTTTTAAAAATTATACAATATTGAAGCATATTATTAAGTTATTTAAAATTGACTTGGAATGGGCTGGCGGCATCATCGGGCCGTATTTTTTCCAAAATGTGGCCGGTCAGGCAGTTACTGTGAATGGCGTTCGCTATCGTGAGATGATAACGAACTTTTTATGGCCCGAATTGATAGATATGGATGTGCACAATATGTGGTTTCAACTGAACGGTGTCACTTGCCACACAGCAAACGAAACAATGGCTCTTTTGCGCGACAAATTCAAAGCCGTGTTATCTCACGTGGTGGTGTTGTCAATTGGCTGCCAAGATCATGTGATTTGACACCGTTGGACTTCTTTCTTTGGGGTTATTTGAAAGAAAAGGTGTACATCGATAAGCCAGCAACAATTCAAGAGCTAAAGTATGAGATAATTCGGCACATTAACGGCATAGAAGCTTAATTATGCCACACCATCATCGAAAATTTGGACCATCGAATGACATCGGACCATACCAATATTATCATAATAAAAAGAAATAACAATAATTTCTTAAATAATTTGTGTTTTATACAAAATCAACATCGGCCCTTAAAATGTAACCACCCTTTAGCAAATAGTTTCCCTTAGCCAATTTAAAAAAAAAAATTGCATTAAGGAAATGAAAAGTGGAACAAGCAAAAAAAAAATGTTGAATTCCATTCAAAACAGAATTCGATTTTACTTAGATTGAAGCATCTTTAAAAATTTTTAAGGTGGTTTTGTTGTTCCTTAAGAGTGACTTAAAATTCATTCATTTTTTCAAATCAATGTTTCTTCATTATTTCTGTATGTGGTTAGGACCAAACAACGAAACAGCCAAACTCCGATCATAACGATATATTTGAAAAAATGTTGGAAATAGCAGTTTTTTCGCCTGAGTAAAATTTGCATTAATTCAAATTGTATCAGTTCAGGAACACCGAAAACATGAAAAGTGAAAAATACTTGAAAAACCCTACGGCGAAAGCAGGGTCAATTGCCCTAAAGTGACCGGTCCTGTGACAGTTCTTATTTAACCTATCACAGGACAGGTTCAATATGACTCAGAACGGGACCGATAGTTTTTAAATGTGTTTTGCTATATTTATCTTTTCGTTACAAATAGCTCAGTGGAAGTGCGCTAGACTGTCACGCGGTGAACGTGAGTTCGAGCCTTGGCTGTGTAAGTATCATTAACTGGTTAATCAAAAATAACCTTCAAAATAAATTTGCTTAACACTTTAAAAAAAATTGAAAAGTAAAATTTTTATTAAAAAAAAATTTTAAATAAAAAAAAAATTGTTGGTGGTTTTGCCTGGGATTGAACCCAGGTCAGTCGAATGCTAAACGTGAACGCTAGCAAACTCGGCTAAACATGAATTTCCAAAACAATGATTCAATTTCATTAACAACGTGCGTATAAGTGTACCGTGTTCTATAAATAGACCGGCTACTGATTAGGTCCAAAGGCATCTATGAGGTGTAAATTGACACCTGCCGATATATTCTTGAACCGGTGCTAGGATTGGTCCAAAGGTATCTAGCCGGTGTCAATTTACCCCTGTCAATGACAACGCCATATAAAAGGGACCGGTTGGTTTCATACGTTGGTGGCAGAATTGGGACCGGTTACTATCACTTTGGAACCTATCACGTGATAGGTTCTGAACCGGTTCTTTTGTCCGTAGGGAAGGTATCGCGTATTCTTTTTTGTTGAAGTGAAATTTTAAAAACGTTTTTTTTTAAGTAATTTATATTGTTTATAACATATCCCGTTAACCGAATATCTTAGATAACTAAACAGTACATTAAAATGTTCGAGTTAATACTTTTTACAATGTTTTCTTATGACGTCACCTTATAGTGTGAATGCAGCAAATATGAAAAAAATATACTTATTTTTAAAAGATCACAGAGATGGGTTCCTAAAAATTAATAAAAAATATCAAAACTTTTTTTATTAATTTGAAAGTTTTTGTCACTAAGGAACTTTGATTAGAAAAAAAATGTTAAGAGTTTTATTCTGCAATAGTGGGACAGTTGACCGGTATGGGCTAAGAGTAAGTCTAGGATTTAAGTGTTTAGTACTAAAAGATGCGTACTAAAAAATGTGTCTAGACACAAGAGCATTAAATTGTTTATTTCAAATCAAAAACTAAAAACCAATAGTAGTTTTAGATAATAATATAAGATATATAATAGTAAGTTTAAGATATATCTTGGGAACCAGATGTCGCATATAGTTAAGTGGTATAACAATGTTCGTATTAAAATTATCTACAATTTATACACGCATTGTAATGATGTCACTTCAATAGTATGGATGATATGGTGCGAAATTTGGAAAAATATATAGATTTGCAAAAGGTGGCCGGTATGGGTTACAAAAAAAAAAATGTGTCCAAATTTGTTGTTCATCCATTCACAAGTTTTTATCACAAAATAACTTTGATCAGGAAAAAAGGTGCAATACTGTTATTCCCTAGCCTCTATATGGCTCTCTCTATATAGCCCTTATAAAGCAAAATGTTCGTATTTTTATCTTAAATATTTGTCTTAAAATTTTATGACTGGATCTATTATCTTACAACTGTAAATAACAGGCTTTGACCTCAAATATTTGACCTCAATGTACTCTGAGGAAAAAGTGTTAGTGTTGTTGTTTTTATTTTTAAAAATGACTTTTTAAAACTTTTAATTTTCAAAAATTATGAATTTTCAAGCGGATTTAAAATTTTCAAACACAGTTTATATCCCTGACTGGTACTTGTGGGTGTATGAAAATTATTTGACGAAATTTTCGTTAACTCAAAAACGTTCGAAGATCAATCTATGTTATATAAAAATAATATACGAAAAAAATATAACGGGCGAGTACAGTTTGCTATGCCGTAAAAAGTATTCGGTGAAAGGGATCTATAAAGAAAATTTTTTTTGGAAGCTTTTTCAACGATTACTTTATCAATTTATCTGATCTAATATGATGGTTTAAAGAAAGAACGTTATATTGTGTTCATCATTTTGTCATGTCAGATATAAGCAGCTCATAAGGTCAATTCAAATATTTTGCTTGGTTTTTGTTTGTTGTACACTTACAGCTTCGTGTTTGTATATAGCACAATTTCAGGTTCTCTTAGTCTTTGCATTTAAAATTAAAAAAGTATTCAATATTACCAAAAACTGTGCATTCTAGTTCATGAAGAAACATTTCCTCATTTAAAATAAGCTTCATTGTAAAAAAAAACAACTGAATTGTCAAAAACCACTACAAAATTTATACCGCAAGTGTTGAACACAATCATTCTTGTTCTCTTTATTTGTACAGCATACAGCATAAACTGAACACAACACCCGCGTCTCCCACCACCAACTATCATCATTCCAAACTCGACCACCTCAGGCTGCTGAATGTCAGCAACCTCAAAACAATTTCACGACTTTTCCTGGGTCATGATCTGTTTTTCGCTCGCCCGTTGGTTATTTGTTTTTTTATTCTGCGCCACAGCGATGCCTGAACTGAATGTTGATGCCTCAAATTTTATGGCAACAATTTGCAATACGTGTCAGTGTAGACCTGGCCTAACACAACAACAACAACAACAACAATCAAAATAAAATGACAACAAACACTACAACGACCACGGATATAAATAACAGAAATAGTCAGGAAGACTAACCGAACAGAAAAAACAAAAATGTTTAAAATAAAAACGGGAAGATGATGTTGTCAACAAACAACGAGAACTACGCGAAGACTTGCACTGAGCAAAGGAGTGTCCGTCCGCTTGGGGATTTCTTCAACATGTTAGCCGCATTAAAAAGCTTTATACGCTTTAGTTTCTTGGCTGATTGCTTGATTAAGCTACGCGAAGACATACATGCACGCTAGTACTAAACGGGGGAAGGCAACAACAACAACAAAAACAACAACAACAACAACAATAAAACATAAATTGCAAGCATGTGCCTGAAATCTTGAAATTGGCTCAATTGGTATGCTTGGAATGCGGCTGTATTGGGAGTAGTTCATGTTACGAATATAAACGGTAACAAATGGAGCGAGTTATCAAATACTTCTTACTTATGGCATAATGAAAATTTTTCAAATAAAATCATGCTGAAGCTCTTCAATGACTAAAAATTTACTTGAAAACAAGAGTAGTCGAAAATCAACTCTATTCTTTGCAAAAACGAGTTGTCAAATTTTTTGCACTGCTCAGCTTGAATATCTCTGGAACTCCATCAACTAAGCTGTTACTTAGGCCCCACTCTTAACTGCCTTGGTGGGTGTTGCATCATACTACTTATATCTGTTTTTTACTCGTACGCACTATCGTGACAACACTTTTTCTTGTTTACATTTTTATTTACTATAAAATCAAGAAAATGCAACACAATCAAGCATCAATATGTACGAGTATAAACAACACACTGTGAAGCATCCGCATTCAGACGTCGTGCATGACGTTGCCGAGTCAATGAACTCATCTTTGGTTCAATCTAGGAACTTATCGTTGACAGTGAAAAAAAACTCGTGTTGACAACTCTTGCAAAAAACCAACAACGTCTTCTCACTGTAATATATTGTTGAAATGGAAGATAGGGCACAGTGATTGAAAAAAAAGCATTAGTAAGTTTGCCTTGGCCGGTAAGTTAGAACTATTTGCAGGAAGGCTTAAAAAAACTTGCTTAATTCAGCAAAAATATTATTGAATTTTAAAACAAAGCTTTTGTTAAGAAACTGAAAATAAAAAAATTATAAAATTAAATCAAATAATATATAAAAATAAAATAAAATAAAATACAATTACATAAAATAAAATAAAATAATATAAAATAAAATACAATGACATATATAAAATAAAATCACATACAGTTCAATTAAATAAAATTCAATAATATTAAATAAAATTAAATAAATGAAATAAAATTTAAAAAATTGAATAATATGAAATAAAGTAAATAAAATAAAAAAAATAAAATAAAATAAAATAAAATAAAATAAAATTAAATTAAATAAAATTAAATTAAATGAAATAAAATTAAATAAAATGAAATTATATAAAATAAAATAAAATAAAATTAAATAATATAAAACTAGATAAAATCAAATAAAATCAATTTAAATTAAATCAAATCAAATAAAATAAAATAAAATAAAAAAAAATCAAGTGAAATCAAATAAAATCATATAAAATAAAAAAAATCAAATAAAAAAATTAAAATAAAATAAAAATATAAAATATAATTAAAAAGTAATATAAAATAAAATAAAAAAATATAATAAAAGATGCAAATAAAATAAAGTAAAATAAAAAAAAAACAAAATTAAAATAAAATAAAATAAAAGTCAATAATATAAAACAAAAGTAAATAAAATAAAATAAAAACGAATACAAAAAAATAAAAATACAAATAAAAATAAAAATAAAAATAAAAATAAAAATAAAAATAAAAATAAAATATAATATAATAAAATAAATAATATTAAATTAACTTAAATTATATTAAATTAAATTAAATCAAATAAAATACAGTTAAAGAAAGTAAAATTAAAGCAAATACAATAAAAATAAAATACAATAAAATAGAATGTAATAAAATAAAATATAATAAAATAAAATAAAATAAAATAAAATAAAACAAAACAAAACATAATATAATAAAATTAAATAAAATAAAATAAAATAAAATAAAATAAAATAAAATAAAATAAAATAAAATAAAAAAATAAACTAAAATAAAATAAAATAAAATAAAACAACTACTTACTTACTTAGATGGCGCTTACAACCGTTGGTCGGTTTTGGCCTGGTCTAAGAATTTGCGCCAGCCTCTTTTGTCGTGCGCTTGCTGGCGCCAGTTGGAAATTCCAAGCGTCGTCAGGTTATCCAATGCCTGGTCTTTCCAACGGAGATGCGGTCTTCCTCGTCTGCGTTGGCCACCGCTGGGTACCGAATCCAATATTTTTTTCGCTGGAGCTTCGTCGTTCATTCTCTCGACATGACCTAGCCAGCGAAGCCGCTCTATTTTAATACGCTTGACTATATCGATGTCGGCATATAGCTCATACAACTCGTGGTTCCATCGTATTCGGTACTCGCCATTGACGCAGATTGGACCATAGATCTTGCGAAGGATTTTTCTCTCGAACGCTCCCAAAGTCCTTTCATCAGAGCTGCTCAACGTCCAGGTTTGTGATGCGTATAGTAGGACGGGCATGATTATTGACTTATAGAGCGTCAGTTTTGTTCGTCGAGAGAGAGCTCTGCTTCTCAATTGCCTACTGAGCCCAAAGTAACACCTGTTGGCAAGAGTTATCCTTCGTTTAATCTCAATACTGACAAAACAAAACATAATAATCTCAAAATAAAACAAAACAAAACATAATATAATAAAATTAAATAAAATAAAATAAAATAAAATAAAATAAAATAAAATAAAATAAAATAAAATAAAATAAAATAAAAAAAATTAAATAAAATTAAATTTAATAAAATTGTCTAAAATTAAATAAGTTGAATAAAATTAAATAAAATAAAATAAAACAAAATAAAGTAAGAAAAAATATAATATAAATTAAATTAACCAAATTAAATAAAAAAAATTAAAAAAAAAAAAAAACAATAACAAAATAAATTAAAATTCAGAGGTCGAATAATATTTATATTATCGTCGAATATCATAAAAATAAAAAAAAAAGTAAAGAAAGTCTAAATTCGGTCTAGGCCGACCCTAAGCCCACTTTTCAAAAACAAAAAAATTTTAATATGCATTATTGCATTAAATGCATATATGAAGCCTATATTTAATATGCATTTCAATGTTGATGAAATATTTACATATACCAAGTTTTATTCCTGTAGCTCACATTTAATGCCTTTATTGTGCCTTCGCTATGGGTTCATGGACGGATTACTCCCAATTTTTGAACACACCTTAGTTTTGGTATAAAATACATACATACCAAATTTAATTTCTCTATGACAAACATAACCTTATTTATTGAGTTTTAAACTTTTTGGGTTGTATGGGAGGTAGGCGTGTCCGAAGGCGGATGACGTCCATTTTTCAAAACCATCTTTGTCTTGTCATAAAAAACATATGTGCCAAATTTTAGCTCTTTAGGTTAAACACAGGCTTATTTATTGCGTTTTCAATTTTTGGGTTGTATGGGAGGTGGACGTGTCCGTGAGCGGATGACGTCTATTTTTCGAAGACATTTTTGTGTTGGTTAAAAACACATACACATCAAATTTTATTATTGTAGGCTTATTATGAGCTGAGTTATGCAGTTTTAAATTTTTGCGTTGTATGGGAGGTAGGCGTGTCCGTGGGCGGATTCCAAAAATATTCAATAGTGCAGATCCTTGGGTGCACGTGACCATGTGTACCAAGTTTCATCCAATTATCTCTACTCCTTCTTCTTATCCTGTGTATACGGACAACACACAGACGGACAGACGGACAGACAGACGGACGGACGGACATGAATAGCTCGACTCATGAGGTGACGCTGATCAAGAATATATATACTTTTCTATACTGGACTCGCTTCGTTCTATGCGTTACAAACGTTTGCACAAAGTTAATATACCCTGACCTTTATGATGTATATGTTGCAGACTACGTACATAGACTTAGAAAAGTAAACATCTAAAGGATGCTTTTCTTATACCTAAAGATTTTTGAAACTAAGAGAGTTTTTGTTCTTTCACTGAGCTTAGTTTCCAGAGTCAGTTTTTCCAAATTTTGTTCAGTTTTTACCCGCTAACTTTCTCTCTAGGCACACGGAGAAAATTACTTGCGTGTGATTCATGCATAGTCGACTCATAAATGTAAATGCTCCTCCCATTTTTGAATTCATACGACTTAACACAAAGATTGTTGCTTTAACTCACGTGTGCTGGCATCCTTATGCATCATTCTTGAAAAGCCTGGCACATAAAGTTATGCATGGCACATGGTTACTGTTCGCATACACCATACTCAAAAATTCACGTGTTAAAGTCTTCTTGCTCATGAATTTTGAGAACTATTTCATAAGCCATATTTTTTGTTAAAAATTATATTACATTTTTGTGAGCAACTATTGCATGAATCATGTTTTATATTATTACAAAAATTTTGTTTATAATTCTATATTGAAATAGAAACATCAAAATTCATTGCCTTGTTGGTCGAGCGTGCTGAACGTTGAGATTTAAAAATAATGGACGCAGGTTCGAGCCCGGGTTAGACCAACAATTTTTTTTTTGTAATTATTTTTTTAAGCATATATCAATATGTCAATATGATTAGTAATAAAAAAATCAATTTTATGGTTCATAGCTATGCTAAAATTATATATGAAATACAGAAACCTTAGTGTTTTTGTTTGAATTTTCTGACAGTTTTTGTGATGAGCAGTTCTAAAATATGTTTTGCTACAATTGATTTATAGTTACCAACATCTCAGTGGAAGTGTGATGGGCTGGCATGTGGAGGGACGTAGGTTCGAACTCCGGCTGTGTAAGACTCAAAATTTCAAAATTTAAATTTAATTATTAGAATTCCAATTATATGTCACAATACTTGCTTAATCAGAAATAACATCCGAAATAAGATTGCACTTGCATTCAAAGAATGTGTTGTCTTACATGTAATATTTTATTTTATTTAAAAAAATAATTATTTAAAAAAAAATTTTGCCGCCGTCATCCGGGTTTGAACCCAGGCAGTCCAGCGTTTAAAGCAAACACCAGCCAGCACGGCTAAACTCGAACTTTGGAAATTGTGATTCAATTTCATTAAGAAGGTGCCCGTTCGTAGCAAAATTATATCATTTTAGAATTTAAGTGCAAGTAACCACGAATCATGCGATCATAAGTCATATACCATGAATTCTGTTTTAAAGCATAGAATCATGGCTAATTTTTGCATGAATTGTGTGCTAAATGCTTTATTCTTGCGCTCAATTCTCTCCGTGCATGGTCGCAATTCATATTTTTCAGCTTTGAACCAAGAATTTCAAGTGGCAGACCTATTCACTAAAGTCCGCTTTCAATTCGAAGTGGTAATAGATATTTAGGAAAGAAAGGAAAATTAAGTGAAACAAGTGTAGAATGTTAATCTTTAATGTTAATCTTTAAAGAATGTATATCTTTACCTCAGTCAAATCAAGTTATCAAGAAATCCAATCCACAATCTTTTTTATCATCAGCTGCAACTTTCAAAATCATATATATTGATGAATTTCAAATTTCAATGAAAAGATAAAGGCATAGCACCATGACTTTACTGGGGTTCGAACCCGTTACCTCTGGGTTGGCAGTCAAGCACGCTTACCACACGACTACCGAGGTCGCAATCTAGATTTTTATGAGCTAGAAGAGCTTCTTTGTGATGTCGGTTTCGAAGCTTTTAGAAGACTTGTTTTGTTAGCCATCAGTATTGGTTAAAGTATACTAATAGGGCGTTCAAGATACTTCCGACTTATCAAAGAAAACACAAGATATTTGCCAAAATTATTATTCATTCTTCCACATAGTCTGTTTTCAGCTCGATACACTTATTCCAACGATTTTCTAACATTTCGATGCCCTTTGAATAGTTAGATAAGATTTCTCAAGATCTCTAAAACACGCTTCAGTTTTCCATTTGAACTCTTCATTCGACGCAAATCTACTTTCCATAAGTCACCTTTTTAAGTTTGAGAACAGATATTAATCACTGGCGGCCAAATCTGGAGAATAGAAGGGAGGAAGTGGAAGAGGAAGCAGTTCAAAGCGTTACTAGTGCAATTTGGCCAGGCTTTCGATAGATTTGTGAGCTGGAGCATTGTTTTGCTAAAAGATTATTTTTTCTTCGATAAATGGTGCCGCGTGTTAACAGTTTTGTTCTTCAACGGGTCCAATAATTTGCAGTTATAGTCGTTGTTGATTGGTTTTCTTTTCTCAAATAGTCGATGAATAAAATGCCATTTGAATCCCAAAAAGCAGGCACCAACATCTTTCCAACCGTTTATTGAGTCTTCGATCACTTTGGCGCACTTCCACTGGGAAGTACACCTTCCGCCTACTCACTCTTTTGCTGATTCCTTCGATTTTGGTGTATATTGGTGGATCCATGTTTCAACCATGGTCACTATTTTACTCAAAAAATCAATCTGATTTTGCTTGCAAACATCCATGTTCATGTCCTAACATTGTTGGAAAGTGAAAACACGTCATAAATGTTATGCATTTAAAGATTGGTGGTGCCGTTACTTGGAGGCCGGCAGTATATTCAATTGCTAGTATTATATTACAATATTCAGGCCCTAGAGCTCTTAAAAAGAACCAGACATGGTACTTACATCATTTGTTAGGAGCTTGGCAATAACTTTTAAAATAATAATATAAATGATCTCTCTTACTAGTTTTGCTTTGAGAAATGTCCAGTTCGTTTTTTGTTTTAAAAAAACTTATTTTTCTTTGGTGAATATTTTTAGGAACCGACTCAGTTATTTTCTCTCAAAATTTGTTTCTTCCTTCATTCATCTTTTGGTGCTGTAACATAGCCCCAAGTGGCATAAACCAAATTTTGAATTTTGGGACTATGTCACTCCTTATATAATAACAAACACAATGTTTTTACTAGAGGTTATGCCACACAAAAGGAATTGACATAATCCCAAAAGAAAAAAAGAAGTCAAGAATCGTTCAAATTTTTTATAAAATTAAGCAAAGTTGACAAATTGGTTTTTTGTCCTGTATTAGAAGGGACAAATTCCAAGAATTAAAAATTGGGATTAAGCCACTTGGGGTTATGTCAGGGTACCCATTATATAGTATTTTATAAGAAGCAAAATAAGGCTTCCATTTTGGTACAAGTTTAAAATAGTTTTAATTTGAGTTCAAGATTGGTTAAGTAAATTTGCCGTTTGTCTTGTCATAAGTTTTGCAAAAACGTCACTCCTTTCAAAGAAAATGCACTTTCCAACATGGTTGGTATACTTAGCCACTGTCTGTTGATATGACTTTTTCATCCATTTGCAGCGTACGTTTGTCTTTCTTCCCGGCTGTCGGTTTGTCTAGCTTACTGCACATTCGTTACACTGTCTATTCTTGCCCACACCATTCGAAAGTTATGGCGCTGCTCTGTTTGCCGTTGTAAGACATAGACAGCAAAAACGGCGCTGGTGGTGTTGTTGTTGTTGCTTTGATCGCATCGTAAACTATTTTCACTCGTTCCCAACCCGTCGCTGGCTGGCATGTAGGAGCAACTATTTCTCTTCCTGGTTTCTTAGCTTAGTAGTGTTGCTTGCCGCCGCGACAGTTGGTTATATCAGCGGCGTTCTTGTTGTTGTTGCTGTTGTTTTTGTTGTGGTTGGTATTGTCTTTGTTGTTGTTGTTATTGTTGTTGCTCTTTGGAGGCATGGCATTGTACGAGTATCTCATGGGCATAAAGAAATTCGCTTTCGTATCGTGATTTTTTTACTGTTTCTTTTGATTTCTTTTCTTTTGTTTTGCATTTCCTTGACTTGCTGATCGTTGACTTTTCGCGATTTTCTTTTGCAACGCATGCCACAAGAGAGCCACAACTGATATTTACTCTTTTAGTTTGCTTTATTTAAGTGTTTTTTTGTTGTTTTTCTTACAATAAAACGGTACACTTTTTGTTGAAACCGTTTTTTTTTGTCGTTTTCTCTTTTCCGCTATAACTTCTTCGATTCCGAATATGCGGAAAAAGTGGAAAATATTTATTTGTGTTGCTCAATCATGCTTGTGTACGTTTTTCTATGCAATTTTTTAAAAAACATGTTGCTATGGTTGTTGTTGGTATGCATTTTCTTTAATTACGACCATGGCAATGAGTCCCGAGGAAAGTGACTCTGCGCGCTCTCAGGCTGGCCCGCGGTAATGTGTGGGCAGCTTTTGATGAAAATATATATATATTATAGCGAACTAAGAAGATTTAGCGTTTCCTTATTGAGTCATGACTGTATTTCGCTCTAATGTGTGCACACGAGTGTCTGTTTGTCTGTTGGTGGCTCTGGCGGTTTAATTACTTTATTGTTATGTTGCATATTTAGTGGGCTGCTCGTGCTTTCGAGTTTTTTGGCCTTTCACTTTGATGACCCGAAGTTTGTAAAATAGATTTAATGGATATGTTTTTATACGAACCAATCGATTGAAGTTAGAGAAAGAGTGGTAGAGAGAAAAGAAGAGCAGAGAGCATGTGAAGACTTTAGCCATATCACCGAAGGAATCGTGATGAGTTTTCATTGCATAATGTTGGTGAGAGCCGCAGCTGTCATAAAAAAAATTGAAATGTAGTCATGTCAGTATTCGAAGTATTTAACCAAAATCAAAATTTTGTAAGATATTTTTATATATTTTCTTCCGATAAAAGTGTTTCCTTTATTTCAATAGCTATATTGATAAAAATTTAACTTATCCATATTTCGGAAAATCTTTTTAATATTTGATTAACCCCAATCTCCCTACTGAAATTTCTTTTCGAATTTCAATTTTTCGGAGCATAATTCTTATCTGTAACATATGAATGATCAGATAAAAATGTATCTATAGTGCGTTGCCATATGGCAACCACAGGGAGATTCGGGTTAGATTAAAAACACTTAAAAGCACATTTTTCTTTCACTGCTACATTTTTTTATATTCCTTAAAGTCCATAATCAAAACCATCTTAATAAGCTTGCTTTCGCAACCAACAATAAGTTGTTTTCAACAACATAAACCTCAAAGTGTGAGCAAGAACCGTTAATTGGACTTGCCTTTTCGTGACCGCTAACAATATCGGTAGCAACAAAAGCAACAGAGTAAGTAACTAACAACTTTGTGGTTTCATGAATTGCCCACGATCTTGTTATTAATAAAGTACAATCAGGCATAGTAGGTGATAAACGACTTAATGATCTGCTACCTTGTTCAGCATCTGCATCTTCCTTATAGCAAACGTTAACGCCTAGTACAGCATTTAGCTGATACCATCGTACTAGTTGATCCACAACGAACACGTTAACTTTGCTGTAATGATCACTTAGTACATAACTATGGCCAACCTTAAGGAAGCGTAATTGAGCAGGAAAGCATAAAGAATACGAAGTTTATTACGTTTATTAGAGTTAATCTACTTTTTAGTTTTATACAGATCGGAGTAACTTAATTAGATATGAGATATGTATTGTTATATGGTACAGGATTTTCTATAGCATCTAATAATAAGAGATACAAATATTAAGTAATCTTCTTTTACTTAGCCAAAGCTAAAATACTCGACAGTTAGGGTAATTGAAGTTATGAAGGTTTCAGTATTTTGTTGCCGTGTGTCACTGTGTAGAGGCATCATTTGTTGGCATAATTTAAAAAAATGAACATTCAAAGTACGCTTTAAATATTGCAATTGGTGCCAAAAATATCAAATAAATGCACATATTTTTTTGTGAAATTTATGTAGGTTTTGTTATAATGATAACGTCATTTTGCATTGGAAGTAGTCAAAGCTAAGACCGATTATGCTATATATGAACCTCAGAGTATTATTTAACAAATAATTCTTACAAAAAGGTGATTCAATATGAGGTTCCTTTTTCAACTGTTTTGGCAGCTGTTATATGTCAAATGGCTTGTCCATATAATGTTTGTGTTCAGTATTCAATACGACTCAATCATGAATAGACTTACTCTTGAACAACGTTTATAAATTGTGGAAACTTACTACCAAAATCAGTCATCAGTCAGATAATGTTGAGCGCACTTTTTGTAACACCATCACCAAATTTCGAAACAATATCGCACTATTGGACATTTATCATTCAAACAGAGTGTATAGAGCCCGTAATATTACGAATTTTACTGCACTAGCAGAGAGTGTTCGTGAATACCGCAAACAGTCGATTCGTCGCTTATCTCAGGTCTTGGGCATTTGGGCAAATTGAACCCACAGAATGGACCATTTAAGAACTAGTCATGGGTAGCATTTAAAGGAAATAATTTGTATACATTGAGTTGTTGGAACCGCACAATCATTCCAAATAAAGATATACATCAATACATTGATTTGTATTTACTTAGTTTAGAAAACAACACAGGGAACTCTTATTGGACCAGCCTTTAGTATAGCCTGCAGAAAAAGCGGAATGGTTAAAATAAGTTCGAGGCTATAACTCAAGCCAAAATAGACAAAAGACAAAATAAATTTACCATAAATGCGCTATTGACTTTGAAAGCAAATCAAAAATAGAAATTTGAGTTTTTCTAATGAAAGTCATAATTTCAATATTAACAAAAAAGTAAAAATGCAATTTTTAATTAATTTTTTTAATTTATCGGCAAATCCAGTGTCACTCACGTTTCAGTCATAGCAGTAAACATACATTTTTCTCCATTAAACATAAAAGTACAATAAGTATTGGGAGCATTATTTTAAGTTACATTTTGAAAAAACTATATTTAAATGGTGTGTCACTCACGTTTTCGGACGATTTGCTTTCTTGAGTTCTTGTTATAAATGCATTTAAATCTGCGAATTGCTTGAGTTCATATAAAGAATAAAATCATTTTCGTATCGAAACTGAATTTTAACTGCAGGGAAAAATTTAATTTTTTCTCAGAATTTTAAGATTTTTTCATGTACTGATTTCGTCACTCACGTTTCACGTCGTGTCACTCACGTTTCAAGACAATTTTAATTGTTTCTTTTTGCATCCTGGTTAATCTGAACTTTATAAAGCATATATTGTTTAAAAAAATTTTTTTAACATTAAGGACATTTTTATACAAAAACGAATAAAAAAATTTGGAAAAAGGATTAAACAAAATTAATAAACAAAATTTATTTCGGTTCTGCATCCGAATCTAGTATATATATATATCACTAAGCCTAATTCGTTGATCCAAATATGACTATATGTCTAGCCTATTAGCAATTGCGTCGTTGCCAACGGCTTAAAATAATGATTTAATTAGTTACTAATAAACCTGTTGCCCGAATTCGAGCAATTCAATAAAAATTAATTGTTAGAAACGATATATTGAGTCTCAATAATGATATAAAAGATCATTATCTGAATGGTTTGACTTTAAACGTTTGATCTGACACAAAATTTTTTAATGTAACTGTCAAAATACGAAGACGGACTTACACTAATATAACAACTGAGAAAAACATTATTACTATTCGAAAACATCTCAGCTTAACTCTTCCAGCTATAAAAAATAACTAATGTTAAAAAAAAACGCATTAAAAAATAGATTTAATAAATAATACTAAGATATATTTCAGAAATTAATAAAAGGTACTTACAGAACACCTACAACATCGATTTATGACACATTTAGATGAAAAAACACCAAAAAACCCAAAAAAATTTTTTTTTTGAAAACCGTTAAAATTTGACTGACTTGTTTGCTCGGAAAGTGGAATTTTTGATTTTGGAACTGCATTTTCCGGACAATTGACATTTGAGGAATGCATAAAAGATAATTTTGGTTAAAAATTTTTAGTTTTGAAAAAAATTCAAATTCGATCAATTCATAAGCTCTTCTCAAACTAAATTTCAAATCGATAAAATAACGGATTTTTGTACAAAAATTGTATTTCTGTTTTAAAAGGTTGGGAACCCCCTGAAGTGAAATCACAATTTTTAAAAGTGGTTTGCACATATACAGCCTAAACCTGATTTACTGACATCTAAATCGATAGAATCGGTCCATTGGTCTGGGAGGAGTTGAAGTCACAAAAAAAACCTTAGCCTATTAATTATATAGATTTTTAATCTTTGCAAAGATTGTTTTCTTATATAAATCCGGATTTAACTATATTTTTTCCCTATATTTTTTTCATAAGTTCTTTTAGGGTCGGCTTTCACTTTTTCTTGATGTTTTCGTTATCTTCTTTCATTTCTAAAACAAAAACAAACAAAAATAAATTAAATGTCACTCACGTTTCACTCCTTCAAATGCTTTTTAAAAAAAAAATAATTGCTTCTAAACATACAAAATTTAATAAATACAAAATTCACTAATCTAATATAGAAAGGAAATTCAAGACATAAAATGGGCCAGCCAATTATTTTCCAAGATAATCCCACTTATCAATACAAATTGTCACTCATGTTTTACTCTTGAATCACTGTTTTTAAATTATATTTTTCTATTGAAAATGATATTTTTAAAAAATTTTTATATGGGCATTTCCATAGTCGCGAACGCGACATTCGTACGCTTTTGAGGAGCAAAATAATAAAGAAAACTCGAAACAAAATTTCTTTTTTTTCAAGTCTTAGATAGCATTTTAGTAGCACTATATTTAGTAAAAAAAGTTAGGTTCTCCAGATTTTATGTTTTCAAAATATTAGCAATAAACATGGCATCGCGAACGCGACAAAAAATGGAACTAGTTTTCGACTACATCTAGAAAAATGCAAATATCTGCGAAACGTAACATAATATTTTAAAGCGGTAAATTGTAAATTACATAAGATTAATGTGGCTTTTATGAAATATTTCTCATTTTGACATATCTCCATTAGTTGTTTTTTTATTGAGCTTAAGCCTGATCGCGAACGCGACATCTAGCACGCGACATTTTTTCTGATCACGTTTTTAATAAGAATTAGTTAAAGTAATTTCAGCTAAATATTGCATTACCTACCAAAAACATCGTAAATATTATTTGTGAGTTTTATATTAGTAATATTAATAAAAAAAAAAAAAAATACATACAAGAGGCTAGTGAGAAAAAATATTATATTTCTTTGTAACACCACCCGTCCTACGTATGTGGTTATTTACTTTATGAAGACTTTTTTACGCCCACAAGGAGGCGTGGCAGATATAGAAAAGTGCATATACTATACTGCAGTATCACCTTCTAAGTTGTTTTGACCATGGCATCCCTGTTTTTGTATGTCCCCCCATCTGTTGACATGATTACAGCCGTTATTATTAAGTTATAGTAATGAAATTCGATATTTAAGCTTATATCGTAAAAATAAAGATCATGTTCGAAAATAATCCCAATAGGATGAAAACCACGTATACCTCCCATAAAAATTGACGTTTTCAAATTGGAAAACTAATTAAAAATCTATTAAAAAACAATCCAATGACTTGAGAATTAGCTCATGAGCTTTACTTTGATCTATTAACACTTAGTAAAAAATTCAGCAAAATCGAATGAAACCTTTCCATACTTTCCCATACAAAGTGTATTAAAAATACGGCGCATGATCGCGAACGCGACACATTTTGATGATCAATATTAAATGTTTAGTATGATTTTTACCTGCAGTAACTTTTTTTTATAGTAAGGCGACCAAATTTGATTTAAGTTACAATTTTCAGACACTTGCTAAGACCGATCACGAAGTTCTGATAACATATGATGATTTAGGTACAAGAACGCGACATTCAAATAGTAGTTAAAGCAATATAAAAAATTTACCGTAAATCGTGCTTTGTTTGGTATCTTTTTATTTTTTATTTTTTATTTGTAGTTTATATCTGAATTTTATAAGAAGAGTGCAAACATAACATTGATAAATAAATGAAAAATACTAAAGAGAAAAAGTCCTTAAAAGCAGCTAAAAGCAAGAAAAACATATTTCTCAGATATCAGGCCAATTTTCTCCGAATAAAAACTGAAATTAGTTGTAAATGCAGTAAATTATAAAAATTCAAGCATTTTTTTTAAATAATAACAAAAAAATTATTGGTTTATTTAACAATTTTTTTTTTCGGTCCCGGTAGACCTTTCTGTGGAAATGCCCATATACTTTTTTTGCAAATGAAAATGTTTCAATTATCGATATTATATAACTGTGCTTTGATATTTAAATCGCGAAATACCAAATTACAAAACATAAAAACCTACAAGTTGTTTAACTTGCTAAAAATTAAAAATACATATAATAAAATCAGTTAAAATTTAAGGATACAATATGTTTTTATCAAAATGCTTTTACCGTAGGAAAATTCAATCAATATTCTTAACGTTCCGTTTTTTTTATTGACCTTAAGCATTTTTATTTTTCAAGGTTTAGGTTTACTTTTTCTGGATTTGCCGATTAGAAAAATATAAAACAAATAAAATTTAATTTTGGTCGTCAAAAAACTTTAATGAACCCTTTAGTAAAAAAGCAAGAGATATAATTGTTCAACCAACTGATGAATTTTTTTTGGAGAAATTATACTTTTTATTAATACATGTGGGCATTTCCGCAGAATGGTCTACTGAAAAAAAAAATATTAAATAAACAAATAATTTGTTTGTTATTATTTAAAAAGAATGCTTGAATTTTTAGAATTTACTGCATTTACAACTTATTTCAGTTTTTATTCTGAGAAAATAAGCCTGATAACTGAGAAATATGTTTTTCTTGCTTTAAGCAGCTTTTAAGGGCTTTTTCTCTTTAGTATTTTTCGTTTATTTATCAACGTTTTGTTTTCACTCTTCTTATAAAATCCATCTATAGACTAACTGCAAATAAATAATGAAAAATAAAAAGGTACCAAACAAAGCTCGATTAACGGTAACTTTTTATATTGCTTTAATTACTTTTCGTATGTCGCGTTCTTGTACCTAAATCATTATTTGTTATCAGAACTTCGTGATCGTTCTAAGCAAGTGTCTGAAAATTGTAATTTAAATCAAATTCGGTTGCCACGCAATAAAAATAAAATTACTACAGGTAAAAATCATACTAAACATTTTATATTGATTATCAAAGTATGTCGCGTTCGCGATCATGCGCCGTGTTTTAAATACACTTTGTATGGAAAGTATGGAAGGAAAGGTTTCATTTGATTTTCTGAATTATTAACAAAGTGTTAATAGTTAAAATTAAAGCTAATGTGCCAATTCTCAAGTCATTGGATTGATTTTTCAATGGAATTTTAAATAATTTTCCATTAAGAGAACGTCAATTTGTATGGGATTATACGTGGTTTTCATCATATTGGCTTTTTTTCGAACATGATCTTTATTATTTTTACGATATAAGCTCAAATATCGAATTTAATGACGATAACTTAATAATAACGGCTGTAATCATGTCAACAGACAGGGGGATATACAAAAACAGGGACGGACATGGTTAAATTCACTTAGGTGGTGGTACTGATGGATACTATATGTACTTTTCTATATCTGCCACGCCTCTTTATGGGCTTAAAAAACGTCGTGATGAAGTAAATAACGACATACGTAATATATCATAACTTTCTCACTAGGCCTCATATGTATATTTTTTTTATTAATATTACTTATATAAAACTCACAAATAATATAAAGGATGTCTTTGTAGGTAATGCAATATTTAGCTTAAATTACTTTAACTAATTCTTATTACAAACGTGATGGAAAAATATGTCCGGTTCGCGATCAGGCTTACGCTCAATAAAAAACAAACGGTTGGAAATATGTCAAAATGCCAACTATTTCTTGAAAGCCACATTAATCGGTTTTTTTTCACAAATTCACTGCTTTAAAATATAATATTGCGTTTCGCAGATATCTGCATTTTTCAAGATGCAGTCGAAAACGAGTTCCATTTTTTTTCGCGTTTGAGATGCCATGTTTATTGCTTATATTTTGAAAACATAAAATCTAAAGAAGCTAATTTTTTTTTCTAAATAAAGTGCTAATAAAATGCTATCGAAAACTTGAAAAAAAACAAAATTCGTTTGAGATATTTCCTTGAAACTTGGCACCAGGGGCGGATCTGGAAAAAATCTTGGGGGGGGTAAATTATCAAAGACACACATTTTCGATTTGAGAAAATTTTGTCTTTTTACATATAGACAAATTGTACTTTTTTGAATTGAAATTATTGAATTGTTTAAAAGGCATTTTTTCCAGACACATACACGCACATTTCCGTATTTATTTATTTCACCCTTTTTCTGGAATAATATCTTAGCGAAAAGTAAATAAAAACTCTAACTTTAACTTATTTTAGATTTAAGGTTGATTTATTCCAATTTTTCACATTCATTCCATTATAAAAAAATTGCACAATTATATTTTCAAGTATGTGCAATGAAAAACGTAGTTCTTTTCAATTAAAAAAAAAATTAAAGGAATTTGAAACTCATTGTTTCAATACAAAATGATCTTGAATTTGAAATGAATTTTTTTAAATCTATTATATTGATCTACCGAATTGTATTACTATGACTGATTTCAACGAAGATATACTAGACCTTTCAACTTTTGCACATTCAATAACAATATATTCGACAGTTTCGAAGATATCGACGTTCAAAGTCGAAAACATTTCACAATTTTGCGTAGTCTGCTCTTTTGAAACCCTTGTATCTTTGATATTTTTCAACGAATTTACAAAAACTTTTTTTATTTGGTAGAAAATCTCTGAATTTTAATAAGCATTTTAGTTTTTTTTATTATCTTGCATATTTTCAAAGAAATTGAAAAAACAAACAGTTTTGTACGTTAAATTTTATTCAAATGCACACTACTTTTGTATAAAATTATTTTCTACTTACGTAGGAACTTTTTGAAGTGAATTTTAATAAAATTGAATGTACAAAAATTTTTGTTTTTTCAATTTGTTTGAAAATATGCAAGATAATAAAAAAAAAAAATAAAATGTTTATTAAAATTCAGAGATTTTCTACAAATTAAAAAAAGTTTTTGTAAATTCGTTGAAAAATATCAAAGATGAAGGGTTTCAAAAGAGCAGCCTACGTAAAATTGTGAAAGTTTTTCGACTTTGAACGTTTTTCGTCGATATCTTCGAAACTGTCGAATATATTGTTATTGAATTTGTAAAAATTAAAGTCTAGTATGTCTTCATTGAAATCAGTCATAGTTATACACATCGGTAGATCAATATAATAGATATAAGAAAATTATCAGAAAAAGAACTGATTTTCATGTTTTTGCCTATAACTCAAAAACTCAAGCTGATGGAGAAAAACGAAGTCCATTTTTGACTTCATTGGGCAGCCAAAATTTATTCGGAATTGTTTATCGAGATCTCTGCACTTTTTATAAAGCTTAATTTTGTTACTCTGTGTTATTAGATAGTCATTAGATAGAGACAAATTATATGACAAAATGATCGCAAAATTATCAATAACTTCGTTAATATTTATGTTAATGTCTCTAAGTATATGCAATAATGCGAGTCCATTCAATCGTTCTTCTTGCATAGTTGAACGTAACCATGTTTTTAATCGTCGCAGTGTAGAAAAACTTCGCTAAGCTGTTGCTACACTGATAGGAAGCGTGGCAAAGATAACAAACGTTTTAGAAATTAGTGGAAAAATGTCATTATTACAAAGAGTAAAACGGCGTTCATATCAATAACCTTAGTTTCGCTCACCTTTTTACACTGCCAAATTTAAAGTTCATGAAATAATTGAATAATTGAATTAGTTCCTTACTAAAAGTGGACTAAACGTGGCAATTTTATTTCATGAAAGTCGGTTGTGGTAATTTGGTTGGTTTGTTACAATTATAATTACTAGTACCGCCTGGGGTCGAAAATCGACCAATTTGTGTTTGCTTATTTATAGTTGTATAAAATAGTCGGTGCAGTCATAGAGTTCTCCGCACTCTAATTCATTTAAAAAAACAATTATCAAAATCGGTTGAAAAAAACGGGAGAAAATGGTTCTTAGTTGTTTTCACTACGCCTATTTATATTATGATGAAGTTAAGGTAGGCTTGAAAAATTTCAGAATTAAAAAAAATTAAGAATTAACTCAAACAAATATAAATGTATGCAACAAATTTTTTGCGCAGTTGATACAATTTCAGCAACTATAACCTAACATTAATTCACTTCAAAAAAACACTGTTATATAAATATCAAATATGATAAAAAGTATTACAGATGTTTATAATATTTTCATAAAGACTATAGCTGAAATATTTCTGAAAAATATTTTAACTGTTGATGAAATAATTGAAGTAAAAACAGACTACTGGATTTTACATTGTTTGAACTTTTTTTTTTTGAAAATTTATAAAGTGAAATCTGAAAATAACAATGCACGTATTGTTTTTTTATGATAAAATTTGTTGGCCCACAGGTTGCAAAAAAGTTTGGCAGGTTTTCACTAAAAATTTAGAAGAATAAAATATTTTAAGTGGCAACTATGGTCTTCATTGCCAAAATCTTAATTGCGCTCATTACAAATCAAAATCAATGTTACTTGCTCAATGATTTCATATAAAGGGCATTTTTAAACTAATCGTTAATGTTTTGTAAAAATATAATTATTATAAAGCAAACACTTACGCTGAGGTAGTGACTTCAGGTTTTTTGTTTTATTTTTATTTGTAAGAAAACAACGCGTCTTAAAAGTTGCTTGTTTAAAACATGGCTGTAAATTTTAGTACTTAAGGAAATGTAACTTTATTTTCAGGATCATTTTTAAAAAAGGCAAAGTTACTACCTCGACTTAAGTGTTTGCTTTACATATAATTATATTTTGTTTTTTGAAGATGACTACAGATCGTGTTAATCTACTAGCAAAATGGTCCTACTCGTCTCGCATCGCTTCATTAAAACGTCACCTACACGCAAATGACGTCACAAAACAAAAAAAAACAAAATTTTTTTTTTAATACTTTAATAATCGTTGAAATCAATAAAAAAACTAAAGTTTAACAATGTCTCTGACCATTTTTTTGTAGTATTCTTTCAAAAAACGTCTTCAGAATCGATTATGTATGCATAAAAGTACCCTTAAGCTGTGAGCACAATTATTTTCTCCAAATAAAGTATTAAAAAGTAAAGTATTTAAAAGTTCTTGGGGGGGGTAATTACCCCCTTTACCCCCCCTTGTATCCGCGCCTGCTTGGCACACACCTTCTACTCTGCAGAATATAGAATATCTTGAATAATGAATTCAAATCATATATGAACCACTCCTACAATGCGTTGCACGGCATAACATATATAAACATTTTCAAAAACGGTTCATGTGCGGTTTCGACGGAAAATAGTTTGAGATACGGCCCAAAAGTAAAATAGTGAATCCTAGATATATAGCGGGAACTATAAATCATCCAAAAAGTTGTGTTATGGTCTGGGCTATAGATGTGTCGTTCCGAACCTGTATAGTTCCCGGAACTATGTTCACAGTTGGACATAGTTCCAATCGTTCCTTCGATTAATTTCTACCATGTTCATTATAACAGTTCCGGCTGCAATGATTGTTTTTTTTTCATACGCAATATGAACATTAATACAACATCTCTTTCTAACATATTAAGTCTTACAATGCTCTGTTCATTTAATTTTGAACATGCTTTTGTTCAATCAAATGGAACTAGCGGAACTAGATAGTTCCGTGGACATTAGGGCGGGTAGATTTAAAAATCACTCAATGCTCGTATTCTAAAGATCGTATCGTTCAAAATCGTATTCTAGGGATCAAAATAAGAAACTTTGCCGACGGAACCATACCTCTAAAACGAATTCTGATGTCCCCCAATTTGGGTGGAACTTTTGGGTAGGGGCAAATTTTGAAAAATCCCACTTTGACCCATTTAGAGTGCTCCAATCGAGTCCAAATGTATGACCGACCCCCACTAACTTTGGAGGCTTGACCCACCCATGCAAGTGGCACACCCCCTGGAACCCCCCTGTGGGGTTCCCCATACAAACATTTAATCACCATTTTTGGCCTTTACATGAAAAAATCAGCGAAATGGCTATATTTTTTCTTTATTTTTATTGATTTATTTATAATAATATTTATTTATAATAATATTTATTTATAATAATATCTATTTTTTCCCTTTTGAAATTTATTTAGTCAGAACATATGTAAATGAAAAAATTAATTTAAGTTAGTTATAGAAAAGAAACAAAAAAATTATTGTTTAAAGTCGTTTTTACTTTCAAGTCTGGGCAATTTCGCACGCCTCTCTAATGTCGTCACCATAACAGCCTCTACATTTTCCGGTATAACCCGTTTGGAAACGCTAGCTAACAATTTTCCTTGTATGTGTGATGGAATTTTTGGATCATTAAACGGTGGATCATCTTGAATTAAATATTCTTTCAATGTATCGTACGGAATGCTTCGCGTGAATGGTGGTTCAAATACGTTATTTATGTCATTCATATTGATCATTTCCGTGTAACTTGTGCAATTAAACTTTATATCTGGTTTTTTATAAGCTCTAAGTTGCGTTGGGTCGTCAACATCTGTTCGATAGCGTAGAATTATGTTGATAGCACAGTCGCGCTTTTCTTTGCTATCATCAAACAACATTGATAACAAGATATTTTCCGAATGCGCATAATATGAATTATCTGTAATTACTTGATTGACAATTTTGCGTAAACGAGGTTCTAGAAATCGTGACCAACTAATGAAGTTGAAAAATAATGCACTGCCGCACACGACAGAGCTGTAATACTTGATATTGAAGTTCATTGGCACATAACATTTAATTATAAATTCAACCAGAATTCTTAAATTTGCATCTGGATTTTCCGTTGTCACATATAATCGTAATAATCTAGCGGCCTTGGTGAGCTACCGAGAATGTATAATTTTCCCTGGTTTGATGTTAGCCAGATCCACCGAAACCACGCCGCTAGAAATTGCATGGGCCATGTCGTATAAGTACTTCGAATCGGTGGAAAATTCAATTTGTTTCTGGAGCGGGGGGGCATACTTTCCAACTCAATTTTCTGGAAGCCGTCCACCGCCTGAAAATGTATAATAATAAAATAATAAAAAATGGTTGACAATTATAATAAATGAGTGATAGCAATAACTTACCGGAAAAGTTTCACAAGTTTCGATTTGACGGCTCAGTTTTCCGGTTGCCGATCTTGTTCCAGTATTGGTTGATTTATCCAAAGCTTCAAACAAATGCCGAAACGGAAGTTTGTTGAAGTGTAGAAGGCAAACGAACCAATGCAATGGTCTTTTTAACAGCAATTCGAATCGTCGTATAATTCCACCGAGTGGGCCAGTGTTTGTTGGCTCACCGTCAGTGCATATTCCAATTAATGCATCCAGTGATATTTTTTTATCGTTGAAAAAATCATTTAATTTGGTTGTTTTGTATTCAGCGGTTTCATGTTCCAGTCTTACGTAACCAATCAATTCAGAATTGGGTTCTCTCAAAATAACAAGATGAGGTTCTTTTACCATCCTAGTATGATACTTTCCCTCATCAACTTTAGCTGTCGTTAAAGTATCATCTTTTCTGCCATCGAATGAAAACGCTAACAAATTGGTATGATCTAACCGTTTGCGAACCACTTCTTGTCTGCATTTCTCTTTTTCTCTGCGAACTTTCGATTTATCCATGATGAGAGGTTTGCCATGCTTATCTTTTATTTTAAAATCTTGGAAAAGAGCGGTTCCCAATGCCGATGCTACTTTATCAGGCACACCAAATCTGTCACATACCAAGGCAAAGTTAAAACAATCGTATCTCTCTGTGTATTGTGAACTTGTGCTTCTATCCATATCTTCTTGAACCGGTAGCGGTGCGTATGTTGAATCATCGGAATCTTGATATGTTGGCATTGATGACATAGACGTTGCTCCTTGCTCTTCAGTTTCCATCACAACTGCATCCATTGTTAGTCTTCTCTGATTATGTTGATCGTGCATGAACTCTTTGAGGCGTTCGGGAACCCAGCCGCATGCACATGGAGCTGCCTTCAAATCGTATTTACATGTTCCAATGTTAAAAAATTGTTTCCAGCGATTTTACATACTCTGTAAATTGTTGGGTTTTGTTTCTTCTCTTGATTTGATCTTGATACTTGTCAAGCAATTTATTCAATTTATTAAATACACTTCTTTTCAGCATTATTTCCATACCAAGTTTTTCCCAAATTCCATTCAACTTATCTTGTACTTGAATAGTGAATGATTTATGGGAAAACTTTTTTTGTTCTGTTTTAGCACGTTCGCTTAAGTAAAAATAATATCTCAAGATATCCAGATGGGTTGGTAAATTAAGATCAGTCAAATCAGTAGACACACCAAAAACAGTAACATCGTGCTTGGGTATATGACTCATTGGGTTTTCGATAGTTTTTGATGTTGTTGTTGCTTCATCTTGCGGTGTAGAGGATGGTGGGTTACTTATCATTGTTTTTTTAAATATTTTTTATCTGAAATTAGCACTTCACACTTTGAGTTCTTCACAACGACTTAATGCATTCACAAAAACTGTTGCGTTATATAGGTCTACGAGACGAGGTAATAAGAATGAAATGTAAATTTCAATACCAA
This sequence comes from Tetanocera ferruginea, assembly GCA_958299015.1. Classification (NCBI taxonomy): domain Eukaryota; kingdom Metazoa; phylum Arthropoda; class Insecta; order Diptera; family Sciomyzidae; genus Tetanocera; species Tetanocera ferruginea. Next base: position 80,662,951 of record OY282644.1, on the reverse strand, counting down.
AAAAAAAAAACGCACACAAGCCATTTTCCGATTTGCAATTGTGTCACAGTGATACCTTCATTTTTTAAAAGGGTTGAATAAATTTCTAAAGAGAAAAAAACTCCAACAAGAAAAAACATAGGCATTTCGCTGATTTTTCCATGTAAAGTGCCAAAACTGGCGATTTTTTGAAATGTTTGTATGGGGAAGCCCCAGGGGGTTCCAGGGGGTGTGCCACTGGCATGGGTGGGTCTGGCCTCCAAAGTTAGTGGGGGTCGGTCATACATTTGGACTCGATTGGAGCACTCTAAATGGGTCAAAGTGGGATTTTTCAAAATTTGCCTCTACCCAAAAGTTCCACCCAAATTGAGGGACATCAGAATTCGTTTTAGAGGTATGGTTCCTTCGGCAAAGTTTCTTATTTTGATCCCAAGAATACGATTTTCACAGAGCAATGGGCGATTTTTTGTCTCCCCACAAATCGACCGGGCCTAGCGGACATGTATAAATTTGATTGAAAGACATGATAAAAGAACTATTGGAAGATATATTGTCGTTCTTGTTATGCGCATTGTTTTCTTCGCGCATTGGTTGAACATTCGAACGGGTGGAACTAGACAGTTCCGGGACATGTTTGGTTTTGGAGGCAACTGCTGCATATGTTAATAATAAACATGTTTAAATAATTAAAATGTGTGGAATGAAATTGTAGATAAGGAATGTAGAATAAGGCTTGTTATATAATGCATATTAAAATCGTATGTATAAAGATCTTATTTAATAATATTTTTAAATCATATTTTTAAATCGTAGCAGATTTCCATATAAATTTAATAAACAAACATTTTTAAAAAGTGTAAAGGAACTACATTGTTCCGCGGACATATTTCCGCGAAGTAGTTCCGCTGTACAAAAGAAACGTTCCATGTTAGTTCCGGCTCCGGAACTGTTTAGCACAAGCCTAGTCTGGGGTTATTGCTCAGAGCTAATGGCAGGGGTTCAATTATGAACCGATGATTATGAAGTTCGATGATTATAAAAGAATTTTAAAGTACATAATGCTGCAACACGCTAGGTTGGAAATGCTGTTGTTTCGAACGTTTCAACAAGTTAATGATCTTAAACACACGTCCAAATAAGTAAAAGCTTTTCTTTTATCCGAAAATGTCAAGCTTCTGGATTACCTTATACAATTTCCTGCTAAAATGAAATAAAAATGTTATTTAAAATTTCTCAACTAAATTGAAGATCATATGTATGCTCGAGAAGTGACCAATTCGCGCAAGACCAGTTTGAAGAAGTTGTTAAAAGCAATAAAAACAAGTTCTAATCGACCAGGCGAAGCATATAATACAGTGATATATAAGAATATATGCTACAAAATATTAAAAAAAATTTAATTTTTCAAGTACAATTGATTAGACTAGCGCTGTATATAGCTTCTAGAGTTGCTGAGAGTATTTGAAAGATCATCGTTATCAACTGAAATGGGATCGTGATCAACTTTGTTATTAACAATGATCTTGAGATCTATGAAATTTCTCACAAGAAATTCGAATTTTTGGTTAGCATGAAAGATAGTCAAAGAAAGTTTTGTCTTTCTGGTGATCAGAGAGAAAAATCAAAATTGTAGACACCACCTGGAATTCAACTCATTGCGAAAGTGATTGCCTACTCTACGTTTTTGCAGTTTTAATTTGTAATTTTTTTTATTTTTGCTTGACATCTCATCATGCAACTCTTTGAAAACTCTATATATTTCCCGGTTTTCTGCTTTGCTTTATTGGTTTTGTACTGCTTTTGCACTTTCTTCTATTGCTTGCACTAACTTGCACTGCCGCAAAGCTACACGAACGCCTCCTCAACCCACTCGCAGCCATTAACGGTTTGCAGTGAAATAATTGATATGATTGTGTGTGTGTGTGTTGCTATGATCAAACAAACATGTAAGTGTGAGTGAGTGAGTCTTGATCTTGAGGCTTGGTGGAATTTGTGTGCCTCTTCGGTTAGCACTCTTCTTCTACTGCATATGATCTACACTATGAGTATTTTGTTGTTGTTGTTGTTGTTGTTGTTGTTCTTGATATCGTTGTTGCAAATAGAAATTGAAAAGACTAGAACAACAACAACAGAAATTGAATTTACTGCAACTGTTGTTGGTGTTGTTGTTGTTGTTGTTGTTTTGTTGTTGCCGTTGCCGTTGCTGCCGCCATAATGCACAACGAAGTGAAATGAAATGAAAAATGAAGAAAAACGGGAAAAACAAAATAGAACAAAGTAAAAAAGCAAAAACAGGAAAACTCCCGAGAGAGTGTCTTCGGCTGACTCTTCTATTCCCGGTGCGTTCGTCGATGGACTGGGTAGGGGAGATAGCGCAGGGGCTGGTGCGACATGTTGCTGGTTCTCAGTGAATTGTGGCGCGGAGTACTATTTTTCTTTGCAAAAATTGTAAATAGATTAGAAAGATAGAAAACCACAACAACAACAACAACAACAACAACAACAACAACAACAACTAGGAACGAACAGCACATGATGAAGTCAACTGAAGTCCAAGTCGAAGTCTTAAAGTGTTCTTGTGCTCGCCGGGAGTTCTTGTTCTTGTTGGAAGGTTCTACGGTTTGGTTTGAATTTCGGTTGCGCACCAGGAACGCTTAACAAAACTTGGCGCTCGACGGATCGCGATACAGTTGCGGCGCATTTATTTGCGGGATTTCGTGGATTTGTGATTTTATTTGAAGTCGGCGGCAATTTTCGAAAAAACAGTTTCTTGACGATCGCAGTTGTTGTGTGAAACTAACAGCATAAAAGAGTTAACGGCAAAGCATTGCGCAGAGTTAAATGTTAGAACGTTATATTACGTTACGTTAAAGTGTACGCGTTTTCTGCGTGTGTCTGTGTTTCTGTGTGTGTTTGCGAGTTGAACGCTCGCTCAACGCCTGGATTTTGTGGCTACATGAAAAAACTTTTAAGTTGTGCAACACGGAAGTGTTTGATTTTATCTTAAATAAATTTTAATCAATCAAATATATTTTAAGTTTCCTTAAATTTGTAAAATACTGCAACAATCCATTAAAAAACTGCATTGTTTTTATTTACTTTAAAAATTTTAAAATAATAATTTTAGTTATTAGAAAGTGATTTTTTAATGTTTATGTGAACTTTGATAACCTCAAGCTTAACAAGAAAGTGTATGATTAGCAATTTCTTCAACAGATATATTAATAAAAATTAAAATATATTGAGTTCTATTCCCCGTTTGTGTTCTAAAAATTTTATCCAACCAAAGAAAAACACTCGGTTTTTTTTTAAGAAAAATATTTTGAAGATTCTTAAGACGTGGTTTCTTATTTTGGACAAAATCAGTTTTTATAAAAGTCAAAAGTATCTAAATAATTTAAAATGGATTTGATTAAAGATATCAAATTTTATTACTTAAACATTATTCAAAAGAAACAAAACCTTTAAGTCTTTCCATTACTTTAATAAGCGTAAACGACAAAAAACAATCCTTTCATATCCTTTTAACCTATCTATTTCCTTAATTTGTGAGTAGCTCTGAACACTACGAGATAATCTCTTTACCTCAAACAGCATTGATTTAATAAATTCCACTTTTCTGAATTCTCTGAGTAACCTGTCTTCGATTTACAATCTTCACAAATGAATAATTTTCAAATTATAATCAAACTTTTTTATTCGCAAATGGTTCATAAATAATACTTTTACGAAAATTTCTATTTTTAAACAAGTACTCTACACATTTGCAAATCTATGTAAAGTTTTAAAATTAGGCTGAAGTTAAAACAAAAACACTGAAATACAATATAAGTTGATTGATCAACAGTCAGTCTTATAGTAATATCAAAACAGAAAAAAAAAATTAGATCGATTTTTCAATACACATATCTATGTTTAACAACAAAACTTTAATAAAACTCAATCTTAAAGCATGTATTTGAAAAGAAGTTTTAAAAGATTTTTTCAAGCTTGACACTTTATTGTAAAAATTTGATACAAATTCATTTTTCAAAGTATTGGCCATCGCTTACCACATCGCTTTTTCCCATTTTTCTGGCAATTTTTGGATACCATCTCGAAAAAACGATGCATCTTTTGATATGATTCACAAATCGATCCAATTTTGGATTTCTTCAAAAAAGCAAAAGTGGTAATCCTCAAGGCATGCGTCATCAATGAAAATCAATATTAGTCGGAAGAGGTATTGTCTGAGCTATACACGCTCGAAAATTTCGGTTTGAATTTTAAACTTTCAGGGTTTCTTTATTTTATCAAATCTAAGATGGTCTTTAATGAAAAACCTACAGCTTAAAATAATATTTAAAAAAAACTATGTACATTTTAAAAAACCTAAAGTTTAGTTTTGAAACAAAAATGTTTAATATCGAAACTCTTGCAGTTTTTACTTATAAGTCTTAGGTTATGTTTCTTGTCCGAAACTTTATTGTAAAAACTCCAGAGTCTTCAATTGATACTATATCAGTCTTCTTTTTAAACTCGATTTGGATTTTATTTTAAAAATCCAGTGTTTGCATTTGAAATTCTATGGTTTTGTTTCCAAACCTGAAAGTTTATTTAAAAAACACGTTTTTCATAAACAACATTCTAGTATACAATTAGAACGCTCAAAAAATTGTATTCCATGGCGTGTTGTTAAGCGGTTGTTGATTTGATTTGATGAATTCGAGTGGTCGTGGTTCCATCCTCAGCCAAACCGTTTTTTTTAGGGTTTTAAAATTCTTGGGCTTATTTTTTTAACTTTATAGTTTAAATTAATAAACTTTCGATTCAAATAATAAACTTTCTGAGTTAGCCTCTCACAGCCCTACGGACAAAAGAACCGGTTCAGAAGCTATCACGTGAAAGGTTCCAAAGAGATAGTAACCGGTCCCAATTCTGACACCAACCGGTCCCTTTTACATGGCGTTGTCATTGACAGGGGTAAATTGATACCTTTGGACCAATCTTAGAACCGGTTCAGAAATATATTGGCAGGGGTAAATTGACACCTCATAGATACCTTTGGACCTAATCAGTAGTTGGTCTATTTATAGAATACGGTGCACTTATCCGCATGTTGTTAATGAAATTAATCAATGTGTTGGAAATTCATGTTTAGTCGAGCTTGCTAGCGTTCACGTTTAGTACTCGACTGACCAGGGTTCAATTGCCGGCAAAGCCATAAGAATTTTTTTTTTTATATAAAATATTTTTTTTTTTTTTTTTTAAATAAAAAATTGAAGTTTAAATTTTTTTTCAAGGTGTTAAGCAAACTTGTTTTAAATGTTATTTTTGATTAAAATTTTAACATACATTTTTTTGAACTTTGTGGGTTTACTTTTTAAAGCTTAAGCCTAGTACTCTGTTCGTTTGCGTAAAATTTGGCTCGCAACTTGAATTTTTTTATTGCATGAAAATTTCAATTCAATTTTTTATTCTCATTCCTACATCTTAAACTAGTATACAATTTTAAGAATTGTATAAATTTAAATTCTGACAAATATTTTGTTGCGAAGAAATTGAAAAATTTGAGAAAATCATGATTTACTTTTCAAAATAGAGAAAAATAAATACATATATAATAACAAAAAATTTTCGACAACAGTCACTTTTCACTTCGAAATAAATAGGCAGTTCAATTAAGGTGGAACATAACATTCGCGGCAAAGAAAACAGTCTTTTTTAAATTTATAACTCAGTCAAAAACAAACATTTTTCAAAAATTTTCCAAAAGAAAAAAATTAAAAAAATATATTTTTCACTCCAACATGGTTTTATAGAGCTCCAAACTGGCGGCAGAGAAAAAAACGGGGCTTCGTGGTTGCAGCGCTGGGAGTCGCAAAAATTGTCCGATCTGGAAAAAAATGATTTTTTTAAATCTTAACAAAATTGATTATCGTATGACAGGAGCTTTTTTTAAAAATTTTTTTCAATTTTTGGTTCCAACTTTGAAAGTGTGTTTTTTTTTTCGAAAAAAATATTGACTTTAAAAATTCATAAAAAATCGAAAAAAAAATTTCGTCAAAAATTGAACCCGCTAGTGCCGCAACCAGTACGAAAAACATGGTTTCGAGCATAGTACAATAAACAAGGTAGCGTAGAGTCGCTCAGAGTCAGAATTGTCAAATTCAATACAAATAATTTGATGTCTCTACCTTGATTGTGCTACCTTATTTGTTGTACTATGGTTTCGAGATAAACGCGTTCAAAGTTTGTGAACAAAGAAAAAAAAGGGGAAAATTCAAAATGCGCTTTCACTAATCCGGCTGTAACTTTTGAACCCGTTAGAATTTTCACATGCAATTTTTTTCTTAGAATCTTAAAAATATTTACTAAAATACAAAATTATAAATAAATCTATTTAAAAAAACGGCCAATGTCATGTTCCCCCTTAAATGGTCATGAAAAAAATGTTGTAAGAGAAATGTTCTCAGCGGAACAGAGTACAACCATGATAGAATAATTTTACCAGGTAGTTTTGGCAAATGTTGATTCTCTCAGCTACAAGTAAACGAACTCTTGTCAAAAACAGCTGTTCGTTGTTATATTCGTTGGCCACATTCACCTGTGTCAACTGTTGTGACAGCAACACATCGGGGAGCTCTATTATCGGTATTGAAGCTTCAGAAAAATTGTCAAGTTTATGAAATATCAAGCTTTGTATCAAATACGAATGGAAATTTTACCGACAAATTAAAAATTTTATATTTTTAAATGCATTTTAATGCGCAACTTCAGTTAGCAGTTGGCAACTGTTGGGTACGCTGAATGTGACCAGTGAAAATTAATTGTATGCTATGACGGATTGTGAGCGCTCTCTTTCTTGTTATATTTTTTGGCAAAAGTCCGTTTCCAACAGAAACGTCAATACTACCTTGGAGTAATTATATTTTGGAGTACAACTTTGACGAACATGTTCTGAAAATTTTCACGCATATTTCATAGCTATTGTTTTTTGTATGGAAAGTTGAGTAAAATTTCACACGAAACTGAACAAAGTACAAGCTTAATGTTCGTAAAAATTCGTGAATTTTTCGAAAGTAAATCTGTTCAGAGTTTTAAAAATAATCTTTAAGATTTAAAAAACGAGTCATAAGCTCAAAAATTGTTTCAAGAGTTTAAAAAAATAAACTCAAATTTTCGACCGTATACCGCGGGTGGAGTAGGACTTAAAATTATGCCGTTTCAAGGTATGTTTTGGTCGGCTGCGCAACATGTGGCAGAGCGTTGTCAATGTGTAACTTTTTCAATTTATATGACAATTTTCAAAATTACTTTATTCGTAAAGCTTATATAAATGTCATATGCAAATATTTATATGAAAATTTTCTCTGCCTACCATTAAAATTGTTGCCACAAGCGGGCATTGAACCTGAACTGTCGCAAGTATTGAATAAGAGTCGGACGTTCTAGCGTTATGCAACATGATACTTTTAATCGGGCAAACAAAATGCAATTAATATTGAACGCGTCCCACACCGTTTCAAGTATTTAATTTTAAGCCTAAAAGCGTGCACGCAAAATTTGTTTGTTTCATTTGGAACGCATATCATAAGGTTGGTTCTCGAAAACTTGGCAGATGATTGAAAACATACAAAATAGCTGCGATACATTATGCAATTAAAAGATACAAATGTATAGTTGAGACAAATAACAAAACGACACACAAGAAGTCGAGATGTAGACAAAATATTTTTTATTCTATTTTTTATTGCATATCCTTTCACCGGGCGTTCAGGCAGTGAAACCTGTTTGGTACGAACCCATAGTTCGAAATATTCATTGGCTAAATCTTCACGAACGACATTCGAACACTTTTTTCGGCACGAACGAACGAAAAATTCTTCGTTCGCTCTGATCGGCCGGTACTCGATTTTTTTTTATTTAAATATTTTGGCTTATTAATAGAGATATAACGGATATCCGGTTACTATTCGGAATGCCGGATATTCGGTCTAAAATAACTATTCGGCCGTATACCGGATATTGTGTTATCACCCGGTATCCGGCAGGCCGAATAGTTTTTAAAAGTATTTTAATAATGATACAAATTTAATAATGAATTTATCAATTTCAATTTTTGAAAAGTATCTTAAAATAACTAATAAAGATATACTTTATTCATTTATTAACTAAAAATAGTTACAAAAACGCTACAAATAGCAAAAATAATAATAAAAGAAAAATAAAAAAACATAAATAAAGTTTTGCGTTATTCTTCTTTTAATTTTTCAAACTGTTGAACTGTTACACGCAACGCTTTGAGTGTAGCGGAAAAATATAGTGATCGGTAAATTAGACTCCGCTCCACAACAGGTTGATCAGAAACTTTTGCATTCAGTAGGTTTACTTTTTTGCTTTAAGCAGGTACACACTTCACGGTTGCACAACAGTTGTTCTTGTTAAATGCACACAATGATCATTAGTAGAGGATTTGGAATAGATTTCTTTGTATATTGGCTAAACTTTAAATAAATTCCTAAATCTAAGTAAGCCATTTCAAAATAAATAATTTCTTCGATATTTCGGTATTAGTATTTCTTGTGGAAACTATTTTTTCACCCATGAAATTTGCTTGAGACTCTGGTTTCCATAACATTAAATTTTTATATTGATGATATTGTAATAGCTGAAAAAGAAAGCTGTAGTAGCTGAACTCTAGTGTTATTGAATGTAAAAGTGCCATATTAATATTAGCTTCTTTATTATTGTTCTATGATTGCAGCCTGTCGAATTAGAAATATTTTTAGCTAGTTTACAACGAGCCAATAGACTCCCTATCTGGCTGCCGGATAACCGTCCATACGGCTTAAGGCGGTCTTCTCATTCAAAACCCGTTTTTTGGACCCTTTTTAAAAAAATTCGTATTTGAAAACGCAAAGAATAATTGAAAACTTTTTTTATTTATTGTATTACAAAAGTTTCAAAGTAAATAAAAAAATTTTTTTTGCCTCGATACGTGGGCTGTTCAAAAAGTAATGAGACTTCAAAGTTGGTGGTGAAAAAAAAAGGTGTCGTCACGGCGGCCACGATTCCGGGTCTCCGGAGCGTCTGAAATGAAAAAAAAACCGGGGTTATAATCAGTATAGATGTAATTCTCGGGTGAACTTCAAGCTTGATTTTGTGATTTTTTTTTGACAAAATGGCGGCCATTCAAAAAAAAAAATTCAATTTCAGGCTTTTTTTTTTTAGTTTAGTGTAAAAAAAAAATAGTAAAAAATTTTTTATAAGTATGGTCGAAGTTCACCCGAGAATGGTGACAATTCTGCGTCGATTCCACTTTGTTTCATGAAAATCGGTTCAGTTGAACTGGAGATATCATGGCCGCCAGTTCGAAAAACGTGGTTTCGAGATAAACGCGTTTAAAGTTTGAAGTAATTTTTGTGGAAAAAAAAACAAAATCAAAAATGTTTAAATGCAGTCAGCTTTAAAGAGCTGCCAATTTTCCGTCGAATTCACTTTGATTCATCAAAATCGGTCCGGTAGAACCGGAGAAAACTTAACTCATAGGTCAAAATACGAGGGTTTAAAAAAAACCAAAAAATTTTTTTTTTCAAGAAAAGCAGTTCTGCTGGTATCAAAGTTATTTTTTTGGCAAAAAAAGAAAAAAAGTGAGAAATTAAAGTACGCAATTAACAAAAGGAGGTAATTCTGCGTCATTAAAGCTTTATTTCATCAAAATTGGTTCAGTAGATGTGAAGAAAACTGGCCAGGTAGTCAAAAAAGGGCCTTTGAAAGAAAATCTAAATATTCATGGTTCCTTCATGGTTCATGGTGCATTCTTCGTCATGAGTATCAAGCCAAATTTGGTAAGCCTCTGGCTCTTCTTCCTTCTTGGCTTCCCAATATTTGCAGCTGGTACACAGACGAGATTTTACGACAGTGTCAACAATTTTTTTGGTATGCTTGGCAATCAAAGTTGTGACACCATAAAGGGAAGCAAAGCCACGCTTCTTCCAAGTCCTATTCCCCGACACAGTAAATAAAGTGGGATCGCACTCTGGATTCGCTTCGATCATAGCTTCTTTTTCTTCTCCAATAGCTTTTGAAATGACATGTTCGTACATGGCTTTTCCAGCAACGTACAAATTTTCTAGGGAAGTATAGTACAGATTGTTGGAGAAACTTTGTGCGAGGTCCATAAGGCCACAAACCATGGTTATACCTTTTGGCCCAATCCCTAAAAGCCGCATGGCAACAACCAAGCGTCGAGTAATTTCATATGATTTTCCGATCATAGGCGACGAAGGAATATATGTTGTGCGTGGGCAGGCGCAGTTCAAAGCGATTTTAAATCCAACTCCATTTGGTGAGGCTTCTGAGAACTCAATTTTTTGCTTGCATGAGGCACAAATTACCAACGCTGACAACGTGGTAAACACAGAACAGAACTCGAGAATGCAATACTTCAAATTGTTTTTGATTGATACTTCGTCGTCTTCGTTATTCTTGAATTTCTTGGCCGATGTACTGGTATATTCAGAATCCTCTGGTCTAAGATGCTGATTTCCACTAAACCCGCGTTTTTTAGCATGATTCTGACGCTCACTTGGGCGTTTTTTTTTTCTTTATTACTTTTCCGATCCATTTTACAAAAATCACAATAAATTTATGAAAAATTTACTTTTCCGTTCACTGAAGCGCACGCGTCTGTTTCTCAACTCGATACAAACTGAACTAAATGATGCTTTCAGTTGAACACCTGGACTCAAAAAATGCTTCAACCCCTAAAATAAGGAGAAATGTGTATTCGTATGTTTGTATGAATATGTGTGCAAACACGTTTTTACCTAACAATAAACATTTTCAACAGAATTCGGTGGTTACTTTATGCCGCTTCGTTCGAAAATGAGGCGAAAAAAATAGCTCATTTTGACGAAGACCTTGCTTCACAAAAAAGGCTGTATCTTCTAAAGTATTTCGAATTTCTAAAAATCCTTTTAGGGTCATATTCACAACTACCCAAGCTATAAATAAATGCAAAAAAAAAGTCGAAAAAAAGTTTCTCAATGAGAAGACCCCCTTAAAAGTTTGCCGGATATCCGGTATCCGGCAAATCACTATCCGTTACATCTCTACTTATTATCAGTGTTGTCGTTTGGATCGAAATGGACCGATTTGGATACTTTTTAAAAAAAATTTAATGGATAAATTAAAAATAAAACAAAATAAAAAAAAAGAAATCAAAAGGTGCCGTATCAAAATTCATATTTATGCAAAATTTTAAACTTCTACTACTAAAAAAAAGGGATTTTATTTACAAAATTAACCTGAATAAATGTTGAAAAAATTTGGTTTTTCTTTCAATTAAGAAAGTTTTTTGCTTCTTCTGTAAATTTTTTCAAAAGTAACTTAGAGCTTTTTTGATTTCATATGATTTCATACCATTATTGTATTTTTTGTAATTTGGTAGCAATGCGTGCAATTAAACTGTCACTTTTTGCTCCAACCAACTCACAGCGGAAAATAAAGGTCTGTTATGGATCAAAGATCCATTACTTTTTTCTAAGTAAAGATAGAGTGTTGAAATTTTGTATAAATAGAAGATTGTATATGACGCTTCTAAATAAATACTTTTTAAAAAAAATGGTTTACTTTTTAAAAATTGTAAACTACTTTTTTGTGTTTGGTGAATACACTATGGTTTTTTGATATTTGATATCTGGATAATTGTTTTTTATAAGTGGATACATTTGGATATGTTTCTGACCTTTTTATGGATACTTTTTTAAAACCGTTGAGGCAATACTGCATATTGGCAGCAATACTTTCATCAAATTTAATAATTTGAAATGTTTACAGCGGTTTTGGATACTTTATTGTACACGGCGGCGGCTAATTTAGTGCATGACTTGGTCGAGTTCGAACTTTTTATGGGTATTAACCTCTGTTCTCGGTCAAACAGCGGACGTTTTTTGCTAACTAGCCAAGTTTAAAACATAATTATTTGGATTTCGTAAATAATTTCGAACGAGGCATCGACTTCTTATAATTTTTTTTCTTAATTTCAGATATTGTTAGTCCAGACTCGTTGTATGCTAATATTTTGCTACGCATCTTCATTCGATAATATTGCACTTAAAATTAAAACTGATTTTAATTTTAAGTGTCTTATGATTATGAAATGCACTTTATGACAATTTGAGTTTTAACTTCGATTTGTTGGAAAATCTAAATAATTGTGTTCATGGTTAAGATTACTGTTTATATATCATTTGCCATCTTTTTTACAAATAAAAAAGGTATTATTTATGATATATTTGCGAATTTATTACAAAAAAAAAAAATAAACAAAACAGGAACTAAAACAACTTTAATTAATGATTCATTTATGAAAAAAATTAGGTTCGTTTAAAAGAAAAACGTTCAAAGTTTGAAAAAAGAATATAAAAAAAATACTTCTTGCAAACTTGGTTTTGATTATAAAAAATTTTCAAAAATTTATTACAAACTGTTACTTCTTAATCAAAAACTACCAGTTCAAAATTATTAATTGAACTAAATAAAACTTACCTTACGCTAAACCTTCGCTTGAGACCTAATGGGATATAAATTGTTGGCAGTTGGCTGGCAACTTGCTTACTTTTTAGTAAATATTCAAATCTAAAAACTTTTCAAGATAATCTTTTCTAGTTAAACCTTAAAGACTGGCAAAAAATACAACCTGAATATTGTTTTTCTTTCATAAAACAACCATTTAATAACTGCCTCAGCACTTATGTTTTAAATTTACAAGTCCACATCCCAAAAATTACAAAATTACATTGCAGATTTAAACTTTCTTTAAGCAATACAATAAAAAAACTAACTCCTTGTTATTAAATTGTTTAAACAAACTTTTCTCTCTTCAAATACTTAAACTTACTGCCCAACCTTTAAGAACTCTCTGATTATTTTAAAATCCTCACTCAATTCCACACTTTATGATGCTCCCGCACAACATCACGAATAACAATTTTAAACAATTTTCTAACGACTGCGCTGCCAACAGCATTTTTAAAAACCATTTCAACATCAAAGCCATCATCATCTTTACCATCATCAACACACACAATTGCAGTGCAAACGACGGAATTAACGACAACAACTGTCAACAAATGGCAACAATGATGATGATGGATGACACCAAAAAATGGATGTGTTCAAAATAGATTTGGATCAATCGCAAATCCGTTCGAGCCTTGTTGTTGTTGAAAAATCGAATGTTGCATGTGCCGGCGGCGACGCCGATGACGAAGAGGAACTTATACCGGAGGTAAGCTTCGACGCAAACTCCGACTTTAATTTGCACTTTTTTGATACTCCGGAAGATTCGTCGACACAGGGTGGTTTCAGTGACCCCGGCTCAATTGAGTCTGAATCATTAGATTCACCTACGCCTCCCGCAACTCATCAAACAACAGCTTCCGGCAGTTGCTTGATAGAAGCTGAATCGTTGCAATTACTTGCAGCTGGCGTTGACGATCGTTGCAAATCGTTCTTTGAAAGCAGCAACAACAACAACAACAATAACAATAACAACAACAATAATAACACAACATTGCATGCAAATTGCTCGTCATATGCAGCATTAGCAGCAGCAAAAACTACAACAACAAGTGCACGTGTTCTTGGTACTGTTGCCAATTTTGCTGGTTGTGTCGTTGGTGTTGGTGTTAGTTCATCTATTGCTGCCTCTTCATCAACACTTGGTCTCGGTCATGGTGGAGGTGCTTTGTACGCCCACAGCAGTAACAATCAATACAATCCATCACATTCATCGTCATCATCATCCGGCTGCTCATCAACGTCCTCATCATCAGCCGGTGGCGGTGGAGGTGGCAGATCATTGGGAGGATCATCTGCAGGAGCAGCACTGGGTGTTGAGCATTTTATTGGGAGCAACAATCTTACAGCATCGGCCGTATCATCAACAACAGCAACAACAGTTGCAGCCGCAAACACAGCAGCAACATCATTGGCGCATGTAAAATTGCAGCAAGGTATGTCATCATTTCTTTACATTATTAAAATAGCTTGGAATATGTCCGTGAAAGCGTGAATAATTTTTTCAAACATTTTTTTTAATTACGCGTCTAGGCAAAAGTGGCTAATTTTTTATTTTTCAGACCAAATAAAATAAATAAATAAAATACCAAAAAAATTGTTTTTTGTGGATCTCGAACTAAATCAGAATACAATGGCACTTTTGATTTGGTTTTACAAATATCGAACATAAGATAAAATAAAAACAAATTAATTATTTCAATATTTAAAATGCAAACTTCATCGAATGGAGTCAACATTTGGTATTCGGAAGGTAAAAAGGGTAGCTGATTAAGAATCAGCCGTCAGAAACTCGGAAAAGCTTTTAGACCATGGTTTCGTCGGACGCTACTCCGACTCATCAGTAGTCTCTGAGGTTTATGCAGTCCACTAACTTTGAGAAGCTAATAAGTGCAACTGCCGCAATACCAAAATGGAATTACCCAGGCAGTTTTTACTTTATCAAAGCAGCGTTTTTCTACTCTTTTGCTACTACTAATGTAGATACTAATGTAGATAACAGATAACATTATAACAGATACATTGATAAAAAAACTTCCATAATATAGTTTTCTAGAGTTTTTCAGTTTGTTAATGGCGAATTTGTAGTTCCGTATAGTCGCAATAGTCTGCTAGTTTTGGAAAGCCAACGAGAATGAACTATTTTCCCGGATTTTCTGTGGCTAAATCTGCAGAACAAAAAGCTACAAATACGGATACAGATAATTCTGTAGAAAAACCGCATTCTTCTTCAGTATACAACGGTTGAGGCATATTTCCAAACAAAATGGGCTCAAAATCAGATACAATCTATTATGAAAAGTGCGTTAACTTAAAATAAAGTCTCAAACTCTTTTACAATGTGCATCTAACTATGTGTAACTGTTCACAAGTTTCAATCAATTTTGTCAAATCCTACCCGTTAGCAGTTCTGGGTACGCTTGTAATCGACTTTTCCAATGCACCAAAAAAGTGGCGAAACGGTAGCTCATTCAAATGCAGCAAACAAACAAATAAATGTAATGGTTTTTCTAGAGCAAATTCGAACCTGCGTAAAATATCGTTTATAAAACCAATATTGCTTACTTCCCCATCGCATCAAATGCCAACTAAATCGTCCAGAGATGAATTTTTTGTATGAAAGAGCTCGTGAAGTTGTTTTTGTTTTGTACAAGAGTTCTTGGCATCAAGATTTAAATGTCCCACTACTAAATGACATTCTTTTTCAATCATAGTTAGTATGGAATTTTCCATTTATTTCCTCTCACAACAGCGCCAACAAAAATTTGCTGTCAAAAGAAAAAGCAATTATATGGGTATCGAAACGGTTATGAAAAACTGCATCTCTACATTACCGATGCGCCAAATCTATCCCACATCATGGCTTTTTAAGTCCGATCATGAAGTGATCATAGAATGAAAATCATGAAGATGACATCTGACGCCAACGCCACCAAACAACAACATGCAGTATTCTTTCAGACCTATTAGACGGTATGCTATACTCCATCGAACTAAAAATACTAATGTTATAAAGAAAGTCTAAAGTCAGTCTAGTCCGACTATGAAATACCTTAAACCTAATTTTTCAAAATACAATATATAATAACGCATACCAAGTTTTAATTCTATAACTCACATGTTAATGCCTTTGTAGTGTTTTCGATATTGTGGGTTGTATCGGTCTGTCCGTCTGTGTGTTGTCCGTAAACACAGGATAAAAAGAAGGAGCTGTGATAATCAAACTCAGTACACATGGTCACATGAACCCAAGTATCTGCACTGTTGAATATTTTTGGAATCCTCCCACGGACACGCCTACCTCCCATATAACGTAAAATGTGAAAACTGCATAAATGAGCTCATAATTAACCTACAACAATAAAATTTGGTACGCATATGTTTTATAGCAACACAAAGATGTTTTCGAAAAATGGGTGTCATCCGCTCAAGGACACGGCCAACTCCCATACCACCCAAAAATTGAAAACTCAATAAATAAGCTTCTGTTGATCATACAGAGATAAAATTTGGTACGTATGTTTTTAATGACAAAACAAAGATGTTTTTTGAAAGTGGACGTCATCCGCTCACGGCCACGCATACCTCCCATATAACGCAATAATTTACAACTGCAGAACTAAGCTCATAATTAACTAATAACAATAAAATTTGGTACGCATGTTTTTAATGTCAAAACAAAGATGTTTCCGAAAAATGGATGTCATCTGCCTACGGACACACCCACCTCCCATACAACCAAAAATTAAAAACTCAATAAATAAGCTCATGTTTAACCTACAGAGATAAAATTTGGTACTTATATATATTTAATATCAAAAAAATGTCTACGAAAAATGGATGTCATCCGCCCACAAACACGCTCACCTCCCCCACAATAGCGAAAACACTATAAAAGCTTTAATATGTGAGCTACAGGAATAAAACTTGGTAGCATTCGTCTACCGACACGCCCATTTCCAATACTGTTATTGTATTTTGAAAAAGTAGGTTAAGGGTATTTCATAGAAGGGATAGACTTTAGACCGACTTTAGACTTTCTTTACTTGTTCTTCATAAACTTAACACAAGAGGTGTAAGTCTCTTAAAAAATATCATGTTGTTGTCCGATTCTCTCCGATAAGTTCTCTTTTTACTAAAAACTGTCTGAACCCAAAAGTAAAAAAAAATCATTTTATCATATGCTGCGGTGAGTTGTTAAGAGAAGTAGTTGCGATAATTGAATGTACTATTGAATATTTTTTGAATCCGCCATCGGAGACATGTGCGACCTCCCATACCACTACAAAATAAAAATCACTATATTTAAACTACAGTAATAAAATTTGATATTTATGTATTTTATATAAAATTGTAGACGTACATAAAACATACTCGTGATCCGCTTATGAACACGTCCATATCCCATACAACCCAATTATTGAAAACTCTATAATGAGGCTTTAATTTGAGCTACAGGGATAAAAGTTGATATGGGAGCATACTATACCAAAACTTGAGTATACACAAAAAAAAGGCTAATGAACACACCCACCTCCCATACAACCCACTATAGTTAAAACTCTATAAAGAGGTTTATATATGAGCTACAAAGATTAAACTTGGTATGTGAGTATGTTATATCAACACTATGAAGTGTACAAAAAATGGGCGTCCCCAAATCGGGGTTGGTCAATATGACCCAATGATCGTACAGGGTTAAGAATATCAAAAATCGAAAAACATACATGCTTAGAAACTTTTTAACCAATAAAATAATTTTGGCCGCCTAAATAAACAATTTATTCAAAAGATATGTAATTTATTAGACAAATATAAGTTAAAAGAGATATCTTTTGAAACTATTTGATTTAAGTTTTCTGTAAAATTTTGAAGTAAAACTTAAATTGATAAAAGTGATAATGTATAAACTTTTACCACACTTTAACATGTTTCATAATCTAATTAAAATATTTACATTGCAAAACAATAGCAAAAATTAATTTTAAAACTGAAGAATATAAAAAGTATATTAAAAAAATGAATTGAAAATACTTCCAGGAGACATACGACAATGATGATTACATAAAGCTGGGAGAGAAATGGACTTAAAGACCAATGGTTTTTTTTTTTAAACATTTAAGTTTCGCCTTATTACTACCAATAATTATTTTCTATTTATATGATACAGACCTCACACTTGCCCTTGGTCCATATAACTGGAAAAAAACAAAAAAAAAATATTACAAAAAAATTAATGTTTAGTTTTGTTTATTTTTCTGTTTTTAAAAAAAGTTACAACAATCGGCGGGGTTTCAGCGTAAAAAAGACTTTGTTTCTGAATTTTGTTAAGAGTATGGATTGAGCAAATTTATTAAAATCTTTTCTGCAGCATTAAGTATACTTTTAACAATATTCTGTCATTTTTCATCCTAAAATATTGAAAAAAAGCCGGTGACAGAGCTTTTCCCAGAACTTCTTAGAAAAATAGCAATTTGCGGTGTTCACTTAATCTCGGTCGAAAATTATCTGAAATCAAAAACCAATAAAATTAAGTCAAAGTATCATTCCGTCCTCCCCCAATGTTCTTTTATTATTTGTTTTTTCATTTAAAAATTTTTGGTGGCCACCGAAGTGAAAACTGCTAACTTCCACGAAAAATTCCGACATTTTGTTGGTGGGAAACCCCCTAAACCTTAGGATTACTAATACCCACCCGGGTGACCGACCATTCAGATTTTCACTTTTTAATTATTCAGCAACGAAAAGAAATATGAAGACCGCTCTCACTGCATGTTTTGTGCTAAACAACTTTAAACTAACCGTCAAAATCAAGAGCTTTTTAAATTGTATGAAATAAAAAAAGTTTAACACATCTAGTGCAAAAGAAAAGCAAAATATTATTGGTCACCCTGGTGGGAATTCGTAAAATGTGCACAAAAAAATTCTTCAGTAATCCCAAGGTTAATGTAAAAAAAATTTACCTAAACGTTGGGGGGGAGGGAGTAGTTGAAAGTTTGAGATGAATCGGTCAAGTAGCAGTGAACACGGGCTTTGAAAACACAACATGTGAGAAAATTGCTTTAAAGTTTTGTACGCGTACGTTTGTACGTTCGAGGTGCACTTACTTAAAAATTCATATATTCGTTAGTTTTACTCGGATCGACTTCAAATTTGGACACAATAAGGGTTTTCAAGAAGCCCTGAGTAAAAGAGTAAAAAATTAAATTTTAAAATAAAAATACTCTCCAACAAAAAAAGATACAGTTTCGATAGTATCGTAAGTGTAGACGTAGAATTCCGTTTAAGTTGTAACCTCTTCTACTTTGTCTCTTTGGTTCGATTGTTTTATTCATTTTGCACGTATTTTTATTGATCTTCCAAAAATTAACAAATAAATGAATAATACTCAATTATGGACTACTTATCGAGGCCAAAACAAAGAAAAAGTTAAAAAGTAAGTATGATTAAATGAGCAAGCAAAAAGAAACAAGCAAAATTTAAATTTTTTCGATCATTTTGTTAAGTTTGACAGGTTGAGTTCATTGACTTAGTTGAAAAGAAGGCGAAGCAAATGCACTTTCCATTGGTGCCACTTTCGTCTCTGCCCGATATATAGTTTGCGAGCTACAGTCAGTTTAACTACTAATTTCAATTTAAAATTAAGACCCCGATTTTTAAAAAATCGTATGGTTACTATATTTCACGCTGAGCGTATGTCCTTTCCTCTCGTCTCTGTCTGATATTTAGTTTGTTAGCTACACTTTCGTCTCTATTCGATGTATAGTTTACAAACTACACTCGCTAGTGCTAGTGGGATGTGGAATCCAAATTAATTTGAATTAAAAACAAAAATAAAAATTTTACGAAATCTATTGGGTAAAAGCATAAAAAGAAATATGATCCAACTCGTTTTTTTTCATAAGAGTTAAATCTAACCGGATCACAGACCCATTTCGTTAAATTTGACAGATTGAGTTCATTGACTGAGTTGAAAAGAGGTTCATGACCTCTGGTTTCAAAATAGTATACTAGAACAGTAGTGCATACATAAACCCAATGCGATCTAATGCTTACAATGCTGCCAAAGCAAACCAATCAGTTCGTGCAAAACCAAAGCATACGTGCATAAACAACGAAAGAAAGACAAAGAAAGCAGCAGGCACAAAAGCAGCTGATGATTGATTTTCTTATATAAAAACATGCATTTTTCTTCTTATATTTTACTATTTTGTGACTTTAATATAATATAATATAGTGACAAAATCCAAAATTAGATACTTATTCAGCGCAGGATATATCTGATAGTTTAGTATATATATTATCTTTGAACGAAGAGTATTAAAGGCTGTACGTATACCCTAAAGTATTCGCCAAAAAGTTGCCTAATGACCTTGAAAAAATCTGTTAAAACGACCCATACAAACAGCGCTGTACGTCAAAAAATGCTTTGAATGAAAACTTACACTTTTACTCAACCTCAAGCATTGACTTAAATATTTTTTTACTCTTGTGTAAGAAAATGACAGTTCGATTTTTTCTGGCAGAACAGCTCAAAAACAGGTATGTTACAAGGAAACATAAGACGTTGTGTATTTTGCTGATGTATGTGCACACAAAATTTAAAAAATTAACTTTTATGCAGTAAGCATAAATCAGCTGTGAAAATAAAATAAATTCAAAAGCAAAAAATTCAGGTGTAAAATTTGTTCAATTTCATATGATTACTATGTTGCTTACATGAGGCTGGAGAGTAAAATTTGACTCATTAATTTTTTACTCTTTTAGTCAGGGCTTAGTGAAAACCCCTAATATTCTTGAGATGTTAGACATTCATAAATAATTAAAAAAATAATTAAAAAACCTTACCCCACCCTTAAAACATAGGCGATTTCAGACACGACCGCAAGCACTTGTGTTTATTTGATCCGGTTTATTATAAATTGGGTTTTATGACAGGGTATTTCAAATCACAGTAAATTGTTTGTACACTCAGAAAAAAGTATCTCGGAATATGATAAAAAATGCATCATATTTAGAGAAAAATGGTATAGACTTTGCTCCAGAGAATGCTTTTCTCTAAGTCTGATCCTAAAAATTCCCTAAAAAAGATTAAAAGCATGAAAAAGAGAAAAGAGAAATATATAAAAATATGTATATCGTTTTTAAAGAAAAATACTTTTAATTTTTGAGAAAATATTGGTTTTTATTGAAGAAAATACTTCTCATTTTTTTCAAAATGTAGGAAATTTTTTTCATTTTCAGTCAATTTTTCTCTATAAATGAGAATTTTTTTGTGCAAGAAAATACTTATCATTATCAGATACATTAAAATATTTCTATTTCCCACAAGCTAAGAAATATTTCTTTGAAAATATATTCTAATTGCAGAAAATTTTACTTGAAAAAGAAAAAAATTGCTATTATCGAAAACAGGGAAATTTTTTATCGGAGAAAGATATGTGTTTTTTTCTGACTGCAGAATTCGAAAATTTTAAAAATCAAAACTTTCTAATTAATGAACATATTGCAATGGTTGAACGATCAAAACTACACGAAGTTGCATTTTTTATCATAAGTTTAAGTAGTTTTTATTAAATTTTAATAAAATATCTGACCATTAAGTCTCCATAAACACACAATTAAACATTTAAATTTACCCTCAAAAGATATATTTGGGACACCTTGTTGCATAAAAGTAATTCTTATATACTAGATAATTCGAAGATAGATTGAATAAGATCTCGTTACGACCCTTTCAACTGTAAGCTTTTTGTGGGAATTTCCATTAAATTTAATCGACATGTGCTTAAAACATTCTTGCCAAATTTTTGTTTTTATTTCTCGACCTTAACTCTTCAGACACCGGCAGGTTCACTTTTTCGACTCAGTCTTTTGGACATGCACAATTTAAATCTATTTTAATGGCGCCTTGTTGAACAAAATCGGTTTATCAGTTAAGGAGTTGATATTACAAAAAAGTGTGTTTGCCTATTTATTACATAGAATAGATTTTTAGTTCAGCTTTAGTAATTTTTTTGCAATTCAAATCAACTGAATTCATGTAAGAACAATAAGTGCTCAACAACATAAAGTTGGCATCGTAGACATAACTATGTTGAAAGCAATGCTCGACAATAACATTTGTAGTGAGTGGCTTTTCCCGCCAATAAAAAATGTCATAACGATCGATAGAAATCTGATGCCAGCAGCAGCAACAGCAACAATTGTTCACAAATCACTGTTGCTGTTGATGTTCTTGTTATTATTGCAGCAACAACAACCCCCACGCAAGACTAACAACAAAAATCACAACAACAGCGACAATTATATTGGTGACGACATCATTGACGACAACAACAATCTGTTGCTCATTTTATATTGTTGCTGTTGCTTGCTGCTGCGCCTTTAAATAATCTGCACGCTATCTGCATATGAAAAATTCATAAATATTTATGTTTCCTTGTGTTGCATTTTATTTTCTTATTGCAGTTGCTGTTGTTGTTGTTGTTTTATTGTTGCAGCACTTGAACATCGTATGCACGCGGCAACAACTGAATCAAACGATTTATTACTGCAACGTTGCCGATGTTGACGACTTTAAGTAAGACTTTCGTTTGTCTCCGCTAAACACTGACGATCAAATGCGTTGGACGGACAAATAGATGATTGTTTATTTATAACAAGTTTATTGAACTTCGTTACGACTGCAACTCTATTGTTGTGATTGTTGTTGTTAGAGTTTTTTTTTGTTTTGTTATAACTTGAGTTGTGAACATAAGCGCAGAGATTAAATATCACTGTTTCTTAATAAAAACAAATGCTTTTTTAAGTCTGTCATAGTAAACGGTGCTGCCAGCTTTAATGAAAAATATTTATTTTACTTGTAAAGATTCTTTTAAGTATTTTCAAATATTTTACTACTACCTACTGCTTAAACTTGCGCTCACTGCGTTTTATTTTAATCTGGTAATACTCTAAGATGTAGGCGTAATTTTGCAAATTGTTGCTATAAACATGTTGCTACCTTCACACTGATTGCCTGCTGTTCATTTTATTTATTTATTTCTTTTAAGCTGCTGCAATTTTTCTCTTCCTCGACGCGCAACTCTTACTCTTAGTCAAACATCTTGTTTATGCAGCTATTTGAAGCTACTTTCCTTTCACAGCACAAGCAACGTATTATACAAGTTATGAGCGTTCACTTAAATTTACTTTTCGATTTTTATTTTTTTTTTTTTTTTTTGTAATTTTCTTTTAACTGTTTTAAGCGTATGTATGCGTGTGTGTATTTTTTATGGCTTGCCATTTGCATTTATTGCATAATATTTGCGCCTCGTCGTCACTCGTGCCTTCACCTGAACAGCACCTTTTTGTGGCATTGTATTTAATTTACAGCAGCTGCGCATGCGTGCATTTGCTTCGCTTCGTTTTTATTTTGTTTCGTTTTTACATACTAAAGGATGAAGCTTAACAAAGTTTTGTACGCTTGGTTTTATGTTAAGCATTTATTGAATCGAATTTTTTAACATTGTGAATGCAATGAAACTTAATGCTGTCGACTGTTGCAATAGCAAATAATTGATATTCTTACACCCTACATTAAACGAGCATACAATGTTGTTTCTTATCATCTCTGAATTATGGTCGTTATATCAAAAATAAACATTTTCACTGGGAAATGCTAAAATCATAACTCTAAAATCACATACAAATTATACTATGCGTCACTGTTTTTGTACACGACATCTCACTATTTCTTCTAATAGAAATTATGGTCTCTACGTAATTTTTTTTACGTTAACGTTTTTTTAAAAAAATATATGCGACTATATTGAAAAAATTCGAGAAAAACTTAAAAAAAATTTTTAAGAAAACGTAACCATTTTCGAGTTTCAGCCTAGTACTCTGTTCAGTTTCATGTGAAATTTCATTCGAATTTCCATACAAAAAACTGCTGTAAAATTACGCGTGAAAATTTTCACAACATGTCCGTCAAAGTAGTACTCTATTCCGCTGTGAAATATACTCGCAACATTACTCTTGCAACATTTTTTCACGACAATTTAATTGAACTGTCTATTTATTTTGATGTGAAAAGTGACAGTTGTCGTAAATATTTTGTTTTTATATATATATTTTTCTCTATTTTGAAATATAACACATGACTTTATGAAATTTTGCAATTTATACGAAACAAAATATTTGTCAGAATTTTCATGCATTAAAAAAAAATCAATGTTGCCAGCGAAATTTCACGCAAACGAACAGAATACTAGGCTTATAAGAATAAAATAGTGAGATGCCGTATACAGAAATTTTTTCTGATTTTGGC
This sequence comes from Tetanocera ferruginea, assembly GCA_958299015.1. NCBI lineage: Eukaryota > Metazoa > Arthropoda > Insecta > Diptera > Sciomyzidae > Tetanocera > Tetanocera ferruginea. The sequence continues at coordinate 80,639,091 of OY282644.1, read as the reverse complement.
GCATAGTGTTAGCTAAACCATAGCTTTGGTTATGGTATTTAAAAATATTTGTAATCGCCAAGAACAAGGACGTATATTATTTTTGTCTGTCAATCAGGTTGTTACTAAAATGAAGTTTTGTTATTGCGAGTTCAATGTTTAGTGATTTATATCCAAAGCTATTCAGTATCGAAAATTTGGCTTATATTTGAGCTTAAGCCTAGTTATCTGTTCAGTTTCATGTTGAATGTCTCTCGAAACTTCATATAAAACGTCCAACACGTGAAAATTTTTACAACATGTTCATCAAATAAGTACTCTGTTCCGCTGTGAAACATACTCGCATCATTTCTCTTGAAACATTTTTTTCACGACAATTTAATTAAACTGCCTATAAAAATAAATAGGTAGGTACTAATACTAGTATCGCCTGGGGTCGAAATTCGACCAATTTATTGATTGCCTATTTATAGTTTCTATTAAACCAGTTGCCCGAATTTGAGCAATTCAATAAAAATTAAGTGTTCGAAACATTATAGACCTTTAATAAATGATATTCTATTCAAGAAGCTATTATACTCAATAACGATATCAGAATGGCTTGACTTGAAACGTATGATCTGACACTAAATTTTTTAATGTAACTGTCAAAATACGAAGACGGACTTACACTAATATTACTACTGAGATAAACATTATTACTATTCAAAAACATCACAGCTTAACTCTTCCAGCTATAAAACATAACTAATGTAAAAAAGACACAGTTTCGATAGTATCGTAAGTGTAGACGTAGAATTCCGTTTAAGTTGTAACCTCTTCTACTTTGTCTCTTTGGTATGATTGTTTTGTTCATTTTGCACGTATTTTTATTGATCTTACAAAAATTAACAAATTAATTAATAACACTCAATTATGGACTACTTATCGAGGCCAAAACAAAGAAAAAGTTAAAAAGTAAGTATGATTAAATGAGCAAGCAAAAAGAAACAAGCAAAATTTCAAATTTTTTCGATCATTTCGTTAAGTTTGATAGGTTGAGTTCATTGACTTAGTTGAAAAGAAGGCGAAGCAAATGCACTTTCCATTGGTGCCACTTTCGTCTCTGCCCGATATATATTTAGTTTGCGAGCTACAGTCAGTTTAACTACTAATTTCAAATTAAAATTAAAATCCCGATTTTTAAAAATTGTATGGTAACTATATTTCACGCTGAGCACATGCCTTTTCAATTAGAGCCACTCTCGTCCGATATTTAGTTTGCGAGCTACCCTTTCCTCTCCGTTCGATGTATAGTTTGCGAACTACACTGTATAAAAATTAAACACATAAAAACAAAAATTAAAATTTTACGCCATCTATTGGGTAAAAGCATAAAACGAAATATGATCCAACTCGTTTTTTTTCATAAGAGTTAAATCTAACCGGATCACAGACCCATTTCGTTAAAGTTAACAGTTCGAGTTCATTGACTGAGTTGAAAAGAGATTCATGACCTCTGGTTTCAAAATAGAGTACTTAGTAAACTAGAACAGAAGTGCATAAATACACCCAATGCGAACCAATGCTTACAATGCTACCAATACGAACTAGAACTTCCAGTTTCACGTAAGCACGTGTTCACGTGTTTTTAAAAAAATCAAGTAAAAACACAAAACTCAACTACACGTGTCTTTTATTCACGAACAACACGTGAAGTTCGTATTCACGTGAAAGTGCCAATGACCCACTTGTGACCTCAGAAAATCCCACTGCATCCGATTGGCCATAGAATCATCCATTTTGGTCCAAAAGTTCCATGGAAACTATATAAGTGCCAATGACTCACCTGTGACCTCATATAATCTCACTGCATCCGATTGGCCATAGAATCATCCAGTTTGGTCCAAATGTTCCATGGAACCCATTATAGTACCTACCAATGACCCGCCTGTGACCTCAGATAATCCCACTGCATCCGATTGGTCATAGAATCATCCATTTTGGTCCAAATGTTCCATGGAACCCATAAATGTGCCAATGACCCGCCTGTGACCTCAGATAATCCCACTGCATCCGATTGGCCATAGAATCATCCATTTTGGTCCAAATGTTCCATGGAACCCATCAAAGTACCAATGACCCGCCTGTGACCTCAGATAATCCCACTGCATCCGATTGGCCATAGAATCATCCATTTTGGTCCAAATGTTCCATGGAACCCATCAAAGTACCAATGACCCGCCTGTGACCTCAGATAATCCCACTGCATCCGATTGGCTATAGAATCATCCATTTTGGTCCAAATGTTCCATGGAACCCATAAATGTGCCAATGACCCGCCTGTGACCTCAGATAATCCCACTGCATCCGATTGGCCATAGAATCATCCATTTTGGTCCAAATGTTCCATGGAACCCATAAATGTGCCAATGACCCACCTGCGACCTCAGATAATCCCACTGCATCCGATTGGCCATAGAATCATCCATTTTGGTCCAAATGTTCCATGTAACCCATCAAAGTACCAATGACCCACCTGTGACCTCAGATAATCCCACTGCATCCGATTGGCCATAGAATCATCCATTTTGGTCCAAATGTTCCATAAAACCCATAAATGTGCCAATGACCCACCTGTGACCTCAGATAATCCCACTGCATCCGATTGGCCATAGAATCATCCATTTTGGTCCAAATGTTCCATGGAACCCATAAATGTGGGAATGACCCACCAGTGACCTCATATAATCCCACTGCATCCGATTGGCCATAGAATCATCCATTTTGGTCCAAATGTTCCATGGAACCCATAAATGTGGGAATGACCCACCTGTGACCTCAGATAATCCCACTGCAGCCGATTGGCCATAGAATCATCCATTTTGGTCCAAATGTTCCATGGAACCCATCAAAGTACCAATGACCCACCAGTGACCTCAGATAATCCCACTGCATCCGATTGGCCATAGAATCATCCATTTTGGTCCAAATGTTCCATGGAACCCATCAAAGTACCAATGACCCGCCTGTGACCTCAGATAATCCCACTGCATCCGATTGGCCATAGAATCATCCATTTTGGTCCAAATGTTCCATGGAACCCATCAAAGTACCAATGACCCGCCTGTGACCTCAGATAATCCCACTGCATCCGATTGGCCATAGAATCATCCATTTTGGTCCAAATGTTCCATGGAACCCATAAATGTGCCAATGACCCGCCTGTGACCTCAGATAATCCCACTGCATCCGATTGGCCATAGAATCATCCATTTTGGTCCAAATGTTCCATGGAACCCATAAATGTGCCAATGACCCGCCTGTGACCTCAGATAATCCCACTGCATCCGATTGGCCATAGAATCATCCATTTTGGTCCAAATGTTCCATGGAAACCATCAAAGTACCAATGATCCGCCTGTGACCTCAGATAATCCCACTGCATCCGATTGGCCATAGAATCATCCATTTTGGTCCAAATGTTCCATGGAACCCATCAAAGTACCAAAGACCCGCCTGTGACCTCAGATAATCCCACTGCATCCGATTGGCCATAGAATCATCCATTTTGGTACAAATGTTCCATGGAACCCATAAATGTGGGAATGACCCACCAGTGACCTCAGATAATCCCACTGCATCCGATTGGTCATAGAATCATCCATTTTGGTCCAAATGTTCCATGGAAACCATCAAAGTACCAATGACCCGCCTGTGACCTCAGATAATCCCACTGCATCCGATTGGCCATAGAATCATCCATTTTGGTCCAAATGTTCCATGGAACCCATAAATGTGCCAATGACCCACCTGTGACCTCAGATAATCCCACAGCATCCGATTGGCCATAGAATCATCCATTTTGGTCCAAATGTTCCATGGAACCCATCATAGTACCAATGACCTGCCTATGACCTCAGATAATCCCACTGCATCCGATTGGCCATAGAATCATTCTGAAGCTGAATACGAACCTATCAGTTCGTGCAAAATTAAAACAATACAACCATAAACAACGAAACAAAAACAAAGAAAGCAGCAGGCACATAAGCAGCTGATGATTGATTTTCTTATATAAAAACATGCATTTTTCTTCTTATATTTTACTATTTTCTGACTTTCATATAATAGTGGCAAAATCCAAAATTAGATATTCATTCAGCGTAGGATATATCTGATATTTAAGTATATATATTATCTTTGAACGATAAGTATTAAAGGCTGTAGGTATACCCTAAAGTATTCGCCAAAAACGTTGCATGACCTTCAAAAAATCTGTTAAAACGACCCCATACAAACCGCGCTGTAAGACGTAATTCTACGTCAAAAAACGCAGTTAAAACATAGATTTAAGAAATAATACTAAGATATATTTCAGAAATTAATAAAGGGTACTTACAGAACACCTACAACATCGATTTATAACACATTTAGATGAAGAAACCCAAAAAAAAATTTTTTTGAAAACTGTTTAAATTTGACTGACTTGTTTGCTCGGAAAGTGGAATTTTTTGATTTTGGAACTGCATTTTTCGGACAATTGACATTTGAGGAATGCATAAAAGATAATTTTGGTAACAAATTTTTAGTTTTGAAAAAAATTCAAATTCGATCAATTTATAAGCTCTTCTTAAACTAAATTTCAAATTGATTAAATAGCGGATTTTTGCACAAAAATTTTATTTCTGTTTTAAAAGGTTGGGAACCCCCTGAAGTGAAATCACAATTTTTAAAAGTGGTTTGCACAATTTTAGCTAAAACCTGATTAAATGACATCTGAATCGATAAAATCGGTCTATTGGTCTGGGAGGAGTTGAAGTCACAAAAAAACCTCTGCCTATTAATTATATAGATATGCGAGATGGTTCAAATAAGTTCGAGGCTATAAATTTTAATTGATTAGAGATATAAAGCTATTTTCTTAAAAAAAAACTTGTTTTTTATTGAATTATTTTTTTCAATTACAGAAAAACAACATTTTAAAAAAATTTAATTTTGTCAAAGAAATCATAGGGGGTAGTCTTGATTTTTTGATGGCACGGACAGTTTATTAATTTAATGTCAAGATAAAATAAATGCACCTAAAATTTGGTACAGACTCGGAAAGAAAATCAAAAATTCAATTTTGAATTTTTGTTTATTTACAACAAAAATTATTTTTACCCCATATTTTAAGAATAAATCAAATTTTGTGGTCTTTTTTTAAAAGGAATAATTTAAATACATGTAAACAAAAAAACAGAACGGTATTATTTGCAATACTTTTTCTTTTTTTAAGTTAACTGAAAAGACCTAAAAAAAAACATAAATAAATGAAATCGGAGATATTGGCTTCCCAATTTAGAATATTCAATTTGAGACAGTTTTTTTCTCTCTTGGCATTTGGTTGAAACACACGCTTAATAACTAACAACAATATTAAGAAAATTCATTAAAAATACTTTTGGTAAGAACTTTGCTGTAATTTTTATCACATTTGAAAGAAAATTTAACAAACTTTCAAAAGAAATTAGAAAAATTGAAAAATCGTTAAAATTCGATTAAGATATTGACATGGAAAGTCAAATTATTGAATTCAAACACACATTTTTTTATAAATTTTACAATTGACGAATGCATAAAACTACATTTTTTTAAGAAATTGTTACTTTTAAAAAAACTCAAATTCGATCAACTCAAGAACACTTCCCCAACCAAATTTCATATTAATCAAAGAGCAGTTTTTTTTCAAAAATTAATTTCTCACTTACAAGGTTGGGAACCCTCTCTTTCAGATATATAATTTATATATACATTCTGCACATCTGGGCAACATAACCTTTCGAATGATATAAGTTTCATTTATTTTAAGTTTTAATTAATACCAAAAAAGCGTACGACAAACTTTAATGTTCACGCATTTATATATAAAAAGATGTGAAAAGTGACAGTTGTCGTTAATATTTTGTTTTTATGCATATTGGTGCTAAAGACATTTGTTATAAAACATTCAAATTATATGGGAGGTGTCAAGCCTTCTTCTTTAATGCTCAAACCAAATTCCGAAACTGTTTGACTAATAGTTCCAAATCTGATCGATTTCGCAAATTAAGGTTGTATGGGAGGTGCCATGCCCTCTTGTACAATTGGCGCCAAACTTGACAGGACGACTCTCAAAATTTTGCTGATTCCATTGGTTTGAAATCGGTTAATGACTCTATACCTGGCATACCTACATTTAATTGCAGCTTGAACCAACGATCAGAAGAAGCCCACCATTAATTGGAAAGTATTGTGTTGAATCCGATAATGGTTAATAGATTAGTTGGAGGGCGAAAAAATTGCGCAGTTACGGTGAACATTTGTTTTAAATTAACCAACTGCCAGGTAACACATCCCAGTAAGATTATTCCAAAATATAATTGTACGACTGAAGTACGAATTATCTCGGCAGGCAAAACGAGGTTATGTTAGACATCAAGGCAATATTGTAAGAATGGGATAGGTGAATTGCTCAAGTGGAACTGGGAAATACTTGAGCTGGTGGAGTCAGATCGTGTACCTCCCTTGAACACTTTTTACGATAGTATCTGTTTATGAGGCTTAAGAACCCAACATTGTGTCAATGACCAAGAGAGAAATAGAATAAAATATATTCATTTCTAATCAGATATATTGCATGACGTTGAATTCGGCGTAGAAGCTACAAAATTTTCAGCTGCCTGTCCAAATTGCGAATTGTACTCCATTTTTGGCGTTATATATAAGGCCAATATATATATAGGTTGAAGATCATTTAGAGTGAAATCTTTTTTACAACGTTTAAAGAAACAATTTAGATAGCACTTTAGTAACACTATATTTAGTGTATAATCGTTCATCACGATAATATCATCAAAAGATCGCGTGTTCACATCTTTTCTGAATTTAAAGCTTATTAAACAGATTTAGAAATGTTTGGTTCAGAGCTTTTAGTCTTGCAAAAACTTTATAAGAAGGATTGGTTGGACTAGTTTTTTGTATCATAATTATATAACTTCTTCACCTGTTGACAAACTTTTTGTCGGTAGTTCGCGAAGATCACAGTTTAATATTTCTACCTTTTGACGAAGCATTTCACTTTTCTTTTATTCACTTCAATTTCCAAAATATATACTAAATGATAAAAGACTTCGGAAAAATTCACAAAATTGAGGGTGTGACGCCTTTATTTTTGTTTTTTTCTTTAATAACTTTTCATGCCCGAATAAAAAAATCGTCCAGGCAACACCAGCCTAATGTACCTTAAAGTAAAGTTTGGAAACTTTTTTCGGAATGATAGCTCAAAGACGAAGAAATTCACCAATTTATGCTTGAAATTCGAAAAATCTTCGAAAAACATGATTTTTAGAAAAAATCCGATTAGAGCAATTTCTAAACCTCTTCAAAAACATATGAAAAAATTCGAAAAAATATTTTCTTTTGAGACACCCTAATGTGCATATGTTACATCAAAACATAGTTAAGATAAATACAAAAAATGGGCGTCATCCGCCTACGGACTCACCTATTCCCCATATAACCCACCATAGAGGAAACTCTATAAATAGGTTAATATTTCAGGTACAGGTATAAAATTTAGAAAAACAGAAGCATGTGTATAACTACACTGAGAAAAAAAACATACTTTAAAATTAAACAAAAATTTTTAAAATATAAATTTAACGCCTTTGCGTTTCTACAAAACAAAATTTAAAACAATTGTGTTTAAATTTCAATTATACACTCCTTTCAATTTTTTTTCATTCATTATTTCTTTGAAACTTTCTTTGACATTTTTTGAATTTTGAATTTTCATTGTTTTGAAAAATATCGAACATAAAATAAAATAAAAACTAATTCAGTTTTTCAATATTGAAATGTTTAAAATGCAAACTTCATTGAAAGGAGTTAAGATTTGGTATTCGGAGGGTCCCAAGGGTCGCTGATTACGAATCTGTCATCAAAAACTCGGAAAAAATTAAAAAATGGCATCGAAAAAATTGTGCTTTAAAACATTTGTTTTAAATTTAAAAATTTTTGTTTTAAATTTGTTTTCTTATTTAAAAACATTGTTTTAAAACCAAAAACCATTGTTTTAAATTTAACTTTAAAAACAGTTGTGTTTAATTTAAATGAATTTGTTTCAAGCTCTATTTCAAAAACAAATTCGTTTAAAATAAGCACAATTTCATTTAATTTTAACACATATTTCCCTCAGTGTAACACTTAACAGATTGTCTATATTTTGCTGTCCATGGCGGGTTGATAAAGCGATGGACTCTCATGCGATATCAGGCTACGGAACTCCAGGTTCGATTCTTGTATTGGACGATTTTGAAAACTTATAACTTCTTATTAGTAATTTATTTAACCACAAAAAAGGTAAATACTTTGTTGTATTAGCCACATTTCTAAGTTTGATTTAGCCACAAAAACAGGTTACATTAATATGAAAATCATGAGCTTACATTAACCCGACGATTCATGTTGGAAAATTTTAACCTGAGATTTAGTTACAATTTTGTTAAATTAACCAGATTTTTTCTTTGGGCATATTAATCAATAAAATTTCTCCAATAGCGCATTTTCAATTTATAAACAGAGTTTCAGTAAAATTGAGATTAAATTGAGATATTTATAAATAAAATTTTAATTAGTTTAAAATTCAAACTCTGGTAAAGAAACCGACGTTAAAAAAGTTCAACTTTTGACATGAGCTAACGAGTTAAAGTCTGTAAGTTACGAAGTGTTTTTTCGAAAAACTTATCGATTTGTAATTTTAAAAAACTTTTTTTTTGTAAAAAAACTAAAAAAAACAGTATTGAATTTCAAATAGTGGAATATCCACATAATGCAATATATATTTATTATGGTCGTAAAATCTACTTTTTGGACTAAATACTCAAAAATATTTCTTCTTATAACAAGTTTTCGATATTATTTTTGAAAAGTTAAGAGAGTGGATAGTAAAGAGCTGATATTACCCCTTAATAACTTTCTACTGCGTTGTATTTCTGCAGTAGTAAGTTGTTGTTGGTTGTTCTGTTACATTTATTTATAATTTTTTTATTGCCCCTTTAAAACATAATTTTATTTATTATGCAAATTTTAAAAGATAGTCAGTTTTAAGTGCTGAAGTTTTGTAAACAGCGATGGTAGTTGTTTCTTGTAACTTGATAAAAGTAAAGATGCAACACACAGATATCAAAACGCTACAATATAACTTAATGCAAAACAAAAACACTAAAAGAAATGGCATAAAAATGTACACAAATGAGCAAGAAAGAACATAAGAAGCATCAAAATCAACAACACATAAAGTAAAAAATAAAACTTCAACCCACTCGCTAAAAATGCACAACATAACTAGCACAACTAAAACCCGAGTCATAAACGCTGTTGGTGCTGATGCAAACTATAATAACAACAGCAACAACAACAGTTGCTGTGCATAGTTCTTATGCTGTACTCAAGGTGTGGCAATTGAGAATTTATATCATTTAAATTTTGAAGTCGAGTTCTTTTGATTGATTTGTGCTAATATATTATTTGTGTTGTAAATATTACTAAATTTGGCAACAAAAAGGGCTAAGTTGCTGCCAAGGTTTTATAAAAAAAATTTAGAGTTTTGAAGCAAAACTTTAAGCTCTGTTATTTCTACTTATTTCTACTCCTTAATTAACCACTTCAGTTTTATCATCAAAATCATATTCAAATTTTGACCCACTTCAGTTAGCATTACAAAATTTCTGTGTGCTAAATTTTTGCAATCGTCAACCACAATGTACCAAACAGCGTTGCCAAATTTAGACTCTAACCACAAACATGCATAAATAACATTTTTGTTATACGCTGTTGCATGCTGCACAAATTATGAGCCACAACTCAATCAGTGACACCAATTTTGCTATTTATTTTGTTGGTAGATAATTAAATCAGTAGCTGCAAAAAATACCAAAACAGCGGCAACAACAACAACAACAACAACAACAACAACAACAAAACCAAATCAACTAGCGACCAAGTTGGTTTAATTTTTGCAACATGGTCGTTCGTGCAACACTAAGTGTTGCCATGAATTAATTACAATTAACTGTGCTTCTAGCAGCCGCATGTTAGATGCATTCAGCATATATGTATGTGACAACTATGCTCATGCATACACACACTCACACACACACACACACACCACAGAGAAAGAGGAAATAGCTACAAAACCAATGCAATAAATCTTGATAAAGCTGATGGGGAGCCCGATTTGTTTTTAATTTAATTGCTATAAATTAGTAAAAGCTCTAAGCTTTCCGGCATTAGCGAAAAAGAAACGCTTTACGTCAGAATGTTCTGAGATAAAATAACATGAGTGGACAAGCAAGCATAACTATGCGGAATAAGATTTGTACAAAAATACTGAAGGTTTTAAGTGTTTTTTTAGTAAATATACAAAAAGCGTGGTAAGAGGTCAGTAACTTATCAACAGTAAAGCGCCTATCGTGGTTCCAAAGGAAATAAGCTCAGTATTTAAAAGTTCAGTCAAAATTAAAGGAAATCAATTGGAACATGTCTTGGAAGCTATAAGTATTATCGAAATTATGACGAAACTATGTGAATTTGCCAATTGAAGCTGCCATAAAACTAAAGGGTGTTTTTTTAAGAGCTTGCTGATTTGAAATTTAAATAAAACACATGCCAAATAATGAAATGCCCAAAAAAATTTTTTTATTTGGTTGATAATTATAATATAATTTCGGGTATATGGCCAACACGACTATTTTGCACAAAGTCGAGTGGTTAGCGTGCTTGACTGCCAACCCAGAGGTTCCGGGTTCGAATCCCGGTCTAGCCATGGTCCTACGCTCTTACCTTTCTTTAATTCTTTCCTCATTTCTAATCAACTGAAATTCAAAATTCATCAATATATACGTACTTGGAAGTTGTAGTTGGTGGTAGAGATGTTTGAGGAATTAGATTGCTTGATAACTCGAATTGACTGAGGTAAAGGCATAACACTTGCCTCAGATTCAAATCCGCATGTTGATATAGCGCTCCGCCACACATACAACATTCTACACTTGTTTCTCTTGATTTCAATTTCTCTCCTACCTATCTATCTCCCTATTTCCGAACCGACTTGACTGAATAGGTTTGACACCTGAAATTCTTGGTTCAAAGCTAAAAAAAAAAAAAAAAAAGCATTTGAGGGCGTATTTCAGCAATGAAACGTTGAATATTGGTTTTCAAGCGTCAATCGTTGCTAGTTCATAAACCAATGACTTCACGTATCCCCGCAAAAAATAATCAAGTGGCGTCAAATCACACAAACGCGGAGGCCAATTCACCGGTTCATTTCACGAAATAATGTTGTCGTTGAAATGTTCTTTCAATAAGTCGATTGTTTCGCCTGCAGTATGACAAGTGGCACCATCCTGTTGAAACCACATTTCGTTCGCATCCATATCTTGAAGATTTGGCAACAAAAATTAATTGATCATGGTTCTGTATCGATTTCCATTCACGGTAACGCGTCGTCCTTTCTCATTTTTATTGAAATAAGGACCGATGATTCCACCAGCCCTTAGACCGCACCAAACAGTATATTTATCGGGATGCATAGGTAATTCTTGAACGGCGTGTGGATTATCTTTGCTCCAAATACGGCAATTTTGCTTGTTGACATATCCATTCAACCAAAAATACGAACGATTATGTGCACCATAAAATTCACGAAGTGCTCTATAAACATTTTTAATTGAACACTGTTTTTGAAAATAAATTTCAACGATTTGGAAGCTTTGTTCTGGAGTTAACCTATTCATGATGATTTGCCAAACAATACTGAGTAGAGACGTCACTTTAAACTTGCAAAACAACTGTCAGACAATAGCGTTATCCATATTGAAAAAAACCTCATAAAAAAACACACTTTATTTCCAAAGCCTTACCTCTTTCTTCTGTGAGGGTGGTTTTCTCGATGGCTCAGCCAATCCAGGATAAGACAACTACAATTCAGTGAGTTTTATTTAAGTATTAATTTCTTATGATACTTATTTAAGTATTAATTCGTTATTTTACTTAGTAGAAATCTCTGCAGCACAAGACAGTAAGGCAGTCTCAGACAGTTGTGGGTGGCTATCGAGTAAGGCGAGTGTGAAGTCGGTAGTCGTCTGTAATCGGCTTAGTAACCAGATGGTAATCGGTTTGGTAATCGACTGGTAATAAGCTGTAAGTCGGCTGGTAAGTAGATGATACTCATTGCGGTAATCAGTGGATATCCAGATGGTAATCGGTTCGGTAATCGACTGGTAACCAGATGATGTTCGATTCAGTAGTGGGTTGGTAACCAGGTAGTAAGCATTAAAGTAATCGGTTGGCAACTAGACCTAGAAGTAGATTGTTCATTAGTATAAGAATTCAATGTTTAGTATGGTCACCAGTGTGGCCATTTTAGCCTTTTCGAGGCTTTTTTTTTGCGGTTTAGCCTCAAAATTTACAATTTGGCCGATGAGCTGGCCAATCCATGACATCAGCATTGTTTGCTCTAAGCCATTGAACTAAACTATGCTCCAAGCTATGGATTTCGAAGTCAGCAGAATGGGAAGAAATGAGAGACTCTTGGTCTTCAAACTGTTTACCGGATTCGTACACATTTCGTAATAACCAACCCGAAACATTTTCAACAAACTTTAGGTTCGAAGAATTTGGAGTCCATGGTATTAGTTGAATATTTTGTTCACTGATCCAGCTTGTAACGGAATCTGCTGTACGAATGGGAGCGTTATTATGTTGTTGGTAAATCCTTTGCAAGGGTCCAAACATATTTTGAAACCTTTAGTCCAGTATCGCTTTATACAAATTTCCCGTCATTCTGCAAGTTGAAAACTACAGCTCAACAGTTTCAAAATATGATATGTGGGGATATAGCCTTTGAAACAATTACATCTCTATGGCTATTTTGATGAGATCAAAATCGTTTCTTCTTTCACAAATTATGAAAGTAATAGTTAAAGTAATTTTCGTCAGAGAAAACTACCTACTGCCATTCTCTCTTCCAAATGATGTGATTATTACAAAAATTCTGCCGTTCAGGGTAAGTTGTGGTTTTTCTTAATATTATGTCTTGTTAGGTGCAGAGCACAATTAATTACCCGTCGCATGGTTGAAAAACTGGAGCTTCCGCAGCTTAATGGCTGATTTTTGTCGTCGACAGGCAAAAGTTGGAGGTTTATCGAATAATTGATCTCTTATCTGCAGCTCATGCCGCCGAATAAGTACACATTTTCATGTTTTTTCCATAGTCCGTTTTATTTCTTAAAAAATTGCATATTACGTTTTGTCTTCTTCCGATTTTGCTAGCGATTTCATGAGTACTTAGATTTTGTTTTTTGTTCACCTTAATTTTAACTTTTTTCTTCGTATATAAAGCTTTTCCGTGTCCAATAAGGAAAAAGATAAGGCTTCTATCAAAGCTACAAAAGTAAAATTAGATATTTATTCATTTAATGTCAAAACTAAATTGAGTTAGAGAAATGGGCGTCATCCAGCCACTAACAAGCCTACCTCCCACACAGCCCCAATATTGAAAACTATATAAAAAGGCTTCTGTCGAAGCTAAATAAATAAAATTAGGTATTTATTCACTTTATATCAAAACTAATGCGTGTTAGAAAAATGGACGTCATCCTTTCACAAACTCGCCATTCTCCTGTACAACCCCAAATTGAAAACTTTATAAATAGACTTCACTTTAAGCAAAAGGCAAAAATTTGATACGTTTGTATTTTATATCGAAACTAAATCGTGGAAAAAGTGGGCATCAACTGACTACAGACACACCCACTTTCCATAGAACCCACTATAGTGAAAACTCTAAAAGAGGCTTATATTTAAGGTACAAAACTGAAATTCATTATTTGTATATTTTATATTAAAACTGAAGTTTGCTGAAAAAGTTAGCGACATCAATCCACTAACACGCCCACCTCCCATAGAAGTCATAATAGTGAAAACTTTATAAAGACGCTAATATTTGAGCTACAAAACTGAAACAACCACAAACACGCCAACCTCCCATGCAACCTCAAACTTTAAAACTTTATAAAAAGCCTGCAGGAAAACAATTTGATATGATATGTATTTCAGACGTCATAAAAATACTAAAATTTTTTAAAATCTCATACAAAAAGAGCTACAATTTAAGATTGTTTACACTTACGAATTGGCCGTGGGGGTATTTTAACTTCGGCCAAGTCGAAGATATACCTTACTAGTTTTTATTATTGTTGAGAATTGAACAAATTACAAGAAACAAAAATTCAAAGAACACAAGAAAAAATTCACAAAAAAAAAAAAATTCAAAAATATATATTTTTCACTCCAACATGGTTTTATAGAGCTCTAAACTGGCGGCAGAGAAAAAAGCGGGCTCTCGTGGTTGCAGCGCTGGCAGTCGCAAAAATTGTCCGATCTGGAAAAAAATGCCTTTTTTAAATCTTAACAAAATTGGTTATCGTATGACAGGAACTTTTTTTTAAATTTTTGGTGATGATCCAAATTTCAAAGTTTGTTTTTTCGAAAAAAATATTGACTTTAAAAATTCATAAAAAATCGAAAAAAAATTTTTAAAAAAAAGCTCGTGTCATATGATAGCGAATCTAGTTTAAAAAAGTAAAAAAAAAAAAATTTCGTCAAAAAATGAACCCGCTAGTGCCGCAACCATTACGAAAAACATGGTTTCGAGATAAACGTGTTCAAAGTTTGTGAACAAAGAAAAATGCAAGGAAAAATAAAAATGCGCTCTCACTAATCCGGCTGGAACTTTTGAACCCGTAAGAATTTTTACTAAAATAGAATATTTACTAAAATACAAAATTATAAAAAAAGTCGATTTCAATTAACGGCGAATGTCATGTCGTTAATCCCCGTTAAGATAAGTCACTAAATACCACGGTATTCCACATTTTTTAAATTAATTTAAGATGCTCTCCAAATTTGAGTTTTCTCTAGCACTAGTTTTACATATCCTTCCGCCTTTGTCAAATATTTCAGTATTTATAGTCGCCTAAAATCACTTTATTATCCTTGAAATAGTAAAGTTAATGTTATTAAGTTTGGAGCATATATCTTTCTGTTTAATTTCAGCACGGTAGTCACTTATGCGATTCCTTAGCTGGCATTCAGCTTCACAACCCAGTTTTTGGTAAAATGCTTATTTAAGCGGGCGACCTCGGTAGCCGAGTGGTCCCGGGTAAGAGTCCTGGTCAGGCCATGGTTCAACTCTTTAACCTTTCTGAAATTCTTTCTTTATGCCTACTTAAATTCAAAATTCACCGTGAAAACGGTCATATCGGATATGAAAACAATAGGAATGCCATTTGCAACGCTTGGCAGACTCAAGGTGGAATTCTGTGTCGATAAGGAATAACAGCTAAACTCATTTTCAATATTTCAGGAGAGCATTTTTAAAATTAAAATTGCTACCTAATATAAGGACACCCTGACTTTTGCTGTTTATATTTGATGGCCTCAAACATTTAATTTTCAAGTTACAACCATCAAAATGTGCGTACTAGTGTTTTTAGTTGCGAAAAATCGCAATGAAAGTAAGTACCTCAGTTTGTCCTAACTCGACTTTAGCGGTTATTCCTTATCGACACAGAATTGTACTATTATCTGTAACTAGTAAACCTGTTGCCCGAATTCGAGCAATTCGAGCTTTTTTCCTCAATAACGATATATTCAGTCTCAATAATGATATAAAAGATCATTATCTGAATGGTTTGACTTGAAACGTATGATCTGACACAAAATTTTTTTATGTAACTGTCAATATACGAAGACGGACTTACACTAATATAACTTCTGAGACAAACATTATTACTATTCGAAGACATCGCAGCTTAACTCTTCCAGCTATAAAATATAACTAATGTAAAAAAAAACGCAGTAAAAAATAGATTTAAGAAATAATATTTAGATATATTTCAGAAATTAATAAAAGGTACTTAAAGAACACCTAAAACATCAATTTATAACAAATTTAGATAAAGAAACCCAAACAAAAATTTTTTTTGAAAACCGTTAAAACTTGACGGAGTTGTTTGCTCGGAAAGTGGAATTTTTGATTTTGGAACTGCATTTTTCGGACAATTGACATTTGAGGAATGCATAAAAGATAATTTTGGTGAAAAATTTTTAGTTTTGAAAAAAATTCAAATTCGATCAATTTATAAGCTCTTCTCAAACTGAATTTCAAATTGGTTGAACAGCGAATTTTTGTAGAAAAATTTTATTTCTGTTTTAAAAGGTTGGGAACCCCCTGAAGCGAAATCACAATTTATAAAAGTGGTTTGCACATCTACAGCCTATCCATTTGTCTAATCGGTCCATTTGTCTGGGAGGAGTTGAAGTCACAAAAAAACCTTAGCCTATTAATTAAATAGATAGGCAAGATGATTAAAACAGATTCGTGGCTATAACTTTTAATTAATTGTTGCTATAATGAAATTTTCTTCAAATATATTGTTTTTGAAGCTTGTTAAAGATTTAAAAAATATAATATCAACATTTAAAAAAAAAATTTTCGAGCAAAAAAATCATAGGGGGTGAACCTTGTTTTTTCGATGACACATAGAATTTATTAATTTTTCTGTCGAACATAAACAAATTCGTCTTAAATAAACTATATATTATGAAAGAAAATCAAAAATGAAAATTTTAAATTTTTTTATTTTTACAACAAAAACAATTTTTAATCCATTTTTTGAGGAAACATTCATATTATTGGACTCTTTTTAAAGGCAATGATTAAAATATAAATAATAAAGTAACGGTAAAAACTTTGTAATTCTTTTTAAGTCAACTAATTGTAATTAAATACAAAAAAGAAATAAATGAAATTTTTTAAAAAGTGGCAGAGATATTCGCTTCCAAATATAGAACTTTAAATTTCAGAGAGTTTTTTTCTCTGTCTTGGCGTTTGATAAAAATACACGTTAAACAACTAAAGACAATATTAAGAAAATTCATTAAAAATACATTTGGAAAAATAATTACTGTTATTGCCAACACATTTCAAAGAAAATCAAACAAAAATTTAGAAAAGCAATAAAAAATTTGAAAACCGTTAAAATTTGACTGAGTCGTTTGCTCGGAAAGTGGAATTTTTGATTTTGGAATGCATAAAAGATAATTTTGGTTAAAAATTTCTAGTCTTGAAAAAAATTAAAACTCGATCAATTCATAAGCTCTTCTCAAACTAAATTTCAAATCGATAAAATAACGGATTTTTGTACAAAAATTTTATTTCTGTTTTAAAAGGTTGGGAACCCCCAGTATCACAATTTTTAAAAATGGTTTGCACATCTACAGCCTAATTAATGCCATCTGAATCGATAAAATCGGTCCATTTGTCTGGAAGGAGTTGAAGTCACAAAAAAAACCTTCGCCTATTGTTTTTCTGGAAAAGTATTTTAAGAGTTACTTTTTTTTGGCAAAGGAAACATTAACTTACGGTCTTATTTTTTTCATTACTATTGCACTTTAAAGAATTCTTACACTATGATTATTTCTGACTGACATTTCATTTGTTTGCTGCCTTTTTTTACCATCATTTGCTGACCTAAATTCAAGCCAAAGTTTACCACAAATCTTGCAGTTTGCGTGGTAGTTGGTGGCAAATCATGCGCCACAACAAATCAAATAAAATCAACTATTTTATGTATTTTTTTTTTCTTGTTATGTTTCTTCTGTTATTAAAGATTTGGTTTACATTTTGGCGTTGCGCATGCGCTCACCGTCACGTTCGCATAGTTTTTGTTATATTATATGTTTTTTTTGTTTTTTTTGTTTTTGTCAACAACAGCAGCGACAAATGCTGCAATAGATTTTTGTGGTAGTATTAGAGTTTTTTTTTCAAAAAAGTTTTTTTGTGAAAAACTAGTTGAGAACCACATTTTTTTTGTCTTTGACTTGTTTAAATCAGATCAGGAAACTGAGCAGATAGACAGCTTACCGTTTGCAGTCTTGAATTGGGTACAAAATTCTGCAGATTTTATTTTTCATTTATTAAATGCTATAGAACTTAACAAATTTTTCTGTAAAAAAACTAAATTAAAAAACTAAAACTAAACTTAACTGTTCAAACTAAAATGGGTTTTTTTATGTTTAATTTTTATTTTTTTCATTTTTTATTTTAAAAAAATTCTAATCAAAATCATTAATATTTACATAAAAATATATGGTTTTTATGTCAAAAGAGTGCTTTTTCAACGCACATGTGAATTTATGAATTAAAATTATATATATAATTAAATCAAAATTTGCTACAATTTCTTATTCGCCGATATGAATATCTTATTGTTCACTTCGAAACTGTGGTTATATCCTTTTTTAAATTTAATTGTGAAATTGTTTTTATTTCAATTTCAGTCACTATTTTTGAGTGACGGCGCACACTGTGTCCACCGCGGCAATAAATCAATTTGGACAATCTCTCCGATTTTGATGATTTTTGCACAGCTTGTTAAAAAATATCTAAAGTTCATGTGTGAAAAATTTCATGCAAATATCTCAATTGGTTTTCTGTCCAGAGCAGCGCAAAGTTGATGTATGTGAAGTGTCAAATGTGATAGGTTTCTATGTCATATTCAATAGCTTGTTACTTATAAACTATGCATCGAATGTACCTTATAAGTATTTTTTTCTCTTAAAATAGACATTAAGCATTATGTTAATTAAAAAAAAAATTTTAAAAAATTTGACAAGAAAATTTTTTTTTAACAATATATTTTGAACCGAAAAAAATCAACATTTATGATTTTCCGGTAGACTTTTAGTTGTGTGCGAAGCAGTGCGACACATTTAGTCATATACCAAATTAAAGCTGAGAGTCTCAGCTACCAGGTTATTAAAAAAAAACCTGCTCATTTTTGCACCTCCGCGAAAAAACAATGAAAAACCAAAAAATGACAGTGCAAAAAACCCTGCTTATGCGTTATTTTGCGCGTGCAAAAACAACTGCGCATTATTTCTCTCTTTGTTACTCGTTGTTGTTTTGCATATATTCATGTCTATCACTTTAATTATGTATTTATTCTTCCTCTGGAATGGGAGAGAAGCGTGCCAAAACAATAGTTAGCTAATATAATTCATTACTAAATATTTTAGCAAGTACTGTTGAAACCTCGTTCTCAATGGCAAATCTTAACTTTTTAATACAGCTCGACGATTTTTTGAAAACCCACAAATTACAGCTGACTTAACCGGAGTGGATGAGCAACTGATTCATCGGTTCAAAATTATATTGTCCACAATAAATTGCAGTCAGGCAATAGACCCTGAGAAATTTAAAATATATTGCCTAGACACGGCGAAATTGTACATTGATTTGTATGGATGGTACTACATGCCCATTACAGTGCATAAAGTTTTGATACATGGTAGCAAAATTGTATCTAAGGCCATTCTACCCATAGGTAGGTTAAATATACAATTTATTTCATACATTTTAAATTAACATATGGTTTATTTTTCAAAGGAATGCTATCAGAAGAAGCGCAGGAAGCGAGGAACAAAGATTATAGAAATTATAGGTTATATCACTCGCGTAAAACTGGCGCTGCACTTCTAACCAAGACGTAATGCATCATTTGCTGATATCCTCTGACCCATATATCAATTCATTGAGAACGAAGCTGAAGCTTAAAAAATTAGATTATCACGAAGATGTGAAAAACTTGTTAATAAATGAAATAGAGTGAAACTGTAAAATTTTTTTTATTGGAGTTGTATGGGAGGTGGGCGTAAAAATGGGCGGATCAAGTTCATATTTTCAGGAGAAAATTCTACAATTATAATATTAACGTTCTGTGAAAATTGAGTTGATATATTTAAAATCATGGAAGTTAGGCCACATTTTCTATTTAAGTTGTATTGGAGGAGGGCGTAAAAGTGGGCGTATTTTTGTAAAAAAAAAATTGAAATTTTTAAAAAATTTAAAATAAATTTGTGCAAAATTTCATGAAGCTACACCTCCTCCCTGATTTAAGACCGCCAAATACACTACACGGACACAGTGTGCGGCGTGTTAAGGCCACCCCAAACGATACTACATGTCCTTCAGACATGTAGTTCCACAAAATAACAGAACTTTTTGTCTTTGGTCCTACACGGTCGGACATGTCGGATGGACTTCATTATTTTATAGATTTCATGCAGTACACATCGAGCGAACTTATTATTTTGTAGCGCTAAAATTTATATATTTGCATTATTTTTATACTTTTCTCTTTTAACTTTCAAGAGATATCTTTATAACTTAACAAACTCTATTGAAAATTCAACATTTATTATGTGTGTTATTTTATGCGCGAGATGTGCTTCTCTCAAAAATTGTTATCGAATGACAAAATGCACCAAGTTGGATGGACACGCACACAAACGAAACTACAAGTCGGATGGACCGAGCAAAAAGTCAAAAATATTTGTCTTTCATCGGACATGTCTATTCGACTTCATTTTAAGCACACGAACGGTACTACATGTGCGTAGACATGACAGGTCCATCCGACATGTCGTATCGTTTGGGGTGGCCTTTACAGTTATTCGGCTCGTTGAAGATCTGTAACGCGATGCCATAAAGGTTATATTTAAAATTTGATCTCATCACAATTTAATTTAATGTTCATCATGCGCCTAGGATTACCCAATTATACTTTATGTATGCGAATCTGAAGTGATCCTCATTAGTATTTAAAGTTACACCATAATAATTTTATTTCTGTAAATTTTCAGTGTTCTTAATTTTCTTTCCTTCATTAATTCTATATCCTTTGCCTTATTACAGATCAGCAACAATTTGCCATAGCGGACTCCAATAGCAATAACGTTTCAAAGTCTTTTGTACCGTGCAAGGTTTGCGGCGACAAGGCATCCGGCTACCACTATGGAGTAACTTCCTGTGAGGGTTGCAAGGTAAGTCATCTTAAGCATCAGACTTTTGTTTTTGATATTTTTTATTTCATTGCATTTCATTTGCAGGGTTTCTTTCGCCGCAGCATACAGAAGCAAATCGAATACCGCTGCTTACGCGACGGTAAATGCCTGGTAATACGCTTGAACCGCAACAGATGCCAGTATTGCCGCTTCAAGAAATGCCTTTCAGCTGGAATGAGTCGAGACTGTAAGTTTTGTACAATTTTTTGATTCAACACTCACTGTTCATCGTAATATAAAATGGAAATAATAGCATCAAACCGATTTTTCAGTGATGGGGAATTTTTTTTAAAAAGTACTTATAACCGTATTAAGGTAAAGCAACATACGACTAAGTATTAACACTCTGAAAAATTACTTTATCGAGATTTTCGTTGTTTTTCGGTAAAACAAATCAATTATTTTCTATACTTTCACGTTGATGTTTCTTTAGCTAAGCTTTACATACAATTTTAGTTCTGCGGGTTGTCGGAGCATTTTCGAGAAAACCAACAAATTTGGTATATGTACATGAAAGCGGGCCTCAAAACTTGCATTTTCTATGAACAAGTTTAACTTTTCTTCTAAATTTTGTTTTTTTGAAGATATAACCAGTTTTATGCGGTCTTTAACGTTACAGTTTTTGGATGTGAGTTTCAAGATAGGCCTGAATTTAAAAAAATTAACCGAAATTGGAAATGAAAGGATATAAATTAAAGTACCATATCAACTTAACGACTAAAATCGAAATAATGAAAAGAAAATGTTCTTGCACTTCTAGAAACCAAAAAGCGTCGTCTTTAACGTTATACGTTTATATTTTGTTTTCCTATTTGAACAAGGAATATGATTTTAGGGTGCTAAACACAAAATAATGAAAAAAGTTTAATCAATTGACTTATTACAATTTTTCTGAATACAACATTTGGTCAATCTGGGAAGATTTCACAATTTCAACCCGATATAATGATATAAGAAGATTATAAAAAAAAAGATAAGATAAAATAAGTGTTCGAAAAGCGAATCTTTAAAGAATTTGTTTGTTCGCTGAGTTGTTGTGATAAAATTATTCTATACTTTTTATGGTTTTGGCTTCAATGTTATAAAAAAAAATGAAGTCTAAAGCCTGTCTAGACCGACTATTAAATAAAACATTAAAGTTACTTTTTCAATATATAATAATAGCATAATAAGAGGGTGTGGCTATGAGCGGATGAAGCTCATATTTTGTATACATTTTAGTTTTGATTTAACAAGCAGATATACCATGTTTGAAACGTGTAGCCCAAATATAAACTTATTTTTATAGTTTTCACTTTTGCATGTTGTATGGAAAACAAGCGTGTCCTTGGGCGGATAATACACATACGAAGTACCAAGTTTTATTGCTGTAGCTCACATATTAACCACGTCTTACGTATTTGTTTTTATGTCAAATGCACAAATATTTAATTTTATTTCTATACCTTAAATGCAAGCCTCTTTATGGTTATTTCAATTTTGTGGTTGTATGGAAGGTAGGCGTGTCCATGAGCGGATGACGGCTACTTTTTTCATACATTTTAGTGTTTATAAAAAATACATAAAGGGTGATAAAATAAGAACTTTCTACTTTCTTTTCTAAATAAAATACCTAAATATCAATGCATTAATGTAAATTTTTATTTGAAATGATAGTTCGGTTTTTACAACTCAATGTTAAAAAAAGTATTTTCTTCAAATGTTGCCCATGACTAGCTCTTAAATGGTCCATTCTATGGGTTCCATTTTCGACAACTCTTTCAAGCATATCAACAGGTATTCCTTGAATACCACGAGTTATGTTGCTTTCCAAAGCGTCAATAGTTTCGGGTTTATCGACATAAACAAGTTATTTAACATATCCCCAAAGAAAATAATCCGATAGCGTCAAATCACATAATCTTGGTGATTTTTGCTCACTTTGGCACAGAGAAACCGCGCAGAAACTTGTACCAGCATTCATAACAGAGTGAATTCTGAAGGCCTTAACCAAGAAACCAGGAGTAGACTTTTGGTTTAATGCTACGCATCTTATTGGAGATGACAGACCTCATGCCCAGTAAAATAATTTCTTGTATCATTAGAGCCGCGGCATTGACGTTTCTACAGCGAAACATAATTCTCAATTGAAGTTGCGGTAAAAATTATTTTACGCGACCCAGTTTGCCTTTTCGTCAAATTAAGCTATCTTCTTCGGAGTTTTAGGCGAACTTGAGGTTAGAATATAAGAAAGCAGCGGATATGGTACAGTGATCTGAATTACTAAGAAGTGCTTTGACACTCACATCATATTTTTCATGATGAGAAGTCAGAAAAAGGTCTAGGACTTTTTTACTTTGCAGACCAACTCTGGGAATGAAGGGTTGGTTCTTTCACTAATTGAATCAATTGATTCGATTTAGCAAAAAGCTCAACATATGGGCATCTCCCAGTGGCACGGACGCGACATTCGCACGGTTTTAATTACTCGAAAAACAAGAAAGAAACAAAATGAGCCGATATGCATTTAAGTGTTCTAACGCGACGAAAGAGTGCTACATTTTATAAAAATATTGGCGAGATTTAGTACAAATTAGTACAAAGTAATAATCAATCATTCAATGAAACGGACGCGACAAAAAACAGAAGTTTTTTTAAGCTCGTATAGAAATACGCAAAATTAAGCAAATTTTGAGAACTTTTTTTTATATATAATATACATGTTAATGGAGGTCACAGGATAACTATTCTTAGTAGACTTATGAAACATAAAAATTATCTCTTATCTTTTTTTAAATAGATATAGCACGAATACGGACGCGACATCATGGACGCGACAAATTTTTCCACAGTAGTAAAATACAGTAAAGATGTTCGTTATAAATTTTAATAAAAATACATCATAATAAGTTGAATTCAAGTTACATAGCAGTCATACTAATGAAAAAAAAAAAAAAAATAAAGTTATAAGCTTTTAGAGTGCTTTATTTTAATGTTTTTCTTCATTTTTGGTGGACCTTTTTTGGTAGATGCCCATATGACATAGCCAAGCCCAAATGAGTATCGAATCAGAGAGATTCAAGTTTATTAATAGCGGACTCCATCCCTAATTTAGTATTTTTATAAATATAGCAGAAGTGTAGAAAGTGCGAACGGTCCTTGAGTTCAACCTTTTGTGTCATTATTTGAGGCCTATAAAAGAGCACAATATGCAGAAACTGAAAAAAAAATTCGTTCTCAGTTCACGAATATAGCAAAACTTTACTCAAAAAAAAAAAAAAAAAAGAAAAAAAAACCAACTTGAGAACCTCCTGCTTTTTGAAGTCGGTTAACAAAAAAAAAAAACAAAGAAACCAACGAACTTGAGAACCTCCTCATTTTCGAAGTCGGTTAAAAATAACCCGACACCCGAATGAGGCAATGAGAAAATGAGGCAAGGAATATTTTTACCAAGTTTATGTATTTTTTTTTTTTTTTTACAATGAATTTATGTAAGCAATTTTTATGCAGTTCATAAAAACTATGTTTGATTCAAGTTTACTTTGTATTTTTTCTTTCATGCCATTCATGAAACTTTTTATTTATTCATGTATCTGGTACACACACTTTATGAATTTTAAACACTAGAATTATGAAATATTCATGTTGATTCATTTTATTTTGTTCGTTGATATCATGAATAGTTCATGTGACTCATGTTGTTGGTTACTGAACCAAAATTTATGAATGCGATTCATGGGGATCATGTAAGAGTTTTATGGCAGCTCTTATGATCAATTATGCAACTCCATCGACCAATAAGACGTAATATATGAACTTTTATTTGACTTAAGTATATTATAGTAAAAAATATTCAGAAAGTTTTTCCATTTTAGGCAAAGTTAAGCGTTATTTTAATAAAACAGTCATCATGACATTCATTAAAGTTTTAAGTTTTTTGTTAATGTGCAACCACAACCCATTTAGTAACGGTATAAGCTACATTGAAATTTTTTGCATAGCTAAAATCAGCTAAATACAAGTTGGAGATGCACATAAAAGTTAAGCTACGATAATTTGATAACCAAAATTGTCTGTCAGTCTTAGGTAAGCTAATGTAGCAAGCTACACTGCAGTTACAATAAAGAAAAACACTGCTTTAGGCACAAAATAAGGGGCGCAGCACTGCATGACGGACATAGAGACAGGCCGTGTGTGCAGCTCCTACTGGGCGTTTATGGCCAAATAAAGTACCGCCAATTCGTTGAATTTTCCAAACATTGCGGAAGTGTTAAGTTGTGAATTTTTGAATTTATATTTTTTGTATTTTATTTTTTTTTTTCTGACTCGACTTGCAACATGCAGCCAACAGTTGCTGCGCAATAAACTGTGAGTGAATTGAAGGCAAGCAGGCAAGCAGGCAGGCAGGCGCACAAAAGCAAATGTTGCTAACTCATCATTTTGTGCAACAAACCGAAGTTTATTGCACTCAAGCAGCAGCACAGCATTGTTGTTACTATCTGCAGTTGCAGTTGCAATTTAACGGCAAATGCTAGTTTTTTGTTATAATGTTTAAACAAATTTTTTTAACAATTGCTGTGCTACAAAATTGGGTGGACGTGTGGCATTTGCAGTTATGGTAAGAAAAAGAAGCTATAGAAGCAAATTTGACATTTACAAAAACTGCGCTGGGCTTTAAGTGTGCTTAATTATATGTGGCAACAACACAAGAAAACCTACGATTACAACAAATGTTGCAACAACTAACTTAACGCTCATCATTTACAGTGGCGCAAGTGTTGCTGATTTCTTAATGCTGATAGCTGATAGCTGATTGCTGACTGATGTTCAGCACATTTAGCCATAATTGTTGACTGACTGAGCCACTAACTGTAGCGACAATTAGCTGAGGTTCATGTTTTGAACTTTTTTTTATTACAAGCATATTCAGCAAATTTGGCTAATTAAAGCGACAATTGTTGCGCAACAAACATTAATTTGAAGACTTTTGGATTTTTTCAAGTATTAGAAATGTTGCTCAAGCAGAGCAGGAAGAAACGGTCACTGTCATGCGATGCCACCTAAACAGAAATATTACCCGGCACCTCGTGCTGCCCGCAATCGTGTGCGCCGAAAGCTGTTTCCGTTTATAAAGCAACACATACAAAACGCTACAACTGCATTAAACACACATACACACACACACACACACAATCACAGCCTTAAGAGTGAGGCAAATTAATTGCAGCATGTGTTCGATAAGATTTTGCAATTTATTTGCCACAACCAGGAAAATTATATGAAAATGCTATACAACAGCAACAACAGTAACAACAACAAAAAAACAACAACAGCAACAGCAACAACAGTAACAACAACAATAAAACAACAACAACAACAACAACAACAATAACAACAACAACAACAACCACAGTAACAACAACAACCACAGTAACAACAACAACCACAGTAACAACAACAACCACAGTAACAACAACAACCACAGTAACAACAACAACCACAGTAACAACAACCACAGTAACAACAACAACAACAACAACAGCAACAACAGCAACAGCAACAATAAAACAACAACAGCAGCAACAACAACAATAAAACAACAACAGCGACAACAACAACAACAACTTAATGCAAATTCAATGTGTTTGTTTCTATTTATTTTGTTTACACACACACACACACATACACACACACACACACATACACACACACACAAATGTCATGCAGAGCTGCTTTTAACTTGCTTCCTTGTTGTTAGTTGCAACATGTTGCAACAAATGCAAAAGCTGCTGCGAGCATTGCACTTAAACGCCCACGTGTTGCACGCTCGTGCAATTCAGTGAAACTTTGCTTGCCTTTCTTTTTTCTGTCTCTTTTTCCTGTCCTACAATTCTTTTAACTTTATTTTCTTCTTTGTTTTGTTGCTTTTTTTTCATGTTGGCTATTAAAATTGATGCTGCCATTTTTCTTTGGCAACTTTATTGCGGCAACTTATAAGCCTGCAGCAAGCAGCGCGTGGGCCAACAAGTCAGCAAACGAAGTTGCAGGCAATTTAATCTGTTACTGCTGCGGCTGTTGTTGTTGTTGTTGTTGTTGTTGTTGCAAATTGGCTGAGGCAAATAATAGTTGCCACACAAGCACAAACAAATATTTTGTTGGTTAACTTAAAACAATAATTTAGTTAAAAAGTGCTGTTGTAATTTTATTAACTCCTTATTTGGTGGCTCTTGTTGTCAGTCAGGCTATCAGCTCTAGCAGCAACAGATCAGATAGTTTTTTGTAATGTTGACTGGTTTTGCAATTCAAGTTGTAATAGATATAGCAAAGGTTTGCTAATGCAGTTCAACTGTGCGAATCTTAAACTGTTCTATGCAAAAACGATGACAAACAAACAATAAAATGACGAAGACTTCCTTCCTCGTGTATAAAGAAGAACTTTGCATTGTTAACTTTGGCAGCAAAAAAATTGTTAAAATATTAAATCTATAACTTAATTCGAGTGGTTTTTTTTAAATTTGAACGTTTATTTAAGAAAAACATGTACAATAGTATTATTCAAAGTATTGTCCATAGTTAGCCACTACTTTTTTCCATTTTTCTGGTAACAAATGGATGTCGCGCCTTGAATTGATCCATGAATTCATTATGATCCATTTTCAATTCACATTCATGCCCGTATTCACCAACCTCGATATAGTACTCGCTTTATTTCTGCAGGCGTTTTAGTTTACTATTTTTTTCGTATTCACCAAGCAATCTACATTTTTTATTTCGAACTTATGTTCGAACTTTTCGAATAGTAGTTTGCCATACAATTTTTGACAAAGCAAAGCCAACTATTAGATATTGTTTTGTTTTTAGGTTGGAATCGATTGCTATTTTATAGAGAAGTCAGCGGTTGCTTAAAAATAAAATATTGGTGAATATAAAAAAGGCAAAAATAGCACGCTAAAAAAATAGTAAGGTTTTTGAATACGGGCCTCAATTTCAAAAAATTGATTTATTATATATTTCGATTATTCATTTTTCTTTATTCACAATAACGCATTCATTTTTTTATTCAAATGAATGCTATTCATAAAGAATGCAATTCACAAAGAAAAAAAAAAAAAAAAAAAACAAATTGGCCATTTCAGACCGAGCTTCTTAAGATCGATTGTGTTGTGTGTGTTATTAAATTTTTGCACACAATTGACCGAGAACTGGACCTACATGTTTTATGCCGACTCCGAACGGCTCATGTTCTCAAGAAGCTTTACATGGCATTATTTACTCTCTGAGGTTTGCCATTGTCTGCAGAGAGGTGGTGACCGATCAGAAAAATTTTTTATTGAAAAAACTTTTCGCCACGGCTGGGGATCGAACCCGGGCTCCGAGCATGCTAAGCCACACACTTAACCTGCATGCCACGGTCACCACACAAAGAATCGTTAATTATTTTGCATTCATGCATTCATTTTTTATTCATTATTCATTTTTTATTCATTTATTATTCATTATTAATTTTTTATTCGTTATTAATTTTTTTATTCATTATTTATTTTTAATTCATTATTCATATTTTAATCATTATTATTTTTTTATTCATTATTCATTTTTTTTCATTATTAATTTTTTATTCATTATTCATTTTTTATTTATTATTCATTTATTCATGAGAGAACACTATTTTCACTCTATTCACGTGAAGCTGCCCAGTTGCGAATTTAAAACTGAAATTTTACTTCAATTAAAAATATAAAACAATTAACCCAAGCCCCCGGTTATTGCGCTGTTGCACTAATTTAAAATATACACAATAGGCATGAATAAAAAATAAATAATGAATAATGAATAAAAAATTAATAATGAATAAAAAATGAATAATGAATAAAAAATAAATAATGAATAAAAAATGAATAATGAATAAAAAATGAATGCATGAATGCAAAATGAGTAACGATTCTTTATGAATTGCATTCTTTGTGAATAGCAATCTTTATGAATAGCATTCATTTGAATAACAAAATGAATGGATTATTCAGAATAACGACAAATGAATAATAGAAATGAATAACACAGTGCGACACGAAAAAATAACTTCAAATATCTCAATGGTTTCTAGTAGTGCATTGTCTATATATTATGCCCTCATACTCAGTTTTATCGGATTAGGTCAAATAAGAGAGAAATTCAAGGTCAAATTTCACCTTTAAGTCACAAATTTGTTCTTATAACTCTTAAACTAAATTCAAATCCTGTGTAGTAACTGCATCTAAATATTTGCAATGAATGGTTCTTAACATTTTGAGACCATTTTTTACTCAAAAGGTTTCGTAAGGGGGTTAATTTTTTTTTCGAAAACAGGGCTTTTTTAAAATAAAAAAAAATTTTCAATAGTTCAGTTACTTTGTATTTGTCTTCAAAAACAATCAGATTTTGCTGAATTTTTGCATACACCTAAAGTAAAATAAAGTTATCCACCTCTGAAAAGATCACAACAGTTACATGTGCGCATTCAAAGATATTCGGATTCAAATATTACCAAAGATGGTAACTTCGTTAATGTAATCCCTAGAGTAAAATCATTCAGATGAAAATTATAGACCCAACAATTTTCTTCAAAACTGTTCTTAACATCTTCACCGAAAGAGTTACCGTTTTAAAGATATACGCGTAAATATGTAATAACAACATGTATGAAAAATTTTGATCTTGGGAAGAAATAGAAATAAAAATAATTTTTATTTTTACCGTTTTAATTTTTCATATATGTTGGATTTACATATTTACGCTCATATCTATAAAACGGTAACTCTTTTGGTAAAGATGTTAAGAACAGTTTTAAAGAAAATTGTTGGCTCTATAATTTTCATCTGAATGATTTTACTCTAGGGCTTACATTAACGAAGTTACTATCTTCGGTTATCTTTGAATCCGAATATTTTTGGATGCACACATGTAATTGTTCTAATCTTTCCAGAGGTGGTTTATTTTATTTTACTTAAGGTGTGTGCAAAAATTCAGCAAAATCTGATTGTTTTTAAAGACAAATACTGACAAGTAACTGAACTATTGAAAATTCTGTTTTTTATTATAAAAAGACCTGTTTTCGAAGAAATAATACCCCCCTTTCTTAACTCTTTGAGCAAAAAATGGTCTCAAAATGTAAATAACCATCCATTGCAAATACTTAGAGACAGTTACTACACAGGATTTGAATTTAGTTTAAGAGTTATAAGAAAAAATTTGTGACTTAAAGGTGAAATTTGACCTTGAATTTCTCTCTTATTTGACCTAATCCGATAAAAATGAGTATGAGGGCATAATCTAGAGACCATGCACTTTTATAAACCATTGCGATATTTGAGGTTATTCCAATTGGGCGTTAAATTGTCGCACAGTGTAATTAATCAATTTTTAAAAATTGATTGTGAATTCAAAATGTTTATTCATTTGCATTCATTGAAAGCATTCTTATTTCTTTATTCACTGATTCAAGATTTTGTAGAAGCAATCAAATTGAATGCCATCTTTTACAGCTCTGCTTATAGTAGAGCACACCCTTCTGATCCCACCAAATACAGACCATTACCTTGGCAGGGGCGGATCTGGAAAAAATCTTGGGGGGGGTAAATTATCAAAGACACACATTTTCGATTTGAGAAAATTTTGTCTTTTTTCATATAGACAAATTGTACTTTTTTGAATTGAAATTATTGAATTGTTCAAAAGGCATTTTTTCCAGACACATACATGCACATTTCCGTATTTATTTATTTCACCCTTTTTCTGGAATAATATCTTAGCGAAAAGTAAATAAAAACTCTAACTTTAACTTATTTTAGATTTAAGGTTGATTTATTCCAATTTTTCACATTCATTCCATTATAAAAAAATTGCACAATTATATTTTCAAGTATGTGCAATGAAAAAACATAGTTCTTTTCAATTAAAAAAAAAATTAAAGGAATTTGAAACTCATTGTTTCAATACAAAATGATCTTGAATTTGAAATGAATTTTTTTAAATCTATTATATTGATCTACCGAATTGTATTACTATGACTGATTTCAACGAAGATATACTAGACCTTTCAACTTTTGCACATTCAATAACAATATATTCGACAGTTTCGAAGATATCGACGTTCAAAGTCGAAAACATTTCACAATTTTGCGTAGTCTGCTTTTTTGAAACCCTTGTATCTTTGATATTTTTCAACGAATTTACAAAAACTTTTTTTATTTGGTAGAAAATCTCTGAATTTTAATAAGCATTTTAGTTTTTTTTATTATCTTGCATATTTTCAAAGAAATTGAAAAAACAAACAGTTTTGTACTTTAAATTTTATTCAAATGCACACTACTTTTGTATAAAATTATTTTCTACTTACGTAGGAACTTTTTGAAGTGAATTTTAATAAAATTGAATCTACAAAAATTTTTGTTTTTTCAATTTGTTTGAAAATATGCAAGATAATAAAAAAAAAATAAAATGTTTATTAAATTTCAGAGATTTTCAACAAATTAAAAAAAGTTTTTGTAAATTCGTTGAAAAATATCAAAGATGAAGGGTTTCAAAAGAGCAGCCTACGTAAAATTGTGAAAGTTTTTCGACTTTGAACGTTTTTCGTCGATATCTTCGAAACTGTCGAATATATTGTTATTAAATTTGTAAAAATTAAAGTCTAGTATGTCTTCATTGAAATCAGTCATAGTTATACACATCGGTAGATCAATATAATAGATATAAGAAAATTATCAGAAAAAGAACTGATTTTCATGTTTTTGCCTATAACTCAAAAACTCAAGCTGATGGAGAAAAACGAAGTCCATTTTTGACTTCATTGGGCAGCCAAAATTTATTCGGAATTGTTTATCGAGATCTCTGCACTTTTTATAAAGCTTAATTTTGTTACTCTGTGTTATTAGATAGTCATTAGATACACGGAGAAAATTATTTTGCTTGAATCAAGCCATTATTTTGCTTAAACGCAAATCAGCAAAATTTTGCTCAATAGCGGTTTGATTTTAGAAAACGTTTTCTAAATTGAAATTACTTCTCATATAATTTGAAAAAAGCAAAATAAAGATAAATTTTAGCAATAATTTGCTTATTTATTATAAATTCAAATAGCAAATTTTGATTTGATTCAAGCCAAACTTTGCTAAGTTATTATTAGGTAATTGTGTTCAGGCAAAAGCAAAATTTGACTCAATTTAAGCAAAAATTTGCTCAGTTATTATAAATTGATATAGCAAATTTTGAATTGATTCAAGCAAAAAGTTGCTTGGTTATTGAAATATAAAACAAAATTCGAACTATAAATAGAAATACCGTGGCATGCAGGTTAAGAGTGTGGCTTAGCATGCTCGGAGCCCGAGTTCGATTCCCAGTCGAAATGGCCAATTTGTTTTTTTTTTATTTTTTATAAATAGAAATAGCAAATTTTGGTTTGATTCGAGCAAAAATTTGCTCAGTTATTATAAATCGAAAAAGCAAATTTTGATTTAATTCAAGCGAAAATTTGCTAAGTTATTATAAATTTAAATAGCAAAATTTGCTTGATTTTTGCTGAAAATAAGCAATATTTTGAAGTGGCTGAGAATTATGCTCAAGTTTTGCTTAATCTCCATACAAATTTAGCAAACAGTTTTCTCCGTGTAGAGACAAATTATATGACAAAATTATCGCAAAATTATCAATAACTTCGTTAATATTTATGTTAATGTCTCTAAGTATATGCAATAATGCGAGTCCATTCAATCGTTCTTCTTGCATAGTTGAACGTAACCATGTTTTTAATCGGCGCAGTGTAGAAAAACTTCGCTAAGCTGTTGCTACACTGATAGGAAGCGTGGCAAAGATAACAAACGTTTTAGAAATTAGTGGAAAAATGTCATTATTACAAAGAGTAAAACGGCGTTCATATCAATAACCTTAGTTTCGCTCACCTTTTTACACTGCCAAATTTAAAGTTCATGAAATAATTGAATAATTGAATTAGTTCCTTACTAAAAGTGGACTAAACGTGGCAGTTCCATTTCATTAAAGTCGGTTGTGGTAATTGGGTTGGTTTGTTGCAATTATAATTACTAGTACCGCCTGGGGTCGAAAATCGACCAATTTTTGTTTGCTTATTTATAGTTGTATAAAATATTCGGTGCAGTCATAGAGTTCTCCGCACTCTAATTCATTTAAAAAAACAATTATCAAAATCGGTTGAAAAACACGGGAGAAAATGGTTCTTAGTTGTTTTCACTACGCCTATTTATATTATGATGAAGTTAAGGTAGGCTTGAAAAATTTCAGAATTACAAAAAATTAAGAATTAACTCAAACAAAAATATATGTATGCAACAAATTTTTTGCGCAGTTGATACAATTTCAGCAACTATAACCTAACATTAATTCACTTCAAAAAAACACTGTTATATTAATATCAAATATGATAAAAAGTATTACAGATGTTTATAATATTTTCATAAAGACTATAGCTGAAATATTTCTGAAAAATATTTTAACTGTTGATGAAATAATTGAAGTAAAAACAGACTACTGGATTTTACATTGTTTGAACTTTTTTTTTTTGAAAATTTATAAAGTGAAATCTGAAAATAACAATGCACGTATTGTTTTTTTATGATAAAATTTGTTGGCCCACAGGTTGCAAAAAAGTTTGGCAGGTTTTCACTAAAAATTTAGAAGAATAAAATATTTTAAGTGGCAACTATGGTCTTCATTGCCAAAATCTTAATTGCGCTCATTACAAATCAAAATCAATGTTACTTGCTCAATGATTTCATATAAAGGGCATTTTTAAACTAATCGTTAATGTTTTGTAAAAATATAATTATTATAAAGCAAACACTTACGCTGAGGTAGTGACTTCAGGTTTTTTGTTTTATTTTTATTTGTAAGAAAACAACGCGTCTTAAAAGTTGATTGTTTAAAACATGGCTGTAAATTTTAGTACTTAAGGAAATGTAACTTTATTTTCAGGATCATTTTTAAAAAAGGCAAAGTTACTACCTCGACTTAAGTGTTTGCTTTACATATAATTATATTTTGTTTTTTGAAGATGACTACAGATCGTGTTAATCTACTAGCAAAATGGTCCTACTCGTCTCGCATCGCTTCATAAAAACGTCACCTACACGCAAATGACGTCACAAAACAAAAAAAAACAAAATTTTTTTTTTAATACTTTAATAATCGTTGAAATCAATAAAAAAACTAAAGTTTAACAATGTCTCTGACCATTTTTTTGTAGTATTCTTTCAAAAAACGTCTTCAGAATCGCTTATGTATGCATAAAAGTACCCTTAAGCTGTGAGCACAATTATTTTCTCCAAATAAAGTATTAAAAAGTAAAGTATTTAAAAGTTCTTGGGGGGGGTAATTACCCCCTTTACCCCCCCCTTGTATCCGCGCCTGTACCTTGGCACCATGGATCAAGCTAAAATACCACTTTTAAATCGTGCAATCCACGTGAAAAAATTTCCTCAATACATAAAATATAGACTCAGTACATTTCTCACTTACAACACGGCATCGTACACATGCTATATACTCATTACAGCGAACATGTACACTAGGGTGTCCCAAAAACAATTTTTTTTTCGAGTTTCATAGTTGCTCAACCTTTGTTTGAATGCTTATACTGTCAAGTATTTTTGAGAATTTTTTCAGATTTTTTGGAGGACGTTTAGAGGTCGCGCTAATCGGATTTTCCGTAAAAATCAGGTGTTTCTGAGATTTTTCGAATTTCAATCATTAGTTGATCAATTACAGAAATTTTGTTTGTATTTGAGTCCTCATCTTGAAAGAAAAATAACCAAACTTTACTTTACCGTAAATAAATTAGAAGTTTTGGATTTTTGTTTTGTAATTTGGATGTGATACATTAAATTATTTCGTGAAATTTTCTTAATTTTTTTTAAAAATGCTTCATAACTTTTCAAAATTACATCAAAATAAATTAAAGTAATGATGCAGTTTGAAAAATAGTAAAATTCTTAGCAATTTAAAAAAACAATACTTGATTTTACTCTTACCGTTCCAGAGTAATAGCCATTAAAGCTGTGTTGCCATTGTTGAAAATAAAATAAAATGTAAGTTTTTCGTATTTCTAGAAACTTATATAAAGACCAAATAAACCAATGCCTTATTAAAATTCGATAAGTCTTTATATAAGGAAAGCATATGTTTGTAGAAATACGAAAAACTTATATTTTATTTTATTTTCAACCAATGGCAACACAGCATTAATGGTAAAAACTCTGAAACGGCACAACTAAAATCAAGTATTGTTTTTTTAAATAGCTTAGAATTTTACAATACTTTAAACTGCATCATTCCTTTAATATATTTTGATAGAATTTTGAAAAGTTATGAAGCGTTTTAAAAGAAAATTACGAAAATTTCACGAAATAATTTAATATACCACATCCAGATTTCAAAAAAAAGCCAACACTTTTAATTTATGTACGGTAAAGTAAAGTTTGGACATTTTTCTTTCAAAATGATGACTCGAATACTAACAAGATATCTTCTGTATTGACCAACTTATGATTGAAATTCGAAAAATCTCTGAAAAACCTGATTTTTACGGAAAATCCGATTAGCGCGACCTCTAAACGTCCTCCAAAAAATCTGAAAAATTCTCAAAAATACTTGACAGTATAAGCTTTTAAAAAAAGGTTGAGCAAAAAAATTTTTTATTTTTTGGGACACACTAATGTGCAC
Organism: Tetanocera ferruginea; assembly: GCA_958299015.1. Taxonomy (NCBI): domain Eukaryota; kingdom Metazoa; phylum Arthropoda; class Insecta; order Diptera; family Sciomyzidae; genus Tetanocera; species Tetanocera ferruginea. The sequence continues at coordinate 80,603,430 of OY282644.1, read as the reverse complement.
TAAGCCGGATCGAAATTTAGATATCGCCGGACACCAACTCAAAAGTTAGAGAGACTCCTAAAAACTATTTCTGCATCATTTTTTTTTTGGATCGGAAAAATCCCCATGGAGCGGTTTTGGTTCTCCTGGACCCTTTTTTTGGCCAAAACATCAAGTTTTTTGCCTATAATTTTTTTTTTCTTCAGAATGCATACCCAAGATAAGCAAAAAAGTTAAGATTGTGATAGTACACAAATATTGGTTAAAAAAAATTTTGAAATTTGTTGTCCTTACAAACTCTTTTAAGACCACAAAAAGTCGATTTTTCATCATTTTTGAAAAGATGTTTCTTTTAAACACCTATAAAATATTTATTTTTCAAGCAATTCACATGCATTTATGCTTAGTGAAAAGACATTGATCTCTTCTTTCTATTGATATATCTTATGGTGTAGTTTAACCAAAACTACCCAGCAAAATTTTTCGTATTGCCTTGATTTGCATTCGATTCTAAAACGCATTACATAAATGTTGGTGACCAAAAATGCATTATATTGTATATTACTCGTAATGCAGTAAGTAATGTCAGCCCTTTTTGCTTTTGAAATGATTGTTCTGTTTTTTAGATAGTTGAAATTTTTTGTTTGACTTTTATTTTTGCTTCAAACGTGTCAAATTTTTATTACTTGAATATTAAAAAAATGCCAGATTTATGAACGATTTACAGACAAATGTGTTAAAGGTAAATATATTACATTAATTAATTAACTGATACATATATCTATTAAATAAATGCATTTTTCTCATTTAAAATAAGAAATTCTCTAACTCTTGATTGGTGTTGTTAATTTTCCCACTGTTAAGCAAGAGATGTACGAAAAAACTTATTTTTTTCAATATTTGAATCGCTTTTCTTGTTTGTTTACAGAAACATCTTATTCAATAGCTTCTTAGTTGTTAATAAATAAGTGATTATTGAAAAGAAGTTATTCATTAAATTTAATAAGTGCTTACATAAGAACTCCCATGTCAAGCGAAAGCTTCATCAATTACCTCCAATGACATGCCTGTATTAAAATAATGGGTTCCGTAAGAGAGAGGGTAAGCGATGAATGAAATTTTCTGGATTACTTTTTCGATTACATGTAAGCGAAGATTTTGCTGGGTAAGTGCCACAATTATATAAAACATGAGAAATTGATATTCAGAAGGATTCTTCAGCTTAATAATTATTTAATTGCCTTAATTACCGTTAGATTTTGACAAATCTTGGTATGTTTGAGTTTTTAGGTACGCTAAATCGAATTCTGTCAACCATTTTTTAGAAAAGTAAACGCCAGATGGCGCTCCAGTAAAAAATGCATGAATTTCGAAAATATTTTTTTTTAACGTCTACAATATACGTATTTTTCATGGTACTCACTTTTGATAAAACCACTCCATACGTTATACCAATGGAAAGAATAGCTCAATACTTTACCAATAAGTTTAAATGCATATGAATGCCACGAAAAATGTATAATTTATAGGTGTTTAAAAAAAGCACCTTTTCGAAAATGATGAAATATCGATTTTTTGGGGTCTCAAAAGAGTTTGTAAGGACAACAGATTTCAAAATTTTTTTAACCAATATTTGTGTACTATCACAATCATTATTTTTTTGCTTATCTTGGGTATGCATTCTGAAGAAAAAAAAAAGTTATAGGCAAAAAACTTGATTTTTTGGCCAAAAAAAGGGTTCAGGAGAGCCAAAACCGCTCCATGGGGATTTCTCCTATCAAAAAAAAAAATTATGCAGAAATAGTTTTTAAGAGTCCCTCTAACTTTTGAGTCGGTGTCCGGATGACTTTTTTTTCTCCATACAAAATCGATCCGGCTTAATGTACACATCAATCAAAGCAATAAATGTACTCAATACATAAAATATAGACTCAGTGCACGTCTCCCTTATACGATTGAAGTGACACGTATCGGTTGAACAGCGACACACGATTTTGCTGTTTTATGTCATTCGATTCTTGATTTTCAAATAAGCAACACCTCCAAAGCCTGTAGAAAATCAGAGCGGGAGTATCATACACTGTACTCAAGAACAAAAGCGATGAATGGACAAGAAATAAATGGCTGGGTTTCTATAAGTAATTGCCAATTATCATGTGAAATCTAGCCATTTCTTTATTAAGTTATTCATTGCATTTGTTGAGAGAGTGATTTAGGTACAGACATGAACTGTGTATATATTCACTACATGAAATTATGAACAAAAAATATATAATGAATACATTATGCATGTACTCATTACATAAAATTATGTATGTAACATATGTAATGAGTAACATAAAATGAGTAACATAAAAATATGTAATGAGTAAATTATGTATATACTGAGTACATGAAAATTATTCTAACATACTGTACTCATCACAAATGTTCTATGTGACTTTATGTAATGAGTCAATTATCTATGTAATGCATACATCAGAACAGTAATCATTAAATAAAATTGTTTAAAACAGTTTGTGATGAGTACAGTGTGAATGTACACACCACATACATCCATGAATTCACGGCACATATTTATGTGTTGAGTACGTAGAATTCTTTATTAACTTTAGCACCACTTAACGGGGGACATTACATTGGCCGTTTTTTTAATCGACTTATTTTAGTAAATATTCTTAAGATTCTAAGAAAAAAAATGTCATGGAAAACTTCTAGAGGTTCAAAAATTACAGCCGGATTAGTGAGAGTGCATTTTTATGTTTCCTTGTGTTTTTCTTTGTTCACAAACTTTGAGCCTGTTTATCTCGAAAACATGTTTTTCGTACTGGTTGCGGCACTAGCGGGTTCATTTTTTGACGAAAATTTTCTTTTTTCTTGTATTTTTTAAACTTGATTCGCTATCGTATGACACGAGCTTTTTATTTAAATTTTTTTTCGATTTTTTATGAATTTTTAAAGTCAATATTTTTTTCGAAAAAACACACTTTCAAATTTGGAACATCACCAAAAATTTAAAAAAAAAAAAAATTTAAAAAAAAGCTCCTGTCATACATTAACCAATTTTGTTAAGATTTAAAAAAGTAATTTTTTTCCCAGATCGGACAATTTTTGCGACTCCCAGCGCTGCAGCCACGTGGCCCTGTTTTTTCTCTGCCGCTCTATAAAACCATGTTGGAGTGAAATATATATTTTTTTCTTGCAATCTGTTCAATTCTCTACAATAATTTTAGAGAATTCTAGAAAAATTTTAGAAAAATTCTCTAATAGTTTTTGTCTAAGTTATGAATTTTTACAAAAAGGTCTGTTTTATATGCCGCGAATGTTATGTGCCTCTTTATAAGCATTATTTACTCAATACAGATTTCAACATGTACTCAATACAAAAAATGTAAAATTTTCGTGTGCAGAAAACAATGCCATGAGTGCATAAATTTATTTAGTGAGTCCATAGGATTTTCCCTCTGTGTATACTGCAAAAGACGCACAATGACAGTAGTTTTCCAACACATGTTCGGAATAATGGAACGATGAAATAATAATGAAGTTACGCCATCTCATCTGTGGTGACCGTGGCATGCAGGTTAAGTGTGTGGCTTGGCATGCTCGGAGCCCGAGATCGATCCCAAGTCGCGGTAAAAGTTTTTTTCAATAAAAAAAAAATGTTCCTGATCGGTCACCACCTCTCTGCAGACAATGGCAAACCTCAGAGAGTAAATTATGCCATGTAAAGCTACTTGAGAACATGAACTTTAGCCGTTCGGAGTCGGCATAAAACATGTAGGTTAAGTTCTCGGTCAGTTGTGTGCAAACATTTTATAACACACACAAAATAACTGATCATAAGAAGCACGATCAAGTGCAGATTTGTTTATTTCTTCTTAATGAGAACATTATCAAATATTCGAATAACGTTCTGAAAATCTACTCTGACGTGCTAGAAATGAATTTGAGCTCTGTTGAGAGAACTCGCTACCTCTAGATGAAGTCAGAGTTAGAATAGTACAGATACCTACTGCTTCATACGTGACGTGATACTTGTGGAAAATCGTTCGAACTTTAAGTCTTCTTCTTAAGTCTAGGCTTCCAGTTGACTGACTATGGTTCCCTAAACGAATTTTTGTATTAAAGAAATATCGACACAACTGAAGTATGTCACTATAGATCCAATCTTGAAGCATTGGTCACATCCCTGACGAAATAGAGGAGTACCTCTCTAAAGCAATTCATATTTTCGTACTGCTTAAGGTTTAAGAAGGCATTAATACATTAGGTAATTTACAAGAAGCCGCAAAGCGATGAGTCCGTCATTCATCATTTCTGGAAATTTGCGCGGAAAGGAAGTGAAAAAGATATTAACCCTAGAACCATGACGTTATTTTATACTACGTTAATACTAATGAATAATACACGTAAATTTTACGTACATTATGGTTCTAGGGTTAATACCCTCGTAGTAGTGGTTTCATAAAATTAACTATATAATTTTTGGAAACAAAGGCTCATGAGTCATGACCTTCGAATCTAAAAGTATGTGCTAAGAAGCTATCTTGGTATGATCGTTTTTCTTTACGAAGACATTCGAGATGTAGGTTCCAGGGGCATTCTTCAGGTAGAAAATGGAAAAACCTCATGTGAGGGGTTTGCCAGACGACGCTGATGATTCTAGCGCGAATCAAATAAAAAAATCAGCATATAGTGTTTTGCTTAAAAATAAGTTTTTCAATAGATAATATATGAGAACTTAGATAGCAATAAAAATGTCCTTACAATATTGTTTTACAATGTGGCAACTCCGCTAGGTTCCGTTAGCTCGCAACACGTGATGCAACGTTTACAAAAATAGCGGTTTTCTGACTGTGGTTTATAGTGATTTTTTTAGTTAAAAAATGCATTGTTTTTGACAAATTCGTAATTCAACAAAGTATTCAACAAAGTAAGTACTCAAAATTGTTTATTAAAAATAGCTTTTTTCTAGAAACAAAAAAAAATAAGTGCCCTACCCGCCATTGTGACTTTTACCTTATATAAAAGGAGCGGATGAAGCTTTACAATGAATGCAGCTTATGAAAAATTTGAAATTTTATAATTTTTTCTTTACAATATTTTGAATTCTTGTGTTTTCTTTTTACTTAATATTTTAATTTAACATATCATTAAAATAATTCTTCAAACTTTTCATTTTATGGTTGAAACTTCATGTATCAGAAGATTTTGGTATCTTTATTATGATCAAAATATGTATATATATTTTAGTACAAATTTTTTAGCTTTTTTTTTTAATAATATTACATCTGAGTTCAGCGTACGCAATTATAAACAAAAAGATTACAAACTCTAATTTTTTTTATTACTGGTGAATTAATTCGCACTAGAATCTCACTTTAGACCACAGTGCAACGATTTAAATCATGGCAAGGATAAGGACTTAGGACTTGAATATGAATTCGAATAGAGAATTTTAAAAGAAATAGAGCAAATATTTGGACAAAGATAAGGACAAGAACGATAAGAAGGAGACTAAGAAACATTGTCACATCGAAATACTTGCGTGTATATTGATGTCACATTCAACTTTATCGTTTTTTTGTTGTGATCAAAATCTGGCCACAAATTTAAGCATGTTCCAAATTTCTGAACTACATATTTATTTTAACGCAGTTTGTGATATCTTGAGAACTTAAGCTTTAAACTATCAGCACAATAATATTCTTGAGCTATAAGCAAGAATGGTGAGGAACGTCAACGCTCTACGCTTGACAAGCATTTCGATAAAATCTTGCACAATAGCTCAAGAAATATGCACAGAATTTTAATTTGATTGACAAGCAAAAAATAAATTCCTCAAACAAGCTAAATATTTAAGCTTGATGCAAAATACATGTCAGCACGAGTGCGAGTAGATTAGCTACCTGTGCTGACGCTAATGAAAAGTTCATAAAATTACAACAAAAAAATTTAAAAAATGTGTGCAAACTTTAACAAGGCTTCACTTAGTGCCTTTTTAAATTTAAGGCAATAAATGTTCGGTGTTACCACTTCAATGAAGCCGACTTAATCAGAGTTGATTGATACAGTGTGCACGGCACATAAAGAAAATTATTTTTTGTTTTAAGCAAATATTATATGGTACTTAACATTAAATTAGACAGTGATAGTGATAGTGATAGTGATAGTGATAGTGATAGTGATAGTGATAGTGATAGTGATAGTGATAGTGATAGTGATAGTGATAGTGATAGTGATAGTGATAGTGATAGTGATAGTGATAGTGATAGTGATAGTGATAGTGATAGTGATAGTGATAGTGATAGTGATAGTGATAGTGATAGTGATAGTGATAGTGATAGTGATAGTGATAGTGATAGTGATAGTGATAGTGATAGTGATAGTGATAGTGATAGTGATAGTGATAGTGATAGTGATAGTGATAGTGATAGTGATAGTGATAGTGATAGTGATAGTGATAGTGATAGTGATAGTGATAGTGATAGTGATAGTGATAGTGATAGTGATAGTGATAGTGATAGTGATAGTGATAGTGATAGTGATAGTGATAGTGATAGTGATAGTGATAGTGATAGTGATAGTGATAGTGATAGTGATAGTGATAGTGATAGTGATAGTGATAGTGATAGTGATAGTGATAGTGATAGTGATAGTGATAGTGATAGTGATAGTGATAGTGATAGTGATAGTGATAGTGATAGTGATAGTGATAGTGATAGTGATAGTGATAGTGATAGTGATAGTGATAGTGATAGTGATAGTGATAGTGATAGTGATAGTGATAGTGATAGTGATAGTGATAGTGATAGTGATAGTGATAGTGATAGTGATAGTGATAGTGATAGTGATAGTGATAGTGATAGTGATAGTTATAGTGATAGTGATAGTTATAGTGATAAATGAGATTCATGGATTTTTCAAATTTCTCATGAACTGTTGTTTTTCTCCTTATATTTGTACAGGAATTTTATGAATTTTATTCACAAAACATGAAATTCATGACTCTTTTATACACACTTTACGATTTTTAAACGCTTGGCTTATATCTTCATGATCTCGTATTATTTTTTTTTTTTTTGTGTATTTTGTTCTTAGATATGACCATAGTTCATGTGACTAATGTTATTTTTACTGTAAAAAAATTTATGAATGCTATTTATGGAGATCATGAAACAATTCATAATTGTAGTACACAAAATGCTTTTTTTTTCAAAACAAAATTGATACGCTTATTAACATTAATTTAGTTATAGTTTAAAGTAAATGGCTTAGAAGTTAGTCAAATATTGCTAGTCGAATTTCGAAGGCACGATGTTGGCAAAGAGAAATGTTGCTCGACCAAACTCTTAATAATAATGTAGCTACAACAATTTGTTGTTGCAACAATAGTTAAAAAATACTTTAAACGTACAGTTTAAGTTTAACTTTGTAGACATTTTCCAATAGATTCAAAGAATCAATTGTTGAATTATGTCTTGCTACTTCAACAGCTGTCCCCAATGGTGTTCATTCAATTGCAGACTATAGTTGAAACTGGCATGACCCAGTTACGCTATTGATGTTGTATTGTTTTATTTATGTATGTAAGTATCTGACAGTTGGCTTGCAGATACACAGAATATGTCTTCGTTTATCGAATTGTATTTTATTCCCATAGGTTCAGTTCTGTTTGATGTCTTCTGTACTTGTGAAATACAGAAGCAATTAAACTTACTACGTATTGGTTGATAAAAACCAGCATCACACATTAACTGTAAAATGCCAAAACTTAAAATTTTTGAAAAGATTTAAAAAAAAACATGAATTCTTATAAGCAAAAATTAAGGTGGCAACCTTTGTATATGTAAATAAGAAGCATTGTTTTCAATGTTTGACTTGGAACAAATTTCTCGAATCAACTGCGGTTGGTTCTGCTTTCTGGGTCGTTGATGCTGTTCGTGCCGCTAGTTTAAATCAACAATAGTTTAGTTGTTTTTTCATCAACTTTCAGTCATAGTCAAAAGACAGTTTGTCACATTTTTTTTTTGGTTTCTCTAATGATGCGGTTGGTAAAAAGTGGGTGGGTGGTTGGCTTGTCACGTAAACAGAAGCTTGCCTTAGTAAAAGTTTATTTGACATGACTAATTATCATGAAGACAAATTATTGATGGTTCTCTGTGAGACATGACAAGCCTTATGTACTGATTCTTTCCCTACTTCTCACTAAGAAGCTCAGAATTATTTACCTGATAGCCAGAAAACCTTCATATTTCAAAGTTGCCCTCAGCTTAAGACTCATTTTATTATAAAGTCGCTCCTTGGGTCACATTCCAATAAACTGTCATCTTAATAGGCAGTATTGCACAACAGTTAATATAAAACCCTTTCTATAGCACTCCTTAAATAGTTCATGCTTATTTACACTCGACAACATAAAACAATCGATAACAATAGCAGACACAGACACAAATTTTAAATGAGCGCCACATGAAAATCCAATTTAAATAATTATGTTTATTTTTTATTCTACAACATGGCAGTGTTTATTTGTGACTTCGTTGCGGTGACACACTTTTTTATGATTGCTAAGCATCATCAACAAAATCGTCATCATCATCATCATCATCATCATCACCACCATCAACAACATTATCATCATCATCGTCTCTACAAAATCATAAAAGTATAAAATACAAACAAAGCAGCACAAAGAAAAAATATTGCAGCACAGACGCATTAAACAGTAACTACAAGCACAACAACTACAACAACAACAAAAAAATAAGGTTTATTTTATACAACTGTGAATTAGGTTAACCTAAAATAGGCGCTTTTTTTTCTTTTTTCTTTTACGGCTAGCATAAATTAGGGTGTTCCCTGTAGAGTGCGTGTGCGAGGGCACACAATTCTACTCGACTGAGGTACATAATAAAAATGATGTCAAGGATGTTTAAGGATTCATAAAAAATAATTAGAAAGAAAAACAAGGGATCAACATAATTTAGCGACCTACCTACGAAGTTCTACTTAGAGCTTGAACTGTTTTTGCAATGGCACAAACAGCACAAATAAAAGATAATTATTTAGATTTTTTTTATTCAAATTATATTTTTTTTTTATTAATACAAACAAACTACAGAATTTTTAAAAAATAACAGACTTTATTTAAAATCTCTAAATCTCTTCTCATTTCATTTGAAAAATAAGGTGTTTTTTTTACACTGGTACTAGTTCTATCTTCAAGATAATTCCAATAAACTACACAAAAAAACAACAAAAAGTTGTCGCATAATTCATTAAAAAGTACAAAATAACTGTTATTTTGAAAATTTTGAAGGAAAAAATTATTGCGTTAAATGTACTGGAGAAGAATGAAACGTATACCAAATTAATCCTTGTTTCATTTGCTGTTCAAAAATATTAAAATTTTTATTTTTTTAAGTTTTATATTGAAAATCATAATTTTATCATAATATTGAAAATCATAAAATAACTGTTACTGTTAGTTTTATTTTTTCGCTCATAAATAACACTTATTTTTAGAATTTTATTTTATTAATCAGAAAATAAAACTTATTTTTGAGTTATATTGCTTAACTCTGAAATAAATCTTATTTGTTGAGTTTTATTTTTGTTCGCAGAAAATAGCACTTTTTTTGAGTTAAATTTCGCTCTGAAATAAAACTTATTTTATAAGTTTTATATTTTTAATCAGAAAATTACACTTATATTTGAGTTTTATTTTTTGGCTCTAAAATAAAACTTATTTTTTGAGTTTTAGTTTTTTACTTGCAAAATAAAAAAGTGTTAATTTATGGCTTGGTATCCCTGATGGATTCAAAGAGTTTAAAACCACTACAGGATATTAACAGTATCGTTCATTTCGACAAAAGTCTCCTATGATAATTAAATGTAGAATGCTTGATTAGAAAAATTGCAAAAATATTTCAATTAAGTTAGTTCCTAGGGGTACCTCCCTTTGATCTTTATCAATTTTTTACATTTTTTTGTATGGGATATACATATAAGAGATGGCCGATCTTAACAAAATCCGATCAGAAGGCTAGACAATTATAGAAATAAAAGTGTACTGAAAATGGTAGAAATTTATAAGACCGTGGGATACCTCCCTTGGACTTACATTAAATTTTTATTTGTATGGGAGGTACAAACAAAAGTAAGCCGATTCTAATGAAATTCAGTGAGAATGCTAGACAAATTGAGTAATAATAAATGTGTACCGAAAACGGTAGAAATTGGAAAGACCTTAAAGGTACCTCTCTTACAACTATATTAATTTTTAAATAATTTTGTATGGGAGGTTAAATTTAAAAAACCCATTTTTAGGCACTTTTTATTTTATTTAAAATAGAAAAAGAAATGGTTATTTGTTTTCATGAACAATATTTAACAATAAAAACAAATTATAAAAAAGTTAAAAAAAAAATTAAATAAAACATAAAAAAAATTAAAGTGTATATAAACAAAAAATCAACAACTCATATCGCTACTGATTTTCACTGCTACTGACAGAATCACTACAAAAACTTAGAATCCCTTTTTAAACCTTGCTAAGTTTTGAATATTCTACCATACAAAAATGACAACTTTTTTCAAAAAGAAACTTTTTTAAGCCTGCATTATTTTCTTGTTTTTTAAATAATATTTTGGAAGTCAAAAGTTAAAATAATAATATATTTATATAAAATTACAAAAAAAGTTTTGTCCAAATCAAAGAATTATTTTTTTTTTCGTTGTAATTTTTGAACTTTGCTTAATTTTTAATATTTGTCCATACAAAAATGATAATTTTCGGCAAAAAGTCACTTTTTTAAACCTGCATAACTTACTTGTTTATGAAAAAGTGCAAATAATATTTTGAAAATCATAAGTGAATAATTCAAATAAAATCACAGAAAAGTTTCGCTAAAGTCCAAGAATCATTTTTAAAAACATTGAGTCAATACTCAAAAATTTTTGAGTTTTTTGGTGTTTTTTAAGCAAAAAAAATATAAACTCCGGAACATTCCATGATAATCGCTACCAAGGCAAAAATCTTATATTTAAAGATATTGCATTAAACTCTTTTTTTTATGTCAAAGATTTAGTCCTAGTTTTGTTATTTTCTTTTCCATACACCCAATCAATATTAACCTAATTCCTATCTAAGTAAAGAAAGTTCTTGTAAAAAGAAGAACAAATTTAAATTCTCTTCTATTGTATTTACGACTATTTTAAAAAAGGAAGGTTGTTTTTTTGTAAATAAATGTATTGTAGTTCTTGAATTCACATTAAAAACACGATTCATGGACAAATTTTTAGTTAAGTAATATAGATTGAATACTTTAACACACAGATTTTTATCTCGTAACACCCGTCACAATATGTGTAACATCCGTAACACATTAAATATTTGATAAAAAGACCTTTCTGAAAACTATTTCTAATATTTCTGAATGCAGGGTGAATCGTCAAATATTATTGAATTGACTAATAAAATAAATATTAAAACACATAAATTCTTAAATAATTGAAGAAAAAGTTTTGTAAAAAGCAAAGTACCCTAAAGTAATTTTGCTTATCATACACTCAGAAAAATATCAACTGTAATATTAACAGTCGGCCGCTGTTATTTCAAAACACTGTTCGATGGAATGACTTGCGTTTAAGTAAACTATTTTCTTTGTTGAATGAACGTTTCAAAGTATTTTTGTGTTGTTAAAATCATCTGTTGAAATATTTTTGTGCTTATATTGAATTGTCAATTTTTTCTATGCAATAGTTTTTATATGTGTTTTGCTATATTTATATTATCGTTGCCAGTAGCTCAGTGGATGTGCACTAGACTGTCATGCGGGAGACGTGGGTTCGAACCCTAGCTGTGTAAGTATCAAAAATTTTAATTTGATAATTGAAATAATAATAATTCTGTTTCATTAATTGTTTGGTCAAAAATAACCTTCAAAATAAAATGCTTACAATCTTGCAAAAAAAAAAAAATTTGCAAATTTCATTTCTTATTTAAAAAAAAATATTTTAAATAAAAAAAAAATTTTATTGGCCTTGCCGGATTTGAACCGTGGACACTCGAGTACTAGACGCACACGTTAGCACACTCGGCCATACATGAACTTTCAAACAAGTGATCAAATTTCAATAAATAAGTTTTTATACGGGTTTCGTGTTCCTAGACCAACAGTCAAC